>CM076579.1:576291270-576926342 GCA_034641835.2 Pinus albicaulis | reverse complement strand
TAAACTAAAGCATTCATTATAGAGTTTCATACATAGCACAGTATGAAAAGGCTACCAACTATCTGCCAAATTCAACCGGTTAGTAAGATATATATCTTCATAGTGTGTTATAGTCAATCTGTGGGCTTTGGTTTTTTATGGTAGTTATAATCGATGTTTGTTTTTTAAGTACTGCATGTGAAAATTTGCTACAATATGACCCAAAAAACTGATAAGAATTTATTATTTAAAGTAAATGATTATAAGAAGTTCATTAAGAGATGTGAATGAAGGTAATGCTAGATTTTTAAATGGTGCTACCGAGGTCAGTTCCTTGTAAGGATCTATTTTATTATGATAATGTAATGTCTTTTAAAACAAAAAATCATTTTAGTTATGTGCAAATAAGGTTTCAATACAATTTCTTATCACAGGTCAAATAAAAAATCATTATTTTATTTTTTTAAAAATTATTATTTATTAAGTAAATAATATTTGTCAATAAAAAAATTATTGGGATAAATATTTATTATTATTAAGGCGGGTAACATTGAAAATATATCTTTGGCATATGAATTTGTTTTAGTCAATTTAATATTATTTTATAGGATTCTGTCAAAATTTTATGGGAAAATTACAACGTGTAATTGTGTTTTTAGACTTTTGATATGATCCTCCGGCTTCTCAGAGTTTTAATGACGACGGATTCACAACCCGTTTTAATGACGACGGATTCACAACCCAACACGATTCACAGAGCTTAATAGAATGACTCAGAATCTAGCAAAAATCTGAAAAAAATCTGGCAAAGAATGACTTAGGATCCAGCAAAAATTAAAAAAAAAAAATCTGGCAAAGATTTATCAGAATCTTGTTTATAGTTGTTAAATTTTAGTATTTTGGGTGCCCTAAGGGTTTTTGATAGAGTTTTTGATAGAGGTGAATCCATTTCCACTATAAAAAAATGGAATTCAAACACTCCAAGTATCTGATTTTTTATTTTATTTTACCGGATTCTGGCAAAAACTGACGTCCTAGCTATTCTGTCGGCAAAAACTGAGGTCCTAGCTATTCTATATGCTGGGTAGACAACTTCTAAATGATAATATTTCAAATTCAAGCTTTGTAATAAAGTTTCCTTCAAGTCAAAAAGTTAAAAAAGTTATTACATGTGTCAAAATATAATTTGTCAAAGGGCAATGGTAAAGTTTTATGATTGGATGAAGTGAACAGTGTTTGCCCACCCAATCTCATAAAGAAGCTTTATGATTGGGTGAAGTGAACAATGTTTGCCCACCCAATCTCATAAAGAACATGCCTCTTGCGTAATAATGAGACAATCATTGGCTCACTATTTTTCTATTCCATTCATTAAATATCACATTAATTCCATTTAATAGATAATATGGAAATGTAGTGAAATAATGATTGACTCATTATATTGTTATGAGTCAACTAAACTAAGTCTATCTCAATATTTAATGAATTGTTATGATGAGAAGGATCCACAAATATTTTAATTATCTTTATAGGCATGTGGAATGAGACTTATAAAATTTTAATTTAATTATTAATAATTATTAGGCGGATACCCATAAGTTGTAGATTAGTTGGTTTGAATGGGGTTGAGTATCCACCACGGATTTTAGCAGCCTTGGATTCAATTTTCATGGGAGGGGTTGAGGATGGAAGCCACTTTGGAGGTCCATAGAACATTCAAAAATATTCTTAGTAGTATACAAAAATCAAAAGTTTATATTTATTTCCAAAATAGTTATGTTTTTTTTTTTTTACCTTTTTAATTAAATTTATTTATTAAAAAATGTCATATGAACAAGTTTCAATCTTCACGGGAAGGGATGAGATGGAAACCACTTGGGGTTCCATAGAATATTCTAAAATATTCTTAGTAGTATACAAAAATCAAAAGTTTATATTTATTTCCAAAATAGTTATGTTTTTTTTTTTTTACCTTTTTAATTAAATTTATTTATTAAAAAATGTCATATGAACAAGTTTCAATCTTCACGGGAAGGGATGAGATGGAAACCACTTGGGGTTCCATAGAATATTCTAAAATATTCTTAGTAATATAAAAAAATCAAAAGTTTATATTTATTTCTAAAGTAGTTATGCATTTTTTACCTTTTTAATTATATTGATTAATTAAAAAATGTCATATGAACAAGTATCATATAAAGTCACACTATGATTTTTTGGGCATATGATACTAGAAGTTGCCCCTAAAGGTGCAAGAATACACGAAGGTATAGAAGAACTGAAAATATCCTCTCCCCAATATGTGTTTATGAGTTTAAATAAAAGTGGGCAAGTAATTGTGGAATTTAAGTCACGTAATGAGGGATTTTGTTATTAAAAAATTTTCTTCTGTGTGGGGAGTTACACATATTCATCCCCTAGCCCAAATGTTCGGTGCCATGTATATCCATCCAATAATTAAAACATAAATTGCCATAAGTTGTCACATGCCATATCTATGTAATGGTATGACTGCATTGTATCCACTATTCCATTATGGAAAGTAACCCATTGAGAGGAAAAAAAAAATCTCATGGGGAACCATTCAAAGCATATTCCATCATGGAAAGTAACTTTTTGAGGAAAAAAAAAAAAAAAATCTCATGGAGAACCATTTAGAGCATGTTCCTTTTTATACAAATAAATTAATAGTTCTTTGGAATTAATAAATTAATGGTTCGTCCTAATGGAAACAACAAAGTTACAGTATGGTGTATTTTGACGATGCTTTTGTAATAATAAAAATAGTAAGCTTTCAAAATTCCAGAAATAACGAATAGTTTTTATTTAATTTTCTTTTTGCAAATTAACTTTTATTTTAATTTTTTTGGAACAACTCCAAAATACAAAATTACAAATTTCAAGAATTACATTAAAATATATATAATTTTTCATGTGAACGTTTCTTTGAAGATATCTATAATAAGACAAGTCTTTGAATAATCATTCATTTCCGGAAATCATTTTTATGTACAAATTCTACTCTGCAATAATATTTGTTTCAAGAGTCCTTACATTGTAATTTATATTATAAATAGATATTGAGTTGCCCAGAAGCATTTTTCTCTATTGTGCATATAGGAAATAAACTTGGTGTGACTTGTTTTTTTGATTGCCACATCTGAGTTATGTGTACAGGTTTGCAAAAGCTAGGAAAGGAAATTAATTTGGAGCTAATCAATAATATAATTGCAAAAAATATACAATATACAAATAAATTCCCACCATAGAAACACGTATACTCTATAAATAAATACCTGAAAAACTATAAAAGTTGGGATAGATCACATGTGTAAATCGTAAATGGGACCAAGAGATAAAATCGTGCTCAAAACAATATCCTATCCTATATCATGTAAGTTGCAACGAAATACAGATGGCAACATACATAGCAACTTGACTGAGGGTTCATATTACATAATATGCACTTCAACAAGGGCGTGATCACTTCAACAAGGACATGATCTCAAATGGTAACTTCCAAGGTTCCATCAAGAACATAAACCTGATGAATAGAATTGTCTACAACAGTGAAGTCATAGACTAAATGTTAAATAGTAAAACATCAAATTCATCCATACTTAAAGTATATTACTCAATCTTGCCTAATATGTTTGTGTGAAAAAATAAAAAGAAATTGCCCATCGAGGGAAGTGGTAATATAGAAAGAATTTAGGTAATTAGTCATTAAAATTCTTGTGGTGAGTGATAGAAACTAACCTTTAAATCCTTGTATGGCATCCGTCTGTTCACAAATATATTGTACATTGTCGAGTAAGGGAAGAGAACTGTAACGACCACCTGGTTGAGAGCAATTTCGCTTGAAGGGTGTGTGGCGAGATTGGAAGGTCGGACCTCGTGTTAATTTGATGGCATTTGGAGCGGCAACCAACCCTGTCTCCTGACCAGATATATATAGTTCAGCCTTGGGTCTTTTAAAGGAGTTCAAGAAACCACGAAGGAAATGAGGACTGCATTTTGATTGGGAATATTTCCAAGAATAGAAAGAGGCCTCAAAACCCCAAAACAAAAAGCTATCTCACTGTGAGGATTGAGTTTTTGTGTGGAAATGAAATTCAGCGCACTTCCTTGGCATTAATTTTGGTCTCGCACCAGGCTTTTGATAAGTCAAGCGAGTGGGAATTGAAAACAAAAAAAACATGGGAAAAGGAAGAGCAGGCCACCGGAGTGGCTTGTTGTTAGTGCGATATCGAAGCTCTACAAATTGAGAGCAGCAGATTGAGGAAAAGAATGGCAAGATGAGTCATCATGACAAAGAGATGTAAATTGAGGAGGACTGCAGAGCAAGTTGATTTTGGTAAAGGTTTTGAGGACAAGCCAATGGGTTTTGCAGCCAGTGAAGAGGGTTGAGGAAGCACGACACAAGACACAAAAGAAGAGACAAAGGATACTAGAGAAAAAGATATTATGAAAGGGGCAGGAGATATCAGAGGTAAGAGAAATTTTGAGAGAGAATTTCATAAAGCAGAGAAAGAAATTCCAGCAGGAGTTGGAAATTGACAGAAGAATTCCATCCAGAGGCAGAGGCAGAACTGGGAGAATTGAGATATTGGGCATCCAAGCTCACAGTCTTCTGGTGGTGAGTAAACTCCACTGCGAACTCCATACTCTGGACTGCACTCAACGAACGATCTGCAAGTCTGGGAAACAGAAAGCAGTAGACGTTGGTCCCTTTGAAATATTCGAAAGTCTCTTAGAAATGGGTCTTCATGAATCCCTGGTTTCTGAGAATTTCCACCGCCGTCCTATCCTCTCAGATGAGGATCAAGACTCTAACTCCCTGGTCCGCTTTCTTCATTAAAAGCTCACCCAACATCACACCTTCTGCACCAGGGATTATAGAAATCGGTGCAGGGCTTGCCATCACGAGAATTTCCCACCCTTCCGGAAAACTGCATAACAGTTAAGAATTTCCCACCCTTCCCACAGGCTACATAACCGTTGAAACCTTTGAACCAATCAAATTTAACACAGGTGTGAAAAAGGTAAATGAGGGTTGGCATAATTAATGTCCATTATTAATATGCCTTCATACTGTGACTATTTTATTGGTGCACGACCAAAAACCTTTTGCAAAGACCCTGACCCAGCATGCAAAGGAACAAGATGTGAAGCGCAGAGAAATAACATGAACATATACGTGAAGATGACCTTATATTGATTGCTAAATCGGCTCTTGGTTTGCAAGAGCATTTACATTCCCTTGAGCATTTTTGTAGAAGGGTTGGGATGCAGGTCAATATTAGCAAAACAAAAGTAGTGGTTTTCTCTAACAAAAGAAAGCATAACCAACATCAGTTCTATTTTGAAGGCAAAATTCTGGAAGAAGTTGCAGACTACAAATACCTCGGAATTGACTTCAACAGAAACTTAAGTTGGGATGGTTGTAGAAAGAAAAGAACTTTAGGGGGTTGGAAAGCATTTTATGCTCTTCAAAACAGGTGTAGAGAGGCAGACCTGTGGGACTGGAAAACCACTCTAACTCTTTTTGGGCTTCTAGTGATTCCGGTGATTCTCTACGGTCATGAACTGTGGGCCAGCAGCACAACCAAGATGCAGTGGAAAAAAATTGAGAAAATTCAGAAACGTTTGATTACAAACAGATTCAAAATTAAAAGTGCAGTTCCTTGTGCTATCCTGTTAAGTGAAACAGGGGCTGCTCCTATTGAAGCAATTGCTATGGTGCGAGTCATAAGGTATCTAAAAAAAATTGAGCAAATGGAAGAGGGTAGATGGCCTAAGGTGGTGTTAAGTGACAGATTGTGCAAAAGACAGAAGACTTGGATGCGGAAAAATAACAAATGGTTTAGTAAATGGGGTATTTGCTTGAACATGTGTCCTACAAACAGTAAAGAGATAAAAAATTTTGTTATGGATAAATTCCACAAACATACTTGGAAGAAAGAGCTAGAGAGAAAGAAGAAGTACTACATGGAAGAGTTTAACCCCACGCAGAACCATCAACAAAAGGTGTACATAGGGGCTAATATTTCTTGGAGATCTAAAATTCTTATTGCTCAATTAAGGACTAATTCTCATAAACTCCATTGTGAAACAGGGCGCTGGAAAAGGCCAAAAGAAATGTGGGAAGAAAGAGTATGTATTTTTTGTTCCTCCGGAAAAGTGGAAACAGAAAAACATTTCATTCTAGAATGTGAGGCCTTCAAAGACACCAGGGAAAACTATGCAGGTATTCTGGCAGCTAATTCTTGGGATAAGCTATTCAGCGAAGAGTTTGTCGATAAGTTGGGAGTGGTCATTGTAAAACTTCACAGGAAAAGAGCCGAATACAAGAGTCAGATAGAGAAGCAATCTGTCCCATAGGCTACTTTTAGCCTCGTGGACATTAAAAATTCTTTCTTTCTTTCTTTCTTTATATTTATTATAAAAAATTTAAACAATTTATTTTTATTATAAAAAATTGAACATCCGTTTTTTATTATAAAGGAAAGCAAAATGGTTGATACTTTGAAAAAATTCATCAAGGAAAAACCACTGCTAATAAAAAAAAAAACAAAATTATAAAAATAATAGCATGAATAAATTTTTATGATTTTGTTTTTGTAAATTTCAAATTATATTTATATGGAATATTTGTTTTTTTTTTCTCGCAAACACTAAACTAACGATGACTACTTCCGTTTTCTACCGTGCAACCTATCAAATTCGTAATGAAAATATCAAAATTTGAATGACAATGTCTCACAAATAATAGTGTTCGGAGAGAAGAATAGTCAGTTTACTTGCAGCGTATGCCAAATTTTAAAGCACAATGTCTCACAAATAATACTGTTCAGAGCAGAGTAGGAAATTTATCGTTTTAGAAGCCAGCCCATGCCAAATTTCAAAATATAATGTCCGGAACATAATCTTCTGTATTAGATTTGGAATTCTCGCACTGCATGTTATACCTACATTCAGGAGGGAAAATTCATGAACGTTTCATGTTTGTCTTTTACAAAAGGGGAGCCCGTGCCAGATATAAAAAGCTTAAAAAATGCATATACCAATAAAAGTTAACCGAGCACTAAATCAACCTCAACCGAACATAATGACACCTGGTACTCCTCTTTCATAAATAATAAAAGAATGCAGACAATGGAAATGCGAATGAGTTTCCAGTTTCCACAGAGCACGCATGCTCAGATGACATAAGAAATTATTAAGATTGATTGTGACATTGACTAAATTCGGAAGAAAGTGAATTGAGCTTGACTCTAAATTCAAAAGGGTGCAATACTAAATTAGTAATTTTATCATTTTGAAGAAATAGGAGCTTTTCTCGGAGGGAAAGGCCAATAAGCGATTCGGCACTACTAAATTCTACTTTTTATCATTTTGAACTGAGCGGAACCTCTCTCGAATGGAAAGGCCATGAAACGAATGCGGCTACGCTGAGCAGTTGGTAACCATAAGTAAATAATTAATATAGAAAATGCTGTATTCTGATTAAATATCACCGAAACCCTAGCTTGAATTTGGGCATTATAGTAATTGGGCTAAACTAGTGAAAGGAAGTATGGGAATTTGCGATTGAAACAGAAATGCAAAGAGTGCCTTGCATGTGTTATGGCAGGAATCACTATCAGCGAAACGAAGAATATGCCGAGGAATGTCATAAGCTAGACTGCGGCACCCCTACGTCCACGTTCACGCTTCTTCTGCTTCCTCCCACAGAGGTTTCCTTTTGTTATGGGTTCTGGAGTATATGTAGTCTAACGTAATATAATTTCAAGGTTAAAGGTAAATTAATGTCTTGTTTTCAAATATCCATCAGAATCACGATAGAAGTATATTATTTCGATCTTTACAATCCCTGCATGGGCCTTTCAGTTATATGTAATAGACCGGAGTAATATGCGGCCTTTATTTAAAGCAAATTTTTGTCCCTCTTTTCTGAGATTTCCTGTGTTTCGTAGATTTACATATGGATTGAGTCTTAATTTACTAGAAAATGTTAGATTAGCTTATGACGAAAGCTATATAAATATAGAAGTGGCGAGGAACCTTACTTGTTATGATATTTATAGATATAAAAAACGATGGATAATGGAAGATCGATATGTGAAGCTATCCTATGATATCATAGAAGATTCAAGTGTTCAATCTCACGTTTTTCTATTTTAATAATAGAGAAACTCAGAGCCAATGAAAATCTTGAGCTCAGGTTGTTACACACGATTGTTCCAGCTCAATCACATCATAATGGGTTAACCAAAATTGTTTGAAATGTCTTAACGAAAATTGTTTAAAATGACTTGACAAAGATAACTATTTGTTGTATGTTCCTACGGCCGGAGAGAGCGGTACCGGCATTTAATGAGTAGTGGGTACATGCTTAGGTGCAATCAAAGGCCTATCCGCCGAAAAATCAATGGCTTAAAACAATGACAACTGTGCCTAGAATAAACGACAGAAAATGAAAATGTTGACAATGGTTGGTGCGGAATTCTTCCAATATAACACCTTCGGTGTAATTAATAATTCTTAGTATTTTAATAAAACCTATTTAGAAATTAAAAAATTTCATGATAAAATGAGGTAAATCTCCATTAATAATAATCTTGTTCCATGTTTTTTCATATATGGGTGTGTTTTTAACTTATATATTATTTCTTTTTATAATTAATAATAATAATTTAATTAGTGTTTTTAATTAATTTAAAATTTAAGTGTTGGGTGGCTTAGTTCCATTAGAAGTTATGCTTGGGGAAAAATTACATAAAAAATTATAACCTACATTCATCAATGGTAAATTTATAGTCCACAATAATCTTGCTTTGTTAGAGACTAATAAATTGCTTTCTCATGCACACAAGGAATTTTAGTGGGCAATAACCACTAGTAAGTCTTCACATTTACACTTTTACTTCTACTTTAATGTTAAGGAAAACATAGATAATAGTGAGAAGTAACTCATGATAAATATATTTATTTACATCTTATTCCCATCTACTCTTTATGCAAAGAATTCTTAAATAATGGCGGGAAGTAATTGATGGTAGATATGTTATTTACTTGATTATGAATTATTTTCAAGGATTTTAGTTTTGGATGGATTTTGCACATCTAACTAATAAAAAAATCATTACAGGACATTTTTTTCTAGTTATTTTTAACTAAAATCCAACTAAAAACTTGAGTTTTAGTTATTTAATCTCTAGAATTTGAGTGCCTCGGGTTTTTAGGTGCTTTATATATTTATTCATTCAAAAATGCATTTTAAAGATAAAAAATTACATTCTTTCTTGAAATAGTTTAGCCAGATTCCTGAAAAATTCTATTTCATCTAAACTATGTCTTTAAAAACCATGCATGAACATTGTAACTATATCCATAAATTATGACATAAAATATGTGAGGAAGTTATCCACATGATTTTATATTGTGCAAAAGCTACAAGGACACCTTCAAGTTATGATCCAATCAAATGCTTGAAAATTAGTTTTTTTCAATAATATTGAAAAATTAATATTTATTTTTCAAAGTTAAATATTATACGTTGCATTGGTCAATGCTAAAGTAAATAGTGGTAAACATGCAAATGGATTGGTACAGTTGTGCCATGGGAGGGAAAATAAGTGTTTTGATACTTATTACAAATTGATGTTACCAACCATTTCGTTTGTATGATTGCCCTAGTTGTTAGTGAAACCATATAAATTAAATGGTCGGTAAAAGTCTATATGCATAAATGTATAATAAGTCTCAAAACACTTGCTTCACTATATATCCCACACCCCTAAAATTAAAAAAGGCATACAAGCTAACTAAATTATAACTATTTTTTGAATTATTATTAGTATTATTAAAATAATTCCCCCAAGGAGGGTTTCCCAGAGCGATAGTTCCCCCATTATGAGCCAGCCCACACAAAAGGGGGCTATGGATCCTACTAAACTTGGAAGATTCCATGTATTCTTGTCACTTCGTCAATCATGTCAGAAAGCCAACACAAGGCACAAAGCCAACACAAGGCTAAACACCATTTGAATATTGCAGGTGGCAAAGGGAGGTACAACATGACTCAACATGGTAATTCTATGAGATTGAGAAAGCAGGAGGAAAATTTTGACAATATTGATCACAAGTTAACCATTCTAGCTAGGGGATCAACCATCATATCCCTCTTCTCTGATGAGGGCGTAGATACTTGGAGAATTTCCCCAATAGTTATTATGAATCAGTGGTTTTTTCTTGCAATAATAATAGTCTTTTTTTTCTTCTCATGTTGATGTATGACCCAATAGTTGTCATGACTCAATCTTTTTTTCCTTGCAATACTTGTAGTATTTTTTATGTCGATGTATATCAAGGTGTGGCATAGCCAACCTGTTTTACTGGTTTGGTTTCCTTTTACGCAAAGTAGTAGTAGAAATTTTTTGGTCTTGGTAATCGTCATTTGATGTAATGAAAAGTGGACAATTTCATATATATATATGGCTAGTTAGTTAGTTAATAAAAAATATATGTGTATGTGTGTGTTAAATATACATACATTTATGGGATGGCAAGAGGGGGAGAGATTCTTATAAACCCTGATGGAAAAATAGTAGATTGGTATGCTTGGGGTCTAGGCAAGAAAAAAATAATCAAGCAAAGGCATATGGCCTTCTCTTTGGCCTCATGGTGGCACACTAAAAAAGGATCAGGGTCTTGAAAATTCTGGGGGACTCCCTCCTTATAATTAAAAATATGGTAAACAAGAGTGCAGCCAAGAACTCTATGTTGAACCAAGTCATGAAAAGAAACAAAGGTCTCTACAATCACTTTCAAAAAGTAAAATTTTATCACATCCTAAGAAATCTTAATGGGGAGGATGACAATCAAGCGAATATAGCTTGTCAAATTGAAGAAAATAGGATTCTTATAAATGGAATGGAAGGACGCCATCTCATCCCTTAGTAGCTCTGTTTGAAAGGAAGGAACATATGGACAGGACCCAAACAAAGTGCAAAGAAAAAAGCTCATACAAAATGAACAAAAGGGATAATATGCACTTAGGTGCTCTTAGGTTCTGGATTCATGATTGTTTTTTAGTTCTCCTCCCCCTCTATTTCCTTTTCCTCTCTTGTTTAGCTACTAAACCTCTTCCACTCTCTTCCCCTTCTCCCTTCTTCTACCTTCCATATATTTCCTTGAACCCTTAATACCCCCATTCCTTTCCTTCTCCCTACCACCCTCATGATTTCTCGTCCCTCCTCGTACTCTTGACTGATGGCTCATCGCAAAAGGATAAAGTGGTTATGTACTGATATCTCAGATGGATGGTGTATGTCGTGCGAAACCATTAATGTTTATCATTACAGTAATTATGAGAAGCATAGGACACATGATGTTGCAAATGTGAGCAACGTGGGAAGCAGCTAGTTCCAACCAAATCTTCATACTTGTCACACAATTTAGTGTATTAGAAAAATGCTTAGCCCCTCTGAGTGCGAGCCGAATTTAATGTTGGTGAATTGGAGCAGATGGTTCAAGTGAGCAATCATTAATTCGTATAAGTCGACAGTCAATTCAAGGAGAGAAGCAATCATGGGGAATTGCAGGGAGTCTGGAGGCAAGACTCTGTCCATATGCATAAATTTGCTCTATAAATTGAGAAATAACAATAACTTCTATGACTATGGAAAATCTGAGGCTCTGTAACTCGGTGGTAGGTTGCATATCTCGGTGAGAAATTCGCGGTGGGTTTAGAGAATTGGAGGTCCAAGAAAGGGTGGAAAATTGTGGTTCTGTGGGCTGCCAATATTGCAAGTGAGGGCAAGGGTCTCTTGGCCTGTTGGTGTCTGAATCTGTGGAATTATGAGGGAAGATATGGTAATTGGAAGAGGGATAGTGGGAGAGCAATGAATTATCAGTGCACAAGTGCTAAGATTGAGATATTATGTTGGGAGAATAAGGGCTATGAAATATTATGTATGAAGAAAATTAGCGGGCAACCCTGTTATCAGGTTACTGCCTTTGACTAAGAGAAATGTGGTCATCCTGTTTTGGCTCCTCTGGGAACTGTGTGGTATTCTAGGAGTGAGGGTTGGGACAAGTCTTGTGGAGATTTTAGCTGGGAATTAAAACCTAAGGTGGTGGATGAGAGAGACAGTCTAGATGCAGGCTTAGGAAAGCAGGGGAACTCAAGGTAAACGAAGGGTAAACATAAGAAAATTGAAACAAACTACAGTGTGGAAATGGAGCTGGAAAATTGGGGCTCACGATGTAGACGCTCAGGGAGAAGAGAAGAGAAAATTGAAAGGATTCTTCCTCTGACAACAATTTCCCCTTAGTTTTGTCCTCCCAGTGAGCGTGAGCACCTGGAACTATGGGAAGGCATGGAGGAGTTGAGATAGAACTTCTATATGCAGTAAGAAGATGCATGGGAACGAAGCGAGAAAGAGGCCAATAAGAACATGAAGATCCTCCATCTGGAGGATGAAATATTTGCACTCCAGAGTCAAATTGAAGACTTAAAGATTCAGTTGGCAGAAAAAACCATCACCTCGGAGGAGGAGCTGAGTGGCGTTGACCTTAACCATCCAACCAAGCCAAATGATTCATTGTCCTTTAGTTTTTTTATGAGTAAATACAAATGTGTTTTTCTGCTCGGCATCAACTGTAGGATATATAGTATATCAACAACAATATCATCACTGCTTTTTTTAAATTTGGAAAGTATATGGACCATCTCAACATTGGATGAAATTAGTCTGCCCAAACCTTGCACAACTTGAAAATGTAATCTCTTGGTTTTAGCCGTGATTCGGTCGCGGATTTAAATATAATAAAAGTAATCTTTTTGTGTTAGAGTAGAATCGTTTATGCTTTGTTTAAAAATTTATCTTAGTTTCAAATGTTATCATATTTTTTAAGAATGGGTTAGGGATGTTAATGAGGTTTTTTTTTTTTTTTTTTTTTTTTTTTTTTTTTTTTTAATTATTATTATTATTATTTTTAACTATAAGAACCATTCCAAGAATTAAGAGACAAATAAATTATGTCTAATAACTAGCACTTATTTTTTCTTTTTTTTGCACTTTTTGCCAACCACAAGAATTTGGTTCAACAAGAACGACAACTAATTCCCAGCCTTCTTCCATATTGGAATTTTTTTTGTTTGAATCTGAGCTCTCTGAAACATAAGCTCTTTTTGTGCCCCCACTCCCCTCCTTAGCTTGACTTTTTTCAAGATCAGAATCCTTCTGAAGAAGGGTGCAGGTTCCTGTTGGTGCCAAGTAGTTCCCATTTAAATTAGCCATTGTTTGGACTTGTTGGGTCTCTTTGTTGTCTTATTCTTCATCTTTAGAGAGAGGGGGCTCAGGAAACTACCAACATTTTGGCTTGTTGGGTTGTCTATTTTTATTTTTTGAAGTCTTCTTTACCTCTAGGCATGTACTCTGTAAATGTCATGTTTGAAAACATACATGACATTAGAATGTTGTATTATCATAATCTAAAACTTGGGACCACTGAAATTTTTTGTGTTTCAATCTTATGTGATCTAGAAGACCTTTGTTGAGGTTTATCTCCACATAGATTTGAGCAAAAGTGAAAAGGTCGTTCTTTGTTCTTTCCATATCCATTTTTATAAATTTGCCTAGGGTGTTTCCAATGTCCTTGAGAACTTTGTGATGCCAAAAGGGAAGAGGAAGTTTTGGAAGCCTAACCCATACTAGCATTGTTGACACCACCATTATAGTGGAATCAAACTCAGGAAACCATGGAGTGACAAATAAATTTTTTTTCCCCAGAACCGTGGGCCTTCGTTAAGAACAAAGTCCTTGTCCTTTTGTGTATCAAATTGAACTATAAAAATCCTTTTGAGCATAAATAAATATCACAGTTTGGTGTCTAAGAAGTGAGCATCCATTGAAATAATGCTTCAAGTATTGGCCAATATCCATGATTAAATATGCACACAATAGCCTTTGAATCTAGAGTATAAAAAAGGGAATTTACTTATGAGTTGTTGACCTCTAGGGATGGAGCTTGCTTCATTTGATCGACTATATAAGGGCTTGAAATTTTTTGACTCTAATATGTTGAGACTGTGACTTTCCCTTGGATGGTTTCCTTAAAAGAGACATGAGTCCCATTAGCTATCTTTGCACTAGGAGAACCCCCACGTAGCCTTGTGTTCAGGATGATGGTTGAATATTTTGTGATATTGTAGTCTTTGAGTTGGGAGGAATCTTGTAGAACCTTCCCTTCAAATTGTAGACATTGAAAACTAATAAGTATACCCCATTTATCTTCAATAGTCTACTTAAGAGAATATACAGGGGCTAAAGTTTGGACCAAACAATATTAGATTTTCACTGATATAAAATGAAAAATCAATTCAGTTTTCCATTTTTGGGGTTCCAAGAGAAAATATATGTGTATATTTTTACGTTCTTTTTGTTATCCATGATAACCAATAGGTTTTTCTTGAGTTAATTAGGGTAAGTTACTTAGGGTTTAATAGGTTTTATAAATTTATGATTTTAAAAAAATTCACATGTATGAAGGTCCCTTAGTGATTTTGAAAGGTCACCATTAGTGTTTATAGGAGTCATTGGAAAATAAAAATCCAAAATTTCATTGTGCATGAGCTGATCTTGTCATTATGGTGAATTTGACACTTTTACACACTTCCGCAACAACTTTAGTTTAAACAATTCAGAATTTGCTACAAAAGTTTCTGACACTTTCATAACAAATTCACCCTGTTGAACACAGGACTTGCTACGAAATTCAATTTTTTTGCTAACGGTAGGGAAAAGTAGATAGTGTAAAAATATGGTTTGATCATAGTTTTTTAGAGCATATTGGCTCATGTTTTCTCCCTATTGTCATTTCCCATCATTTGTGAAACACATGCATCATATAGCTGCTCGGTCATCATCTTCCCTTTTCACTTTTTCATTCCAATTTCTTGTCTCAAACACACTCTTATCTCATCCCTGTGAGCTGATTTTCTTGTTCTAGTATCAGTATGGTAGCCTTATAATCTGTTTAGCTGTCTCTGGGTAAATTCTATTAGTGTCAAAGATCAATGTGCTATCCCTAAGAGTTTTTGTAAGTGTCAAGGAAGGTGCCGATCAATACATCTTCGAGCCATGGCATCACAAAAGAAGCAATATAAAGGAGGATCTGTTGTTAGGTACAAGCCCATAGACATGTGTCTGCTAGAAGAATACCCCACATTCTCCCAAGCGTTTGCTAAAGTGGGCTGCCTTCTATTCTGTCAAAAATTGCAGGGATATCATGGACAAGTCTCAAAGGACTTTGCCATCAATTTTACAAGCACAAGGTCAAAGCGGGCATGTTAAATTTTGTTGTGTCTCTTGATAAATTTGCACAAGCCATTGAGATCCAAAGATCAGGAGAGTCATGGTTCAAGGTAAAGAAGTTTAAATTGTAGAATTGGATGAATTATTGAAGGAAGAACATAAGGGCGTTGATATGGCTTGAGGCATCCCTAGAACATTCCTTAAGGAGTATTTTTCCAAGTTTCTGATGGTGATTTAGAAATATTTCACCTGTGAGAGTAGATTCCATATGGTATATCAATACCGCTTCAAATTATTGCTACACTTTATAGGTAAGAAACCTTTAGATATAGATTTTTATTTGTTTAGGATCTTGGGTAAAATCGCAAATAAGGTTCAGGCCAAACTTGAAACCAATGATACCTCAACCTTTCATCATGCTCTTATCAAGTTGCTGGTAGTTGAAGAATTAAATAAATTGGAAATAGATTGGCCCACATTTCTGTTTTTAAGTGCCTATAAAGTTGATGCTGTCATTCCTAGTAAAACACCGAGATCCAAATCTATTACTCTAGGGAAAGAAAAGCAATATGAAGCAGAAACTGTAGTTGACCATGAGGCAAAAATGCAACCTATGGCAGAGCCTATGGAGATGGAGGCTGAAAAAGTGCAGAAGACTGGGGTGCCAGAGAAGAATTCTACAAGTAGTGAAATAAAAACATATACAAGGACACATAGGAGGGTTACTAGAAGTCAAACTAAGGGAAGAGGAAAGTTAGCAAATATCTTGGAGGCTATTGAAATTGAAGAAAGCTCCATTGTACAACTTGTTGAAATTAAGGAGACATAGACTCAGAAGAAAAACAAAAGAGCCAAGAAATTAGAATTTGCTCAAGATGATTCAGGTTTTATCTTGAATCCTAGAAAACCATTCAAAAGATAACAATAGTCAAAGGGAAAGATGCCTGAGAAACCATTAATGGAGAAGATGCCATCAGAAAGGGAGATATTAGAATTGCCTTTAGCTTAAGTGGAACCTGTGAAAAAAGGAAAGGTAAAGAGCCTGTTCAAGAGAAAGGTGAAGTGGAGATGCTGCAAGAATAATTGAGAGATGCTAGAAAGGAGGTAATTGAATCAAAATTGCTTTTTGATGAATTGAAGAAAGACATTTATAAGAAACTAGATTATTACAATGAAGTGGCAGATAGATCATGAAATATGTTAAGGAGGAGATTGCCTCTACACAGAATGATGAAGCATCAATGTAAAATAAATAGGTGGTTGTAGGAAGAGAGGAGAAGGTTTCAAGATCAAGCCAAATATCTAGAAGCACAAATGGAGATGATACAATCTGAACTTTTGAAGAGGGGCCTAAAATTGATTACTGTTACTAATACTGCTCCATAAATATGGTAAGATGACACATTTTTGACTATATTATGGATTATGCTAGTATACAAGCATGTATAGGCTTCTATAAATGTTTTGGAGGTGATATAAGGAACAAAGTGCAAAATCTCAGGAAACTAGGTACTGTCGTAGCAACTGCCAAGCTTAAAGACAGAAATTTTCTACGGAAGTGCTGTAGCTTTCCATGAAGGTAAACATCTGCTAAAATTTTAGAAACAAGAAGACTCAAGGCATATGTTTGACTCATTAACCTAAAGGAAGACCCTGGAACAGTCATACAAGTTAAAGATTATTGAAAGGGTTGATTTTGGCGTTTGCTATGGAAGTTCGCTACCAAAGTGCCTGTACTCTGTTTTTTTCCAGCATTAGGAGTTTTTAATGATTTTGAGGTAGTTAATATAGTGAAGAAGGGGATAAATCACAGGATAAGAGCATGCATATTATTATGTCACTTGTTTAAAAGGACAACTCAGCAATCAACCTCCATGTGGCTAACAACTCATCAAGTCAACAAATGATGCCAGCTCATCATTATAGCTCATCATCTCAACTCAAGCTCAAGAGGTCTTAACTCCGGTACATCAAATAGCCAACACCTGAAAATTCAATTTGGTTCGATAAATACGACAAGCATGGTTTGTTAGATTTTTGCTGGAGTTATTTAATGGTCATAGATTCATGTTTTAATACAAACTCTATCAAAACAGAAAATATGATCTGAATATGAATGTTGTTTTTTCTATGATAATTTCATCTTCAGATTTGTAATTAAATTTCTGATCACTTTATTTATATGCATAGCTTTCCTTGGGGTTTGTGAGTGTTAAAACATGTAAATGAGTTGAGTTTCATATTAAATTCATTAGCATAAAAACATTAAAAAAAAATGCTAAACAACAACAATAACATGTACATTAAACCATCACAATGATCCATTAACACAGTGTTTTGATAAAGGAGTTCACGCCTCATGGGCTACATCTCCTTGGCCCAATTTCCATGGCTTGTGCCTCTATATTAGCTCAAATGTGAAAAAGGCGATGTTTGCATTCACCTACTTCTCTGTATTAGCTCAAATGTGAAAAAGGTGATGTTTACATTCACCTACTTCTCCTAAAGCCTGCTTGAATGTCTTCAAAATGCAAAAATCATCTAGAAATGACTCTTCTTGCTCCCAATTTGGTCGAATTTCGCAAAAGTTATGGCTAAAACAGTTTGGCCTAGGAAATCTCCACTAAATCTGGAGATAACTCCAGTTAGGGCAGCTAAATTTGGGGGCAACTCCAAATGTGGTGGCTCTGTCGAATATACCGCCAAATTAAACTCCAGTTTAATTAAATGCTAAACTAGATTAACTAACAAATAATCCGCAGTTAAATGCGCTAAGCGCGTTTTAATTCAATTCTCATTAGTGATAAGTATTAACGTAATTAACATGGGTTAGGGTGCTTAAATCCGTATTAAAACTTAATCCACACATTAACATAGCACTTCGTCATTCGTTATGGTGGAAAGGTCTTATGGGGAGGGGGGTGACCCGCGGCGCTAGCCCCTTCCATTCCCTCGCTGGTAATTACAAATATCAATAAATATAATTGGAGCGTTATACATGTTAAGTTGTAAGCGGTGGTATAGTGGTAAGAGAGGCAAGTTGTATGGGGGAGGTCACGGGGTCGAGCCCTGACCTCCGCCCAGCCTGTGTAATAATTTTTTCTCCCCAATATATTAATCAATCTGACCTTTTTAATATGCAACAGACTTTGGATATAATGAAATGCAAACTTTGGACTAATGAAATTCGAACTTAACCTTGGTTCACCAGAGGGGGCACGTGGCGGCCCCTGGCTACACCACGTGTCAGCCTCTGGTTGGATTGTCCCAACCATAAAAATAAATAAAAATTCAAATACAACCTTAGGAGACACATAACAATTTTTTTCACCTTCCAAACTCTCTGTAGAATCTTGTAGTGACACTTGTCACAGTTTCATTGGGAAAAAATGATAAAATATTCACAGAATATTCTTGTTCTGCTGACTGGGTTGCCATGTCACCATTCTGTCATGTTCTGCAATTTTTTTAGCTGTTTAGGAAAACGAACAACATGCTCTATCTTCCTCATCTGGACTCTGTTTTTGATGAAACGAATTGCGTCGGATTCATGCCGACGAGCTATTCGCTGTCTTTCAATTTCCATTTGATTTCAAGCACTTTCAATTTTTAGCTTTTACACTGAGCACTTGATCATTCCTCCTCACTAGAAGCCTTTTGGACACCAAAAGCTTTTTGATTATTGATCATGTGGATGAGGTTACAGTCCCCTCACCCTTCCAGTCTAAATCCACTGAAATTTTCCCATTTTCATCAACTAGAGCTTTTCACAAAAACTAGGCTTTTTCCTTGACTCTTGCAACCCTCTTTTGCTGTTGAAGACACCGTCAAGCTGCAATTTCCTTGAATTTACAAAGTAGCAAGACGTTATCGCAAAAACCAACTTGTTCCTACCTCAGTCATCAATCAATGGAAACTTAAAAATTGTCTCACCTTGCACACTGTCATCATGGATATTCTTAATAGATCTAGTTTTGTACTTGCATCGAATCTTGACCAAGTACTTTCACCATTGCCATGTACCTTTTGGAAACCAAAAATAAGCACTGGTGGAACCCACACATTATTTTTAAAATTTCTTTGGTGCTTTCTCTTTGACCTTTGCACTCTCTTGCACTGACATCTTGTTTCCAACATTGCTCAACACTGATGTTGACTGCTGCAAATCTTTCACATCTTGTTCACCTCCTTTCAAAGGCAACCTATTAGGGTCCTGAAACATATAATTAAAATCATAAGAAACTTTAATGAAATCAACTTGTTCATGCGATGCATATTTTTGAAAGGCCTCATTCAAAACATCTATATGTTTGATCATTAGCAATGTCAAATTTTGACTTGCATTCACTATCCTCTTCATTTCTCCTGCATGTATAAGAGATACACTTGTAATCTTCTTATGCACTCTAACTATGTACTCAATTCCATATTTAAACAAGTGATAATTATTCTCATGGTGATGAAATACTTCTTTCTTATCATAAAGATAAGGACTTTCCAAAAAAATACCCGATATCTCAAAATACACCACATCAAGTTCAACTTCATCAAGAAAGTTTGAATTTATGGCGAATCTTAGTATGCACTTCCTTGTTACCTGCAAGTTTGCATTATTTCATATCCCCCCTAAAGGATAAGGTCTTGGATGTATAAAAGTTTCAAGGTTTAGATGCTTAACTAATTCTTCAGAAATCAAATTAGGTTGAGACTGATCATATATGGATCAAGGACCTAAGTGATAGCTCAAATTTCAAAGTGTTTGAAAGTGTGTCAAACTTGAGTCATTGGATAGATCTTGTCTTCCTAATACCGGCACTGTGAATAGTTCAAAAAACCAACACCATATGAAGAAGTTATCACGATTTGAAAATTCCAGTAAACTGCAAATTTGGACATTTAACCAAGGTTGACTGGGAAAAGGTACAGTCAACAAAAATAATATTCAAGGGAATATTCTTAGAATATTCCTCGAAATATTCCTTTCGGGCCAGTCATAGGGTGACAAGTGGCAGGGTATTATTTGCTGAATGGATGTGTGTTGTTTTTTTAGGGCCAATGAGAAGGCGCTATGTGGCTAGCCCTGAGGCCGCCACGTGGCCCTTGAAATGCATGGAAAAACTTTGTTTGGGTCTGTAGGGCTCGACCTCGAGACCTCCTCACCCGCATGCCCATGTATTTACTATCTTTGCTATAGGTGAGTCTTAACCTATGAAGGAGTCAGGTTTAACTTATTGTTTATGGCATTTTTTATTGGGGGTTGGGATCGCCAATGGTCCCAACCCGCCAGCGGTCCCGTTAGCATTCACATAGCGATGTTACAACAAATGTTATTCCTGAAGGTAAGGCGTAACCTCCAAATGACAGTTCCGAAACCTGTCACATGCCATGTTAAGTAGTAACCACAACCACACAGTTTGCGCTAACTCACAACTTAACCATGATTTAAGTTTTCAAATCGGAGTTAAATGCCATGGGTTCTGCTCGTCAACGATTATGAAACCATGGTACGTGGGTGCATGTGCCCAACAGAAAAACCATAAGGTTTAATGCTGCGGTCTTTTAGGCGTAGGTTTTCCCAGTGCGTTATTTCTGGCGGGATGCATTAAACTAACTCCAGTTAAACTGAAGTCCTCCACAATTAGTGGAGTTTTCCTAGGGGTTACTGGGATTACTGGGAAAAATTGATTATGCTCTATCTTGAGAATTACTCGACCATTCTGAGAGTGTGAATAGTTAATTTAGACTTTATTGGACATTACAGAGTCATTTTTGAGGGTTGCAGAGCCATAAGAGGACTTCTGAGCGTAATTTTTCTTCAGAGAAGTTCCAAGGGCCTCTAGGGCCACCAAGGTCCAGCCGCAGAATGAGGCATAGATAGTGCAACTAGAGGCCTTAATAAGGAAACCAATAGTCATTTTTCGATGTTTTAGACATTATGGAACTAATGGTGAGGTATTCAAAGCCATTAAAGGACTTATGAAGTCTGAGATGCTTCATAGAAGTTCCCAAGTCCACTAGGGCCACTATGGGCCAGTAGGAGAATGAGGCCTAGCTAGGGAAACCAATAACCATTATCAGCAAACCAATAGTATATTATGACTATATTGAACCTTATGAATCGAATGGAAGGATTTTCATAAGCTTTTGAATACTTTTGAAGGTCGATATGCTTTAGAGAAGTTTTCAGTGAGCTTAGAGCCAGAGGGTGCCACCAGGTGTTGGAGGCGTAACTAGAGTAGTTAGAGGCCTTTTTTAGCAAGTGAATAGTCTATTATGACTATTTTGGACATTAGGAATCCAATGAAATTATTTTTAGAGCCATTTTGAGACTTCTAGAGCTGAATAAGCCACATGGAAGTTTCGGGCAGCCTAGGGCCAACAGTGGATGGAGGCCTAGATTGGGGAGCCAAAGCTCATTTGGAGTAAATGATCAGTATATTTTGGATGTATGAAATATGATGGAGAAATTAGAAAAGGCTTCAGGGACAGAAAATGATTTATTAATGATTTAGTGCCACAGAGAAGCTCAGGGAAGCCTAAGGGCACCGACAGAAGAGGTCAAGTCCAAGGGAGCCTAGGTCCATCTTCAGAGAGATAGAAACCATTCCAAGGGTATGATGGTATTCTAAACCCATTGGTACATAATAAAAAACAATTGGAGTTGAGTAGTTACTTGTAAAATAAATGATCCATCATAATCCCAAAGAGCCAAGTCAGTTGACAAAGGCTCAAGGAGACGTAGCCCATGATATTCGGGTGAACTCCTTTATTAAATTTGCTCTTATGTGTTGATGCTTATTTGATGAACTTTATGGTTGATTTACATGCTTAATATCAGAAAAAAAAGGGTTAATTCCTCACACATTAAGAATTAAAAAAGTTTAAAACACATACACCTAAATCAAGAATTCAATTCCGCAGAGTCAAGTATAAGCAAGATCTTAATTTGTTTAACTGAGTGGGAGGTGCTTGCATATCATAACAATTTAGCCACCCATTTCAGATTAGATGGTATCAGAGCACTAGGTTTCTTGCTTGACAGAGCACTAGGTTGCTTTCTTGACAGAGCACTAGGTTGCATGTTTGACTTGAAAGGTGTTTAACAGTGCAAATAATTTAACTATTTTCAAATTAACTGATGCTTACAAATTTGAGTTTGCTATAGGTGAAGGGAATCTATTGTTATCTAAGTCCAGAAGAGGACAAGAAGGAATACGGCTGAAAGCATTCTCCTTACCCAAAGGACCTCAAGGCAACCCTTGAAGCACAAGAGGGATTGTTTGCAAAAGAGGCTACTTGACGAAGAGATACAAGCTGCAGAAAAGAGCTTGAATCTACAACCATATTGTTAAGAAGCTTTGTTAATTGTTTTTGAAGCTTTGAGAATTGTTGTTGAAGTTCTTTAGTTCATTTACATAATGATGACAACTTCTTCAAGTGAGGTTTCTAAATCCTCCTTTACAAGACTCTTTGATGAAGAGATGAAGCGGGACTTCTATATACTGAAGGATATGGTGCAAATTTTATATGAATATGGAAGGAAAATCACTAGACTTCATGATCAATTGGTTGCTATGAAGCAAGAGAAAGAAGGAATTCTTCAAAGAATGCATGAGATGGAGATGCAACTCTATCATTCCCAAGAGGCCTTAACCAAACACATGCGTGAAGCAGAGGTAAATCACTCAATTTTGTCCAAATTCCTCTTCATAAAGATGTGTAGGTTCATTTGAAAATAAAACTAGAGGTATAGGGTCCAAGTTGATGTTTAAAATGGGCTATGAAGGCAAGGGTCTAGGAAAACACGCACAAGGCATGATTGATCCTATTTTGGTTGAGGAAAGGCCTAAGAAGTTTGGCCTAGGCTATGTTCAATCTTATGGCAAAAACTCCAAAGCCATGAAGGCACTTGAGAAAGTTTAAGGAAGAACTTTTGTTGCAAGTTCAAACCCACAAACATGTCAAGTTTGTTTTCAAGTTGATTTCCATTGTTTGAAGCCTATGTTGCAGCAAGATGTTAATGGACATGCAACTTATGGTGAGTAAGAGAGTTTTGACAGCTATCAAGACATGAACACTGATGTTGGTATTCAAAAGAGAGTTGGAACCTCTTCAAGTTCATCTCCTTAAGAAGGTAAAAAATATGGACATGCAAAGCAACATTTGAGGTATAGTTATTCCCATAGTAAATTTGATTATGTTTATGTTAAGCATGGAAACTCTGCATGCATGAAAGGACGAAAGAGTTTTTGTTCCTATTATGGTTTGTGTAACCACGAAGTTTAAAAATGCTGGAAGAGGATGAAGGCATACAAGAAACAGTTTAAGCGAGGGCAACTTGCACAGAAGGTGCAAAAGACTTGCACACGTTGCTAGAAGAGGGGATATTTCATTGCCCAATGTTGGACATTGCATCCAACCAATCATCCCAAGCATTTGAAGCAAGAGGATAAAAATACTGGCGAAATTGGAACCAAATGTTCCATCATTGAGGTGAGACCAGATGTTTCACATGAAGAATATTTTCAGCAAGAAAAATCGCCATGCAAGTGGTTTGGTAAGAAGTGGTTTGACTTCTTGACCCAGTAAGACATACATTCATTTGTACATATGCAAATTTCAGTCATGTATGCATGTTTTTCTGTTGAAAAATTACGTTTGTTTGAGCCACGTTTGATTGATGATCAAGGAAATGATGTTCAACTACCTTCTATTGAAGATTTCTCGCCAGAAATTTGTGAAAGAGTTCAAGGAAGATATAGTTCTTGCCAGGAGGACACGAGCATCTAAGAGGGGAAGTGTTGACTACCTTCGAGTTGGGGCTCAAAGGCACTAAGTCAAGCAAGGAAAAGTGTAAGGAGGCTAGAAATGTGAGGGTGTTGTACTCTCATCTACTAAACAGATAATCAATATTTTGGTTCCAAAAGATTCCCAATGGGGAGGAGTGATCATATTTGGATCAAGGACCTAAGTGATAGCTCAAATTTCAAAGTGTTCGAAAGTGTGTCAAACTTGAGCGACCAGATAGATCTCATCTTCCTGATTCCGATGCCACAAATAGTTCGAAAAACCGACACCATATGAAGAAGTTATCGTGATTTGAAAAGTCTAGTAAACTGCAAATTTGGACATTTGACCAAGGTTGAATAGGCAAAGGTACAGTAAGCAAAAGGAATATTCCTAGAATATTCCTCAAAATATTCCTTCCATGCCATTAACAGGGTGACAAGTGGTAGGGTATTATTTTCTAAATGGATGCACATTGTTTTTTGAGGGCCAATGAGAAGGTGCCACATGGCCCTTGAACTGCATGCCAAAACTTTGTTTGGGTCTGTAGGGCTTGACCCCAAGACCTCCTCGCCCGCATGCCCGCATATTTACCATATCTGCTACATGTGAGTCTTAAAATATGGAGGATTTAGGTTTAATTTATCGTTTATGGTATTTTGTATTGGGGGTTGGGACCGCCAACGGTCCTAACCCGCCAACAGTCCCAATCCGCCAGCGGTCCCGTTAGAGTTCACATGGTGATGTTACAAAAAATGTTATTCCCAACGATAAGGCATAACCTCCAAACTACAGTTTTGAAACCTGTCACATGCCATGTTAAGTTGTAACGACTACCGCGCGGTTTGTGTTAGCTCACAACTTAACCACGATTTAAGTTTTCAAACTGGAGTTAAATGCTGCGGGTTTCGCCCGTCAACGGTTATGAAACCGTGGTATGTGGGTGCATGTGACCAATAGAAAAAAACATAAGGTTTAATGCTGTGGTATTTTAGGTGGAGGTTTGGCCAGCTCGCCATTTCTGGCGGGATGCATTAAACTAACTCTAGTTAAACTGAAGTCCTCCATAATTAGAGGATTTTTCCTAGGGGTTACTGGGAAAAATTGATTATGCTCTATCTTGAGCATTACTCGACCAGTATGGGAATGTGAATAGTCAATTTCAAATTTATTTGACATTACAGAGTCATTGGTGAGGGTTACAGAGCCATCAAAGGACCTATGAACGTGATTTTTTTTCAGAGAAGTTCCAAGGGCCATTAGGGGCCAGCAGCAAAATGAGGCCTAGCTAGTGAAACTAGAGGCCTTACTCAGGAAACCAATAGTAATTTTTGGATGTTTCAGACATTATGGAACTAATGGTGAGGTTTACAGAGCCAATAGAGGACTTTTGAAGGCCAAGATGCTTCAGATAAGTTCCTAGGGCCACTAGGGGCCAGCAGGAGAATGAGGCCTAGCCAGGGCAACCAGTAACCATTCTCAGCAATCCAATAGTCTATTATGAATATTTTGAACCTTATGAATCCAATTGAAGGATTTTTAGAAGATTTTAAAGAATTATAAAGGCTGAGATGCTTCATAGAAGTTTTCAGTGAGCCTAGAGCCACAGGGTGCCACCAGGTGTTGGAGGCGTAACCAGAGCATCCAGAGGCCTTTTTCAGCAATTGAATAGTCTATTCTGACTATTTTGGACATTTTGAATCCAATGAAAGGATTTTCAGAGCCATTTGGAGACTTATAGAGCCAAGGAAGCCATAGGGAATTTTCGTGCAACTTAGGGTCAATAATGGATGGAGGCCTAGATTGGGGAGCTAGAGCTCATTTGGAACAAATGACAAGTCTATTTTGGATGTATGATATATTATGGAGACAATAGAAAATTTTTCAGGGACAGAAAATGATTTCTTAAGGAGTTAGTGCCAGAGAGAATCTCAGGGAAGCTTAAGGGCACTGACAGAAGAGGTCAAGTCCAAGGGAGCCTAGGTCCATCTTCAGAGAGATACTAAGCCATTATAGGGGTATGATGGTACTATAAACCCATTGGAACAACATAAACAACCATTGGAGTTGAGTAGTTACTTTTAAAAGAAATTATCTATCATAATCCAAAAGAGCCAAGTCAGTTAACAAAGGCTCAAGGAGATGTAGCCCACGATATTCGGGTGAACTCCTTTATTAAAAGCTTATTTGCTGTACTTCATGGTTTCTGTACATGCTTAATATCAGAAAAAACAAAGGTTTAATTCCTCACACATTAAGAATTAAAATAGTTTAAAACACATACACCTGAATCAAGAATTCAATTCCGCATAGTCAAGTATACGTAAGGTATTAATTTGTTTAACAGAGTGGGAGGTGCTTGCATAGCATAAAAAATTAGCCACCCATTTCAGATCAGAGACCCACTATAAAAATTTGTGTCTATCTTGGTATGTTTAGAAACGACTGTAATATGGAAAAGTTCAATTCTTGTATCTTCATCTTGAGTGACATTGGAACAATTTGAAGAACTAGTGCTTGCTATATGCTTACCTTTCAAACCCATGGTTGTAATATTTGTCTCATCTCCTGAATCTGAACCTAAGACATGTTCAATGATAACAACTATTTTCCCCTTCTCTTTGGCTTTCAGTTTGTTTGGCTTCAACTCTGGATGAAGCTGCCGACAATGGTATTCATCATGGCCATTCTTAGAACAATGTTTACATGTGAGTGTCTCTTTCTCTCTATTGAAAAAGCCATTTGTCTTTCCTCTTCCATAAAACTCTCCCTTTCCTTTACCCTCACTATCACTTTTCTCATCTATATTCTGTTTCCCTCTTGCTTCTAAATGTGTGGCTTGAACACAAACCTCATCTAAGTTTGTGGGATTGAACATGAGAATAGTGTGCCTAAGGTATCTGTGAAAACCTCCAATATAATTTAAAATTTTTTCTTGAGAATACAAATTAATACCCAAAATAAAATCTCTTTTCCTAAATTCATGAGTATAATCTTGCACACTTTTCCCTTTCAATTGTCTAAAATTATGCCAATCCATAATGGCTTTTTGCATGTAAGCTAGAGGATAAAATTTCCTTTTAATGGAAACAATAAAACTTGACCAAGACATTGAGATCTTACCGTATTTTTTCATCTCTTCTTGAGTCCTTGCTTCCCACAATACAAGTGCAGATCCGTCCATCCTCAAGGAAGCCAATTGAATCTTTATGTCATCTTCTTGAAGGTTCTGAATTTTTCAAAAAACCTCTAATTGACGAATCCAATTATCCAGCTTCTCTGCATTTACCTCGCCATTATACATTGGAACCTCAAATTTGACATCAAGTTTGAGTAAGAGAGTTTTTCCTTCTGTGGCTTTTGAGTGAGTATGGGTAGTTTTGGCTGTGGAAGTGGAAGATGATGCCGAGGGAGATGATGAGGATGATGATGAAGATGGTGGATATGGAGGAGGCTTTCCTCCACTTCCCTTTGAATCCTTCGTTTCATCCTTCTTGTCTTCTAAGGTTCCCTCTCCATGTGGAGACTTAGAATTCCCTCTAACCATCCCGGTGTCCCTCTCTTCAAAGATGATCCTAACCCTTTCAGTCAGTTCATAGAAAGAATTCTTATATGCTTCCTCTTCTGAAAGACCTTTATTCTCTCCAAAACCGGACATGATGGCCATGGATTCAAGCTCAGCTTCTAGTGCAACTTGTACCTCTTCAATGGTAACTTCTGGTGCAACTTGTACCTCCTCAATCTCAACTTCTGGAGATAAAACTTGAGGTGCTTCAAGTGCAATTGTGAGTGAAACTTTCGGTAGAGATGGTGCCCTTGTGGCTCTCCTTCTTCTGGTCCTAACCTCAGAACTTGCAACCAATAGTTCCCCTTCTCCTCTTTGCAACTTTAATCTTGTAAGCATAAAAAATTTGCAACCATTAAAACCCTACTTGCACAAAACTCAAGCAAATAAAGAAAATAACCTTTGTATTTCAACCAGGCTCTGACACCACCTTGATTTGAATCTGAATGTTAATTTTGCTGTGCTAATTTCATCTTTAGATTTATAATTAAATTTCTGATCACTTGCTTTATGTGCATAGGTTTCCTTGGTGTTTGTGAGTGTTAAAATATGTAAATGAGTTGAGTTTCATGTTAATTTCATTAGCATAAAAACATTAAAAACAAATGCTGAACAACAACAATAACATGTACATAAAACCATCACAATCCTCCATTAACACAATGTTTTGATGAAGGATTAAAACCCTCCTGGGATACATATCCTTGGTCCAGCTTCCATGGCTTGAGCCTCTATATGATTTAAAATGTGAAAAAGTGTTGTTTACATTCACCTACTTCTCCTGAAACCTGATTCAATGTGTTCAAAATGTCCAAATCATCCATAAATGACTCTTATTGCTCCCAATTTGGTCGAATTTTGCAAAAGTTATGGCCAAAACAATTTGGCCTCAGAAATCTCCACTAAATCTAGAGATAACTCCAGTTAGGGCAGCTAAATCTGGGGGCAGATCTGAATTTGGTGGCTCCACCGAAGATATCGGCAAATTAAACTCCAGTTTAATTAAATGATAAATTGGATTAACTAACAGATAATTCACAGTTAAATGTGCTAAGTGCTTTTTAATTCAATCCACATTAATGATAAGGTTTAACGTAATTAACATGGGTTAGGGAGCTTAAACTCATATTAAAACTTAATCCGCACATTAACATAGCGCTCTTCCATTGGTTATGGTGGAAAGGTCTTATGGGGAGGGGGCTGGCCCCCTCCATTCCCCCACCGGTAATTACAGATAATAATAAATATAATTGGAGCGTTATACATGTTAAGTTGTAAGTGATGGTATAGTGGTAGGAGAGGCACATTGTATGGGGGAGGTTGTGGGGTTGAGCCTCGACCTTCGCCCAGCCTGTGCAATAAAATTTTCTCCCCAATATATTTATCAATCTGACCTTTGTAACATGCAATGGACTTTGGATATAATTAAATTCAGACTTTGCCAATAGTTTTCCAACCTTTGAGATTTGAAGTGTGGACTTTGGATATAATTAAATTTGGACTTTGCCAATAGTTTGCCAACCTTTGAGATTTGAAATGTGGAATTTGGACTAATGAAATTCGAACTTAACCTTGGTCCACTAGAAGGGGCAAATGGTGGCCCTTGGCTGCGCCACGTGTCAGCCTCTGGTTGGACTGTCCCAACCATAAAAAAATAAAAATTTAAATACGACCTTAGGAGACACATAAAAAAAATTTCACCTTCCAAACTCTCTGTAGAATCCTGTAGTCACACTTGTCACAATGTCATTGGACGAAAATGATAGAATATTACCAGAATATTCTTGTTCTGCTGACTGGGTTTCCATGTCACCATTATGTCATGTTCTGCAATTTTCTTAGCTATTTAGGAAAACGAACAGCAGGGTCTATCTTCCTCATCCGGATTCTGTTTTTGACGAAACAAATTACGTCGGATTCATGCCAATGAGCTCTTCGCTGTCATTCAGTTTTCATTCAATTTTGATCACTTTCAATTTTTAGCTTTTACATTGCGCACCTGATCATTCCTCCCCACTATAAGCCTTTTGGACACCAAAATATCTTTGATTATTGATCATGTTACTGAGGGTACAATCCCCTCACCCTTCCAGTCTCAATCCACTGAAATTTTCCCCTTTTAATCAACTAGATCTTTTCACAAAAAACTAGGCTTTTCCTTGACCCTTGTGACCCTCTCTTGCTATTGAAGACACCACCATGCTGCAATTTCCTTGAATTTGCAAAGCAACAAGATGTTATCGCAAAAACAAAATTGTTCCTACCTCGGTCATCAATTAATGGAAACTTAAAAATTGTCTCACCTTGCAGACTTTCGTCATGGCGATTCTTAACTGATCTGGTTTTGTACTTGCGTTGACTCTTGACCAAGTACTTTTTCCATTGCCATGTACCTTTTGGAAACAAAAAACAATAACTTGTGGAACCCATGCCTTCTTTGTCAAATTTCCATTCGATTTCCAGCACTTTCATTTTTGAGCTTTTACACTGAGCACCTGACCAAAATATCCGTATTAATTCTCCATGTAATGTAATTCTACTAGAATTAGGTCTCTAGGCAAGGGATCGAAGTCTACCCGAGGTGGCAGACTGTTGTAAAGGGACCTCACTCCATAAATGAGACAATTTTTCAGTTTGAAAGGGTTGATGAATGTTATGAGGAGGATATTGTGTAATTTTTCTTTATCCAGCTAATACATAGTTTACAACATTTGTCTTCAAAACCCGAGATTCTTCTTGGCTTATGTATTTTTGTATTTTCAGTTTGTATATTGTCATCGGCTTCATGGTATTATGATTACTTGGAATTCATAACTTTATGCTCCAATTTCCTTCATATGCTATGTTTTGCTATAAAAGTTATGTTTTAAGCCAATTTTCCTCAGCTTCCATGGATACAATTTGCTAGTAATTGAATTTCTTTAGTTGACTCCGTGCCCAATGGTAGCCATCATACACTCTTCCACCTGCAAAAACCACATAAAACATAAAAATATTTAGCCATCTGTATATAGATATTATCTTGAGTAATCCATTATTTTTCTTTGAGAGAGCCCTCTCTAATTGGAAGGGCTAAATTCCCGTCCAAATTGGTTTCAAATAGTTGTGCTATGTTGATAGTTGAACAACCCAACTTACTCCAGCTTGGTGATAACACTTTCCATTGTATATTTTTTTTGTTTTTAAGAATTCGTTTGTAGGTAATTTTTGTATAGGGTTAAAACCTACATAAGCCACATGGAGCTTGTGAACCATAAAAGGTTGGTTGCAAGACTTGTAAATTCCCAAAAATCATAGATGTCGAGAGAACAAAGTGTATCTCTTGAAGTAAAAAAATCTAAGAAAAAAAAATTGAGGCAGGGAGAGATGAAAACGAAATATTAGTCATGATTTTCTTCCACTCCAACACTAATAGATTATGACTTCCATTGGTGTTGACTGATTATCTCTCGTATTATTTTTTGATACCATGACCATACTTCGAACGAGCTAGAGCAACAAGGGCTTCTGCTAGCTCGAACCCCCTTTATCTTTTTTCTCCTTGGGAATTTTATGGTGAAAATATGATTGTATTTCCTAGGAGACATACCATAAATGACAATTTCCATCACCATTTGCATAAAGGAGCTCACAAAAGCATCATCCAAAGTCGTCGAAGGCACCTGAGATGAGACTAGGCAAGGTGATAGCATCCAGATTGTCTCTGCATCACGACAAAACCCTAGTAGCCCAAACCATTCTTCCCTCCTTCAGACTATGATTTGTTATAATATTTAAATAATAAAAATGAATTTTTGATAATTATGGTGGTGGTTAATGTTTATTTAAATTAAATTCAATTTATTGAAACTTTAAAAAAGGTAAGGAATTACTTAGTTTGCTTTAGAATTTTATTTTTCGGTTCAAAAAGTTTTTAGAAAATCATTTCTAAAGTGTCATTTTTCTTCATGATTTAAAAGGATAAGAATATTAATACTGTACCATATATTTTAAAATTGTGATTTAATGTGGGTGTACACAAGGTTTTTTAAGAGAAAGTGTTTTTCATCATCATCCCTCTCAGTGTCACAAGTATGATGAAATTTTTTTGACCTAAGGTGTTTTTTGGAATTGTCCAATGCCTTGATTTTTCTTTTTACCAAATTTGGGAAACATTTATATTGGTAAAAATGCTGTGGCAAAATGATCATTACAAAAATAAAACAAAATAGCATTTCCACCCTAAAACGATATAATGATTGATATCACAATTTTACTAACTAATTTTTGTGAATGTTCCTAGTATAACATAGTTCTAAACAACCAAGGTACATAGATCTTGCAAAATATTCATAAAAATAGGAAACATTTATATAACATTCAAAAGTTAAGTAAAAGAGAAGCCACTCATCCAATGCTTTATACATTGTTAAGTCAACTATTAGATCTTGCCTAATATGCTAATGTGGTGACAAAGATGGCTCATAGTGTTGATTATTGTTCTCTACAAGGATCAACTCCATTTTTTTCTTGAGAATAATGATAAAAAGCACTTTGGGAGTAGGAGAAGCATGAGTTTAGGAGGAAAGGTGAACCAACTAAAGAAAATTTTCTCAAATTTAATTCTCCAAGGCCAAAATTCTATGACTCTGGAAGACTTAGGAAATCATGAAATTTTTGTCTTTCATGAGTTTTTATTGTTGATAATGAATTTACTTGTCCTTGGATTGGAATTTATAATTTCAAGCCCTCAATTGATTCTCCAATTCCTTAATTTTGGCTTCATGGCTTTCCAATGTCTATCTTGTTCGAACTAGCTCTATATAGCCCATGTTGATATGTTGATGCAGATCCATTGAAAATATGAAAAGCAGTGTGGGTTTCCAATTGGGGTTGTTTATTTTTCTATCAAATGAAGATTGTGAAGAAAGTGTGACGTTGTCGTGTCCAAAAAATTTTCACGACACAAGGAGCCATGAGACAACAAAAACCAAGAAAACTAGTAGAACCTTCCACTCAAACCTCAATTATAACATAAAAAACTTAGACAATTATCCTCAAAATGTAAGGATAAATAAAGGAGAGAAGGAATTAAGGCCAAAAGTTACCTATGGAAGAGACTTGTGTGGAAAACATGAGAATGGAAACCTAGAGCTAGGAATATGTGAGCTTGTCAACGCTGATAGTGTCAAATTTCTAAGGGAAGAGAGTTGATGAACATCGAGAGGGTATTTATGAGCTAGAGAAAGTATGCACCAATGTGCATTTCAATTTTCTCTATAGAATAGGTTAAATAATGGGAAAATATATGAGATATGAGGTAAATCCCAGATGCATCATATCTAGACATAGAGGGGCAATCATAAGACGAAATGGTAGTAATGTAAGACATGTGAAGGTGGTGGGAGAGTCTTATCGCTCATCCCCCATTAAAAGAATGAAGGGTATCCACTTCTTGATCCATTATTTACCTCACATTGTTGCCATAAATGTGGTTAATGTGAGGTTTACGGTATGGGATGATCATAGACCTTGGAATTGATAAAAATAACCTCCATTTTCTCTTTTGCTTCCACATTAGCTAGTTGATCTACTACTTGATTTTGATGTTGAAGGATCTGTAAGTAATAGAGTGAGGCCAAAATCCCATTCTCATATCATATTCAATTCAATATGGATGTTGATTGGTTTTCTTGTCAGACTTGGTTATGGAGAAGGAATTTGATGATGATAAATGAGTCCCAAATCACTATTAATCTAGAGGCTTTGATGTTATTTACAAGTTTAGGTAGATGCCATAGGGAATATGATTTTTTTGCATTATTTGTAGTTACCCCAAGGCTCCATCCATATGTGTACACTTTTTTCCTAAGGGTTGAAGATAAACATTCCCCTCCCTAGACTTATAGCCATTTGAGAATTCATTTATATTTTAGTAGTGCTGATTTTATTTTTATGCTGGTCGGAAATACTTTCAGTATTCTGAATGCGTTGATAACCTCCTATAGTGTCTAACTTTTCTTTTATCCTCTAATTCTTTAACGAAATGAAATTTATTTTTGAATTTAGATAAATGATATTATTAGTATTAATTTTATTTTGAAAAGTAACCTCATCCTTTATTCCCCAATTATTTAGCTAAGAATTTAAATTTTTATGCCACACCTGCATGAATTGTAAGTGGTTTTAATTGGAGTTTGAAGAAATACTGGGAAGTCTCTTATCTTCCATAATGTTTATATTATTCTTGTGTATTAGACACCTAGTCATAGCCATGTTCTCAATGGGGAAAAGACTCACTTCTATGAGGAGGATAAGACAGGTCATATTTCTTTTGATTCTAAAATAATATATTATAAAATTCTTTTGGATTTGCTCAATATTATAGTACTAAATTTATAAAAGGATAAATGTGATTTCAAATTATAAATTATGAAATACTTTTGGATTTGCTCAATATTATAATATTATGGTAATAATTTATAATGGATAAATGTGATTTTAAAGTAAGAAGTAAGTGTTTAATAGACAATAAATAAGATGTGGAATAAGGATTATCTAAAATTATTGAGAGAGTTTATTTTAGCTAAAAACTAGCAATGGATTGAAAGAGACCATTCTAGTTGGAATTCGGAAAAACTAGATTACTATATTTTAGAGATTATGTTGATTAAATGTGTTGATTTAAAGAACCTCAAACCCCTTGGGGTGTGGTGGAACTTTTGCTACAATTTTGATTGAAGTGGAACTTTGATGAACACCATGATTTCTATAAGCATTTTATCAAACTTGTCACAAAAAATTATCCCATTTTGAATAGCCTTTTATCTTACATTAATTGAGAAATAACCAACATATATCCATCTTAATCATGGATCTACCAAGCATCAAGAGGACTTGAATCCCTATTAAAGAAAACATTTTCATGGTGCAAAAAATTGAACACAAGTTTGTAAATTGAGGGATTTGATCCCTCTCCACATCAATGGATGCATCACTTTCATTATTATTTAAAGAGGAAAAAATATTTTGGTTGATGATTTACCTATGTGATACATCAACTCCATAGTAAGTTGTTAAATATTCCTCTTGGTGCAATAATTTTTTTTACAATTTCTTGGTGTCCCTTTTCAAGTTAAGGTGACAATAAGAAAAATGTAAAGACCATTTAATAGAGTTCTCCCTTATTGTACATTACCCCACATTAATTATGAGGGCCACAATATCATATAACTACCAAAATGGGAGGATCATTTTTTCAATGAAGTTATCTACAAGGGAGTCATGTATTTTATTGACATAAGAGTTGATTAATTACAAGGAGTGTTTTTGTTTATTTTACCTTTGGCTTCTTCTTTGTGAGGCATATTATATGAATACATACATGTGAAACTAAAATAAAATTAATTTATTATTCATTATCATATGAAATTAAGCTATAACGTAGCATATATATGACGATATAGTATTAATAAGAGTAATAGCTGTAAAGCAACATAGTCCCTGCCTCTACTGCTAATTAATTGATTAAAGAAGTTTGGGGTCCGTATTTCATCGTTATTCGAGAATGCTTTATGCAATTGCAATATGTCATTATTCTCACTTCTGAACATGCTTCCTCCACACATCCTCACTTCACACAACGAGAGCCACTTCCACACATATTCCTTTGCCTCTACACAACTTCCTCTACATACCTGGTTGTTTTTCTCTGCATTCATTATTAACCACTAACTGTTTTTCCTCTTGTTCATAATTATTACGTATTTTAATTAGTACGATTAATATTTTCTTAAAATAGGAAAAGTTTAATCCACTTAAATAAAATAAAATGAATCTATTTATTGTTAAAAAGATAACACAACATTTTTAAAAAAAATTAACATTGTATGTAATATTAAATTAATAATAATTCACCATACAAGACAAAGGAAACTCGTTGTGCGGAAGTGCGGAGAGGTGTGGATCTTCCACACTCCTCCGCACTCCCACACAATAAGCTTCCTCTGCACATTGAGTTATCCTGCACATTGTTCTTATGGTTTGTATGGACCAATATCCTTTGACAAGAACAATTTCCCGAGAGTGATCCATTTTTTTATGCAATCTCTTTGTGTATTGTAATTTCCAACTCCTCGAATAATTACACTCATGATGAGTGTTGTGTGACAAAAACAATTTCTTAATAGAAACTTGTTATATAATATAATGTATTTACGTATTCTGTTGTTCAGATCATTGAATTTTTATAGTTGACATGATAAATGTCCCATGCCAAAAACTATTTCTTGATAGTGATCAATTTTTGTGTGCAATGTATCTAAAAATTTTGATGTTTAGATCCTCAAATTTTTTGCAATATTTGATAAATATTATTTCGTCTTGTTTCATCTCAAATACGTTCCAAATTTGCAATGGATGGGTCGAGGACTGATGGATTAATACAACTCGTACAGAAACAATTCCAATGTCTCCGTCATAACTTTCGACCGAAAGGAACGAATGGTATGAATGTTAGACATCACATCCCTTAGGGTTCTTGACCAATCACAGACCTCCATAAGTTCATTTCCAACATCAACAGGGCAACGATAGTCAATGTTGGCGAACCCAAAAAAACTAGTAAATTGCAGATGTTGCTTCAAATTTGGCATTGGTAACGACAAATAAAAAACAAATATTTTAATGGATGATTTTTTTTTTGGGAAAAAGATTGCTTCCTCCGCACATCAACATGTTCATTGTAAATAAGTCCTTTTGTGAAAGATCATTGTGATTAGGTTCTCGACACAATGTGTGGAACCTTCGCACAATCACTTCCAAAAAATTAACATGTTGATGTGGAGAGGAAGCAATCTTTGTTGAAAAAAATAATCCATTATTTTTATTTATTTTTTAACTTTGTCATGACCAATTACAACTTTGAAGTGGAATTTGTAATTTATAGATTTTCCGGTTCCACCAACGTTGAATTCCATCACTTATTGCAAGAATTGTTATCTGATTTAAATTGTATAGAATATCCTGTTTCTTTTAGTGGATACCATCATGTTTTCAGTAGTGAATTTCAGGAAAACTATTATCCTGTTGTGTTTGCATCATTTATCGTTGCATCCTTAGAAGAAAACAGAGAACCAAGAGCCCAATCTATTGAAATTAGTGTTGGAAAAATATTGTATGTTGGTACAGATTTAAGTATAGAACAAAGACAACAAGTAATAAAAATTATCCAAAATTTTTTGGGGCATTTGCTTGGGATTATCTAGATATTAAAGGAATCCATCCTAATACTTGCATACATCACATTTATAAAAATGATGAAATCAGGCCTGTAAGACAGTCACAAAGACGAATGAATCCAACCCTTAGAGAAATTGTCAAAGATTAATTGCAAAAACTTTTGAGTGAAAAATTTATTTATCCCATCCCTGACAGTAAATGGATATCTCCCTTGGTCGTGGTTCCTAAGAAAAATGGGAAATGGAGGATTTGCGTTGGCTACAGGGAGCTGAACAAAACCACCTTGAGGGAGAATAGGTATTTGATATTTTATAAGGGAAAATTTATTTCTCCTTCTTATATGGGCACACTGGTTCCAATCATATCCAAATAGTCCTAGAAGACCAAGAGAAGACTACTTTTACATACCCATGGGGCACCTACACTTACCAAGTTCTTCCATTTGGCTTGTGTAATGCTTCGACTACTTAACAGAGGGTTGTCTTAGCTATTTTTGCTGATCTTATACATGATTGTGTGGAAGTCTATATGGATGAATTCACAGTGTATGGAAATGACTTCTAGCGGACTTTGGAAAACTAGAAAAAATTTGATTTGTTGTCAAGAAACTCATCTGGCTCTCAGTAACGAAAAATGCAAAATGATGCAAACTGGGGGGATTTTTTTGGGTCACCATGTGTCAAAAACATGGATAAAAGTTGACCCCACAAAATTTGAGGTAATTTCAAACATTTCAGTGCCAACATTGCAAAAGGAGGTAAGAATTTTTTTGGGACATGCAGGGTATTATAGGATATTTATTGAAAACTTTACTAAAATTGCTACACTTATGTTTAAATTTCTCACTAAAGACGTTGATTTTTTATGGGATACTAATTGTCAAAACACTTTTCATGTACTGAAAGATAAATTGGCAACTACTCTAGTGTTGAGAGTACCTATCTGGTCTTTCCCTTTTCACATTTGTATCGATGCATCAGATGCAACCCTTGGAGCTGTGCTAGGACAAAGGGAGATTCACATTCCTTATGCTATTTGTTTTGTTAGCACAAATATATCACATGCATAATTAATTACACTATTACTAAAAAAGAATTACTAGCATCAATCCAAGCTATCAACAATTTAGGCACTATATTACTGGTTACGAAATTTTCGTCCATACTGATCACTTCGCTATTAGATTCCTTATGAATAAGCCAATTACTAATGGAGGGATCACTAGATGGTTACCCTTACTTCAGGAATTAAAATTATTGTGGTTGACAGGCCTGGACAAGATAATTCAATTGGAGATTTCCTGTCTCGAATGAATGTTTTACAAAACACTACTCCAATTCTAGTACCAGATGGATTTCCTAATGAAAACTTGTTTGCTATTTCAAAACATACTCATTGGTTTGATGATGTGGCTAACTATTTGGTATCTAGTAAGTTGCCACAAAATATGTCCACCAGGGAAAGACACAACATTGTGTAGCGGAGTTTCAACTATTATTGGATAGAAGGACACCTGTACTGCACTGAACCTTATCTAATCATGAGGAGGTGTGTACGTGAAGATGAAATGTATGATGTCTTGAGAGATTTCCATAATGAACCATGTGGTGGGAATTTTGTAGACAAAAGAACAACTTATAAGGTCCTACATGCATGTTATTATTGGCCCACTCTTTTTAAGGATGCCAAGAAGTTTGTCTCTAGTTGCGATGCTTGCCAAAGAATGGGAAGGCCCATTCCAAGTGACAGAATGTCTCTTCAAACTCATATATCGATAAAGCCTTTTGAAAAGTGGGTGTTAGATTTTGTAGGGCCTATATCTCCTATGTCAAAGAAGAATATGTATATATTAGTCTGTACTGATTATGTAACAAAGTGGGTGGAAGCTAAGGCTTTATATTCTGCCACTGATAAGTCTATTGTAGATTTCCTTTTTGAAGATATCTTCACTTGGTTTGGGGTTCCTAGAGAAATTGTCACCGATCAGGGAACAAAATTTACCTAGTAAAGGCTATGACTGAATAGTACCAGATTAAGCACGAGAAATCTACCCCATACCACCCTTAAGAAAGTAGACAGGTTGAGTCTACTAACAAAGTCTTGGAGTCCATTCTTACTAAAACAATTCAACTACACCATGGGGACTTGGCTAATAGGTTTCAGAAGCATTATGGGCTTATCAAATAACATGGAGAAATGTGTCAATATATAATCCTTATGAGTTAGTATATGGGAAACATGTATTGCTCCTCATTGAATTTCAGGTAAAAACATTTCGAACCACTACTCAATTGGGAATTGATCTAAATTAAGCTCAGAAACAAACAATACTTTTGTTGAATAAACTTCATGAAATCATACAAGATGCCTTCCAAATCACTATGTTGGTACATGACCAAAGAGATCGATGGCATGATAAGTATATCAAGAAGAAAGTATTCCAACCAGGAGACTGGACATTACTGTATGATAGCAAGTTTAAATACTTCAAAGGGAAATTTTCAACAAGATGGTTGTGACCCTATGAAGTAGAGGAAGTTTTCGAAAATGGCTCAATCAAGATTAAAACCATTGATGATAATCAAACTACATTTGTGGTAAATGACCACATACTGAAAATCTACCACAACCCACTCTCCCAATAGGAATTGTTGCAAGATATGATGTAGGATCCAGAAATGGAGTTGGTTCATAAGGGAGATCCAACTCCTATTGGTTCTTAAAATTAATTTCTCCTTATATATATATATATATATATATATAACAGTGGGATCATTTTTGTTTTCCTCCACAACTCACATAGAATAAATATGAAATCTGTCATGGATAGGTTTATTCCTTTATCGAGATTTGACATTATTTATATGGAAAAGGATACCTTGGAATTGACTGTGAACATTTTAGACTCCCTAAAATTGAATGTTCTGAGCATTGACTACCTAGGCTCACTAATATTAATGGAATAATAGTAGTTAGGGATCTGCCAAGTACAAAATTATTCTTTTATGGGCTTGGAAGAATAATTATGGAAAATAAATCCCCTAGAGTCTACTTTGGGTTTTTCAGACTCTCTAAAATTGAATACCCCGAACATTAGCTAACTCAGGATCGTTAAAATTTATGAGAAGGCAGTATATAGGGCTATGTTGAGTAAAGAATTATAATTTCCTTGGCTCAGCAGAATGATTACGAGAAAGAACCACCTTGGAGTCTTCTTTTGTGCATTTCAACCTATCGAAAATTGAAATGCCCTAGGCAGTGACCATTCCAAGCCTGGTCAAAATCCATGGACTGGTAGCACCAGCACTGTTCTACAACAAACAATAGTCATATTTCAGTTGCAATTCCTAAAGTTGATTTATATTAAGTCTCAAAATCATGAGGGAATCCTTCTATTTAATTTTCTAGTACAGTTACAATTGTTCACTGTCTTCCATAACTCGTTTAGAGATTATGTATTCAATTCGGTACTTATCACAGACTGAAAGTTGGGTACTGAATATTTTTTATAATATGAATATCATGTCAAGAAATGTTAGATGATATCAACTTCGGCTCAGAAACATTGGAATTGATGCAGGTAGTAAATTACAAATTTTTGGTTTCTTCATGATTAAAGTAGCAGTCTTCTGTAATGAACTCAACAAATGGAAAAGAAAACCAACTAAGGATCAAGTTGTACTAACCTTTATTATTTTTGAACTCTTGGATATTATTATATAGTCAAATAAAGGTATGAATGAATTTTCATTTACATATATTAATTCAGAGAATGTGGATAATAGAACTTAATTTTGATCTGCCTCCATTCTTTTCAATTATATACATGTCCTTTCCATATTTCATTCAAATCCAATTAATGTTATACCATCCTATCCAATCACTCATTCCGCTCATTTTTCTTCATGCGATACATGTGTCTAGTACCTATTCTATCATTGCAAGCAACCAATCCATGACATGATTAAGAAACACATAGTCGCCCTTTTCGAATCAACCTAAGCCTATTTGAAACCCTGAAAATAAGGAGTTTCTTGTGTCATTTGCTAAATACAGTGGTTAATTGACCTGTGATTCCATATATCTTCCTCCTCGCCTTCGACATTATTTAATCTTTGGCATGGGGGCTGATCCCTATGAACCCAAATTTCCCAATTCTACGCTGGCCCAGAATATGCAGTCTGTAAGGGTCGATTTGAGGAGAAAGGGTGAATAGGTTTCCTTAAAAATTTTCAGGGTTATAATGACATGGTTTCCATGGAATTCACGTAGAGCTTCGATGGAAAAGTCGCAGAAGTTGGGAATCTAAGAATTAAGGTTAAATACAAGTTGATAAGTAAGGCAACAAGGCTGCCATTGACCGGTGAAAGGTACTTCAAAGGAGGGCCACTTGAATGGGATGATTGTGCCAAGTTTCTTAAGCCCGCATACAAGGCTATCAATTGGTCGAAAGGAGTTCTGCGAAACTAAATAAAAGTGGAGTGGTGACCACTTGTCACAACATTGTGAAGGTTCATCACCTGCGAGGGAAGGTATGCGACTGTCTTTCTTTATCACATTAGGATCCTCCTACATTTCTTAGATGGGCGTGAGGTTAATTTTCCATTTTTCATTCATCAAAGTATGTACAAATTTTCTCGAGGCATTTGGTATACTGTTAAAAATGTTGAAACTAGCCTATGCCATCACATTGTTATCAAAATGCTAATCGTTAATGAGTTGGGTCAACGTAAGAAGTCATGGGAAGCATTCTTGATTGATAATTTCCAGGGGGAGGAAAATCAAATCAAATGTCACCAGTGAATCATTAGCCCCCGTACGAAGAAAATAGATCAAGGGACCGAGGTCCCTCCTGAATCTATTTTCAAACAAGACTAGGGCCCTGATGGAACCCTTATGTCAACACAAGCATATAGTATTTCAATGAATCCCCTGGAGAATCCTGGATTTGCAAACCCTAGTTATTTTATTAAGAAACAAGCCTTGAACTAAAAGGGAAATAAATGTAAAGCAAACAGTGAGCAGAAGAAGGAACCTGTAAGGAAGGATACAACAACAGAAAAGCCCCAACAGAGTAAGCGAAATAAGCCTCATATGGAGGTTACAAAGCCAGTTTCCTCGCCAACAGAAGAATGAATTGAAAATGCTAACACAACTCCTAAGAAAGGGAAGAGGAAAATCTTCTGAGAAAAGGAATAAGCGACACCAACACTAACCTCATCACCACAGGAAACCCCATAAGTATCTAAGATCCTGACCATGCCACAAGGTCTGTGACACATTGGGAGCATGACTAGACAATGATATCCACCTTACAGTACTCGAACTCTTGAACCCATCACCATTTTGTCTTCTCCAGAATAGGAAGTGAAATTCCCATCTCGGGTATGAGAAGAAACATAGAAAGTAAAAAATATTTCGTCTAAGGAAGATAGGCTGGTTGACAACTTCCAAGATCTATTACATAGTTCTCTGCAACATGACCAATATGAAATAGGACCGACAACAAGGAAACAAACAAATAAAACCATGATAAGCCAAACACACAAAAGATCAACTCATAAAGGGAGCGGTTCACAGAAGCAAACCCTGCCTACTAAGGATACCTCGGCTCGCAGAGAGGAATACTTGCAACTATAAATAGCCAAGTTGTAGAAGCAAAATGAGAAACTTAGAGAGAGGTCTCATAAGTACAAAACGTTGTTTTGTTATGTTTGGTCGGTCAATGAGATATATTGAAACCAGAATCTGGCTCCATTATCCAAGAATGATGCCTGATCTTGAAGAATAAGCGACTTATTAGTTGGAAGGTGAGGCAAATGAGGACCATCAAAAGACTTAGTGCCCATGAAAGAGCCCTAAGGTTTTGGTGGCAACCAATGCAAAAGAACCATGGTTTAGAAGTCCTAGTTAGTGTGGGGGGAATCTGAAAGCAGGGATATCCCAATTTTGATGACTGGTCAATTTTGAAAGTGACAACTGCACGAGTACATGCATTCCCTCTGGCACGAGGGGATGTTGAGCCCTACTATTGTTTCCATTTTCCACACCCTATCCTACTATTTTTACCATAACCTATCCTAATTTATCCTTTTTGGTACCTGGAAACCTCCTTATATTGACTAAAATGTGTTATTTTAATGTGGAGTTAAGAATCACTAATAAATGATGTTTTCACATATCTTTGGTTAATTTAGGTAGGTGTTAAATGAATTTATATTTCTTAGACTTATTAATTGATTGATTTATAGATGTTATTCTTAAATATAGGGATGGCACTTGAGTATATGGACAGGTCATGAAGGACCCAACACCCAGTTCAACGAATACATCAAGCAACCATTTTGTACTTAGTTCAGTACTCCATTTGGCACTCTACTCTAGGTTCGGTACCAGTTCACCAATCAAATGTCAACATCCTAAAGATAGCTTCTCTTGTTCATGAGCTTGGTGTTGGTTATCTCAGTGCAAATATAGCGCCACAAATGGAATAATGTAGATACGATGAGGATGAAGTGGGATGAAGTGATCCTGTAAATTTAACTTATCTTAAATTACACCTAAGGAAACTACTATGTCACAACCTCAGTAATAATTGTGATTCTAGTAAGCGTTATGATCCTATCTCTAATTCCAAAAAATCCAATACAAGATTTATGCTTTAACAAATATATTATTTTGCAAAATGCATTATCTATCTCATAATTAAATCTTTGGTTATTGTTTTGGCACTAGAAATGCCATACATACAACTCAAGATTCCTATGTTGATATTGCTTATGTTTTCATTTGTTATACTTAAATTCTCTTAATTAAATAAGCATCTCTAATTCAAAGTAATTGTTGGAGCAATATTAGATTGAGACCCGTTAGCCATTTCACATAGTTGAGCTCTTTTGTGAAAGGAAAATTGTCTACATCTTTCTTTCACAATATAAGTAATTAAAAAAAAAAACCATTTACCTGCATCTTATTTTCTGAACTTAGCCAATGATGGCCATCTCGTTTCAACGTATGTAAACATACGTAAATAGGCTACACAATTTCCTCAATGTCTTACACTAGATATTTATTTTTCTAGATTGTTATATTTACATGTCCAATAAATGGAGTCTAATTCCAATGGCGTCACTACACCGAATATGTAATATGCTTTCTAGTTAGACCAAAAAAACCCACGACAAAAGGGACCAAATAATGACATATTCACATTTCTAGTACATAAGAGACAGAGGCACTCGAAGAATTATGGAATCACATTTCCATGTTATTACTAAATCTTCTTTTAGCGCTAGCTATTTCAAAGGAAAACACATTTGAGTTGGAGAATGAATATAGCTATACAAATGTTTTTATTTTTTGAAATGTTTGTTTTTGAAATATCTTCTATTTTGTTTTTCAAATTTATCTAAGAGAGTGATTAAATTCATGTTTATGGTTATTCATAGATTTTTTTCATACTTTCCATATGTAATTTTTTTTCATGTGAATGCTTTTTTTTCAAAGAGTGTTTCAAGTTCATGTTTCATAGTTTCTATCTATAATTTTTTCAAGTGAATGTTTTTTTTTAAAGACTGTTATATATATATATATATATATATATATATATATATATATATATATATATATATATATATATATATATATATATATATATATATATATATACTTTTTTATATTTTTCGTATCTACTTAGGCATGATTTTTATTTGGTATTAGTTATTATTTAGTAATAACTACAAAGCTTTACTTTAAAGTTTTTCATGTCATTGATTTGTAAATATTTTCCCAAATCTCATGTTTTAAATATATATATTTTTAAAATTTTATTTTAAGTATTTTTAATTTTAAATTAAATTTTATTATTTTCAAATTTTTTTAAAATAATATATATATTAACAAATTTTGAAGAAGGTTTGGTATGGAATGTTGAGAACAATGAACATGTCAAAATTGGAATTGACTCAGGGTTGGGCTATAATTTACATTATTGATTTGCTTAAGAGTTTATCGATCACTTACATGAAAAAGGAAAGTTTACCTGACACAGACCATGGATCATGACTAGACATCTATTTGGGGAAGGGATGGTTCTCTTCCCAAAAACTTCAACTCCCACTGGAATGGTCCAAAAAATGGGACAATTATACCACCAACTTAACTTCATCCCATGTACGAATAAGGGACACAAAGGATGTTTTGGTACGGGCTCATGATTTAGTTAGTGAATACACCTCTAAATTAGGTTATTTCTTTCTCATTGAGGATAGAAAACGTGTAAATATATCATGGTGGTGGAATAAGCTATAGAAGTTAGAATGTCTAGCTAAAACACACCTTTTTCAATGGTGCTTACTCGAAAATAGTGTCCCAATAGGGGATAATTTAATTAAGCTACACATGGTTGGTCCAAGTTGGTGCCCTTTATGCAAAAATTCGGAAGATTTTACTAGTCATATTTTTCTGCTTTGTCCACTTTCTATGGTTTTATGGTCATCCGTTTGCACCTCTTTGGGTATTATTTCTTTGTGGCAGGGGGGAATCTTATTTGAATGCAAGGGAGAACTATTGGTATTCTGCCAGTCATAAGAAAATATATTGTTTGCCACTCTTAATCTCTTGGGGATTATGGATTCCATGAAACGTGGAAGTGTTCCATGATAAGACGTCCATCCTTGATAAGGTTGCTTCGTAGACTTTAGCCATTTTTTCCTTGATTTCAGATTCAAACTCTCCACCTCGTCAAGGAAACATCATTGGGGAATCCATCGATGTATCTTTCCCGTGGGATTACTTTGATGGTGCTTCTCTTGCTTAAGGAGCCCGTAGGGGCGGGGTTGTTCTTTACCTATCACATCATCGGTATTTCAAGATGAAATGCAGCCTAGGTCCAAGCATCAATAATTTGAAGAGCTAATGAGTTAAAAATTGTAGTTGATGTTTGTCAGTGAAAAATAAGTTCGACGACTTCAAATCTTTGTGGATTCTAAAATTGTCATAACTATTTCAGCAACACTTCCAGATGCCACATGCACAAACTTTGTCCCATTTTAGAGAATATATATTTGTTAAAGAAGTCTTTTGATGATGTCTATTTTTGCCATATTTATAGGGAAATAAATGTTGATGTTGAAACCTTGTCTAAGGAAGGTGCTTCACTGGATCAGGGAACATGGCACGTTACAGAGTACACACATGATCAAGAGTATGCATACTACCACCGACCCTTCATAGAGGGTGTGCTCAGTGGACACTGATTTCTTGATCAATTATTATTCTAGATGTTATTTGAAGGTTCAGTTTTTTTGTTAAATGTTATTATTAACACTTTTATCATACTGGTTTTGTCATGGACAAAGATTATATATGCATATTTCTAGCCATTATTTGGTTTTAATTATTTTATGAGATGTATAGACACTCACAGGTGACCACAATAGTCTATTTTGCATAACATTGTTTTTATTGTATCCATCTATGTATGGCTGATTTTAGAGTGCAACTCATGCACATTTAGAATGTAATTTTCACCCTTGTAAAAGAAACTTATGATTTTTTATTTGGAAAATAAATATATAAATAATTCCAATATACGAAAAATATTAAATTTTTTGATACATTTACTAAATATTCATCATATTATATATATATATATATATATATATATATATATATATATATATATATATATATATATATATTCCAAATCCAACTTTATTATGTTAAATATTTTATTTTTCAAATATTCCCATGAGATGGGTGATTTTTCACAATTTTAAAAGTTCAAGTTTGTTTTCTATCATCTTCCACTACTTTTCAGTGTTTTCTTCTCTTCTACATTTCTTTTAATACAAACTAATAGGCCTTGTAAAATGTAAGGCTTTCCGCTAATACTTTTCTTGCTTTCGATGAAGGACATAAAAATGAACCCTAACGCCCCTACTGTGGATCCCCATCCCTCCGCCGCTATCAGGCCATCGCTTGGCCCTGGAGATCTTGGTGTCCAAGTGAAATTGGCCTCTCCGCTGCTCCAGAATGCTCCTGCAATCGAACATGCGAGCAGAGAAACCGAGAGATAAAGGACTGCACATTAATTTTTGGAGCCCTGTGACCTGGATAAGACTCCTCCTCACCAGTAGATCCACGAAAGCCTTGAAAATGGAAAAAAGACGGCCCCCAGCCCCGTGAATCTCCTGAAAGATGTCTGGAGCCTCGCCGCAAAGATTTACAACTACCCAGGATTTGAGTGCCCCAATCGGTCTCCATGGCTCAACAACTCAAGGATCCAACGTGATACCTTAGAGTGAACAAATATGAGCATCTCTTGCTCACGATATTGCGGCAAGAAAACAAAAAGGGTCGCGGAATGCAGAGATCATGCAAGGATCTTCAATCTGGACTCCGCAACGCATCTTGGTAGCCCTGGTTTCCTAGATCTACCCTCTCCTACCTTTCAAATCTAAATCTCGCTCCTCACAAGCATATCCATGATGCTATAGGTATGCTCAAAAGATAGAGTACAAAATCTCTTGCACACCCTTGAGCACAGGCTGGGGATTCCCTCAGCTCTTCAAAGACTTCTATATGGAGGTAAACAACTTGATGTCTCTCTTCCCCTTTCATTTTATAACATTGAAAGAGATGCTACTATAGTTTTAACCCTTCGTTTGAGAGGGGGGGATGCAGGGCATTCAAAATCTGCACCAACTTTCTCCTACAAGGATGCTGTCCATGCACAACCCAAGAAAGAAGCTCAATCCCCTGCAGCCCCCAAGCCTTTTCTGGTTGATAAGATAAAGGAAGTTTCCTCCATAGATATTTCCCATCCATATCTGGCAGATCAACTTCAAAAATATGCAGAAGCCACCATCATCTGTAGATTCAATGGACTTTGGCCTCACACAAAGGATCCCTACGATTATATCTACACCAACTGGACCCACAACTGCATGGTCATCTTCTGCTCAAAGGGCTTCTTCATTGTAGTGTTCGATCATGACAAGGATTACCAAAAAGCCGTAATAGAAGGTCCATGGTTTTGGGGAACAACAGGGTTATTGCTCACCCCTTGGTTCCCAGATTTCGACCCCTCTACAGAAATCATCACCAAGATTCCTGTTTGGGTCAGGCTTCCTAATTTACTTGCTCATTTATGGCACCTTTCTATCTTCCAAGGAATAGGAAACACCTTGGGTTACTATCTGATAACAGATCCCCTTCGGGAGTACCAAGGACTATACACATATGGCAGAATATGTGTAGAAATAGTCATAGGTAAAGGTCTGCATGATCAAATAAATCTCAAGATCGGCGATTTCCTGTGGACATAGATTATGGATTATGAGAACACTGCCTTCCGCTGCCACCACTGTCACCAAACATGGCACCTTCATAACTCCTTCCCCACGTTCATGGCCCAAAAAAATAAAAACAATCTCAAAACAAAATCTAAAATATGGATGCCATGTTATCCACCTCCCGTGGATGACATTGAGTCCTTGAGCTCAGATGAGGAGGAGATTGACAAAGAATTGGAGCATGCAAAGCAGACAAAAGACACATCCTCCGCTGTCCTCGAGGAACCCACTATCACGTCGATCTCCTAGAAACACACTCATGAGTCCTCCTCTTCCGACACAGATAAGGAGACTCCTCCCACAATCAACAATAGTCTACAAGCGGTTCTAGCCCATCTGCACTAGGTTGGATGGGTCAAAGTCAACAAAAAGAAAGGAAAAAAATTTCGCATGGAGGATTCCGCCCAGTCTGGGTAGAACCCAGTATCTATCTTCTTTTATTTCCTAGTCACGCTTCACTGCTCTTTTGTTCGTTTCATGTTCACTCTTTGGGACCGAGGTTGATAGTTTATCATTTCTGGTTGGCCTGTTTCTTTCCTCTCTTGATTGTAATCTCATCTTGTATCATATGATCACTTAATAGAATTGGTCTTATTGATTAAAAATAAAAATAAAAAATGTAAGGCTTTCCACTATCACAATATATGAGCTCACCGAAAAAAATCAACCAAATTACTTAGATCCAATCTTGAGCCCCTCTTCCATCCATAATCACTTCTTTTTGTGCCAACAAAACAAACCCAAAAAACACTTCTCGTGTACCCCAATGCCTCATGGATGGATTACAGTTCTCTCGGGTCTCCATTATTTTGCTTCCTCCTGACGAATTTCCTTCTCCTAGGGGAGAGATGTCTAATGTTATGGAGGGACCAGTAGTTGTTATAGTATTGTTCCCCCCAAACAACAAAAAAATGAGAGATGTGCAACCAATTTTTAAACAAAACTATATAACATTAAGTGCAAATATATTTTAATTTATGTCCAAAATTTCCCAAAACACAAATTAAGCCCATAGTTTTCCATATATAGTATTTTAAATACCAAGAGTAGAAAACATCTTGTCCAAACTATAAAACAATAAAACTATAAATCCTTCCAAATTGGTCTACTCCAGAAGTACAAAGTACCCATCTCTTCAACCTCAGTGAACTGAACTGAAGCTATGTAGCCCAAATGCACATTCATACCTGCACATATAGATATATGATTTATGTCATCCATAATTGTTGTGTTATTCAACAATTCATTCCATTGTGATAAATAAATGACACCCAACCCATTAAATTTCCCAGCAAAACAGATTAGATCAAAGCACATGGATCAACATAAAAAATTCCCAGTCATTGGATCACATCCAAATTAATCCATATCACACATTCAAAATTAATTGATTGTAATCCATGTCAATCCTTGCTACCAGTCAAATTAAAGTGCAAAAAAATATAAAACAAGTTGCATTTGTAACATTCAAACTATTCACCAGCACTGGAGACATACCATCACATAACATTTCACAGTATATTAAGGTATTCAGGTTATATATTACAGTTTTTGCACAGGTTATCATAATTTATTTGAATGATGGAACTAAAATATTTTTTCCAGTATTTTGATTATGTAAACTATAGACTATAGTGTAACGATTGGTCTATGCATTTCAACATTCTGATCAACGTTTTTATTTTTCTTCAAAGAATAAAAGGATTTCTTAATAATACCAAGAACCAACACAACCGCTGCAACAACTATGTCGATGATTGCACCTAAGATTATACTATTTGGATTTGAATTTTCTACAAACAACCACACAAACTAGTTATTTTTATTCTAAATGCTATGAGATTATTTTTATTTACGATAGATAAAAACCAATAGTATGCAATTTATATTTCCTTTTCATGCAATAAGCGTATGGAACTCCAACAAAAATATATGCCCTGAATTCTTTAAAGGCTTATAGATTTGATTATTGAGGTTGGAACTAATGTTCAAAATCTGTGAGTATTCAAAGCACATCAACGTTGTCAAAAATCAAGGCAACACAGATATATTGTGGCCATGGAGAGTTTCAAATAAATGAGGGAGCTCTAAACTACAATTGGACCTAATAATGTCGTTGGCATTAGCAGGTACAACGATTGACCATACAAAATGTGATATTATCCTTTGCAGGGGGTGTCTAAAATTTTATGCTTGTACATAGCTTGAAACATTAGGGGAAGTTTGAGGTCTAAAATGGGCCTCCTAAGGAAATTATAAAATAATAGTGGAAATAATAAGATAAGATTTGATGACATCATCAAATTTTAGAGGGGAAAAAGAAAAAACTACTTTTTCAACTCATATTTTCAACTTATCTCCCAAATTTTTTACTCAAATTTCGAGCGGGAGTACTCGTTGGATTGAAAATTTAATTCCTCATCTGAGTACCCATATTGCATACTTTCTATGGACCTTGCTACGTGAAAAATGAGAAATACATGAAAAAACGTGATCGCAATCATGTTTTTTCATGTATTTCTCATTTTTCACGTAGCAAGGTCCATCGAAAGTATGCAACATGCGATCACGTTTTTTCATGTATTTCTCATTTTTCACGTAGCAAGGTCCATCGAAAGTATGCAACATGGGTACTAAGATGAGGAATTAAATTTTCAATCCAACTAGTACTCTCGTTCGAAATTTGAGTAAAAAATTTGGGAGATAAGTTGAAAATACGAGTTGAAAAAGTAGTTTTATTATTTTATTATTTTATAATCTTTTTACCCTTTTACTTAAAAAATGGTAAATCATCCCCCATGGTTGAAATCATCATCTTGAATCATATCGGTTCTTATAAAGTTTATTTTGGTTATACATTTTTCTTAGGAGGCCCATTTTAGACCTCAAAATTCCCCTAATGAAGACACCTCAAAAAGACTAGCTTTACAAAACATGAAAATACCTTAAGTTAAAAAATACTAGCTCTCCAAAAATGAGAAGACCTGAAATTAATAATGGGCATTCCTACTCACTATTTTCTTCAACACCTGAAATAAGAGACATTCTGATTTTGGAGGTGGCTGACTGAGGTCTCCTAGATAAAATTGAAACCCGTTGATATAGAACACATAACCTAGCCTCTTGAGTTTTACTTTCCCAGTTCCTTAGATAACATGCTTAAATTATCAAATGAAATAATAGATTAATTGGATCAAGTCACTCAAATACCACAGGAAAAAAATAACTAATTCAAGATTTCATTTCCATACTAAGCATATAACAATAGCTTATTGTCTCAAGACTCACAGTGCACACTACAGTAAAAATTTGAGACTCAACAGAATGTAATTTACGCTTACCACTGAAAGTTGTTTTCATCCTGTAGATTTCCCGAAATCACACAACATAGCTATTCTCATATGTCATATGTGTATAAAATGTATAAATATAAAGTAGCTACTGTAAATATGTAAATTAAAAAATTGATAGAGCTACTCACCTTTTCAACCAATAAAGTTGTGAAACACTTGAAGAATTCATTAAACATAGATTTGGGAGAGATTCTTCCAGGATCACCACCTCTAAGGATATAATACTAGAAATGAATTGAGGGTGTCTATAGCTTGGGGTTACAATAAAAATGAATTGATAGAGTTACTTTTCATAAAGATTGAATTGTGTAATGGTATAGGTTTAATTGTGCAATGATATAGAGGTTGTAATTCCTTTTGAATTCTAGCCTTACATCTTAAATTCAACTAGGGAGAAGAATACCCCCCTTTTATCCTCAATGTTCCAAAACTCGGGCATGATCCTTTATTTCCAAACACTTAGCTTCATTGATTCCTTTCTCTAAGACTTGGAAAAGTTTATGGATTCAAGTGGTTGGTTGCTTCCTAGATTCACTAAGTTATCCTTTCTAGATTGCCATTAGACAAAGAAGATCAATGCATGAGTCTAATGATTATTTCTAAATCTCCAATATAAAACAAATGGTTTTGCATGATTATTGGTTGCCTTATTTGGTTCCCATTCAAAAAAAATTGTTTGAAAAGGATCCTCCTACACCTACCATCAATTGTTTTTCCTTTTGAGACCCCATCTAAAAACACACAAAATTTTCTATGAGAGAGTTGCTAACCTTGGAACACCTCATCTTACACCTCTAGATGAATTTTTCAATTCTACCACTATCTAGGTTTTGAGTTGATGATTCTAGGATAAGAGGCATGTAGGAAATTGTAGGCCCAACAAGGGTTCAACTTTAGGAATCACATCAGTTTAATTCCTTGCCAAACATAGATTTATGTTGTTTTTAAGCATGAATATATGATATAGCATGAAACAAAACCATTCCCACAATAGGATAATCACTAACCATTAGAAATAATTTGATCGAGTTTTATGTTTGTCAAGTCAATGTTCATGGACATGAGGATCAACATTTTTAAAGGAAATTAGCATCTCAATAAAACCTTTGCTAAGGCAAGCCTAGAGCTTCCTTCATGCCCGGAGAATGTTATCTATAGGAATAACAATATTGGTAAACATAAAACCATTCCCACAATAGTATAATCACTAACCATTATAAAGCAATCCTGGAGCTTCTATTGAGCTACTAAATTCCTTTAGCAAGGCAAGCCTACAACTTCCTTCATGCCTGGAGATTGTTATCTATAAGAATAACAATATTGGAAAACTAAGAACCATTCCCACAATACGAGAATAACTAAACATTAAAAAAAAATTTCTTGATTGAGTTTTATGTTGGTATAGTCACTGATCATGGACATGAGGCTGAACAATTTAAGTCATAAATTTTTTTATAAAAAAGAACTAGACAAGATCAACATCTTAACTAGAAAATGAACCATGTGTCACTTTTTTTATTTGAAATTCCTCCAACATCTATATAATTTTATTATATCACATAAAACATTTTATCCAACACATGTATTGTTATAATTGAAGATATACAACCAATTTTGGGTCAATTTCAAAAAACTGGCAGTAATTTTCCAAGTGCAAATACAAGCATGGTATTTTAAGTGGAAAAATAAGTTATCAGAAAAATAATTACAGATATAGTTGAATACATACAACAAAATCCTCTTATAGATTTTATTTTTCAAGGATACTGTAAAAAAATTATATGTATGAAAATTATAATCTATGTTGTTGTAAAATATTTATTGAAATTTTCTAGAAATTATGAATAAACTAGCATGTTGTTAATTTCCAGTAGGAAAGCAGACATACTAATAGCCCGTAGGAATGTAGAATTTCAATTATTGTTTACTAAATGCATGAAATAAATATGCATGCAGTTTCCTCTATGGAAATAGTTAGTTATGTTGCTCATACAAGGAGAAGCAACAAGTGAGTGACCAGGGGTGCCCAACTGCGATGCCCTTCATCAGATGAGGACAAGACATGTGATGTGAATGTAAAAAATGCTCCCAACAATTTTGTTGAAGATGACCATGCGACATAAGTTGATGTTGTCACACCATCAACCATAGAGCCACCTTCAACCACAATCCAAGGGGCAAGTTCAAATAAGAATATCAACGTTATAAGAGGTTGGAAAAAATGAGACATGTTAGTTACAATTGAAAACATAGATTTTAATAGATATTCAGTTTGATCATCTGCAAAAAAAAATGGTATTCCTCCCTCATCAATACATTATTGGATAAATGGGCTCACTCATAAAAAACATAGAGGGCCTCTTATAGTTATGACTGAAGAGGAGTAGGCCAAGGTGGTTGAGTGGTGTAAGGAGATGGCCCAATTGGGAAATGGGATAGAGTTGATACAACTCAAATCCACAATTACTCATATTTTTCAGGGTGGGGGGGGGGGGGGGGAATCCATTTAATGATGGGTTTCTTGGAAAATAATGGTGGTTTGGGTTTAAAAAAAGGAATCCAAGCCTTGTATTATGTATAGTTGAGGGCCTTCACAAAGATATAACTTTAAATCTACACCTTACAATTTTTTCTAAGTTATATGACACTCTTTCTAGTGCATACAGTAAGTATTCTTATGATGCAGACCATATATGGAGTTGTGACGAAACTTGTTTGCAGGAAGGAAGGAATTGTGGCATGCAGGTAATTTCCAAGAAAGGAAACTGAAATGTGTCAAATATTTTGCCTAAGAGTAGGGAGTGGATAACTATTCTATGTTGTTTTAATGCAATTTGTGCTTCAATCTCATGATTATATCTATTTAAAGGTAAAAATCAACTGAAAAACTATATACAAAACTGTGAAACATGTGCATGAATGGATGGACATCCCCATGCATGGATTACTAAGGAACTTATTTTAAATTGGCTTTGTCACTTTGTTGCATCTATACCAGGTGGTGTCTCACCTGAGAACAAACACCTATTGATTTTAGATGGTCATGGAAGCCACATTTATGTGAAAACAATTGAGGAGGAAAACAATTTGGGCATTGACATTTTATCATTTCTTTCTCAAAGTACTCACATATTGCAACCCCTTGATGTCAGTGTATTTGGCCCTTCCAAGAACTATTTTAGGTCATATCGAGCTACATGGATGGCAAAGAATCCAGGAGTTGTGGTGAAAAGGATTGAGCTAGAAGAGCTTGGAACTAAAGCCTTTAAAAGAGCTCTCACACCAACAAATATCAAGGTTGGATTTAGGAGGATTGTAATATGGCCAATGAACTATGATTCTCTTATGCATGATACTGGTTGTAGGTAGGCATTTCATGTAAATGGCCAAGAAGAAGGGCATATCCAAGCAGATGTTGAAATGCAAGAAGAAGTGGATGAACAAGAAGATGCAGTTGCAGCTCCAAAAGTAATTTCCCTCTCTCAAGGACACTTATATGGTCATGATGATGAACATGTAAGTGAAACAAAAGACCATCATGAACCAATTGACAATAACATGGAGGTTTTTCTACCAACTGAAGCACATGGAAATTTAGTCGTTGATATTCTTAATGACTCTCTTGATCATGCAACTGGAAATGATAATGTGGTTAAAAAAGAAATTGATGATATTGCACTAGGAAGCAACATTGACCAATTGAAATTTCCAAGCAAATTAACCCCACCATCATGGCTGGAAGAAGCCATGCCATGATGAATATAAACAAACATGGTGTCTCCAGAACCAATGAAGAAAGCATGAACATGCCTTCACAACCAACATAATTGAACATTGAAATTGTTCATTTTTTCATGGACAATAGATTGATGGATGAATATAGTGCGCATAATGAGGAATCATATGAAGAGAACAATATAGTTTAATTAGTTTTCCCGAATATTGAAAGGCAAGTGTAAACTAATGCCATGTAGGTGGCAGGGAATGAGAAGCTACTTGGTCGGTTCCTAAATCTACCAGTAGAGATAGTGTCAATGAAAAAAAGAATGGAACACCAGGTAGTCTTCGTTTGGGACAAAGTTCATAGTTACTCACATCAGAAGACTATATAATCCTATTAGTTGAGTCTGAAAAAAATAAACTTGAGATTAAGAATTAAAGCAGAAAAATAGGGATTTAGCCAAGGAAAAGAAGGCAACAAGGATTGTTGTAGCACAACTTCGAGCAGAGGAAAGGCTTGAAAGAGAGAAATTAAGGCAAGAGAAGAACCATTAAAAAAAATGGAAAGGTGGGAAAAGGAAGCAAGAAAGGATACAAAAATGCTTCAAAGAGAACAATGGAGGACAATTGACAGTGATGAAAGCACAATTAATGAAACCCTGATGATGTAAACCACATTGGACCAAATTGCAGATGATACACCATTATTCAAAGACCTCATAAACATTCAAGTGCCTCACTATCAGAATGGGGGTTTACCCACTTTCTACATTCCTACCAATGCAGGTGGAAATCCTATGTATGCTTATCAGACACCTCCACTTAATGCAAGGGTTATTAGTGCAATTGTGAGTTATGGGTACTCAAATTATCCATGGCTACATGGGTAAAATTGGACTCAATCATATGGAAGAAATGAAAAATATCCTAATCAACCACTATTAGGTAGGCCAACCTACTTGGATCAAGCAGGGAACTCAACAAATTTGGGCACTGAATATTCTAGATGCCATCAAGAATAGGGGTGTGATATGTTTTTTGTTGTAACCACATTATGATGTGGATTTTGAATGGATTGCCTCTTTTCCTTGTCACATGAAGATTTTCACTTATAATCTAGGCTGTTTTATTTCATATTGTTTTCAACATTGTAATCAAAAGCCATTTTAGAAGCAACGTTCACAGTCTATTTGAATGGAGAAAACCTAGCGGAGAATGCAACCATAATTTTTGTTCTACCTTTACATACCAAATTATCCACAACATCACATTTTTCTCTAAGTTGCTAAATAAATGACAAACAAAGGAATAACATAATCTTGATCAACTTACTTTTTATAATTTGAAAACTCCATATAATAATGAACAATTACAGTAAATGATTTTGGTTGATGTAAACATCACGAATCCGTTTATTTTGTTGGTAATTTTCAACCTCCTAATTTATCCCTCACTATTGGAAATTGAAAATGAATTCAATTCCATTTGATAATGATTACATGGGATAGCTCTACTACCATTGAAATTGGTTTAATTAGAAACATCGTGACTCCATTGAGTAAAAAAATTCATAATGTTTTAATCAAACAAATTCACAATTGTCTTGTTGTGACCATAGAAGAAACTGCGAGGAAAACACAATGGATGTCAAGAAAAAATACCACATAATTCAATTCAATTTTGTTGATCCGTCATAACTCCATTGAATCAAACAATGTCAAAACAATTTAATCAAATAAATTCACAATTGTCTTGTTATGACTAGAGAATAAAATGTAATCAAAACACAGTTGACGACAAGAAAGCATACCACACAATCAATTAAAAAAGTTGATCTGTCATGCCTTAGAAAGCATACATAATTGAAATCCATAACATGATCCAATTATGTAGTATGTAACATCATTTGTGTCCTTATAAAGGAGTTATTATTGAATTTTTTCATTGCATTGGAACACTTGAATATATATAGTTGTTATGCATAAAGTGAATGAGTTACTTGCTCTATCGAGTACATATCATAGCATATTCCATTTCGCTCTCCATAAAAAATGGATGAATATAGTGGGTGACAAGAAAGCATACACATAATCAATTAAAAAAGTTGATCGGTCATGACTTCATTATATCAAACAAATTCAAAAATTTTTAATCAAACAAATTCACAATTGTGTTGTTATGACCAAAGAAGAAAATGCGATAAAAAATCAGTGGATGCAAAGAAAGAATACCACATAAGAATAGCTCATGTCAAAACTTAATAGTAAACTTAAGATTGAATAGCATGGATTTGTAATATTCAACCTTTATAATTTTCCTGAAGACTTTGATGGATTTTAGCCAAAGATCTCGGGTGAGTGCCAAGGAAAGATAATAGCAAATAATTTCTTTAATTGTGAGGCATATATTCCACCAAAAGCCTATACAATATTTGGATATATTTGTCTATGTAAGAAATGATTTTCCTCATTACTGAGAACAAGACGAAGAAGGAAATGGTTGATATAATGGAGAATCGATCCAAATCAGAGAGAGTCCAAGAAGGGAAAACAAAGAACCATGTTGCAAAGATGAATTATAATAGTGGAATTAATAAGAATAAGAATGTTGTGAATTTTGAACCTCTGGGTTTGTTTAAGAATTATTCTTGTGAGAATAACATTGTGATGATAAAAAGGGTTTACCTTCTTGTATCGGGAGTGTTAATGGGGGTGTTAAGCGGGTAGTTAGAGAATTTATTCCTCAGCTGGATCTCTCCTTTGTTGGGAGATATTCTAATTCCATTAATTTGTTGATGGAATTCGAAAACCCCAATTAGACTGGTTGGTAGCATGCATTTGAAAATACCAATCAGAGTGGTAAGCCAACATTCGAAAACCCCAATTAGACTGGTAAGCCAATATTCAAAAACCCCAATTAGAGTGGTAAGTCAACATTAAAAAACCCCAATTAGACTAGTAAGCCAACATTCGAAAACCCCAATTAGACTGGTTAGAGTGGTTCTAGAGCTAACCTAGTTAGACTAGTTGAGGGTTTTTATCCATCCTCTATGCCAGAGCTTGCAAAGTTGTAGAATGCACAAACTATTACAACATGGTCTCCTTACTTTACAATCGAGACAATTTGACACTCAGATCCATAAATTAGCATAAACACTAAGCATAAAAACACAGAAGAACACATACTTCCCTAAGAATAAAAAGACAGAAGAGCACATGCATTCAACTCCATAAATTACCATAAACACTAAGAATAAAAACACAAAAGAACACAAAATTCCCTAAGCATAAAAACACAATGAACCCTAAGAATAAAAACTGAGAAGAACACATTCTTTCCCCTCCATAAATTACCATAAACACTAAGCATAAAAACACACGAGAACACAAACTACCCTAAGCATAAAAAAACAATGAACCCTAAGCATAAAAACACATAGGAGCACAAACTTCCCATGGTTTGAATGTGTTAAAAAACATAGAGTTAACTGTTGGTAGGAATAAAATCCCACCAGAAAACCATCGATGAAGCCACCAAGCTGCACAAACATCACTACATCAACATTGAAGACCTTGACCCGTCACCACACAACACATGCAAACCCACTCGATCTTACCTGCAACACAAATCACAAAAGTGCAAAAAAAATAGTGAAAAAACCATCAACCCAAGCGAATTTGCATGAAAAATTCATCGAACTGACCACTTACCCTAAGAAAAAGCCACTGGAGCGTGAAACCTATATCTCCACTATTGAACCGACTGAAATCTGGGGTTGGATCGAACACATACAACCCAACCAAGCGTTCGTGCGACATGACCATGGAGCAACAAGGCAAAACATAACCCTGAACCACAAAAACAAAACCCCTATACCCCCCACAAAACACTTCACTTAGCACATAAACCACTCCTCTCAGCAAAGAAACCAGTCGAGCGCAATGAACGAGCGTTAGGTGGCCAACAGCAGGGTGTCGACTGCACAATAGTCAGGGCAACAAAATTCCCACACTTCGGCCCCAAGCAAAATAACTTTGTGATCAATAGAGACTATACTGTAAAACCTAAACGACCACAAAAAACGCGCAAAATGAAGTGGGAGTTAATTCACCAGATATTGTGACAGGTAAGACTCTCAGTTGACAATGTGTTGTACATGAGAATCAATGTTGACGTAGTCTATATCCTATATGGTAGGGAGGACGCCCAACAACTAGTGTCCCTCCCTATAAACCTTTCAAAATATTAATAAAAATAATATTATTGATTTTACATTTATAATTACTAATTTTTGTTAGATAAGTTTAATAAAGATTAAATTTGTGTATTTATTATTAAAGTCATCAATTTTAATTTAACATATTTTTAAAGTCATAAATTTTGATTTATTTTGATTTTATTATGATTAGAATGGTTGTGTCAATATTTGACTCCATATTCAAGCTCCTAACCTATTCGGTATATATAAGTTGTATTTTCTAATTTTTGTTAGAAGATAATATAAATGAATATTATAATTTTGAATATAAACTTTATTTTACTAAATTTTAATTTTACCGTGCTTCATTATTTAGTTTGTTATTAATTTTTTTAATTAATTCTTATTAATACATTATTTTTTGCTTTGTAATTTTTATTATAAGATAGTATAAATGAATCTTATATTTTTAAATGTAAATTTTATTGTACAATGATTTATTATTTAGTTTGTTATTAATAAGTAAAAATCATAAATTTTTTGGTTGATAATTCTTATCTTCAATATCTTTGAAACCTCCACGACTTGCTTCTATGGAAGCAAAATTTTCCTTTCATTCTTTCACGATGACTTGTTCTCTGCAACATCTTCTTTCTTCTAGGCTACTCTTTCCTATGCTATTGCCTTCTTATTTCTTATAGGCTACTCTTTCCTATGCTATTGTCTTACGGCGTTTCTTTTGCAACATATGGTGCAATTGCTAGTTATTTAGTTTGTTATTAATAAGTAAAAATCATTTTTTATTTCTATTTAAATCCCCCTAATACATTATTCATTTATTCACTAAACTTGATCACTTGGGATCATAATATAAATGACTAGTATAATTTTGAATATAAACTTTATTGTACTAAATTTTAATTTTATCGTGATTCATTATTTAGTTTGTTATTATTATTTTTTAATTAATTCTTATTAATACATTATTTTTTGCTTTGTAATTTTTATTATAAGATAATATAAATGAATCTTATATTTTTAAATGTAAACTTTATTGTACAATGATTTATTACTTAGTTTGTTATTAATAAGTAAAAATCATTTTTTATTTCTCTATTTAAATTCCTCTTAATACATTATTCATTTATTCACTAAACTTGATCACTTGGACCATGCTAAAAGCCTTTGATTACTTTTGGGATTCAACTTTATTAATTTTGGTTTCCAACTATGTTTTTGTTAATTTTTTTTAGGGTGTACATTTTGTGTTTTATTATATTTTGATTTACCATCAGTTTATTCAATTATTTTTATTTTATAATTTTTATTTTTATTTTTTTTGTTATTTTTTATTTTATTTTATTTTATTTTTATTTTAGAAGACTAAATTGAATTGAGGAAAGAGATCCAAATTAAAAGAGGTAAGAAGAGAAGAGAAATGGGAAATACTTAAAAATAGGAAAGCTATTAGAGAGAGTCCAAAATAAAAGTGATAAATAGGAATTAGGAACACTGTGGATCCTCTTTTGAAACTGTCGTGGCTTTCCATGGTGTAAAGAACCTATGTTAAGTTGGATCTTGAGTGATATGATCTTATTTTTTTAGTTGAAATATGAGAGCATAATGAATCTAGGGTTCCCCACATGGATGTATTCATTCTCTAGTCAACTTGGAACAAGAAATCCTCTCATAGAGGTTTTGGTGGTTTAGCATGTTATATAAAACATACTATTTCTTCTCACATTCGGTTTCATAAGATCAACCCTATCAAGCAGTACACGTGGATCAAAATTTCTGATTCCAACGCCAATGGATTTTTCTTGCAATTTGTTATTTCGCTCCTATCAACTCTACCTCATATAAGAAAAACAACCTAGATAAGAATTTCCCTTGAATAACTTAGAATAAGATATCTGCAATCTAAGGAATGAAGGTAATATCCTTTTGCGTAAGGACTTCAATGCTAGAACTGAAGCTAACCAAGCTACTCTACTAAGAAATAACGCTAACCCCAACCCCCTCTAGCTAGATGAGGAATGTGACTTAGCTAATTGATTTCAAAGAAATTTTGAAGATAGAACCAGGAACCTATTTGGTACCGAACTTATCAATCTTTGTAGTTCCTAAGCCTTATTATCTATAATGGAATTAATAAGTGGCCTACCTCTTGATAAATGACCTGTCTTCATGGGTTGGGTAGTATTGTTGTGGATTATGCAATATCAAACACCATGTTCTCAATTGTATGGAAAAGTTTGACATCCTAAATTACCATGAGCTTGACTATGACCACATACCCTTATCCTTAACCCTAAATCTTGACTTGCACACCAAACACACACAAAAGAACTGTGAGAGTCAAAGGCACATTCATTTTGATAAAAGTAAAATGGATATTTTCTTACAGGATTTAAAGATGGATCTTCATTTCCTAACATATAACGATAACATTGATCTCATCTACCACAATTTTACCACAACCCTTTCCACTACTATCAACAAATTCTCTATTGATGTGTATTATAAGAAGAATAATAGAACTTCCTACCATTGGTACGAAAATGATTGTAAAATTTCCAGTAAAGTGATTAGAGAAGCTCTTAACGAAACTATAAAGCTTGAAAAAATAAGTGTATACAAAGGTCTTATCAAAGGGAAGAAAATATCCTATATTAATAAGAGACAAGAATGTCTTCTCCACCTTTCTGAATCTAAGCCTAAAAATTTCTGGAGGAATATACTTGTTCGTAAAACTAAAGAAAATAATTTGATCCGCTTAAAGAACTGGGATTTTTATCTTAAAAATATTTATGACTCTCCAGACACCGTGGGAAGCATCTAAAACGCTACTTTATAGGAGGATATATTCTCTCTAGAATACATGGATTTCAGGATTAAAAAAATCATTAATGGGAAATCCAAGGACATTGAAGGCTATCAAGTTGAAATTCACAAAATGGGAAGTTCCATCCTCATCCCTCATATTCACAATCTTCTCAATTTGGAAACAAAACACAACTTCCTTAAGCCTTGGATGCAAAGCCTCCTTATGCTTTCTTCAAAAATTGGGATAAAAATGTTCCCTATAATTATAGGGCCATTATGATTAGCCACATTTTAGCCAAGCTTTATGGTATCATTTTGGAAAAGAATAATAGTGTATGGTTGGAAAGCCATGGTAAAATAGATAAATGGAAAGTTGGTTTTAGGAAACATCACTCAACTATTGATCATCTTGTCACTCTTAGGATCATTGTTGAGGATTACCACAATAGTAAAACTAATCTCTTCTATTACTATGTTGACTTTAGAAAATATTTTGACATGGTTCTTTGGGATAAGCTATGACAAAGGCTTGAAGAGATAATGGTTCCTCTTGAGTTGAGGATTGTTTTGATTCGATTTTATGATAAAATTGTTGCTAAGATTAAGACCATGGAGGGTTGGTATAAAGATATTAAATGCAATATTGACATTAAGCAAGGGTGTCCCCTATCCCCTACCCTTTTTAACACCTAAATTGATAAGCCAAAAGTGTATCTAGATGTTGTGGGATGATTCGGCTCCAAGCTCGTTGATATGGTCATTACCCTTCTCCCTTATGCTGGTGATAATTTTCTTCTAGCCAAAAGCCATAAGGGTCTCGAAAATTAGCTTAAAATCCTCCATGATTGCTGCCCCAATATAGGAATGACTATTAATGCTAACAAGACTAAAGTCATGATAATTGGATCCAAAAATATCAACCATGACAATTTCATCTATGATAACAATTACTTGGAGAAGGTTTGTTCAAATAAATATTTAGGTATGACATTCATCATCATCTCAACTGGAATTATAGAATTGAGAAAATGATTATTGAAGACAGGAAAGATTATTATGAGCTTGAAAACAATTGCAATACAATTGATCTCTGGGCTTGGAGTTAAAAAAAGTTCCTCTTTGAGACCCTTGTTACCCCTATTATTTTACATAGATGTGAGGTTTGGGGTTGTAGTATATCTAGAGAATCGTGGAGGAATATCGAGCTAATCCAAAAGAAATTTATGACCTACAACCTCAAGATTAAAGGCAATACTCCCTATCCTATCCTCTTGACTAAAGCTAGACTTTCCTCCATTGAAATCATGACTATGTTTCATTATCTAATGTATAAGAAGAAGCTTTACAACATGGAAATCGAGAGGTTCCCCAAAAATTTCTTCTAACTCTATCCAAAACCCTACCTCCAGATCAAGCAGGGTTGGCACAAGGATGCCCAGTCTTGGCTCAATTATTAGGGATTAAAGGAGGAAATCATCTTGGAGAATAAAGATAATGTTAAATATAATATTACTTCCAAATTTAAGGAGAGATTGTGGGATGATAAGGAGTTAGAGGGGAAAAGGAAGCTAAGGTATTACAAGGAGGTGATCAACCCCACTCTTAATAACCAAAATGATCTCTTTATCATGTCCAATGCTAAGAAGAAAATAAGCATTGCCAAGATAAAAACTAACTCCCATGAGCTTCGAAGTGAGATTGGGCGTTGGTCCATTCCAAAAACACATTGGGAAGAAATAATATGTCAACTATGTGATACTAAGAGGATTGAAGATGAAATCACTTCTTTTGGATTGTTTGGCTCTTACTGACATCCGTTCTTATTTCCAAATCAACTGCCACACTACCAAAACTGTAGTGATCTAGGAACACTTCTTTCCCTTCTATTTGATCATATGAAGTAAAACATTAAAAACTCTTCGTTAATCTATTTCTTTGGGTCTTATAGAACTCATTGGTCTCGATGGACGTTAATCATCATAATCATTAAACCCCCAAAATGGAGGAAAATAAAGACTACTTCGTCCCTTAAAATAAGGTTTCTTTATTTTTTCACTCCATCATCAATTTTCATTACAAAAAGATGCTCGTACCTCACATTTTTCATCCTCTTCAAATTTAATTATGCACTTGGAATGCTCTTAGGCATAGTATTAGTGAGCCAATGTTGTTACACATGAAATGATTAAATGGTTAAGAGTTGTATATTAATATACTAATGAGTTAATGAGATGATATGCTATGCATCTGTGGGTTTGGATTTAATGTTTAGGGAGTTAATGAGTTAGGTGTTAGAAGTTAATGAGTTAGAGGATAATGGATTTGTGTTCAATAAGTAAATTGGTTATGGGTCAATGGTTAAGGTATTAGAGGTTTGTGGGTCAGTGAAATAGTAGTTAGTGGGTTATGGTTACTTGTTATTAAGTTATCAGTTAATGGGTAGGGGATTGGGAGTTAGCATGTTAAGTGTTGTTAAGAGTTAGTATATGAAGAGTTAGGGAGTTAAGAGTTAGTACATTAGGAGTTGCATGTCATTATAATTCTCACAGTTAAAGTTGCCATTTGTTAAATAAATAAATAAATATATATATATATATATATATATATATATGTACTAAATAACCAACAAACCAATAGCTAAAAAAAATTGATTTTTTTTAAATAACAATATAATATAAATATTTACATAAATTTGAAAATAAAAATCTCCCAAAATTCACTTAAAAATACTACACAAACAAAATATAAGATAATATAAACTTGAAACACTTTTAAAAATCAACAATACAAAATATTTGAAAATAAAAAATAGAAAATAAATTTATAAATAATAACAAATATAAACTTAAACACTTCCCCAAAACAAGAAATTGGAAAAAGTCCAAAAGGTCAAATAGAAGATATTTGCAACAATGCTATACAATATGGCAACGTAAAAACAAATATTTTAATAAATACAAATATTTTTTTAGTTGGACCTCTAAGAAAGATAAGAATCTCGAATAATGAAACTATGGTAACTTTTAATGATGAGAATCACTTGCTTCCTTTATACTTCAAATATGTGCATTCCTTTGAGATAGCTAGTGCCAAAATCAATTCCGACAATGAGATTCCAAAACTCTTCGAGTACCCCATCTCCGGCATACCATAAGTGATTGCCTAGTCCCATTTGTTATTTATTTTATTTCTTTTTGTCTAACTAAAGATTGTATTCCCTAGTGCCATCTGTTATGTTTTTCTTTTTTCTTTTTGTCTAACTAAAGATTGTAAGTATTACCTATAAGGTGTAACAAAGTCATAAAGTCATAGGAATTGGATTTTATTTGTTGAACATGAAAATATATTAGTCTAAGAATAAGAACACTAAAAATTTAGTGTAAGATATTGAGAAAACGGTGTATCTTATTCACATATACTGAATATATATAATTGTGGTTGGTTAAGTAACTCGTAAACTCAATAGAAAATAAGTTGCAAGTAAATGGTTGGTTTGTTTTTTTGTTTTTAATTATCTGTATTAAAAACATTGCATTGCAAAAGAAATATATTGACACTTTGTCTTTCATAAACACACTTATGTATCTTTGATTTATGTGAACATGCTAAATATAAGCTTCCAGTTTATCTTAATGCGATGGCTACTATGAATTGGAGATGTTTATTCAAGCTCTCAGGTTTATTTTACAATTTATTAATTTATTATAATAGCGATGTGCAAGTCTGTAAGTTTAAACATGGTTTTTTTCCTTCTAAAAAAAATAAATTATTTTTTAAATAAAAAAGTAATGTTGGTTATAATAATAATAATAAAATTAATATGTTATAATTTAAACTCTAACTTATATTATGTGCGAGTTCATATAAGTTATTTATGACTATCTTATATTAATCTGCAGTGATAAGTTTATAGAAAAAAAAACCATACATTCATGACTATTCTTTCATTTGACATAAGGTCCAATAGATGTCCACATTTAGAAAATATCAAAACAATAAAAAAAACCATAGAGTATCCAAGTAGTCACAGTCTATCCGAAATAGCGCTCCCTACAGAAAAAGTCCCCTGATCGCTACAGTCGCCGAGCAAAGAACACCATAACAATGCATATAAACTTTTCATGGGAGATCGGAGTCTTTCATCCACAGTGCTCGACAACTCCAAAATAGACATGACAAAGGACCCCAGAAAAACCTCTCTGGTTACTAGAAATCATAGACGTGTTAAGAAACAAAAACAAAGCACATAACATAATAGAAGTCATGAAAAATTCACCGTACCAACTAGTCCTTGCCCATCCGCTTCTGACAATTAATATTGCATAATTCCAAATACACCATTCAATTCTTTCTTAGATAACCTGTCTGCTTCAAAATTCTTCTCCCAAAATATGTGTTGAAAGTTAATAGTAGTGAAAGAGTCCCTTAAGACTTTTATGCACTCCAACAAGGTCACAAGATGGTCAGGGAAAAGATTGGATCCCTTGTTGAGATGTTCAATGAGAACCATTGAATCACCGACCACCAAAAGGTTATCAATACACAACTGAGAGGCGAACCATAATAAACCCCACAAAGCCAGCACTTCAGCCCTCATATTAGTTCCTACTCCACAGAACCAATGGATCTTATAATGGCAAAGAGGCGAAATCAACAACCATGCTCCACACCCACATCTTGAATGTTGTGAAGCGTTATCAAAGAAACTAGCTGAATAGTGAATCTCAATGGGCCGCAAAGGCTTTGAAAGATCCTTCGGAGGCCTCTGCTCAGATTTCAATTTATCCCAGAGTTGAATGATATTATTGGCAGTCCCCTCTGGGTTGCTTCTTATTTGTTCCGGCTGCACCAAATGTACCAGTGTAACAAAGCTGGAAGTATTTTGAGATTGTGACTTTTCTTGAGACCCCAAGATATAAAGTCTTTAGTATTCTCGATACTTGGAATTTTCATCTTAAAAATTTTATATATCTCCTGTAAAAAATTTATTGCATAAGAGCAATTGTAAAAGAGATGTGCATTGTCTTCTCCCTCCATCATGCATAAACTACAAATACCAGGCCCTATCTTCCCTTTCCTCATCAAGTTCTCCCATGCAAGGTTTCTCTTTTTCGGAACAAGCCAAAGGAACAAGTTCATTTTCAATAGAGCATTAGTCTCCCATATACCCTTTAAAATTTTGATCTCAGCCTCCAGGAATGTATGGGATTGGAGTTTGGAATATAAATCTTTCACAACCAGCATGCCGTTTATTAACGGCTTATTCCAAGTCACACTATCACCTCCTGAGTTCCAGAGAAAACCTCGACTTCTCAAATCTACTGTATAAACTCCCCACTCCTCTTTAAAATGATCCAGTAACTGAATAAACTCCGTCGAAATCCAAAAAGGAATGTCGTAGACCTGTTCCTGAACAATTTGGCTCAATTAAAATAGTCCCTTTCCATTTAAGTAGCTTAATAGTTGACTGCTACAAGATATCAGGTTCGAGTCACCCCATAGGCCTGATTGACCGATTAGAATCTTGTCCCCGTTCCCAAACTTCCACCTCAAGAACGTGGCAAAGCCAAGCCAAATGAGTTTGAAACCATTCCAAATAGTCGAATCCCCCTTGATATTTATCCACCCCAGCATAAGGAGTTCCTCCAAACCTGACGCATTTAAATACTTGAACCTAATGATCTCACTCCATAAACCTTTAGACGTTAGTCCCCTCCACATGGATTTCATAAGAAGTGCCCTCCCAAAGGTGTCCAAGTCCTTCAAACCCCACCCGCCACAATCTTTGGGCTTCATGATCATGTCCCAACTTGCCAAATGATACTTCCCCTTCTTCTCTCTTGCGTTCCATAGAAATTACATCATGACTCTTCTAATGATGTTCAAAATCTTTTTTAGAATGACATAAATGTGAGCCCAATAAACCATTATTTGCTATAAAACTGCCTGGATCAAAATAAATCTGCCCCCTAAAGACAACCATTTGGTTGACCAACCCCTAATCCTCTTCTCATCGTCTTAGTAGCATAGTTATTTGGTTTCAAATAAAAACCCAAATATTTGAAACCCAAACACAAAGGCACAGTGCTGAAATTGAATAAATCACCAACAACAGTAACCAACTCACTTCCTTCCTCGGCATAGAAAATACATGATTTATTGTTGTTTTCTAGCATTCTAGTGGCCGCACAAAATCTGGAAAAGATATCATGAAAAACAATCCAGAGAGATCGAATGATCATGAAAAAAAGTAAGACATCGTCAACAAAAAAATTGTGACTAATCTCCCTTGGATGAGACAACTTGATACCCTTAATGTGGCCAAAAGAAACAACTTTATTGATTTTGGTACTCTAAGTGTCTATTACCAAGATGAAGAGGAGTGGTGAAAGTGCGCATCCCTGTCTCAAGCCATGCCCCGGCCTGAAAAACTCGACGCAACACCATTGATAATAACCACCATGGAGGAATTTGTCACACATCCCATGATCCAATTAACTGAAACCCTGTCAAGTCCAATCTTGATTAGAACCATTCTTAATAACCCCCAATCAACTCTATCATACACCTTACAGAGGTAAATCTTCATGACCATAGCCTGCATTTTTTTAGTATGAATGGAATGTAAAACTTCTTGAGTGGATGCTACCGCATCATGAATACACCTATCCTTTAAAATGCCAGACTGTTATGGTAATATGAAACTGGACAACACCCTCTTAAATCTTTCAGCAATAGCTTTCGAGATAACTTTGTAGAGCGTGTTGCATAGGGAAATTTGTCTGAAATCATTAAAGGATTTAGCACCAAATTTCTTAGGGATCAAAACAAGAAATATGGAGTTTACGACCCCACTTACCTTCCCATTCTTTCTAACATCATCAAACATCTCTGTGATAAGGGAAATAAGAATCTCAGCAAAATGGAGAAACAAATCCGGGGTCCAGCCATCTGGCCCCAGACTCTTATCTATTGTGAAAGATTTCAAGACAGATAAAATCTCCAAGTCACTAATCGGCTTATAGAATTTCGACAACATCCTTTCATCATACATGACAAGAATATCCTCAACTTCCCAGAGCTGTTCCTCATAGAAAACTGATTCCCGCGCTTTAAAAAAGTCTTCGAAATGTCTGACAGCCACCGCCTGAATGTCATTAGAGGAAAAATAGGTGGTTCCATTTTCCTCGATCTACCATATATCATTGGAATTTTTTCTCCCCTCCGCATATGCATGAAAATACTTGGTGTTCTTATCGCCTTCACTAATCCAGATTGCCATGTTGTTCAGCCTCCAGGACTACTCCTCGATGAGAAGAATATTCCTCTTGTCTCTTTCCACCTCCTTTAGTTTTTTCCAAATGCCCTATTTTGGATTAGCTTCCTCTAATTCCTTCAAAAGGCGAGTAGTATCCAACTCAAATGCATCTAAACGGGCTTTCAGATGCAGCTTTTTTCCACGTTCCAAACTCTTTAAAACCTTCACTAGACTTCTCAGAGTGTCCATAAGATAGTCCATCACAGATATATCCTTACCCCGCAGATATAATTTGAAGTGCTCCGCCACCAGATTGTTGAAACACGGGTCCCCTAACCATACGTGGTTGAACTTGAAAGGAGCACCACCACCAGCCTTTGCAAAATCTCAATCAAGAATAATGGTTTTGTGGTCCGAAAACAGAACATCCCCAATTTTAGCTGTCCATTTCCCCATTTGCGTCAACAGGTAAGTGTTAACCATGAAGCGATCAATTTTCTTGCAGATCGAAGCACATCCTTGCCTGCTATTGTACCAGGGGGGACCATTCTTTGACATCCTCAAGTCGAAGAGATTTAAAGAATTGAAAAGATTCACAAGATGACTCGCCAATGGATCAACACGACCATTTGATCCCCACGTCTCCCCATCATGCAAAGTAGAGTTAAAATCCCCAACAATAATAAAATTGGTCAAAGAAAGAATGCCACAACAAGCCTTCCTCCGCTAGAATGACATCTTGTCCTGATATGGGGCATAAAGGTTGATAATATGTATCCGATGCTTAAAACCACGAAAATGTCTAGAAAGGATAATTCCACCGAAGAAACCATAGGCCTTGAAGGAGGCCACAACAGGATTCCACATCAAAATATCCCCACTAGATAGTCCCGATGCATCCCAGGATGCAATGTGCCAAGCTGGGAACATCGAACGGAAACATGCAGTAGACTTATCAACGTTATTCATGGACTCTTGGATACAAATTAAGGAAGGATTAAGCTTTAAAAAAAACTCGCGCATAGACAGAGAATTTCCTTTACCCCCCAAACCCCTGATGTTGATAGAGACCATATGGATCACAGAGCAACCTTAGAGGGATCAAGCACTCTAAGTACCCTGTCAAGTGCTAAAGTTACTGGGACATCACGAAAATTTCCTTCATCCAGAACCCTGATCGGCCCCAATGAGGACATGAAATTTTTCCTTATCCTCGGGTGGCCTTTACCCCTCCTAATAGTGACATTTGTCATGGCAGAAGGATTAAAATGCAGAAGGGGGGGGGGGGGTGTCAACGAACCTGCATCCATTGGCAGAGGGATCAGGTTCGCATTAGGGTCCAGTAGCAACAAATCAAGATTGTTGCCAAACGAATTAAGCTGGGTAGGGGAAGGGCAGTCAGAAATAGGGGAGTCAAGAATCAGATCCTCAGAAGATGGAGAAACATGAAAAAAATCAGAGGATGTAGACAGAGGTAGCGTGGTCAGCATGTTTGGGGGATCCAGGATGGAAATAAGAGAATGCTTAGCCAAATTCATCAATGAATAGGAATGGGGAATATGAATTCGAGGCTTGCAGGGAGCTGCCCCCATCCACAGGAAGAGGATCACCCGCAGGCAGCAATGAGCCCTAACCAGGCGACCCGTGAACCGCACCTCTCAGGCCCGACCTGCAAGAATCCACCCCACCCCCCCCCCCCGACAATCATCAACCAAAAAAAATCTGAGAGGGTTATTAGACTTATCTGAGATGACATAAGTCGAAAGAGGTGGTGCCGTCTTCAACTTTCCCCAGCAGAAGGTCCTTAGATAGCGGTGGTTAAACAAGTCGCCTTTAACAAAGTCCTCCATCCAGCATGAGCAATATCTCATAAGATAGCCTTTGTCATGACACAGATGACACCGTAACGGAGTGTTCCAGTAATCCAGACGATGTCGATAAACTTTGCCATCCCAATCAAGGTCGATGTCCGCCTGCAGCCCCCCCACAAAAGACATCTCCACAAGGATCGAAGCCACCCTTTTGTCAAATACTCCCGTGCACATAGGGTCCACATACCTACAGAGACCAATGAAATTGCCAATGGACAAAAGCGTAGCCAACGACCAAAATTGAATTGGAAAATCGAGCATCATAACCCAAATCATATGAGACTGCGGAGCATTATCCACAGGGTGAAAATCAGTCGTCCACCGAAACAGTGGTAAAAAAGAGCAGCCATGAACCCAAGTCCTCAGAAGAATCTCCGAAACATCTTCATCCTTAAGGAAATGAGAGACATGCCATCCATTAGTTAATTTACTAGTGCGGGGTTCATATCCTATGAGCTTGCACCAGGGTGTCATAAGCCATCTCTGCAGGTCACTTGAGCTGTGACTGGCATAATTCCACCGACCCACAAGAGCCCTCGACAGTAGACTCTTAGCGCATTCCTTCATATCGTCGCAACTAAAACTCAAAAGTTTCCTCGAAACGATGGGCTTGTATGGCTTGGGCTGTCGCTGTTTACTGGATTTGTGTAGCGTGACATCCAGATATACCCCTCTAGTCCCAAGTGCGCTAATATGACATAATATAATTTCAGGTAAAGAAATTAGAAATAGAAAAAATGTGTGAGTAAGATGTTTAAATCTTGTATTTTTCAAAAATATTACAACACAAGATTTTTTTTAACTAATTTGAATATCAGTTAACTAATTTATGCAGCTATCAATTTATTTACACATTGTATTTTGCACTCTAAAAGAAGTTTGCACTTGAAGAAATTTGATCCTTCTCGGCTCATGTTAGATCAAGTTAAATGGATCTAGGCTAATGATATTGTTAGTTGTGTTTAGTTTGGGTAGTTGGTAGAATTATTATGATATTCATTATCCAATTTCAAGTTAAATTATAAGTTGATAAGTTTAAGTTTTGGAATAAATTAAATTTGTGACACTCTTAAGTTGTGTGCACTTGGCTAGAACCCGCAACTTCTTTATCATCATGAGTTTTATAGATTCTCATGAGCTTCATAGTGAAAGTAGGTATTGATCAATTCCCAAAACACCATGTAATGAAAGAGTTTGTAACCTTTACAAGTGACTAAAAAGATTAAAGATGAAAACAATTTCTCTTAGATAGTCTATCTTATACTCACATTCAATTTATTTTTCAAATTATTTATCACACTATTAACTTTCTTAACTTTTTAAATTAACAAAATTATAATAATCTTAGAACATTTTTCTCACTATTTTTTCAAATAAAAAAATTAACTATTCCAAATATATATATTTTTAAAATTAATAAACCTATGCCTCTATAAACATTAAACATACTATGAACATTGTTGAAATGATAAATAAAAATTTCTCTTGAACATTGTTGAAATGATAAATAAAAAGTTATTTTCAAACTTTCTAAAGAAGGGTACTTTCATTGTTCAAGTTATATACAAAAGGAAACTACTATTTTCTAATTTTTCAAATGAGAAGATTGCGATGTCAAGGGATTGTGTTTTCCGGCGTGAAACGTAGTTCACAAATGGATAAAACTCCAATTTTTATTTATTTATTTATTGAGTTTTTTTGGTTTTTTTTAATATTAATTAATTAACTGTCTTTTTTAATCTTCTAAATGAATAAAGTACAAAGTAAAGTTGATTATAAGTTCAGTGGTTTTAAACATTTTTTATCAATAAATTTTAAGATTATTGATTCGCCATTGGTAATATAATTTTAACATTTGTCAAAATAAAAATAATTCTAATTAATATTGTTTTTCAATGAGTAAAATAGAGTATTTTTAATTTTAATAATATTAATTAATTAACGTTGTCTTTTTCAATCTCCATGAGTAAAGTATAAAATAAAGTTGATTATAAGTTTTATAGTATTAATTTATTTATTAATAAATCTTAAGATTATTGATTGGTTTTTGTTAATATAATTTTAACATTTATCAAAATAAATATGATTTTTTGAAATAATTTATTTATAAATTATAATGATGTGAATTTTTAATTTTTATTAAATATATTTGAATTTAGATTAAAATTATTCTTTTATATTTGAAAAAAATGAAATTTTACTTAATCTAATATAATTTTAAATTAGATTCTAAAATTAAAAATAGGTTTCAACTTACATGATATCTTTTAAAAAAAATATAGCATTCCTCGTTAAATAGGTTTTAACTTATACGATATTTAAAAAAATATTCTTAGTTTTCATCGTTAAAAATAGGTTATTTACTTTTATGTTATATTTAACATTTTTGTTATTCATAATACTATAGCTATCGTTAATTACAATTTAATCCCTTACTTCAAAAAACATCAACCACGTTTATCATGGGTATGTGGAATCCTAACTATCACCTTAATTTTAAAATTTTAAAATATTAATACTAAAATTTGTTGACTTCATTTTTCACCATTGTCCATCGAAATCATTACTTTTATTAATACTAAAATTTGTTGACTTCATTTTTCACCATTGTCCATCGAAATCATTACTTTTATTTCTTTAAATGAATATAATGAAACTTATTTAATCAATTTCCAAATACATTTATTTATTTTTTATATACTAAAAATAATAAAAATTTATTTAATCCATTTACCATTGGCACAAAAAAAAACAATTATTTCAACTTCTAAATACAAATATAATTTTCCATTAAAGCCCACCTCATACCCTAAAGCTGTACCTTGCGACCCTAAGAGAAAAGTAAAAAAGAGAATAGTAAATTTGGATTCAAATTTTAAATCAAAACATTTCCCGTTATATTAAAAATGGGTAATCCTCTCCTACACTACCATGTTGCAATTTAGATTACTAAACTTAAATTCATAAATTGTTAATAACATTGTATAAGATCTTCTTGTTAATAACATTGTATAAGATATTAAACTGTGAAGGCATAATTGAATTTACTTGTGCTAAATATTTAGGTACATTAATAAAATAAATTTGGTACAAGTTTATGTAATCTTGTAAAGATTGAAGAATATTATCAACTTTAGCATTCAAAAGTTGTGTGGGTAGGAAACTCAAAGCATGCCATTAAGTATATAGTCTTGAACTTAGATAGTACCCTTTTCGAATTAGTAATAGTATAAGTAAAGAAAGAACTTAACAATCTTTATAAGGTTATGTTCATTCATGTTTTTTATGAGCATAATCACTTAACAATCTCTTCAAAGTTATTGATCCAGGTGGATATTGGTGGCCAACTACCTATTCCATTTGGACCCGCACTATCAGTTCTTTCAGTTTTTCAGTTTAAGCACAAGTCATTATTATTAGCAGGTTTTCGGCTCCTGAGCTTTCAGAGTCGTTTAGAGGCCCTAATGATCCAGGTGGATATTGGTGGCCTCCCACCTATTCCATTTGAACCCCTACCATCAGATTCTTATTTTCAATAGAGAACGTTATATTATTCTATTTCTTCCTGATCTATCTGATAGGCAATAATCCATAGGCTACTAGCGATTAAGAATATATCGACTGGAACAGTGAAATCAAAAACCAAAGGTATCGAATGAACGACCCAAAGACACGACATATTTCCATTATATAGTTTTTCAGTTTCGTCACAACTAACTATTTTTGGCAGTTTTTCGAGTCCTGAACTTCCAGAGCCGTTTTGAGGCCCTAAACGATGTTTTTTGGGACAACCGGGAGTAACATGAGATCTTGGACCCTTGTTGCTCATATAAAAAGTTGTATTCCTCGCATAGATCTTTCTAATGAGGTATGGTGTGCGTCAAACAGAGATCGTATGCCAAAGTTACGTCCCCGGGAAGTTGAAACACCAATTTTCCCAAACGGGGCCCATAGTTTTGGCACTTCATCTCCTATGGTTAGGTTTTTGGATTCTTAGGGTTTTCTATTGTTTCTAAACAATAAATAGGCCTTCGAGCCTCATTGTAACACAATTCAGAGGCATGTAATCGCCACATCTCTTCTAAGAGATAAGCTACCATTTCCCTAGCTAGTTCATTTCCATTATGTCTGTAAACATATTTCAGTAATTTGATATTAATGAAATGAAGTATTATTTCCACTACATCTCTGTGTTTATGAATATTTCTGTATTTTATTGTGTTCCTGCATAAATCTGGATTAGTGGTATCAGAGTGGTCTGCTCTTTCTTTTTTTTTCTTTGCATGTCCCCATCAAGGTCAGGGTATAAGGAGTTAGGGCTTGATCTGGTTGAACCCTTACAAGATCAACCTCACAAACCCTGATGAACTCCCATGGCAGAAGAAAAGGAAGACGAGGGAGCAGGAGATCCTATCAAAATATTGCTCGAGGAGGCCCTCGAGAAACAAAGGAACCCGATGATGGATAATTTTGCTCAGATCCTTCAACGACTGCCCACCTACGATGCATCTGCATCCAACAACCACTCTGAAGGCGCCACTCCCTTCAAGGTACAGGTAAACTTTGACATTCCTGTATTTGAAGGCCAGATAGATGCAGATGATGTAGATAGATGGTTGAATTTGCTAGAAGGGTATTTTTCAGTCCATGATTTCATCGACCGAGAAAACATTATTTTTACACTCCTCAAAGCTGCCCCCCATGTCAAAGACTCGTGGGAAACCTACTATGAGCAAAAGGAGGAAGGTGAACCCTCTTTGTTCTTGGCCGCACCCACTTGGAATTTGTTCAGAGACGACATCAAGGAACAATATTACCCCGTGGGGAGCTATGAGGACAAGTACATCCAATGGAACACGTTGCGGCAACAAAGCGATCAAGATGTACACGAACTCATGAATTTGTTCCATACCATGCGCATAAAGTTGGGTATTAAAGATTCGGAGAGACATTTGGTGCTCAAGTACTATAGATGTTTGCACAGACAAATTCAGGAGGAAATGGAGTTCCTCGATATTATCTCGCTTAGCACGACATATCGCTATGCCGCTAATATTGAGTAGAAATTTAAGTAGAAGAAGCGAGACTTTGAATCCTCGAATCCGAAGCCAGGGAAAGGCGCCCCCAAACCACAGAACATGGGGCAGAGCCAAAGAAGGGCGACTCAGAACACCACCACAAATCCAAATAAGGACACGGGAAAGTGGTGTGAATTTCATATCAGCCCCACTCACAACACAAACGAGTGTCTGACCAAACAGATGCTAGTGGCTGAACTGAAGGCACCCGAATCAAATGCATGTTCTGATCCTGAGGCAGAACCAAAAAGGGAGATAAAAAAGGGAAGCAGATCATTGATGCAGACCCGAGTGCCATTGTTGCCACTACCAAGCTCTAGAGGGAGGATCCCGAGGATCCAGAGGAGGGGGAGTGCCTCTTCCATTCGCAGATGTGGGTGAAGGGTTCTCCACTGCAATTTCTTGTCGATAGAGGAAGCCAAAAGAACCTCATTTCAGAAGAGGTCGTGAAGCGGCTTGGCCTACCGACCATAGCACACCCAAAGCCGTATACCATCGGGTGGCTTCACCTAGGGAGAGATCTCTGCATCCTCCAGCAGTGCCGCCTTCCGTACATCATCAAGTCATTCACTGATGATGTATTGTGTGATGTGTACGAATTAAGCACAACAGAAACTAAATAAATTCAAACACAACAAACATAGAGACAGAGAATTTAACGTGGTTCACCCAACAAATCTGGGCTACATCCACCAAACAGAGGTATCGACATTCTTATTAATCAACAGGAGATTACAACAACAAATTTGCACATCTGCACTTCCTCTTCCTCACCCTCATATCTAATATGTTCTGCCTCTACAGGCTTACAATTTATAGATGTAGTGAAGAAACTGAATAATAAATTCAATTGAATCCTATCACAACAAAATAGGATTAATTATCTCCTCTTCAAGATTTGATGCCATCAAATTAGCAACAAACAACTATTGTTGGCATTATCTATGAGATTTTAGCCAGCAAAATCTCAACAATCTCCACCTTGATAATAATTAGCCTGATACCTTGTTCCTATTATTATTTTCATTTTTTCTGCAAGCCAAGAGAAGACATAAACCATCGTATCTTCTCTAATAAAACTGGTTTCGTGAACATGTCTGCACAGTTTTCCTTTGTATGCACTTTTTCAAGAGAGACTCCCCATTCAGTGATAACCTGTCTTACAAAATGGTACTTTATAGGTATATGCTTTGATTTACTATGATAGGCTGGATTTTTAGCCAAATGAATTGCACTTTGACTATCACAAAATAAATTTATGTTGTCCTGCAACCTACCAAACTCACCAAACAAACCTTTCAACCAAACCGCTTCTTTGCAAGCATGTGAAGCAGCTATCTATTCTGCTTCTGTAGTGGATAAAGCAACAATGTTTTGTAGCTTTGACATCCAACTAATAGCTCCACCTGCAAGAGTAAAGACATATCCTGAAGTTGACCTTCTCTTATCCAAATCACCTGCAAATTTGGAATCAACATATCCGCAAAAAAATTCACTACTTCTGTTATAAGTGACACAATAATCACTTGTGCCTCTCAGATACCGAAGCACCCATTTCACTGCTACCCAGTGTTCTTTCCCTGTATTTTCCATATACCTACTGACAACCCCAACTGCATGTGAAATGTCTGGTCATGTACAGACCATCGCATACATCAAAGTTTCTACTGCATTAGCATAAGGTATTCGAGACATATATTCCCTTTCTTCATTTGTTTTAGGACATAAACTTGAAGAAATCTTAAAATGGGAAGCTAAAGGGACTGAAACTGGCTTCACATTGTTCATACCAAACCTTAAGAGTATTTTCTCAATATACTTCTGTTGTGATAACCACAACTTACCATTGCTCCTGTCTCTGAAAATCTCCATGCCCAAAATCTATCTTGCTGCTCCTAGATCTTTCATATCAAACGTCCTAGCCATCTGAGACTTTAACCTGTTGATCTCATTTATGCTTTTGCTTGATAAAAGCATATCGTCAACATATAATATTAAGATAATGAATATGCCATTACTTAATTTCTTAAAGTAAACACAATGATCATATTCACTTCTTATATAATTTTGACTCATCATGAAAGCATCAAATTTCTTGTACCATTGTCTCGACGACTGCTTCAGACCATACAATGACTTCTTGAGCCTGCAGACAAATTTCTTGTTGCGATTTTGAACAAACCCTTCAGGTTGTTCCATATAAATTTCTTCATCTAAATCTCCATGTAAGAATGCAGTCTTAACATATAGTTGTTGTAATTCTAAATCAAGTAAAGCAACTAATGCTAAGAAAATCCAAATTGAAACAATTTTGACAACTGGTGAAAATATCTCATGAAAGTCAATTCCTGCATTTTGAGAAAAACCTTTCGCGACTCGCCTCGATTTGTACCTGTTTTCTTTATCATCAACACCCCTTTTTAGTTTGTAAACCCATTTACATCCTACAGTGTTTCTGTCATTGGGAAGTTCTACGAGGTCCCATGTGACATTCTTGTCTAATGCCTTCATCTCATCCTTCATCGCTTCTTTCCACTTATCACTGTTAGAACCTTCTACAACTTCCTGATAGCATAAAGGTTCATCATCATTAGTGGTTAAAGCAACTAAAGTAACATAATCATCATACTTTTTAGGAGGATGTTTGATTCTCGTGGACCTTCTTAAAGATGTTTCTGGTTCTTCCACAATTTGCTGATTATTATCTGTAGGAACTTCTTCATGATCTTCATCTGAAACTTGTTCATCTTTACTATCATCAATATTTGAACTGATTTCAAACTGAATATGTTGAAATTTAGGTACATTTTCCTGTTTCAATTTAATATCTTCATCTGGATTATCAAGTGAAGATTCATTGAATTTAACATCTCTGTTAATGATGATCTTGTGAGTTGTAGGATCCCACAACCTGTATCCCTTAATCCCATCACCATATCCAACAAAGATATATCTTTTTGATTTAGGATCTAATTTAGAACGCTGATGTTTCGGAATTAGAGCATATGCATCACAACCAAAAACTTTCAGTTTAGAATAATCACAAGGATGACCCTTCCATACCTCTTGAGGAATTTTGCATCCCATTGCAGTTGATGGTGATCGATTTATCAAATAGAAAGCCATAGATACTGCTTCTGTCCATAATTCCTTCTGAAAATTGGCATTACTTGACATACTTCTTTCTCTTTCTAAGAGAGTCTTGTTCATGCATTCAACAACTCCATTTTGTTGAGGAGTATAAGCAGTAGTTCTATGTCTTTCAATTCCAACTTCCTTGCAATAATTATCAAATTCCTTTGAAGTAAACTCGCCACCATTTTCAGTTCTTAAACATTTAATGGTTCTTCCAGTGATGTTTTCTACTAATGCTCTAAACTGCTTGAAAACTGTGAATACATCAGACTTTATTTTTAACATATAGACCCATACTTTTCTAGAGAAATCATCTATAAAAGATACAAAATATGATGATCCTCCATATGAGGTTGTAGGAGATGGACCCCAAACATGAGAATGGATATAATCAAGGATTCCTTTGCTAGTATGTTTTCCAGTTTTAAATTTCTACTTGCTTTGTTTCCCATAAATACAATGTTTGCAGAAATCTAACTTAAAAGACTTTAAACTAGGAAGTAACATACGATCAGATAAAATTTTTAATCCTCTTTCGCTCATATGGCCCAACCGTTGATGCCATAGTCGAATAGAATCACTGTCGTTTTTAGATACAATTGAAACATGTTCTGACTCTGTTCTTCCTTCTAACTGAAAAATATTTCCAACCTTCTTTGCTTTCATTACTAATAGGATTCCTTTGTAAATTTTCATTAATCCACCTTGAATAAATTTTTTATATCCATTTGTGTCTAACACTCCTAGAGAAATAAGATTTTTTCTAAGTTCAGGCACATGTCTTACATCAGTTAAGATTTTATTTGTCCCATCAAACATTTTAATCTGAATGCTTCCAATTCCCACAACATTACATGAGACATCATTGCCCATGTAAACTACTCCATCATTAATTAACTTATAAGATTTAAACCACTGTTTATGGATGCACATGTGATTGGATGCACCAGAATCTAATAGCCAATGTTGATCGTGATTTGAAAAATTAACTGATAAAACTTCATCACTTATACCTGAACCGGATGCTGAACCTGAACTTGTATCTGTCGTGTTTGCTTCTTTATTTTCTGTTGAAGAGTCTCCTTTAGATGTTTGCTGTCTCTTCCAACAGTCCTTCAAATGTCCCAATTTTCCGCAAAACCAACATTTTAGCTTACTCTTCTTCCCTTTCGATTTTGACCGAGAGTTGTTTTCTGACTGAAGCGTTTTTCTTTAGATCGACCTCTAAACATCATTGCTTCTGATGTAGAGGTTTCTAAATTTGACCTTTTTCTAGTTTCTTCAGACAACATAGCTCCAACAACGTCATCAAATTCAAGGGTTTCTGATGAACTAAGACTTATAGAAGTAACAAAATGATCCCATGACTCAGGCAGAGAACATAATAAAGTTACAGCTTTATCTTCTGAATCAAATTTTACTTCTATGCTATCTAATTGCACCAAGAGAGTATTAAAGGTATTCAAATGATCGGTTATTGTTGCACCTTCCTTCATGCGCAAGCTGTATAACTGTCTTTTCAGAAGAATCTCGTTAGTTAAGGATTTAGTCATGTACAATTTTTCTAGCTTTGTCCATAGACCAACGGCTGTTTTCTTTGACACGATGTTAAATAAAACATCATCCGCGAAACCAAATCGTATGCTGCTCAGTTCTTTGTCATCGATGTCACTCCATTCGTCATCTGTCATGGCGAAAGGTTGTTTGGATTTTCCCAGAAGCGCCTTCGCCACACCTTGTTGTACGAGTAAATCGTGCATCTTGACTTTCCAAATTTCGAAGTTATTCCTCCCATTAAACTTCTCGATCTCAAACCAAGCACTTTGAGTTTTTGACATAATTTAGTAGCTTGTGTGAACAATTTCCAATTTCAAATCATAATTAACGGGGATTTTGTGGCCTGCATAAAATCTGAACGATGGAAATGAAAAGATTTTGAAAGGAAACAACAAAAAAAAATATTTTTAACTTATTATACCCCTCATTCATCGATTTCAATATATATCCGTCTTCGCTCAGCCACAAGGAGACACAAGCATGAAACCACAACAATAGCAACATCTCTTGCCTCTCAAGAGATCGTTAAACCTCCATCTTACGTGTTATGGCTTCTCCAGCTCACGGCACTAACAAACCTCTAGCTCATGGCTTGGCAGCTCATTCGAAAGCTACACGCAACACACATTTCTAGATTCTGCATAAATAGAATTGTGAGGACTTTTCCTCTGATTCATGGCAGAGGCGTAGAGGATAGTACTGTTCTAACTTTCGCATGAGAAGTCTGTTGTAAGGAGTAGGCGGGTATCATCAAGATTATAACATAAAGTCTAATGTATTCATTGTTGAATAACCATGAGATCCAATTTAAAAAAAAAAAAATCTCAATTTCTTACAGTTCCTGTGATCCTCTTAACACTTGGGACAGAGCTCATCAAAAAACAAATTCATCCGGCAGTCTTCACGCAGGCTCGATCTATAGTCTTAACACAAGCTCAATATGCAAGCAGTCTTAATGCCTCAAAAAACACGCCCTCCTTAGCACGTCGGTCAAGCTCAACGGCAGTGGCTCCTATCAAGTTACGCAGGCTCTGATTTATCTTTCAACCTCCATGGTGCTGCTTTATCCTTTAACCACGATCACTGGTCTTGCGTCTTTTCAACGCTGATTTCAATGCGTGGTTTCAACGTTGGTTTCTTTGAACCATAGAGAGTGGCTTCTCCTCTCAAACCGTAGAACCACAAGCCACCGCTCAGTCTTCACGCAAGCTCATATGGGCGTCATGGTAACCGAAGAGCTTCTCTACTCTCACACAGCTCCGATACCAATTGTACGAATTAAGCACAATAGAAACTAAATAAATTCACACATAGCAAACATAGAGACAAAGAATTTAACGTGGTTCACCCAACCAATATGGGCTACATCCACCAAACAGAGGTATTGGCATTCTTATTAATCAACAGGAGATTACAACAGCAGATTTGCACATCTGCACTTCCTCTTCCTCACCCTCATATCTAATATGTTATGCCTCTACAAGCTTACAATTTATAGATGTAGTGAAGAAACTGAATAATAAATTCAATTGAATCCTATCACAACAAAATAGGATTAATTATCTCCTCTTCAAGATTTGATGCCATCAAATTAGCAACAAACAACTCTTGTTGGCATTATCTATGAGATTTTAGCCAACAAAATCTCAACATGATGTTGCTCCTATTGATGTAGTTGATGTACTATTGGGCCAACCATAATTGTGGAGGCGACATGTTGTGTATGAGTTTAGGCCTCGTTCTATTGTTATTACTTTGGGAAATAAACTGTACAGGATACCAGAGGTAGTACCACCTCCTGCCATCTCCTTGACTATTGCAAAACAACGCAGTATGATTGTTTGCCAAACCAGGAAATTTATTTTCCTTACAACTCGCTCACACAGAAAGAAGAAGATTATGCCCACAACCTTGAAACAGGGCTCCCCTGCACAGCTATAGTAGATGGAAAAAGTTGTGGAGGAATACGAGGACATTTTATCCTTACCCACAGAGGTTCCTCTACAATGTAAGGACAAGCACTCCATCAATCTAACCCCCAGCGCACCGCCGCGTGATATTACCATACCTTATGTGATTACACAGACATAATCCACACATGTATTGTCTAAGGAAACCAAATTTATTGAATGCATCCAGCAAATCTGCCAACAGTTCCACGACATCTTGGACAAATCCAATACCAAGTTCAACAGAATTTTTGTCTCATTGAGGAACTTAACAGAATGGAGACCATTGCTTCCTAATAAGGGAAGAATGATCCATGTGGATATTGGTGTCCAACCACCTATTCCATTTGGACCTGCACCATTAGTTCTTTCTATTTTTCAGTTTCATCACAACTTACTATTTTTAGCAGGTTTTCGGCTCCTGAGCTTCCGAAGCCATTTGGAGGCCCTGATGGTCCAGGTGGATATTGGTGGCCACCCACCTATTCTATTTGAACCCCCACCATTGGTTCTTTCATTTTTTCAGTTTTGGCACAACTTACTATCTTTAGCATTTTTTCCGGTCATGAACTTCCGGAGCTGTTTTGAGGCCCTAAATGACGTTTTTTGGGAAAATCGGGAGCAACATGGGTCAACAAACATATGTCACTCACATTGAAATTTGTAGTCAACGAGGTATGATTCACGTCAAATGGAGATCGTATGCCAAAGTTACGTCCCCGAGAAGTTGAAACATCAATTTTCCCAAACGGGGCCCATAGTTTTGGCTCTTCATCTCCTACGGTTAAGTTTTTGGATTCTTAGGGTTTTCTATTGTTTCTCAACAATAAATAGGCCTTCGAGCCTCATTGTAACACAATTCAGAGGCATCCAGCCACTACATCTCTTCTTAGAGATAAGCTACCATCGCCCTAGCTAGTTCATTTCCATTTCGTCTACAAACACATTTCACTTATTTGATATTAATGAAATGAAGTTTTATTTCCACCACATCTCTGTGTTTATGTCTATTTCTGTATTTTATTGCGTTCATGCATAAATCTGGATCAGTGGTATCAGAGCGGTTTGTTCTTTCCCTGTTTTTCTTTGCATGTCCCCAATGAGGTCAGGGTATAAGGAGTTAGGGCTTGATCTGGTTGAACCGTTTCAAGATCAGCTTCACAAACCCCATCGATCTCCCATGGTGGAAGAAAAGAAAGATGAGGGAGCAGGAGATCGTATCAAAATATTGCTCGAGGAGGCCCTCGAGAAACAAAGGAACACGATGATGGATAACTTTGCAGATATCCTTCAATGGCTGCCCACCTACGACGCATCTGCATCCAACAACCACTCTAGAGGCGCAACTCCCTTCAAGGTACTAGTAAAATTTGACATTCCTATATTTTAAGGCCAGATAGATGCAAACGGTGTAAATAGATGGTTGAATTTGCTAGAAGGGTATTTTTTGGTCCATGATTTCTCCGACTGAGAGAAGATTATTTTTGCACTCCTCAAAGCCAACCTCCATGTCAAATATTGGTGGGAAACCTACTGTGAGAAAAAGGAGGAGGGGGAACCCTCTCTGTTCTCGGTCGCACCCACTTGGAATTCGTTCAAAGATGGCATCAAGGAAAAATATTACCCCGTTTACCCCGTGAGGAGCTATGAGGACAAGTACATCCAATGGACCACACTACGACAACAAAGGGACTAAGATGTACACAAAACCACGAATTTGTTCCATACCCTGCGCACAAAGTTGGGTATTAAAGATTCAGAGAGACATTTGGTGCTCAAGTACTACAGCTGTCTACACTAACAAATTCAGGAGGAAATGGAGTTCCTTGACATTACCTCACTTGGCACGACATATCACTATGCCACTAAGATCGAGCATAAATTTAAGCAGAAGAAGTGAGACTTTGGATTCGTGAATCCGAAGCCAGGAAAAGGCGCCCCCGAACCACAGAACATGGGGCAGAGCCAAAGCGCAGCAACTCAAAACACCACCACAAATCCAAATAAGGACATGGGCAAGTGGTGTGAATTACATAATAGCCCCACTCAGAACACAAACGAGTGTTCGGCCAAACAGTTGCTGGTGGTCGAATTGAAGGCACCCTAATCAGATGCATGTTCTGATCCTAAGCCAAAACCAAAAAAGGGAGATGACAAAGGGAAGAAAATCATTGATGCAGACCCTAGTGCCATTTTTGCCACCACCAAGCTCCAAAGGGAGGATCCCGAGGATCCAGAGGAGGGGGAATGCCTCTTCCATTCACAGATGTGGGTGAAGGGTTCTCCACTGCAATTTCTTGTCGAGAGCGGAAGCCAAAAGAACCTCATTTCAGCAGAGGTCGTGAAGGGGCTTGGCCTACCGACCATAACACACCCACAACCATATACCATCAGGTGGCTTCACCTAGGGAGAGATCTCCACATGCTCCAGCAGTATCGCCTTCTGTACATCATCAAGCCATTCACGGATGATGTATTGTGTGATGTTGCTCCTAATGATGTAGCTGATGTATTATTACGCCAACCATACTTGTGGAGGCGACATGCTGTGTATGAGTCTAGGCCTCGTTCTATTTTTATTACTTTGGGAAATAAATTGTATAGGATACCAGAGGTAGTACCGCATCCTTCCATCTTCTTCACTATTGCAAAACAATGCAGTCAAATTGTTTCCCAAACCAAGAAATTTATTTTCCTTACAACTCGCTCACACGGAAAGAAGAATATTGTGCCCACAGCCTCAAAACAAGGCTCCCCTACACGGTTGTAGTAGATGGGCAAATTCGTGGAGGAATACGAGGACATTTTCTCCTCACCTACAGAGGTTCCTCTACAATGTCATGACAAGCACTCCTTCGATCTAACCCCCAACGCACCGCTTCCTGATATTTCCATACCTCATGCGATTACACAGCCAGAATACACACATGTAGTGTCTGAGGAAACCAAATTTATTGAATGCATCCAGCAGGTATGCCAACAGGTCCACGACATCCTGGACAAATCCAATACGAAGTTCAGCAGAATTTGCCTCTCATGGAGGAACTTAATAGAATGGGGACCATTTCTTCCTAAGGAGGGAGGAATGATCCAGGTGGATATTGGTGTCCAACCACCTATTCCATTTGGACCTACATCATTAGTTCTTTTAGTTTTTCAGTTTCAGCACAACTTATTATTTTTAGGAGGTTTTCGGCTCGTGAGCTTCCAAAGCTGTTTGGAAGCCCTTATGATCTAGGTGGATATTGGTGGCCACCCACCTATTCCATTTGAACCCCCACCATCGGTTCTTTCAGTTTTTCAATTTCGGCACAACTTATTATTTTTAGAAGTTTTTTGGGTTCTGAATTTCCAGAGCCATTTTGAGGCCCTAAACGATGTTTTTTTGGGAAAAATGGGAGCGACATTGGAATGTTCTAGTCCTTGGATAGATCTTTATAACGAGGTATTGTGCGCATCAAACAGATAATGTATGAAAAATTTACGTCCCCGGGAAGTTGAAACACCAATTTTCCCAAACAGGACACATAGTTTTGGCGCTTCATCTCCTACAGTTAGGTTTTTGGATTCTTAGGGTTTTATATTGTTTCTCAATAATAAATTGCCTTTGAGCCTCAGTGTAACACAGTTCAGAGGCATGTAGCTGCCACATCTCTTCTCAGAGATAAGCTACCATCGCCCAAGCTAGTTCATTTCCATTTTGTCTATAAACATATTTCACTTATTTGATATTAATGAAATGAAGTATTATTTCCGTTGCATCTCTGTGTTTATGTCTATTTCTATATTTTATTGCGTTCATGCATAAATCCAGATCAGTGGTATCAGAGCAGTCTGCTCTTTCTCTATTTTTCTTTGCATGTCCCCAACGAGGTCAGGGTATAAGGAGTTAGGGCTCGATATGGTTGAACCCTTGCAAGATCAGCCTCGCAGACCCCATCGACCTCCCATGGCGGAAGAAAAGAAAGATGAGGGGGTGGGAGATTCTATCAAAATATTGTTGTAGGAGGCCCTCAAGAAACAAAGGAACATGATGATGGATAACTTTGCTCGGATCCTTCAACGGCTTCCCACCTACGATGCATCTGCGTCCAAAAACCACTCTAGAGGCGCCACTCCCTTCACGGTACAGGTAAACTTTGACCTTCCTGTATTTGAAGGCCATATAGATGCATACGCTGTAGATAGATGGTTGAATTTGATAGAAGGGTATTTTTCGGTCCATGATTTCTCCGACCGAGAAAATATTATTTTTGCACTCCTCAAAGCTACCCCCCATGTCAAAGACTAGTGGGAAACCTACTGTGAGAAAAAGGATGAGGGGGATCCCTCTCTGTTCTCGGTCACACCCACTTGGAATTCATTCTGAGATGGCATCAAGGAACAATATTACCTCGTGGGGAGCTATGAGGACAAGTACATCCAATGGACCACGTTGCGGCAGCAAAGGGATCAAGATGTACACGAATTGATGAATTTGTTCCATACTCTGCGCACAAAGTTGGGTATTAAAGATTCACAGAGACATTTGGTGCTCGAGTACCGCAGTTGTCTACACAGACACATTCAGGAGGAAATGGAGTTCCTCGAAATTACCTCGCTTGGCATGAAATATCACTATGCCGCTAAGATCAAGCAGAAATTTAAGCAGAAGAAGCAAGAATTTGGATCCGTGAATTTGAAGCCGGGGAAAGGTGCCCTTGAACCACAAAACAGGGGGCAGAGCCAAAGCGGGGCGACTCAGAACAACACCACAAATCAAAAGAAGGACACAGGAAAGTGGTGTGAATTTCATAATAGCCCCACTCACAACACAAACGAGTGTCGAGCCAAACAGTTGCTGGTGGATGAACTAAAGGCGCCCAAATCAGATGCATGTTCTAATCCTGAGCTAGAACAAAAAAATGGAGATGACAAAGGGAAGCAGGTCATTGATGCGGACCTCAGTGCCATTGTTGCTACCACCAAGCTCTAAAGGGAGGATCCTGAGGATCCAAAGGAGGGGGAGCGCCTCTTCCATTCGCAGATGTGGGTGAAGGGTTCTCCACTGCAATTTCTTGTCGATAGCAGAAGCCAAAAGAACCTCATTTCAGTAGAGGTTGTGAAGGGGCTTGGCCTACCGACCATAGCACACCCGCAACCGTATACCATCGGGTGGCTTCACACAGGGAGAGATCTCTGCATCCGCCAATGGTGCTGCCTTCCATACATCATCAAGCCATTCACAGATGATGTATTGTGTGATGTTTCTCCTATTGATGTAGCTAATGTATTATTGGGCCAACCATACTTGTGGAGATGACATGCTGTGTATGAGTCTAGGCCTCGTTCTGTTGTTATTAATTTGGGAAATAAATTGTACAGGATACCAGAGGTAGTACACCGCCTCCTACCATCTCCTTGTCTATTGAAAACAACGCAGTAAGATTATTTCCCAAACCAGGAAATTTATTTTCCTTAGAACTCGTTCACAGGGAAAGAAGAATATTGTGCCCACAACCTTGAAACAAGGCTCCCCTACATGACTACAGCAGATGGACAAAGTCCTGGAGGAATATGAGGACATTTTCTCCTCACCCATAGAGGTTCATGTACAATGTGAGGACAAGCACTCCATCGATCTGACCCTCGATGCACCGCCGCCTAATATTTTCATACCTCACGCGATTACACAGACATAATCCACACATGTGTTGTCTGAGTAAACAAAATTTATTGAACACATCTTACACTTATGCCAGCAGGTCCACGACATCATGGAGAAATCTAATACGAAGTTTAGCAGAATTTGCCTCTCATGGAGGAAATTAACACAATAGGGACCATTGCTTCCTAAGGAGGGAGGAATGATACAGGTGGATATTGGTGGCCAACCACCTATTCCATTTGGACCCGCACCATCAGTTCTTTCAGTTTTTCAGTTTCAACACAACTTACTATTTTTAGTAGGTTTTCGTCCTGAGCTTCCGGAGCCGTGTAGAGGCCCTAATGATCTAGGTGGATATTGGTGGCCACCCACCTATTCCATTTGAACCCCCCCCCATCGGTTCTTTCAGTTTTTTTAGTTTCGGCACAATTTACTATTTTTAGCAGTTTTTCGGGTCCTGAACTTTCGAAGCCGTTTTGAGGCCCTAAACGACGTTTTTTGGGAAAACTGAGAGAAACAAGGGCCCATTGAATGATGTTGTTCACATTGAAATTTGTATTCCTCAGATATATATTTATAATGAGGTATGGTGCACATTAGACGAAGATCGTATGCCAAAGTTACGTGCTCGGGAAGTTGAAATACCAATCTTCGCAAATGGGGCCCATAGTTTTGGCGCTTCATCTCCTACGGTTATATTTTTGGATTCTTAGGGTTTTATATTGTTTCTCAACAATAAATAGGCCTTCGAGCCTCATTTTTACACATTTTAGAGGCATGTAGCTGCCATATCACTTCTTAGAGATAAGCTACCATCGCCCTAGCTAGTTCGTTTCCATTCTCTCTGTAAACATATTTAAGTTATTTGATATTAACGAAATATAGTATTATTTCTGCTACATCTATGTGTTTATGTATATTTATGTATTTTATTACGTTCCTACATAAATCCAGATTAGTGGTATCAGAGCGGTCTTCTCTTTCTCTATTTTTCTTTGCATGTCCCCAATGAGGGTATAAGGAGTTAGGGCTCGATCTGGTTGAATCCTTGTAAGATCAGCCTCGCAAACCCTGACGACCTCCCATGGCATAAGAAAAGAAACACGAGGGAGCAGGAGATCCTATCAAAATATTGCTCGAGGATGCCCTCGAGAAACAAAGGAATGCGATGATGGATAACTTTGCTCAGGTCCTTCAATGACCGCCCACCTACGACGCATTTGCATCCAATAACCACTCTGGAGGCACCACCCCCTTCAAGGTACAGGTAAACTTTTACATTCATGTATTTGAAGGCCAAATAAATGTAGACGCTATAGATAGATGGTTGAATTTGCTAGAAGGGAATTTTTCGGTTGATGATTTCTCCGACCGAGAAAAGTTTATTTTTGCACTCCTTAAAGTCGCCCCCCATGTCAAAGACTGGTGGGAAACCTACTGTGAGAAAAAGGACGAGGGGGAACCCTCTCTGTTTTCATCCTCACCCACTTGGAATTCATTCAGAGACAACATCAAGGAACAATATTACCTTGTGGGAAGCTATGAGGACAAGTACATCCAATGGACCACGCTGCGGTAGCAAAGGGATCAAGATGTACACGAACTGATGAATTTGTTCTATACCTTGCGCACAAAGTTGGGTATTAAAGATTCAAAGAGAAATTGGGTGTTCAAGTACCGCAGTTGTTTGCACAGACACATTTAGGAGGAAATGGATTTCCTCGAAATTACCTTGCTTGGCATGACATATCCCTATCCTGCTAAGATCGAGCATAAATTTAAGTAGAAGAAGAGAGAATTTGGATCCGTGAATCCTAAGCCAGGGAAAGGTGCCCCCGAACAACATAACAAGGGACAGAGCTAAAGCAGGGTGACTCAAAACAACACCACAAATTGAAAGAAGGACACAGGCAAGTGGTGTGAATTTCATAACAGCCCCTCTTACAGCACAAACACGTGTCAAACCAAACAATTCCTGGTGGCCGAACTGAAGGCACCCAAATCAGATGCATGTTCTAATCCCGAGCTAGAACCAAAAAAGGGAGATGACAAAGGGAAGCAGATCATTATTGCGGACCCTAGTGCCATTGTTGCCAGCACTAAGCTCCAGAGGGAGGATCCCGAGGATCCAGGGGAGGGGGAGCACCTCTTCTATTTTCAGATGTGGGTGAAGCGTTCTCCACTACAATTTCTTGTCAATAGTAGAAGCCAAAAGAACCTCATTTTAGCAGAGGTCGTGAAGCGGCTTAGCCTACCAACCATAGCACACCCGCAGTTGTATACCATCGGGTGGCTTCAACTAGGGAGAGATATCCACATCTGCCAGCAGTGTCACCTTCTGTACATCATCAAGCCATTCACGGATGATGTATTGTGTGATGTTGCTCCTATTGATGTAGTTGATGTATTATTGGGCCAACCATACTTGTGTAGGTGACATGTTGTGTATGAGTCTAGGCCTTGTTTTGTTGTTATTACTTTGAGAAATAAATTATACAGGATACCAGAGGTAGTATTGCCTCCTACCATCTCCTTGACTATTGCAAAACAACGTAGTAAGATTTTTTCCCAAACCAATAAAATTATTTTCCTTACAACTCGCTCACAGGGAAGGAAGAATATTGTGCCCACAACCTCGAAACAGGGCTCCCCTGCACGGCTGCAGCAGATGGAAAAAGTCATGGAGGAATAAGAGGACATTTTATCCTCACCCAGAGAGGTTCCTCTACACTGTTAGGACAAGCACTCCATCAATCTGACCCTTGGCGCACCACCGCCTGATATTGCCATACCTCATGCGATTAGATAGACAGAATCCACACATGTACTGTATGAGGAAACCAAATTTATTGAACGCATCCAGCACTTCTGCTAGCAGGTCCACGACACCCTGGACAAATCCAATACCAAGTTCAAAAGAATTTTCCACTCATGGAGGAACTTAACGCAATGGGGACCATTGATTCCTAAGGAGGGATGAATGATCTAGGTGGATATTGGTGGCCAACCACCTATTCCATTTGGACCCACACCATCAGTTCTTTCAGTTTTCCAGTTTCATCAAAACTTACTATTTTTATCAGGTTTTCGGCTCTTGAGCTTCCAAAGTCGTTTGGAGGCCCTAATGATCCAGGTGGATATTGGTAGCCACCCACCTATTCCATTTGAACCTGCACCATCGAATCTTTCAGTTTTTCAGTTTTGACACAACTTACTGTTTTTAGCAGTTTTTCGGGTCCTGAACTTCCGGAGCCATTTTGAGGCCCTAAACGATGTTTGTTTTGGAAAACCAAGAGCAACATGGGTCCATGGACTGATATTTCTTACATTAAGAGTTGTAGTCCTCAGATAGATATTTATAACGAGGTTTGGTGCACATCAAATGAAGATCGTATGCCAAAGCTACGTCCCGGGGAAGTTGAAACACCAATTTTCCCAAACGCGGCCCATAATTTTGGCGCTTCATCTCCCACCGTTAGGTTTTTGGATTGTTATGGTTTTCTATTGTTTCTGAACAATAAATAGGCTTTCGAGCCTCATTGTAACATATTTCAGATAAATGTAGCCGCCACATCTCTTCTCAGAGATAAGCTACCATCGCCCTAGCTAGTTCATTTCCATTTTGTTTGTAAACATATTTTAGTTATTTAATATTAATGAAATGAAGTATTATTTCCGTTGAATCTCTGTGTTTATGTCTATTTCTATATTTTATTTCGTTCCTGCATAAATATGGATCAGTGGTATTAGAGTGATCTGCTCTTTCTCGATTTTTCTTTGCATGTCCCCAACGAGGTCAGGGTATAAGGAGTTAGGGCTCGATCTAGTTGAACCCATGCAAGCTTAGCCTCGCAAACCCCGAAGACCTCCCATGGAGGAAGAAAAGAAATATGAGGGAGCAGGAGATCCTATCAAAATATTGATCGAGGAGGCCCTCGATAAACAAAGGAACGCGATGACTTTGCTTAGATCCTTCAACGACTGCCCACTTACGGCGCATCTACATCCAACAACCACTCTGGAGGTGCCACTCCCTTCAAGGTATAGGTAAAATTTGACATTACTGTATTTAAAGGCCAGATAGATGCAAACGCTGTAGATAGATGGTTGAATTTGCTAGAAGGGTATTTTTTGGTCCATGGTTTTTCCGACTGAGAAAATATTATTTTTGGACTCCTCAAAGCCGCCCCCCATGTCAAAGACTGGTGGGAAACATACTGTGAGAAAAAGGATGAGGGGGAACCCTCTCTTTTATTGGTCGCACCCACTTGGAATCAGTTTAGGGACAGTATCAAGGAACAATATTACCCCATGGGGAGCTATGAGGACAAGTATATCCAATGGACCATGCTACGTAGCAAAGAGATCAAGATGTGCACGAGCTGATGAATTTGGTCCATACCCTACGCAGAAAGTTAGGTATTAAAGATTCAGAGAGAAATTCAGTCCTCAAGTATCGCAAATGTATGCATAGACACATTCAGGAGGAAACGGAGTTCCTCAACATTACCTCGCTTGGCACGACATATCGCTATGCCGCTAAGATCGAGCAGAAATTTAAGAAGAAGAAGTGAGACTTTGGATCCCCGAATCTGAAGTAAGGGAAAGGTGCCCCAAAACCACAGAACAAGGGGCAGAGCTAAAGTGGGGCAAGTCAAAACACCACCACAAATCCAAAGAAGGACATAGGAAAGTGGTGTGAATTTAATAACAGCCCCACTCACAACACAAATGAGTGTCGGGCCAAACAGTTGCTGGTGGCAGAACTGAAGGCACCTGAATCAGATGCATGTTCTGATCCTGAGCCAGAACCAAAAAAGGGAGATGAAAAAGGGAAGCAGATCATTGATGTGGACCCCAATTCCATTTTTACCACCACTAAGCACCAAAGGGAGGATCTTGAGGATCCATAGGAGGGGGAGCACCTCTTCCATTCGCAGATGTGGGTGAAGGGTTCTCCACTGCAATTTATTGTATATTGTAGAAGCCAAAAGAATCTCATTTCAGTAGAGGTCGTGAAGCGGCTTAGCCTACCGACCATAGCACACTGCAGCCGTATACCATCGGGTGGCTTCACCCAAGGAGATATCTCTACATCCGCCAGCAGTGTCGCCTTCCATACATCATCAAGCCATTCACAGATGATGTATTGTGTGATGTTGCTCCTATTGATGCAACTGATGTATTATTGGGCCAACCATACTTGTGGAGGCGACATGCTGTGTATGAGTCAAGGCCTCATTCTATTGTTATTACTTTAGGAAATAAATTGTACAAGTTACTAAAGGTATTACCACCTCCTGCCATCTCCTTGACTATTGCAAAACAACACTCTAAGATTGTTTCCCAGACTAGGAAATTTATTTTCCTTACAACTCGCTCATAGGGAAAGAATAAGGTTGTGCCCATAGCCTCGAAACAGGGCTGCCCTGCATGGCTGCGGTAGATTGACAAAGTCGTGGAGGAATACGAGGACATTTTCTCCTCACCCACAAAGGTTCCTCTAAACTGTCAGGACAAGCAATCCATCGATCTGACCCCCGGCGCATCGCCGCCTGATATTTCCATACCTCATTCGATTACACAAACATAATCCACAAGTGTAATGTCTAAGGAAACCAAATTTATTTAACGCATTCAGCATGTCCTCCAACAGGTCCACGACATCCTGGACAAACCCAATACCATGTTCAACAGAATTTGCCTCTCATGGAGGAACTTAACGCAATGGGGACCATTACTTCCTAAGGAGTGAGGAATGATCCAGGTGGATATTGGTGGCCAACCAACTATTCCATTTGGACCTGCACCATTAATTCTTTTAGTTTTTCAGTTTTAGCACAACTTACTATTTTTAGCATGTTTTCGGCTCTTAAGCTTCGAGAGCTGTTTGGAGGCCCTAATGATCCAGGTGGATATTATTGGCCACCTACATATTCCATTTGAACCCCCACCATCGGTTCTTTCAGTTTTTTAGTTTCAACACAACTTACTATTTTTAGCAGTTTTTCAGGTCCTGAACTTCCGGAGCCATTTTGAGGCCCTAAAAAACATTTTTTGGGAAAAATGGGAGAAACATGGGATAATGGACCAATATATTTCACATTGAAAGTTGTATTCCTTAGATATGTCTTTATAACGTTGTATGGTGTGCATCAAACAGAGATCGTATGCCAAAGTTACGTCCCTGGGAAGTTGAAACACTAATTTTCCCAAATGGAGCCCATAGTTTTAGCGTTTCATTTCCTATGGTTAGGTTTTTTTATTCTTAGGGTTTCATATTATTTCTCAACAATAAATAGGTCTTCAAGCCTCATTGTAACAAAGTTCAGAGGCATGTAGAGACCACATCTCTTCTTAGAGATAAGCTACCATCGCCCTAGCTAGTTCATTTCCATTATGTTTGTAAACATATTTCAGTTATTTGATATTAATGAAATGAAGTATTATTTCTGCTGCATCTCTGTGTTTATTTCTATTTCTATATTTTATTGAGTTCCTACATAAATCTGAATTAGTGGTATCAGAGCGGTCTGCTCTTTCTCTGTTTTTCTTTGCATGTCCCCAACGAGGTCAGGTTGTAAGGAGTTAGGCCTCGATCTGCTTGAACCCTTGCAAGATCAGCCTCACAAAACTCGATGACCTCTCATGGCAGAAGAAAAGAAAGACGAGGGAGCAGAAGATCCTATCAAAATATTGTTAGAGGAGGTCCTCGAGAAACAAAGGAACGCGATGATGGATAACTTTGCTCGGATCCTTCAACGACTGCCCACCTACGGCACATCTGCATCCAACAACCACTCTGGAGGCGCCACTCCCTTCAAGGTACATGTAAACTTTGATATTCCTGTATTTGAAGGCTAGATAAATGCAGACGTTGTAGAAGTTTATTTTTTGGTCCATTATTTCTTCAACCGAGAAAAGCTTATTTTTTCACTCCTTAAAGCCACCCCCCATGTCAAAGACTGGTGGGACCTACTGTGAGAAAAAGGATGAGGGGGAAGCCTCTATGTTCTCGGCCGCACCCACTTGGAATTCGTTCAAGGATGGAATCAAGGAACAATATTACCCCATGGGGAGCTATGAGGACAAGTACATCCAATGGACCACGCTGTGGCAGCAAAGGGATCAAGATGTACACGAAATGACGAATTTGTTCCATACTCTGCACACAAAGTTGGGTATTAAAGATTCAGAGAGACATTTGGTGCTCAAGTAACACAGTTGTCTGCACAGACACATTCAGGAGGAAATGGAGTTCCTCGACATTACCTCACTTGGCACAACATATCGCTATGCTGCTAAGATCGAGCATAAATTTAAGCAGAAGAAGCGAGACTTTGGATCAGTGAATCTGAAGCCAGGGAAAGGTGCCCCCGAGCCATAGAACAGGGGTAGATCCAAAGCGAGGAAACTCAGAACACCACCACAAATCCAAAGAAGGACACGGGCAAGTGGTGTGAATTTCATAACAACCCCACTCACAGCACAAACGTGTGTCGGGCCAAACAATTACTGGTGGCCGAATTGAAGGCACCCGAATCAGATGCATGTTCTGATCGTGAGCCAGAACCATAAAAGGGAGATGACAAAGGGAATAAGATCATTGATGGGGACCCCAGTGCCATTGTTGCCACCACCAAGCTCTAGAGGGAGGATCCTGAAGATCCAGAGGAGGGGGATCGCCTCTTCCATTAGCAGATGTGGGTGAAGGGTTCTCCACTACAATTTCTTGTCGATAGCAGAAGACAAAAGAACCTCATTTCAGCATAGGTCGTGAACTGGCTTGGCCTACTGACCATAGCACACCCGCAGCTGTATACCATTGGGTGGCTTCACCCAGGGAGAGATCTGCGCATCCACCAGCAGTGTTGCCTTCCGTACATCATCAAGCCATTCACGGATGATGTATTGTGTGATGTTGCTCATATTGATGTAGCTGATGTATTATTGGTCCAACCATACTTGTGGAGGAGACATGTTGTGTATGAGTTTAGGACTCATTTTGTTGTTATTACTTTGGGAGATAAATTGTACAGGATACTAGAGGTAGTACTGCTTCCTGCCATCTCCTTGACTATTACAAAACAACATAATAAGATTGTTTCCCAAACTAGAAAATTAATTTTCCTTACAACTCGCTCACAAGGAAAGAAGAATATTGTGCCCACAACCTCGAATAGGGCTCCCATGCATGGCTGCAACAGATGGACAAAGTCATGGAGGAATATGAGGACATTTTCTCCTCACCCACAGAGGTTCCTCTACACTGTCAGGACAAGCACTCCATCGATCTGACCCCCGACGCACCACTGCCTGATATTTCCATACCTCATGCGATTACACAGACAAAATCCACACATGTACTATCTGAGGAAACCAAATTTATTGAATGCATCCAGCACGTCTGCCAGCAGGTTCACGACATCCTGAACAAATCCAATACCAAGTTCAGCAGAATTTGCCTCTCATGGAGGAAATTACTGCACTGGGGACCATTTCTTCCTAAGGAGGGAGGAATGATCCAGGTGGATATTGGTGGCCAACCATCTATTCCATTTGGACCCGCACAATCAGTTCTTTCAATTTTTCAATTTTAGCACAACTTACTATTTTTAGTAGGTTTTCGGCTCCTGAGCTTCCGGAGCTGTTTGGAGGCCCTAATGATCCAAGTGGATATTGGTGGCCACCCACATATTCCATTTGAACTCCCATAATTGATTCTTTCAGTTTTTCAGTTTTTGCACAACTTACTATATTTTAGCAGTTTTTCAGGTCCTGAAATTCCAGAGCTGTTTTGAGGCCCTAAACGACGTTTTTTGGGAAAACCGAGAGAATTATGGGTCCATGGACCCATTTTGATTATATTCAAAGTTGTAGTCCTCGGATAGATATTTATAGTGATGTATGGTGCACGTCAAACGGAGATCGTATGCCAAATTTACATCCCCCGGAAGTTGAAACACCAATTTTCCCAAACGGGGCCCATAGTTTTGGCGCTTCATCTCGTACGGTTAGGTTTTTGGATTTTTAGGGTTTTATATTGTTCTCAACAATAAATAGGTCTTCGAGCCTCATTGTAAAATAGTTCAGAGGCATGTAGCCACCACATCTCTTCTCAGAGATAAGCTACCATCGCCCTAGCTAGTTCATTTCCATTCTGTCTGTAAAGATATTTCAGTTATTTGATATTAATGAAATGAAGTATTATTTCTGTTGCATCTCTGTGTTTATGTCTATTTCTATATTTTATTGCATTCCTACATAAATTCGGATGAATTATGTTCATTCATGTTCTTTATGAGCATATTTATTTAGTAGATAACTACACAAACCATGCCACTTTGCTAAAAGTGAGGATTTGTTTTTGTTGTTGATAGCAAGTTAGGATTTTAACCTATCCCATAATACCTCATGAAGGTTAAGGCAGATCTCACTCATTTAAGTAGGCACATGGAAAATTATAAAATAAGCTCAGTGTATGATGTAGTATGTAATGTGAAGATAACACTCCCTTCATCTTTCATGCATCAACATTAAATTTCACATGATTTTGAACCCACAAAAGGAATATCTCCTTAGTGTTATTGGATAATAACACTCAAATTTGGCATTTCAGTGTGGAGAGCCTTGAGCACGAGTTTAAACTTGATCTAGATTAGATCATTACATTGTTTGTCATACATATTGATGCTTTCAAAGTGGAAAAGTGGAGGAATCATCTCTTAGGGCCATTTTTATTGGTGGGACCCAATTTGACATATTGGGGTCTGGAACCTTTCGGGAGCATTTTGAGGCATCAAACAACATTTTTTTGGAGGGGGTTGTAAAAATTTGATGCTTTGGTGTTGCACCTTTCTTTAATATTCTATACACAAATATCTTTCCACCGGTGCAAGAATAGTGTCAATCAGAATCCATACATGAAAGTTATGCCACTTAAAATATGACCTTCCTATTTTCACCACCATAATTCGAGAGGATGCCACGTAAAGCCCCATAATTCATGAAAAATGGGCTATCCATGTTATTATGATGAAGAAGACTCTTGAAGAGTCTATATTGTAACTATAGTTAAGAGATGAGGTATTCAAACCTAACCATTAGTAGGCTGTCAGGTTGTGTTATAACTGGGCTACTAGGAGGAAAAATGGTTTCATTCTTTCAAGTGCATGTGTTCCATAGCTAAGCAAAAATATTCGAGAGGGATAGAAAATAGAGCACACAGAGAGGATGTGTTCACTGTTTTAGTCTGTAGGCCACAAGCCATACTTCTTTGTACCCACAAACATTTTTTATTCAGAGAAAGAGAGCAGAGCGACCTCACCATACAATTGGGTTTTTTCTCTCGAAAGGGTTTCCCAAGTCATATCTTATGTCAAATGTGCGTGTGAGTTTTATTTCATTGTTCTCTATTTTTTGCATAATGTTAATTCACATGCATATGCTATTAATAGTAATCTATACATCTATAAATCTAAAGAGATATAAAATTGTAATAATGTAGATTTCAAATTTTTAAGTATAATTTTATCATATTTGTTGTGACGAATTGTCTAATGGAATATCCACAACAGTTTACAGATACCAACTCTAGATTAGTGAGCATTGGTCACCTAATTTTTTTTTTTTTTAATAAGCTTTATTCTATTAAGCAATAATATGGTACAATAAGAGATTACAATCAAGAGAGGCAAGAAACGAGCCAACCGGAAATGATAAACTATCAACCTCAGTCCTGAAGAGTGAACTTAGAACAGAAAAAAGAGTAATGAAGATAAACTAAGAGACAAATAAAGATGGGAGCAGGGTTCTACCCAGATTGGGCAGAATCCTCCAAGCAGAATTTTTTTCCTTTCTTTTTGTTGACCTTGACCCATCCTGATTGGGGCGGATGGGCTAGAACCACTTGTAGACTATTGTCGGCTGAAGGCGAAGTCTCCTTATCAGTGTCAGAAGAAGAGGATTCATGATTACGTTTTTGAGAGGCTGTAGAGATAGGAGGTCCCTTAGGGACCTCAGGGGAGGGGTCCTTTGTCTACTTTGCCTACTCCATTTTTGCGTCATTCTCCTCCTCATCTGAGCTGGAGGGTTCATCTTCATGTACGAGAGGCAGATAACAAGGTATCCATCTTTTGGGTTTAGATTTGGGGAGGTTTTTCTTCTTTCTGGCAAGGAACACAGGGCAGGTGTTCTGAAGGTGCCTAGTTTGGTGACAGTGATGACATCGGAAGGCAGTGTTCTCATAATTCAATATCTATGTCCAGAGGAAGTCACCGATCTTGAGATTGATTTGGTCAAGCAGCCCTTTGCTGATAACTACTTCAACACAAATTCTGCCATTCATGTACATCCCTTGGTACTCCTGATAGGGATCTGTAGTCAGATAGTGGCCCAGGGTGTTTCCTATACCTTGAAAGACGGAAGGGTGCCATAAGTGAGAAGTTAAGTTGGGAAGCTTGACCCAGACTAGAATCTTGGTGATGATTGTTGTAGAGGGATAAAAATATGGGAACCAAGGTGTAAGGAATAACCTTGCTAGTCCCCAAAACCATGGACCTTCATTTACAACCTTCTAGTACTCCTTGCCGTGATAAAAAACTATAATAAAGAAGCCCATTGTGCAGAAGATGATGGTTCAGTTGTGGGTCCAGTTGGCGTAGATCTAGTTGTAGAGATCCTTTGTGTTAGGCCATAGTCCGTTAAATCTACAAATGATGGTAGCTTCTGCATATTTTTGAAGTTTTTCTACCAGCTCTGGATGGGAAATCTCTATGAAGGAAATATCCTCCAACCTGTCAACCAGAAAAGGCTTGAGGCCTGCACGGGTTTGAGCTTCTTTCTTGGGTTGTGCATGCACAACGTCCTTATAGGAGAAATCTGGTGCTGATGAAGAGTGCCCCGCAGCTCCCCCTCTCAAACGAAGTGTTAAATCTATAGAAGCGTCTCTCTCAATGTGATAAAATGAAAGGGGAAGGGAGGCATTGAGTTTTTTACCTCCATATAGGAGTCTTTGAAGAGCTGAGGGAATCCCCAGACGGTGCTCCATGGCGAGTAGGAGCTTCTGAACTATGTCTGTTGAGTGGATCCATAGCATCATAGTTCTGCCTGAGAGGTGTAAGATCTGGATTTGAAAAGAAAAAGAAGGTAGATTTAGGGAACCCAGGCTGTCGAGATGCATTGCAGAGCCTAGATCTAGGAGACCCGAGCTCAGATATTTTCTCTCCAAAGTATCACGCCGTATCCAGTCCTTGTTCTGAAGATTCGAGGGTTCGGGGATCATCTATTCTCCTCTTTCCAGGCTGCTGGGGTTCTGCCGATGAGGAGAGGTCTGAGGCAGGAAATATTTGTGCGTAACACCTCTCGCAGGGCTCCAAATCTGTGGGTGTCGATCCTTTTCTGTTAGGAGTCTGCATGCAGGAATGATTGCAAGAGAAATCGATGGTGGTAGCTGGGAAGGAGTTCTCTAGACGCTGGGATTCGCAGATCCAAGTGAGGTCTTGATGACGACAGAGAGAAGGTGCGCCATGGCAGGGGCTCTAAGGTTTTCTCTTCGCTCCGCTCCAGATGAGTATCGAGTCCTACTCAAAAATCATCCAAATTCAAATCCGTGTTGAGATGCAATCTTAATGATCAATAATAAAAATATTTATCACCAGCATTGGTCACCTGATTTGGCTTTTATGCATGGTCCTATTTTTGTTTTAGATCTCTGATAAGTCTTGACCCTCTTAATTCAAACAAGAGTATAATGTTTGGGATTGTTGGTAGTTTTTCTATTGGGGGTTTTAATTGGGCTCCTATCTCTCTTAGCATGGATATTATTATATCCTTGTTTGATCTCAAATTTTCACAACGCTCTTCTTCTCTTTTGGGTGCTTACTTCTTTGAATCTAGGCTTGCTCTTAACTATGTAGAGACCTATTAGTTTCGAAAGGCTTTACCAATATACTCATTTAAGTGATTTTATTATTCAAATTGCTCTACAAAAGGTTTTTTCTCCACTCTGGTATACTTTGATTGATATGCTATTAGTTCCTTTGGGTGAAAGAAATTGTGGGGCACTCAGAGAAGGTGAAACAATTCACCAACTTCCAAAGAATGTGGAAATTTTCAAATTATCTTCACACTCAACTAAAGAAGCACTTGAAGAAACGACTGATCAATTTACCTTTTTATTTATTTATTTTTAAAGAAAACAACTTCCCTCTTAGCCCGAGGGCTAAAGTGAGATTGCTAGTACTAAGCCATCCCATATGTATCCTCACTTAAGAGTTTACAAGACTCGAAACCAACACAACAATATTCATAGGTAAGAAGTCATTACAACAATATTTATTAATCCATTATAACTTATCATGTCACTAGCAATGATTTAAACATGGGTGAGGAAGAAAATAGTAATTATACCTAACCACCAAAGATAACTCCAATTAATAATCGACATATTTTTTGTTAAACTTGTATATATTTTGAAGTAATTAGATATCTATACCTTTTTGTGAAATCTACACTCCCAAAAATATATTAAAGTAATTATTTTTGATGTTATATAGTTATAGCTATAAGTTGGTAGTAAATTTATTTCAAACTTTTATTTGAAACCATTTGATATAAAACTTTATTATATATTTTATTCTATACAAATATTTTCATATATATATATATATATATATATATATATATATATATATATATATATATAATATGTATTTTATTTATGTTTTGAGCATAAAATTGTTAAAACTTCAATTAAAATTAATAAATAAAAAATATTTAAATGTTAAATTTTCGTAATTACAATTAAATATAAATTAGAACTTTTACTATGGGGAATTATACATCTAATTGAAGGTTGATAAACATTCATCAACGAGAACTATTAATGATAAAACATTAACTTGGTCATAAAGATATTAAAGCTAGAGCATTAACTTTGACAATAACTTTTAAGTAGAAAACCACAATGGCTATTGCCTTAACATTGATAAGGAAGAGACTATATTCACCTTGCACCTTCTAATAACCAGGCATAATAAGAGTTTTGTATGGGAGAGAAATGTGGTAAGAAGTACATGATTAAAAAAGGCAATGCCAATACCAATGTCATAATGGACTTTTATGATGATATGGATTCAAAATTTTTTTTTTTAATTGGACTTTAAGATTTCAAAAATGAAAATAATGTCAAATTAATGATTTAAAGAGATAATAATTATAATTTTTGTTTTTGAAAAAAACAATTTAGAATAAGCTCAACATTAGCATAATAGTTAAACAACCTTGTTTGCAATACCTTATTTCTTCTCCTTGAACCTCTAATAATTCAATTCACACATATGTTTGATTCAAGGGCATTCAGTGAACCTAGAGCTTAAGAGAATTACCTCTTCTCTCATGTTAATGTGGCCATCCCTAAACCTAGCTTTTCACGAATCACTCCATCTAGGCCAAACTCTCTAATAATAAAGGAAGATAAGTTGTAATTAATGTTGGGTATAAGTTTATTAATCAATCCAAAAAGAAACGCTTAACAAGGTTCGATGTAGGCTAATCATAAAGGTAAGAACATTCTTCCTATGAAGTGGAATAGAGGATACACTATCTTTAATGTTGAGGCGAATGGAAAATATTTAAACCAAAAAACACAACACATGTTAGAGTGTGTTGTTAGAGTATATTATACTTGATGTAATATGCCAAACTTGAGTTTAATTTATATAATATAACCTAATAAAGCAATGTGGGTCTCACATTGCATCCTTGTGCTTATCAACTAATTATTCACGTTTTGACATTAAAAATGTTGAAAATACATAATAGTAGAGGTGATTCTATTTCATACAAAAACATATTGTTACTAATGATATTCAAATTTTAAAATATTATTATTGTTATCCATGATGTCCAAATTTCAACATATTTTTATTATTCTTTGTATAGGATTGCTTAAAGTTTAAGCTAAACATAGTATTGAATTTGTTATTTAGACAATTTTAGAATTGTTTTAGAATTTTAGAAAATTGTTTATTAATAATTTTTCTGGACATGCTAACAAAAAATGGATAAGAAAGAATATTAGTAAAATAAAATTATTTGAAAAAAAATTAATTTTTCACTACTGAAATAATTATTAATATATTAATCTTAAAGTATATTTACTTTCCAAACAACTATCCATTCACTTATGGAGGACATCTATCCGTATATATTAATAAAGAAGGCCCATGTTAAAGTGGTATGGGCTTCATTTGGGGCCATGGGGCTGTGTGAGCCATTTTTTCTACCATTGTAATTATATCTTATCACCAACTTAAATTTTGTATGGAACTCAATGTTAATCATGTTATTACTTGTATTTGGCATTAATATTCTAAAAATTATTAGGAAAATTTTGTTATATATGTTGGATTTATTCAACAAATTTGGCTATTTTATCCACTTGGTCTAAGCATAGGAGGACTCTTCCTCTATAGATGCAATTAGCTATGCTAGTTGGGTCTAATGTTTAGAACCTCAAGCACACCTAAAAGGGGTTGTGGCCAATGGATTTGTGAAGGGCTCTTTAGTAGCTAATGTTCCACATAAGGAAGTCTTTCATGTCATGTGCATGGAGGTTTGGAGTTGTATATTTGAAGGATATGCAAAATCATCCACTTGACTACTTCTATTTGTACATCAGTCTAGAGCTGCAAGGTAGTTGGTTTGGTCAACTTGGTTTGCATGTTTAACAAAATGAGGATTGGTGTCAAGTAGAAGTTATGTTTCAAATCCTCGATTGTGTTTTATTGTGCCTCAACCCAAATAAACTTTTTTTTGGCTCCACCCTTGGTCACTTGGATTAAGGGTCAAGTGATACGAGAAAATACCTACACGAAATCATGGAAGGAATTAATGAGGCCTAATGTGCTACAAAGCTTCATTAGTTTCCTCACTATTGGGCAATAATGAATGAGTTTGATCTTAGCTAGATCCACATGCACACCATGCTCATCTATGATATATCCTATATATTGAATAATTCACATGCTAAATGAGCACTTCTCTAGAGTTTCTTATAAATTATGTTGTTGCAAGGTGCTCAACACTTGTTGAATGTGATTTAGATGTTCTTTCTGGGTTTTACTAAATATGGCGATATTGTACAAATATATGATCATAAAGGAATTGGCCCAATGGTCACAAGATATTGTCCATCATCCTCATAATGTTGGGCATTGATTAAACTAAAATACATGACCAACCATATGAAGAGACCTTTATTTAGCCTTGAAAGTTGTCTACTACACATCAATTTGCTTGATTGACACCTAGTGATAACATGAATTTGTATCATTCTAACCGAAAAACTTGGCACGCTTTAGCTAATTTTGTTTAGGGATTTGTAATCAATATAGAGTCATCATGTATTCTCCTTATTTTGAATTGACAAAATTGAGCTCCCCTAAGTGAAGAGCTTGGATGAATGTGGCCTTTTGTATTAGATTTTAAATTTGGAATTTGATTTCCTTTTTCTCTAAAATATAGTGTTTTTATTGTTGGATATGTGTTGTATCCTTTGTAGGTAGACTTCATTGCACCATAGTTTAGGTTCATGGAGTGACCCATCCTGTGGTTAGGGGGTGTCATGGGGGACTAATGAGCACTCAAGGAATCTATATATATATATATATATATATTATTTCAGCTAGTGATTTGACCCATTGTAATATGATCCCAGTTAAAGGACTATGGCCGTAATCTAATCCATGATAATATAATAGAGTTTTGGATGTTGTAAAATACCTAAATATTGTATTGTAAATGGTGGTGTTAATACAAATAGAAATAAGTGTGGCTCTTAGTTAGGTTGATTTTTCCAATTAAAGGTTTTTAGTGTAAATCTTATGTATATTGTGTGAATGTGCTATTATTATTCTTATGTTTGGATTATGTTAATATTTCTTTTCTTGCATAGGATTACCAAATTGTTCATGTAAAATAGATATCTAGGTAAAGGGGCACCCATTGTCAAAATAATTGCATGCTTTACTTGATAGTGCATAGGTGTCGCTGTAGGTGAGGCCTTACACAATTTTTTCCACTTGCTTCTACTATGTAAAGAGACCCTTTGCAAAGCCCTTAACAGTTGTGATGATAATTTATTTTCCTTTTGAACGAACCATGAAAAGGACAAATCTCCATGTTAGAAATTATCATATTGCACTCTTTATTTATGGTCAAAGAAACTATAATAGTTGGGGCTATCTCAAGTATCTTGTAGGGTTGACCTTTGCAACACCCCCTTCCCACATCTACCCAAGCAACTGGCCAACCAGGGTAAATATGTGACGAGAGGCTACTATAATGGGATTTAACTTCCTAGGTGACCTTAAGGAAGTGGAACCGACATAAACATAACTTATAGACCTTGTACAACAACAAAAACACCCCCAAGAGGTAACCCAACCATCTAGGGCTCTTACCCCCAGGTCACACTAACATTTTGATCTCTTTGAGCCATAAGGGCATGCATAAAACTGCATGTCAGTGGCCAGGAGGCTATATCCCCAGGCATAACACTACATGACAATGACCATGCGGCTATATCCCTAGGCATAACACTGCATGCCAGCGACCAAGGGCCCAAAAACTCAGTTATGTGCCCGCATCTATGGGATTTAAGCCATCTTTTTAGGCCCATAATCCAATGCTTTCCCCAAAAATTCATGAAAAGTTAAGAGATGATGAATAACAATAGGAAAATGATAAAGAAGCAATCACATAATTAAAAAATCGTCTGGACCCCTCCTAGCCATGACATAAATTTTGTCAAACATGTCACAAACATTGAATATACAGGTGTAAACGACATAACATAGAAAAACGGTCTCATACTTACCTGAGAATCGCTAAGAATCATTGCTCCCCTACATCATTAGCTTCCATACATTCTATTTGACCATATATACATTGTACATTCATTTACAAGTAAAAACATGGATAGATCCATACATCATCACTGATAAAATAGATGCTTATAACTAACATAATAACAACATAAGTACCATGGATACAACAATAATAGAATCCAAGTAATAACCAATTTAATTATACTTCAATACTAAAGGAATGAACTTCTCATTAACGAGTGTAAAAACCAATTGGAGATGGGACTTCTACATTTCACCCGACCATAGATTGGCTGGGCCAAATCTCTCTTCAGCCAATCACCTCTGTGCCATATTCCAAGCATGAATGTGGGACTCAACCTGAAAGAACCAACCAGGGCATCCTGAGGCTAAACCACCTCACCCTCATCAATAGAAATCAAGTGTTACCATGATCCGCACCGGATCACTAGGCCAACACAATAAACATGTCATAACCAACTTTATCGTGATCTACGCCCGATCACTAGGCTACCACAAGCATGGATATCACGAGATTATCTCCGCCTAAACCATGAGATATTTTCTTGTCTCCTAATCTCTCAGGCTTTACCGTAACCCACAATCCGAATTAGGGGTCACTAGGCCCTAAACCGAGACATACTCTCGAGGCTTTATCGTATATCCCAAAACTAGGATTCCTAGGCCTGAATGGAGAGCAAACCACCTCTCAGGCTTTACCACAATCCAAACCCAGACTACTACTCCCTAAACTAAGGCAACACATGAACCAACTCTATAATCATTTTGAGATCCACCTCACTCAACTTCGAATTCATCCAGAATCCAGCTAAACAAAAACATGAGAAATTCACAACACCATGGCTATCCAAAAATGGCAAGGCTAGGCTGAACACACTGTCACACCTAGAAAAACCCATGCCAAGACAAAAAAGAACAACATTAAATACCATGCATGCCAAATCTAGCAAGTAAATCATACATGCAAATCAATACTCACAAAGAATCTTGTTGTAGCTGCTTGATTCCTACTCCTCCTTTCTTGCTTCCTCCTCCTTCCTACTTTCTTTCCCTTCTTGCTCCAATGCCAAAGTGCTCCAAGAAACTCTAAATGTCCAAGACTCTGAGAGGGAAAGAGAGAATAGAATGAGAGCCATAAGTGTGAGCAAAAGCTTGCCAACTGATCCTTAGAAGCCTTTTTATCAATGAGGCCTCTATTTTCTTCATTTTCCTCTGAAAATGTGAAGTTGGGTTACACTTTTTTCCCTTTTTTGAGAAAAAAATATCATTTTTAGAAGTTCTTCAACTTTCTGCAAACAAAACCAATTTTTCTGTTTAGAATTTCATTTTACGATAAAAATAAATCTTGTCAGGAATTTTATTAGCTTTCTATTACTTATTTTTGGAATTTTTTTATTCACATTTGATATGTCAACTTAACAATTCGTTGAGTGTGTGTTCTTTAACAATCAAAGGATTCATAAAAATTCATGGTTATACGCGTTGGTGTATTGTTTGAAAAATTTGTGCTTTGAGAAAAAAAATGTGTTACAACAATCTAGACAGAGTCTACTTTGGTATCGTTATATTTATGAAACCAGGTGATGCATATCATAATTACTAGAATATTTTGAACTAAACCAACATGAAAAAACTACATATTTTGAATATGTTTCGGCTCGCGTCAAGTTTCTCAACATATTAGTCATAAACTAAAAATATAAAAACTACCCATTACAGAAGACAAACCAATGTAATGCACCATAATTTTTTTAATTTTTTTACAGTGTATTTTTGGAGATACAAAATTTTGACTTCACTGGATCATAATGACCTTTATAAATTGTTTTTACCCATTTTATTACAATATTAATTAAAATTATTAAATAACTATGGAATTCCATAAAAATTATATTTCCTGAAAGTAGATTGAATTATGCAAATGCTTGTCTTCGTTTTGAAAGTTCATTCATAAATTTTGATGGAGTTTAATCATTCCAAATTTGAAGAAATGTGTTTAGAGCCAAGCTGCAGCATTGTTGCAGACGTTTTATTTCAACCAAAATTTTGTAATAGTTCGGTCAAAATTTTTTTTACCGCTCTATCCCGTTAGTTTTAACGACAAAAAAGTTTGGCCAAACTTTTTATAAAAGTTCAGCTGAACTTATGTTTGCAAATTACGTCGGTGGGAAAATTCAATGAAGGCCCTCCAAAAAAAAATTCGCAACTATATAAAGAGCCGAAAATGGAAACATTATTTTCACACATTTCTTCATTTGGGCTGAATTTGGAAAGGAATTTTTTTGGACTGAATTCAAAGGAATGTGTTTGGGCTGAATTGCAAAGGTTTTTTGAGCTTAATTTTTAAAGGACATTTTTTGGAGGTATTTTTTAAAGTGAGATTTTTTTAGAGGCTATTTGGGCTTAATTTTCAAAGGACATTTTTTGGAGGTATTTTTTAAAGTGACATTTTTTTAGAGTAAGTGTTTTGGGTTGAAGTAAATATTTTATAATGATTTTTTAAAGTGAGTTTTTGTCTAATTTTTTAAGTGATTTTTTTTTGTACGACTTGGAAGGAAATATTCTGAGCTTCATTTTTAAAAGACATTTTTTGGCGGAATTTTTAAAGTGAGTTTTTTTGAAATTAAATCTTTTGTGATGCTTTTTTGAATTGAGTTTTTTTCTAAATTTTGATAGTGAGTTTTTTTTACAGGATTTTGAAGGAAATATTTTGAGCTTCATACTAAATTATCATGGGAAATCAAAGAAATTGCAAGAGAAAATATGATTGAACAAGAGACCCTGAGGCTCGTAGAGAACAAAGGAGAGAATATTGCAAAAAAAGAGAGAAGAACGCTCAAATATTGAAATGGAAAATCAACCTCAACTAGAAGTTGAATCATGTATGTAAATGTAAATATTATAAATGATATTTAAACTTTAACTAGTGTATTGTGAAAATTAATTTTTATTTGATGAACAAATTTGAAATATATTTTGCCATGTGTTACACAGTAATTTGTCACTGTCCCTGTAATCTCCCGTCCCGCACATTGGAGGGCCTTTTCCGTGACCTGTGAGCAGTGACATGACCTGAAACCACTTTCATGGCATCCCCCTTGACAAGGACAATCATTCCTCTGAAGACAGTTTCCTGTGAAAAACCCTAAAAACTGACCTTTTGGCCTTGGCGCGACCAGCTAGTTCAGCCCTCGCGCCAATGGGGGAAATCCACTAAAGAGGACGTGCCAACTGGTGTTCTGTCCCAGTGTATTACTCGCACCAAGCTTAATAAGGATTGTTTTTTAAAAATAAATGGCAGAAGTTTGATTTAAACAAACTCTTGAACGAGTCTCTAAAATGAGTTGGGAGGTTTGGCTCCTGATCTCCATGTAGGGGAGGAGGTTTTCCACCTATCATGGAAGCTTCCTTGAGGATAGGGCCAATCCCACAATTGTAGGGACCCCAACTCCCCTTCCACCATCTATATAAGCTTTCCATTTTCCCTTTAGCAAGCTAGTAGCCATAATGGTCATAGAACTAAGAGTTGAATCAGTAGCAAGGAGACTATCGCCAAACATCCTCTGAGAGCCAAGCCGAAGAGAGAGAGATTTGTCCCATTCCCAACGAGCTTCATTGAGATTTGCTCCGCTGTCGACCTGCCGAAGGAAGATCCAGCGTCATAGCTCAGGGTGTATCTTTCTTTCGTTGTTATTAATAATAAACGGCTTTGATTATGGTTCCATTCATATGTTCATGTCTCATGTTATGAATTATATCTTCTCTGACTGATATATGGTTACATGTTTTAGGTTTTACGTTGTGTGTTGTTGTTTCTTCGTGTGCGTGCAGGTGTTCGAACGTGCTAGGTGGGAGGATTGTGATCTGCCAAAGCGAAGGACGGAAACACCATCTTTTCTGCAACTGGCGCTTGTTGCTGGTTAGGCCCTCGTGCCAATCCTGTTGTGGCGCTAGTTGCAGCCAGACAGTTGCGCCAATCCTGTGTGGTGCTAGGGTTTGCTTGTTTCTGAGCCTTCTGAGCTTGATTTTTGGTTTTGGTGTCATTTTTTCGACTGCCTGAGTGTACTAAAGCCTTGGTTGACTGTGTGTGACCTCTATCCTCCGGTTTTTTGCCCTCTACTATTGGTTTTACATTCTAGCCCTAGGGAATCCAGGTGCTATAGTGTGCTGAGCCTCCCGTGGGAGTTTTTGGTTTTCATTTGTCCAGTCAACTTCGTTGTTGCTTCTTTGCATTCGTTTAGTGGTTTTCCATTGTTTTATTGCGTTATTTGAGTGATTGCTCTCTTTCTCATTCGAGTTTCTTTTTGTCTCGTTTCGAGCCTAGATTACACGGTTCGTTTGAGTTTTTTGGGATTCCTCTTTCATTTGGGGGATTTCTCCATTAGTTTGAGGTCTGATTGTGTGTTATACATTGAGTGAAATTGCTTGTATTTACTATTTCGCTATCACTTCTCAAATTGTTCTTTTTATTAGTTTTAATTTTGTTTAGTGCATCTTGCTCTTAAAACATTGAAAATACAAAAAATAAATCTCTTTGCTTTTGATTAGTTAGTGAAAATTGAAAACTTTTCTGCGTTATTAGTGTTATATAACTCTAAAGGAAAAGCTTCTAGTTTCATTAGCGTGTATTAGAGATACTAGTGGTTGTTTTGTGATCATTTTGTTATTGTGTAAAAGCTCTCAACCTTCCCGTAGTTAGCTATTCATTGAACAAAGTGATATATTGTGGCACATAGTGTGCATTTAGAGGATTTTTGAGACACAACATTCGGTAGGGCCTGAAAATTGAAACATAATTGAAGATCAACTCTAGAATTTATTCAATTTACCTTAAGGTAACATTGAAACATTAACGAAATATTTAGAGGTCTAGGCTAATGACGTGTTCCGGCGTCGTTAAACCTAGTAGCTGTCGTTCGCCTCTTGGCTTTAGACAGCGCTAGTACGGACTTGTGCTCCCCGCACCGTCGTGTATATAAAGGGAGACCCCACTAGGTTGTTATCCTTTATCCGTAGGAAGCCGAGTTTGTCGCCTTATACCCGTGATACATCAGACACAACATTCGAGGAGATTTCCTGCACATAATTCAAGTCCTTGGTTGATTTCTCTTTCATTTTGAAACCAAGGTGTATATTGCAGTTCACGGATATCTGGTACACCCTTTGCCTAGAGTTCCAGAGTAGTCATTTTTATCTTTTCTGACTCATTAAATTTGAAAGGATCATCAAGCGCTTGTCCTTTCACGCTTGTTTCCAAATTAAAAGAGATAGAGTCATCTTTTATTCGTTTCTAGACTCTTGAAACATGAAATGATAAAGTTTCTAAGTTTCAATGTGGTAAAATAAATCACCTACGATCAAACGCCCTTTTAGAGTTTGCTTGTTGGCTGTTTGATTGTGTGCCTTGGTTTTTTCCCGTGTGCTTTTGTTTGATCTCTTCCTCTTTTCATTACTGTCACAGTGGCGGAACCTTCAGTTTCGTCTACTGGTAGTCCTTACACAGACAATTCGTCATAGGTCTCTCAGTCCTCTGCTGAACCTCAGCAACCTATTATCTCCAAGTTTCCTGACGGGGGACCGGTTCTATCTGAGCTTCCCTTTGGAGGACCAATTGAGTTCAATTGGCCCTTATCCAACGCTTGGTTTTGATTTGTAGTAGGGGAATATTTCCCTCCTCTTACATCGTGTTCGCCTTTTTTAGCTGATGTTATTCCTCCTGGTCCTCGCCGTCTTTTAGAAGATCTAGTGGCAGGGTCAGAAATGGACTCATCCAGTCCTTCTCCTAGTGAGGAAATCCCTACATCTGGTGAAGATTACCAGTTGTTCCCATAAAACAACCCCGACTTATCTGTCATGTCTTCGCCTGGTCCTTCGCTTCCAGCGGGGTATAGATCCTTAAGTCAGATTGTGGCCGCTGTCGCCTCTATGGGAGTATCAACTCCATCTACGAGGCTGGTTATTCCTTCGTTAGGGATGTCCCTAAGGACACCCCTCACGTCATCTCCTCAGGTCACATTAGTACCTGTTAGGCCTACTATCTTTGTAGCTGCATCTACAACCGTTGTTACTACTCAGTCCGTCAGGACTGCGTCACTTCCTGAAGACGTCTACATAGCATCTGCTATTCCGGAGAATATCTCTCCTGAGGAGTATCGGTTGTCTCTACAATAGTTGAACTCCGAGGTTGGTCTGTCCTCTCAAGATCCCAACCGTCCTTATTTTCCCCATTATGGACAGGATGGTACACCAGTTTATGTTTTTCCATATCAGTACGATGAGCAGGGAAACCCTCTACGTTTTCCTGCTCCAGAGGCTTATCCATATGTTCAAGGTTATCTGTCTGCCTAGGCTGGGCAACCTTCCAACCCGCAAGGACAACCCTTCTAGGGCTAACTTTCGGGCCAGCCTGGTTATCTCTATGACCCACAAGGACAACCCTTATAGGGCCAACCTTCGAGCCAACAGGGGTTATTGTACGGCCTGCAAGGGCAGTCCTACAACCCTTAAGGTCAACCTATATAGCCTCACCTTGTGGTCCAACCAGGACAACCTCAAGGACCCACAGGTCAACCGGGGTACCAACCAGGATCGTTGTACGGTCCTGGGGGGAAAATCAAACCCACTCAACCTATGGTGCAACCTCTGCAACCTCAGTTTCCTATTGGTCTGAATTTTGCACAGCTAGGGCCATCTTATGGTCCTGTTACGGGTCAAACTAGTTATCAGGTGCAACCTGGCCCTATCCCGCCACCAGGCCAACCAACTCATCCGGGACAGCCTGGTGTCCCTCTTCAGCTAGGTCAACCTGTTCAACCAGGACAACCTACTCACCCAGGTCAACCTGTTCAACCAGGGCAGCCCGCTCAGCCAAGTCAACCTGTTCAATCAGGCCAACCTGCACATCTAGTCAACCCTGCTCAACAATCGATTTACTCTATGCCACAGCCGAATCCACCTATGTGCCCAACTCATCAGGCTCAGTAGGGCCCCACTTACCAGCAACCCGCTCAACCCCAAGGTGGTTATTATCTTCAAGGTCAATCTCGACCGGTTTACAACCCACCTCAAGGTTCTGGTTATTACCTTCAACAACCAGGCTATACCTATACTCAACAGTCAAATCCATATACTACTTAAATAGGGCCGACATATAATCAGGGTCCATACCCCGGTTATCAACCCCCATACACTGGTTATCAGCAATCGTATCAATCTAACTATATGGCTTACACCCCCTATGGTCAAAATCCCCCGGGAGAGAACCAATGGGGGAAAAGTTATGCTCAACCAGGGTGGAGTATAGGTACAGGTCCTTATCGAGGGCCTGGTATGCCTTTCAATCCTTAGTTACCTTTCCTTGCTACGTTGGAATTGCCGAATGTATCTAAATTAACCAATGATCCAATTCTTCACAATCCTTATTGGCCTCCGGTTCTGACCAAGGTGCCTGGTGACTGTCCTAAATTTGAAGGTAAAGCTGGAGAGGACCCCCAAGCTCATGTCATGACCTACCATCTATGGTGTTCGTCAAACTCTTGGGTGGATGATTCAATTCTTCTACGTCTTTTCCAGTGCACTCTTACCGGTGCTGTCGCTAAGTGGTATATAGAGTTACCCCGCGGTATCTTTCAAGACTTCAATACGTTAGCTATGGATTTTCTGACGCATATCCAGTTACCGGTTCGTTATGAAGCCGAGACTCATCTCCTGACTTCTCTCAAGCAGGTTAGAGCCACTCACATATCTGATCATATTCATGAGTGGCAACGTCGTCGTAGAATGATCAAGTTCAATATACCTGATCAACTGCTAACTCATTGGTTCACTACCTCCTTCATTAGCAAGATCACTCAAGATATTTCCATGGGGGCATGTGTGATCGAAGAACAAGCCATCGCTCGTGCCCAGTACCTTGATCTGGTGTACTCTCAATCTGGCATGCTCTATGATATTTTGACTGATGCCCCGCGGCCAGGGACCTATTCAACAAATTATTAGGAAAATTTTGTTATATATGTTGGATCTATTCAACAAATTTGGCTATTTTATCTACTTGGTCTAAGCATAGGAGGACTCTTCCTCTATAGATGCAATTGGCTATGCTAGTTGGGTCTAATGTTTAGAACCTCAAGCACACCTAAAAGGGGTTGTGGCCAATGGATTTGTGAAGGGCTCTTTAGTAGCTAATGTTCCACATAAGGAAGTCTTTCATGTCATGTGCATGGAGGTTTGGAGTTGTATATTTGAAGGATATGCAAAATCATCCACTTGACTACTTCTATTTGTACATCAGTCTAGAGTTGCAAGGTAGTTGGTTTGGTCAACTTGGTTTGCATGTTTAACAAAATGAGGATTGGTGTCAAGTAGAAGTTATGTTTCAAATCCTCGATTGTGTTTTATTGTGCCTCAACCCAAATAAACTTTGTTTTGGCTCCACCCTTGGTCACTTGGATTAAGGGTCAAGTGATACGAGAAAATACCTACACGAAATCATGGAAGGAATTAATGAGGCCTAACGTGCTACAAAGCTTCATTAGTTTCCTCACTATTGGGCAATAATGAATGAGTTTGATCTTAGCTAGATCCACATCCACACCATGCTCATCTATGATATATCCTATATATTGAATAATTCACATGCTAAATGAGCACTTCTCTAGAGTTTCTTATAAATTATGTTGTTGCAAGGTGCTCAACACTTGCTGAATGTGATTTAGATGTTCTTTCTAGGTTTTACTAAATATGGCGATATTGTACAAATATATGATCATAAAGGAATTGGCCCAATGGTCACAAGATATTGTCCATCATCCTCATAATGTTGGGCATTGATTAAACTAAAATACATGACCAACCATATGAAGAGACCTTATTTAGCCTTGAAAGTTGTCTACTACACATCAATTTGCTTGATTGACACCTAGTGATAACATGAATTTGTATCATTCTAACCGAAAAACTTGGCACGCTTTAGCTAATTTTGTTTAGGGATTTGTAATCAATATAGAGTCATGTCTTCCTTATTTTGAATTTGATTAAAATTGAGCTCCCCTAAGTGAAGTATTTGATGAATGTGGCCTTTTGTATTAGATTTTAAATTTGGAATTTGATTTCCTCTTTTTTCTAGAATATAATGTTTTTATTGTTGGATATGTGTTGTATCCTTTGTAGGTGTATTTCATTTTTGACCCATAGTTTAGGTTCATGGAGGGGACTGCATCCTGTGGTTAGGGGTACAGTGGGGGACTAATGAGCACCAAGGAATATATATATATATATATATATATATATATATATATATATATATATATATATATATATATATATATAGATATAGATATATATTATTTCAGCTAGTGATTTGACCCATTGTAATATGATCCCAGTTAAAGGACTATGGCCGTAATCTAATCCATGATAATATAATAGAGTTTTGGATGTTGTAAAATACCTAAATATTGTATTGTAAATGGTGGTGTTAATACAAATAGAAATAAGTGTGGCTCTTAGTTAGGTTGATTTTCCAATTAAAGGTTTTTAGTGTAAATCTTATGTATATTGTGCGAATGTGCTATTATTATTCTTATGTTTGGATTATGTTAATATTTCTTTTCTTGCATAGGATTACCAAATTGTTCATGTAAAATAGATATCTAGGTAAAGGGGCACCCATTGTCAAAATAATTGCATGCTTTACTTGATAGTGCATAGGTGTCGCTGTAGGTGAGGCCTTACACAATTTTTTCCACTTGCTTCTACTATGTAAAGAGACCCTTTGCAAAGCCCTTAACAGTTGTGATGATAATCTATTTTCCTTTTGAACGAACCATGAAAAGGACAAATCTCCATGTTAGAAATTATCATATTGCACTCTTTAGTTATGGTCAAAGAAACTATAATAGTTGGGGCTATCTCAAGTATCTTGTAGGGTTGACCTTTACAACACCCCCTTCCCACATCTACCCAAGCAACTGGCCAACCAGGGTAAATATGTGACGGGAGGCTACTATAATGGGATTTAACTTCCTAGGTGACCTTAAGGAAGTGGAACCGACATAAACATAACTTATAGACCTTGTACAACAACAAAAACACCCCCAAGAGGTAACCCAACCATCTAGGGCTCTTACCCCCAGGTCACACTAACATTTTGATCTCTTTGAGCCATAAGGGCATGCATAAAACTGCATGCCAGTGGCCAGAAGGCTATATCCCCAGGCATAACACTACATGAAAATGACCATGCGGCTATATCCCTAGGCATAACACTGCATGCCAGCGACCAAGGGCCCAAAAACTCAGTTATGTGCCCGCATCTCTGGGATTTGAGCCATCTTTTCAGGCCCATAACCCAATGCTTTCCCCAGAACTTCATGAAAAGTTAAGAGATGATGAATAACAATAGGAAAATGATAAAGAAGCAATCACATAATTAAAAAATCATCTGGACCCCTCCTAGCCATGACATAAATTTTGTCAAACATGTCACAAACATTGAATATATAGGTGTAAACGACATAACATAGAAAAACGGTCTCATACTTACCTGAGAATCGCTAAGAATCATTGCTCCCCTACATCATTAGCTTCCATACATTCTATTTGACCATATATACATTGTACATTCATTTACAAGTAAAAACATGGATAGATCCATACATCATCACTGATAAAATAGATGCTTATAACTAACATAATAACAACATAAGTACCATGGATACAACAATAATAGAATCCAAGTAATAACCAATTTAATTATACTTCAATACTAAAGGAATGAACTTCTCATTAACGAGTGTAAAAACCAATTGGAGATGGGACTTCTACATTTCACCCGACCATAGATTGGCTGGGCCAAATCTCTCTTCAGCCAATCACCTCTGTGCCATATTCCAAGCATGAATGTGGGACTCAACCTGAAAGAACCAACCAGGGCATCCTGAGGCTAAACCACCTCACCCTCATCAATAGAAATCAAGTGTTACCATGATCTGCACCGGATCACTAGGCCAACACAATAAACATGTCATAACCAACTTTATCGTGATCTACGCCCAATCACTAGGCTACCACAAGCATGGATATCACGAGATTATCTCCGCCTAAACCATGAGATATTTTCTTGTCTCCTAATCTCTCAGGCTTTAATGTAACCCACAATCCGAATTAGGGGTCACTAGGCCCTAAAATGAGACATACTCTCCAGGCTTTATCGTATATCCCAAAACTAGGATTCCTAGGCCTGAATGGAGAGCAAACCACCTCTCAGGCTTTACCACAATCCAAACCTAGACTACTACTCCCTAAACTAAGGCAACACATGAACCAACTCTATAATCATTTTGAGATCCACCTCACTCAACTTCGAATTGATCCAGAATCCAGCTAAACAAAAACATGAGAAATTCACAACACCATGGCTATCCAAAAATGGCAAGGCTAGGCTGAACACACTGTCACACCTAGAAAAACCCATGCCAAGACAAAAAAGAACAACATTAAATACCATGCATGCCAAATCTAGCAAATAAATCATACATGCAAATCAATACTCACAAAGAATCTTGTTGTAGCTGCTTGATTCCTACTCCTCCTTTCTTGCTTCCTCCTCCTTCCTACTTTATTTCCCTTCTTGCTCCAATGCCAAAGTGCTTCAAGAAACTCTAAATGTCCAAGACTCTGAGAGGGAAAGAGAGAATAGAATGAGAGCCATAAGTGTGAGAAAAAGCTTGCCAACTGATCCTTAGAAGCCTTTTTATCAATGAGGCCTCTATTTTCTTCATTTTCCTCTGAAAATGTGAAGTTGGGTTACACTTTTTTCCCTTTTTTGAGAAAAAAATATCATTTTTAGAAGTTCTTCAACTTTCTGCAAACAAAACCAATTTTTCTGTTTAGAATTTCATTTTATGATAAAAATAAATCTTGTCAGGAATTTTATTAGCTTTCTATTACTTATTTTTGGAATTTTTTTATTCACGTTTGATATGTCAACTTAACAATTCGTTGAGTGTGTGTTCTTTAACAATCAAAGGATTCATAAAAATTCATGGTTATACGCGTTGGTGTATTCTTGAAAAAAATTGTGCTTTGAGAAAAAAAATGTGTTACAACAATCTAGACAGAGTCTACTTTGGTATCGTTATATTTATGAAACCAACTGATGCATATCATAATTACTAGAATGTTTTGAACTAAACCAACATGAAAAAACTACATATTTTGAATATGTTTCGGCTTGCGTCAAGTTTCTCAACATATTAGTCATAAACTAAAAATATAAAAACTACCCATTACAGAAGACAGACCAATGTAATGCACCATAATTTTTTTAATTTTTTTACAGTGTATTTTTGGAGATACAAAATTTTGACTTCACTGGATCATAATGACCTTTATAAATTATTTTTACCCATTTTATTACAATATTAATTAAAATTATTAAATAACTATGGAATTCCATAAAAATTATATTTCCTGAAAGTAGATTGAATTATGCAAATGCTTGTCTTCGTTTTGAAAGTTCATTCATAAATTTTGATGGAGTTTAATCATTCCAAAGTTGAAGAAATGTGTTCAGAGTCGAGCTCCATTGTAGTTGCAGACGTTTTAGTTTGGCGAAAATTTTGTAATAGTTCGGCCGATTTTTTTTTTTTTGTCATTCCATCCCGTTAGTTTTAACAACAAAAAAGTTCGACCAAACTTTTTATAAAATTTCGACCGAACTTAAGCTCGCAAATTACGTCAGCTGAAAAATTCAATGAAGCCCATCCAAAAAAACAAATTTTGCAACTATATAAATAGCCAAAAACAGAAACATTATTTTCACACATTTCTTCATTTGGGCTGAATTTGCAAAGGAATTTTTTTGGGCTTAATTTTCAAAGGACTTTTTTTGGAGGTATTTTTTAAAGTGACGTTTTTTTAGAGTTTTTTTGGGCTTAGTTTCCAAAGGAGATTTTATGGAGGTAGTTTTTAAAGTGACATTTTTTTAGAGGTTTTTTGGGCTTAATTTTCAAAGGACATTTTTTGGAGGTATTTTATAAAGTGACATTTTTTTTAGACTAAGTGTTTTGAGTTGAAGTAAATATTTTATAATGATTTTTTAAAGTGAGTTTTTGTCTAATTTTTTAAGTGAAATGTTTTTGCAGGACTTGGAAGGAAATATTCCGAGATTCATTTTTAAAAGACATTTTTTTGGCATAAATATTAAAGTAAGTGTTTTGGGTTGAAGTATGTCTTTTGTCAAAAAAATTTAGAGTGAGTTTTTTTGAAATTAAATCATTTGTGATACTTTTTTGAATTGATTTTTTTGTCTACATTTTGATAGTGATTTTTTTTTACAGGATTTTGAAGGAAAGTTTTTGAGCTTCATACTTGGAAAATCAAAGAAATTGCAAGAGAAAATATGATCAAACAAGAGACCCTAAGGTTCGTAGAGAACACGAGAGAGAATATCGCAAAAAAAGAGAGAGAAAAACACTCAAATATTGAAAGGGAAAATCAACCTCAACGAGAACTTGAAGCATGTATGTAAATGTAAATATTATAAATGATATTTAAAATTTCATCAGTAGACACAGGAAAATCCATGATATTTGATGAACAAATTTCAAAATATTTTTCCATGTGTTACAATGCTAATTTGTCACCATCCCCGTAATCCTCCTCCCCGTCCCGCACTGGAGGGCATTTTCCGTGACTCCGGTGAGGCGTTTGTATGACTCCGAAACCACTTTCATGGCATCCCCCTTGACAAGGACAATCATTCCTCTGAAGACAGTTTCCTGTGAAAAACCCTAAAAACTGACCTTTTGGCCTTGGCGCGACCAGCTAGTTCAACCCTCGCGCCAATGGGGGAAATCCACTAAATAGGACGTGCCAACTGGCGCTCTGTCCCAGTGTATTACTCCCGCCAAGCTTAATAAGGATTGTTTTTTAAAAATAAATGGCAGAAGTTTGATTTCAACAAACTCTTGAACAAGTCTCTAAAATGAGTTAGGAGGTTTGGCTTCGGATATCCATGTAGGGGAGGAGGTTTTCCACCTATCATGGAAGCTTCCTTGAGGATAGCGCTAATCCCACAATTGTAGGGACCCCAACTCCCCTTCCACCATCTATATAAGCTTGCCATTTTCCCTTTAGCAAGCTAGTAGCCATAATGGTCATAGAACTAAGAGCTGAATCAGTAGCAAGGAGACTATCGCCAAACATCCTTTGAGAGCCAAGCTGAAGAGAGAGAGATTTGTCCCATTCCCGATGACCTTCATTGAGACGTGCTCCGCTGTCGACCTGTCGAAGGAAGATCCAGCGTCATAGCTCAGGTTGTATCTTTCTTTCGTTGTTATTAATAATAAACGGCTTTGATTATGGTTCCATTCATATGTTCATGTCTCATGTTATGAATTATATCTTCTCTGACTGATATATGGTTACATGTTTTAGGTTTTATGTTGTGTGTTGTTGTTTCTTCGTGCGCGTGCAGGTGTTCGAACGTGCTAGGTGGGAGGATTGTGATCTGCCAAAGCGAAGGACGGAAACACCATCTTTTCTGCAACTGGCGCTTGTTGCTGGTTAGGCCCTCGCGCTAATCCTGTTGTGGCACTAGTTGCAGCCAGATAGTCGCGCCAATCCTGTGTGGTGCTAGGGTTTGCTTGTTTCTGAGCCTTCTGAGCTTGATTTTTGGTTTTGGTGTCATTTTTTCGACTGCCTGAGTGTACTAAAGCCTTGGTTGACTGTGTGTGACCTCTATCCTCCGGTTTTTTGCCCTCTACTATTGGTTTTACATTCTAGCCCTAGGGAATCTAGGTGCTATAGTGTGCTGAGCCTCCCGTGGGAGTTTTTGGTTTTCATTTGTCCAGTCAACTTCGTTGTTGCTTCTTTGCATTCGTTTAGTGGTTTTCCATTGTTTTATTGCGTTATTTGAGTGATTTCTCTCTTTCTCATTCGAGTTTCGCTTTGTCTCGTTTCGAGCCTAGATTACACGGTTCGTTTGAGTTTTTTGGGATTCCTCTTTCATTTGGGGGATTTTTCCATCAGTTTGAGGTCTAATTGTGTGTTATACATTGAGTGAACTTGCTTGTATTTACTATTTCTCTATCACTTCTCAAATTGTTCTTTTTATTAGTTTTCATTTTGTTTAGTGCATCTTGCTCTTAAAACATTGAAAATACAAAAAACAAATCTCTTTGCTTTTGATTAGTTAGTGAAAACTGAAAATTTTTCTGCGTTATTAGTGTTATATAACTCTAAAGGAAAAGCTTCTAGTTTCATTAACGTGTATTAGAGATACTAGTGGTTGTTTTGTGATCATTTTGTTATTGTGTAAAAGCTCTCAACCTTCCCGTAGTTAGCTATTCATCGAACAAAGTGATATATTGTGGCACGTAGTGTGCATTTAGAGGATTTTTGAGACATAACATTCGGTAGGGCCTGAAAATTGAAACATAATTGAATATCAACTCTAAAATTTATTCAATTTACCTTAAGGTAACATTGAAACATTAACGAAATATTTAGAGGTCTAGGCTAATGACGTGTTCCGGTGTCGTTAAACCTAGTAGCTGTCGTTCGCCTCTTGGCTTTAGACAGCGCTAGTACGGACTTGTGCTCCCCGCACCGTCGTGTATATAAAGGGAGACCCCACTAGGTTGCTATCCTTTATCTGTAGGAAGCCGAGTCTGTCGCCTTATACCCGTGATACATCAGACACAACATTCGAGGAGATTTCCTGCACATAAGTCAAGTCCTTGGTTGATTTCTCTTTCATTTTGAAACCAAGGTGTATATTGCAGTTCACGGATATCTGGTACACCCTTTGCCTAGAGTTCCAGAGTAGTCATTTTTATCTTTTCTGACTCATTAAATTTGAAAGGATCATCAAGCGCTTGTCCTTTCACGCTTGTTTCCAAATTGAAAGAGATAGAGTCACCTTTTATCCGTTTCTAGACTCTTAAAACATGAAATGATAAAGTTTCTAAGTTTCAATGTGGTAAAATAAATCACCTACGATCAAACGCCCTTTTAGAGTTGTCTTGTTGGCTGTTTGATTGTGTGCCTTGGTTTTTGCCCGTGTGCTTTTGTTTGATCTCTTCCTCTTTTCATTACTGTCACAATGGCGGAACCTTCAGTTTCGTCTACTGGTAGTCCTTACACAGACAATTCGTCATAGGTCTCTCAGTCCTCTGCTGAACCTCAGCAGCCTATTATCTCCAAGTTTCCCGACGGGGGACCGGTTCTATCTGAGCTTCCCTTTGGAGGACCAGTTGAGTTCAATTGGCCCTTATCCAACGCTTGGTTTGGATTTGTAGTAGGGGAATATTTCCCTCCTCTTACATCGGGTTCGCCTTTTTTAGCTGCTGTTATTCCTCCTGGTCCTCGCCGTCTTTTAGAAGATCTAGTGGCAGGGTCAGAAATGGACTCATCCAGTCCTTCTCCTAGTGAGGAAATCCCTACATCTAGTGAATATTACCAGTTGTTCCCAGAAAACAACCCCGACTTATCTGTCATGTCTTCTCCTGGTCCTTCGCTTCCAGTGGGGTATAGATCCTTAAGTCAGATTGTGGCCGCTGTCGCCTCTATGGGAGTATCAACTCCATCTACGAGGCCGGTTATTCCTTCGTTAGGGATGTCCCCAAGGACACCCCTCACGTCATCTCCTCAGGTCACATCAGTACCTGTTAGACCTACTATCTTTGTAGCTGCATCTACACCCATTGTTACTACTCAGTCCGTCAGGACCGTGTCACTTCCTGAAGATGTCTTCATAGCATTTGCTATTCCAGAGAATATCTCTCTTGAGGAGTATCGGTTGTCTCTACAATAGTTGAACTCCGAGGTTGGTCTGTCCTCCCAAGATCCCAACCGTCCTTATTTTTCCCATTATGGATAGGATGGTACACCCGTTTATGTTTTTCCATATCAGTACGATGAGCAGGTAAACCCTCTACGTTTTCCTGCTCCAGAGACTTATCCATATGTTCAAGGTTATCTGTCTGCCCAGGCTGGGCAACCTTCCAACCCGCAAGGACAACCCTTCTAGGGCCAACCTTCGGGCCAGCCTGGTTATCTCTATGACCCACAAGGACAACCCTTATAGGGCCAACCTTCGGGCTAGCAGGGGTTATTGTACGACCCACAAGGGCAGTCCTACAACCCTCAAGGTCAACCTATACAACCTCACCTTGTGGTCCAACCAGGACAACCTCAAGGACCCACAGGTCAACCGGGGTACCAACCAGGATCATTGTACGGGCCAAGGGGGAAAATCAAACCCTCTCAACCTATGGTGCAACCTCTGCGACCTCAGTTTCCTATTGGTCTAAATGTTGCACAGCTAGGGCCATCTTATGGTCCTGTTACGGGTCAAACTAGTTATCAGGTGCAACCTGGCCCTATCCTGCCACCAGGCCAACCAGCTCATCCGAGGCAGCCTGGTGTCCCTCTTCAGCTAGGTCAACCTGTTCAACCAGGACAACCTGTTCACCCAGGTCAACCTGTTCAACCAGGGCAGCCTGCTCAGCCAAGTCAACTTGTTCAATTAGGCCAACCTGCACATCTAGTCAACCCTGCTCAACAGTCGATTTAATCTATGCCACAGCCGAATCCGCCTATGTGCCCAACTAATCAGGCTTAGTAGGGCCCCACTTACCAGCAACCCGCTCAACCCCAAGGTGGTTATTATCTTCAAGGTCAATCTCAACCGGTTTACAACCCGCCTCAAGGTTCTAGTTATTACCTTCAACAACCAGGCTATACCTATACTCAACAGTCAAATCCATATACTGCTCAAATAGGGCCGACATATAATCAGGGTCCATACCCCAGTTATCAACCCCCATACACTGGTTATCAGCAATCGTATCAATCTAAATATATGGCTTACACCCCCTATGGTCAAAATCCCCCGGGATAGAACCAATGGGGGAAAATTTATGCTCAACCAGGGTGGAGTACAGGTACAGGTCCTTATCGAGGGCCTGGTATGCCTTTCAATCCTCAATTACCTTTCCTTGCTACGTTGGAATTGCCGAATGTATCTAAATTAACCAATGATTCGATTCTTCACAATCCTTATTGGCCTCCGGTTCTGACCAAGGTGCTTGGTGACTATCCTAAATTTGAAGGTAAAGCTAGAGAGGACCCCCAAGCTCATGTCATGACCTACCATCTATGGTGTTCGTCAAACTCTTGGGTGGATGATTCAATTCGTCTACGTCTTTTCCAGTGCACTCTTACCGGTGCTGTCGCTAAGTGGTATATAGAGTTACCCCGCGGTATCTTTCAAGACTTCAATACGTTAGCTATGGATTTTCTGACGCATATCTAGTTACTGGTTCGTTATGAAGCCGGGACTAATCTCTTGACTTCTCTCAAGCAGGTTAGAGCCACTCACATATATGATCATATTCATGAGTGGCAACGTCGTCATAGACTGATCAAGTTCAATATACTTGATCAGCTGCTAACTCATTGGTTCACTACCTCCTTCATTAGCAAGATCGCTCAAGATATTTCCATGGGGGCATGTGTGACCGAAGAATAAGTCATCACTTGTGCCCAGTACCTTGATCTGGTGTACTCTCAGTCCGGCATGCTCTATGATATTTTGACTGATGCCCCACGACCAGGGACCTCTAAAGCACCAGCTACCCCATCGGTGGACGGTGTTATTGGTTCCGTTTCTCAAACTTCTCGGAAGTCCTCAAATGGGAAGCAGAAGTCTAATTCTTCCAATAATTATACTCTTCCCACCCCTCCAGATTCTAGTAAGACTGTGGAGGTCAATGTCGTTCAGGCTAATCCTACAGAAAAGGCCTCCAAAGGAAAGAAGAAGGGAAAAGGAAAATCCAAACCCAATGCCCCAAAACCAGAGTCTTCTAAACCTCGTGCTAATGATGGTTCCCAACGTAAACCGAAGGACCCCTGCCTTATCTGTGAAGGAGACTATTATACCAAAGATTGTCCCCGACGATCTGAAGTTAGTCAACTTATGAAGGGCTCCAAAGGGACTCCGGCAGTTTTCAAAGAACCATTCCCATCTCAGCAGACCCATATGGTTGAAAAACCTTCACCATCTGCACCATTTGGGTCCCAAGTTTTCATGATGAATGGTGCTGCACCTATTTCGATTCTTACACTTTCGAAGGATTATGCTGGATCACGTCAGGCAGTTGGGAAGGAAGTCGTTGATGGCCCACCTCCCCCACCTATCTCTGGTCCTTTAGAAATTGAGAAGCCCAACGCTGAACCTGTTGTGAGGCCACCTTCTAAAGGTGTTCTACGAAAATATTCCTATAATCCAAATGCCCATGCCGCTCAGCACTATAGCATTGTTGAGGATTTGGCACAGGCACCTTCCGCAATGTCTGCGTTGGAAGTGCTTCAAAGTTTCCCATCGCAACGAAAAGCTCTGTTGTTCGCAATCGATGGAATCAATCCCGCCGATTCTGGTCTTCTCACCTTCGACCTAGAAAATTTTTTCTCCCGACTTCCACATCAAATTGCTCAAATTATACAAGTCGGGATCAACGGCCTCAACATCCATAGAGCCGTTGTGGACGAAGGTGCTTCAACCTGTGTTATGTCATTTGTCTGCTGGAAGGCCATTGGATTTCCAACTCTTACTTCATCTCCCAATGCCCTAGAGGCATTTGATGGTCGGGAATCAAAACCCCTGGGTGTTCTCGAGATTTTTTCGATCACGTTACAGGGTAAGACAGTCAATGTAGAAGTAGAAGTGGTTGATGCCAAGCTCAACTAAAATATTCTTCTTGGTCGTAGTTGGACTCACGCCATGCTATGCGTTCCGTCCACCCTCTTCTGACTTCTAAAATTTCCTCACAAGGGAAAAATTATCACTGTTGATCAGTTGTCTTTCTTCACCTCATCCTCCGAGAACAACGTACCTTATGTGGATCAGATCCCCAATCCCCCCGATAGTGTAGGACCCGGTATTTTCAAGGACCCCATCCTCATGGGTATTTTTCCCGCACCACCACCGCACACCGTTCAAGTTAACATGATCTCTAGGTCAGATGAACCTTGGATCATCCCTTCGCCTGAACAAGTGACCTCCTTCGGAGAGTCGATGCCTTTGGCTCCAGTTGAGATTAATTACTGTGAGATCGTCGCTGCATCTAATCCTCCTACTCCTGAACATGCTCCTTTGAGCATGGCTCTAGATATATATTCTCAATCCCCTTGGCTAGGCGATGTAGATTCGCTTGACCCTTTAAGAGAAGTCTTCCCTTCTGATGAAGCTATCGTCGAAACGATGTCTCTTGAAGATCTATCGTGGAACGATGGAAATCATCGTTCCTCGTTCATGCCTGACCTGGGGGCAATGTCTAATTGTCTCGAGCGTGATGTATCTAGTTATCCCCCTCCTGAGCCTCCTCCTTTTGAGCTCGTCGGAGCAGAGTTCTTATTCTTGTGTCAAGCTCCTAAAATAATGAAACAAGCTGCCACGAGGACAATTCTTTTAAGTGTGTCAACCTCATTAAAATAATGAAAACACTAGCCCATTCAATTCGAGTTTTGTTAGATTTAGATCAAATCTCTTGTGTTTTGAACCTTCACTCCATTTCTTTTGGACTGAAGCTTGGGGGGCATGTACCTTGAATTGAGACACCATGCTGGGGGGCATGTCCATTTTCCTCATTTCAAGCATAGTTTACATTTGTGTTTTAAGCTTGCATAAAAATAAAACTCATTTTCAAGCATAGTTTGCATATGTGTTTCCATATGTGCTTTTAAGCTTGCGTAAAAATAAAATGTGATTTAATGCATTTTGTGAACTTTTACATTGGGGCATTTGTTATGCAGATCATATAACTAATGCATTAGATAACATTATATTAAGCAATTGCGTAACATATTAAAAAACATCATCATATGTAAAAAGATCCATCCAGAAATAGATATATATATATATATATATGTGTGTGTGTGTGTGTGTCGAATGGTTTGCAGTTTGTGTACATCACATAAAATCAAAAAATATACATGTTTGTTTAATAATAGTTGGAGACAACTGTCTCTAAAAAATGTGCAAATGAAAAGCCCTAGATGACTAATTAGTGTGGTGCTCATGGTAGCATGTCACCGCCCGCACCATTTGCCTCAGTAAATGATGAAGGCGACTAGGCACCCCCCACAGTGTGCCTTTGATAAGCCATTGGGACATCTGCTAGCCGAGCATAATCTGGGATCCCTCGCGTGATACCCTCCAAGTTCTGCACTAGCTCATTCCCCTTGCCACCCTCAGCTTGAGGATCATATGCGAGAGGGGTCCTCCATGCGATGGACGACATCCCGACGGACCTCTCTGGGCCAATGTTTGCACACATATAAGATTGTTTGTTAGAATAGACATGTATTACAAAAAAAAAAAACATAAATACATAAAATCAAAAAGAGTCTTACCCAGCTCCTCATCCCAGCCATCCCCCTCTAGGAGTGGAAGATCTGGGTCTCTCGTGAAGTCGGTACTGGCATAGGGCCCGTCCTCAACGACGATCAACTGTCGTCGTAGCCATGCAAAAAACTCGGGCCTCCATGACATTTTTTGGCCCCCTCTTGATCTGGGCATAAGTGTTGCCCATCGAGCCATCCTTGGCTCCCTCAATGATGGCTCGGAGATTATAGCCCCCTGGCCCTGGAAAATTGGTAGTCGTTCAAGGATGAATGATACCAGGATGGAACCGTACCCAAACTGTTTCATTTTGGTCTTCTTACACTTCTTCAACTGCCGTTTGATGTTCATTTTTATGGTAGTGGCCCAATCGAATAGTGTCGGGTTCATGCATTCAGATGCTAAGAGGAGCTGTGCTTTAGTTGCCTCATGTGGTGCCTGCGACCCCGCAGCCCGCGTAATGGTGTGGAGCACTACTTAGATTGCTAGGTTGGGGACCATGTGGATACCAACCTTCCCACTACTTGATCCTGTTCGTGTCCCTGGGCACACTCTTTCCATCACCATTGCCATTTTCTCACCAGATGGCTTAGTCCCTATCAGATTGGAACTGGACCTCTGCGGGACAATCCAGTTATGAAATAGACGTCGGATACTTCAAGTTCCAACACTTGGTCTTGAAGCCTGAATTTTTCTTCATTCTCGTCCCAAATGCTAATCAAATACTGTACTAACTTGGGTTGTGCTCTCAAACATGGTGTTAAGAAGAAATTTTTTAAACCGTAGTTTCAGAGAGCGTTCATGCATGCTTCATTCCCCATGGCAATTTCATCTTCTTCACCATGCTCTGTTTCTTTCCACTCGATTACCATTGTGGCCGTGTATCTGCACCAACATGGTCATAAACACCTCATTAGATCTCTTGAATACTTAGAAATTTAGCTGATTGGTTCGTTTTTTGTTAAATTTGAGTGGAAATTTAGGTTGCACCATTGGCGCGATTGTTTTGCTGACAGTTGTGCCAACTGGCGCCACCCCTTTGTAAAGAGGAGCCAATTGGCGCGGGTCCGTGCACGATACCCGCGCCAATTGGCCGAGCCCTAATTTTGCAAAGGTCCCCTCAAGGATCCAAAAACACAATGGAAATATATAAAAAATGAATTAAAAAAAAGCTAAGGAGAGCGCCTCTTACTTGGAACGAACGAGAACTGAAATGACATGCTGGATTGACCATAATTGCCACCGCAAGTTTGCACAACAAAAGCTCACTGTTGCTCTCACAAGAGGTAAAAAGTAAAAGTGAATATGTTTTTACTATTTTTGGGATATTTATAACTTTTCAAAGTCAAAATTAGGTTTTGAAAGTCATTTTTCCAATATTTTATTATATTTTGTCGAAAAATGGGTTTTACGCTCGCTTTCATGTGCAGCAACAGGTTTTCACGCAGCTTGGACAACGATGCGAGTTGTATTTTATACTTTTTCGGACTCGGTAAAAACACGAAAGAGTCATTTCTGGAGTCATCTTTCAGCTCTTTTCTGACTCTCTAAACATGAAAAGATTGCCGAGTCGCTTGTCATTTTGATCTCGTTAAATTGGCTGTGAAACAACATCTACCCAGTATACATTTACCCCTTTTTCGGGCTGGGATAGATTATTTACGAAAAAGGAATACCCTAGCCTATCGCGACTAGGAGGTTTTCTCAGACACAGTTTTCTACCTTTTCGGATCTGAGGAACTATTTACGAAAAGGGACTGTTGGAGTTTACTTTTCCACTGTCTTTTCAAACTCTCTAAACATGAAAAGACACCGAGTTCTTCCTTTATCAGACTCGTTAAACCCTGATGACATCGGATTATGTCATAAAGACGATACTTGAGTTCCTCCTTCCTAGGGCTCGTTAAATGTACTAGGATGGATTTGTCCGAAGGACGAACTTATATCATAAGCATATGCTATTCCCTTCAAGCTTGTTTTCAAAAATAATTGGGGTACTCGCCAGAAATGGTGGGTAAAAATGAAACCATTATCATCATCATGTCGGAAATATGTCGCTCTTGAACATGGCACTTGTCTGCATTCGTGTCGGGTTGGGGAAATCTCATCTCGTTCTCTGCTTGCCTCCATGGGTTTGTGTAATCCCTTTTGACCTCTCATCTACTCTTTGCCTTGTCATCATGACCTCAAAACGTTTGATGTCAAAGACTACCAAATCCAGTGTCATGCCGCCAATATGTTCAAGAGAAGTTTACCTCTGCAGTTTCAACCTTCCTCTGATTCTCATCTGATCCTGATTCACAAACATTATGTTCCTCTGTCTCGTGTTGATGATGTGGGAAATACTATGGCCCACCTTTGATCAAGGTCACTTCCTGTCGACTTCAGCTCATTATCCAGGAAGTTGATCTAGAGACTCCCTTCCGGTACCTTGGAGCCTGCATGCCTCAATGGTAGGTTCTTCGCATTCGACGCAAGGTTTTCATCATTTACCTTCGATCGAATGGTTCTACGGGTGTTCGACGCCAGCTCACTGTTCACATTCCGTGGATTGTACCTATAGTACCTTGAGGGCCATTGTCATTATCGGTGGTTCCTCTCGCATCTGTTAACGACTTTCATCATTGGTTGGTAATCAGACAATGTTCTTTCATGTTCGACTTCAGCTCACATATTCACATGCTAGGACTTGTACTCTATTCGGGTCGGTATGTAGTGCAAGACCCTGGGTTTTGTCTAATGGAATCCAGGCTACGGATTTTGTGGATTATCATGATTAGTTACAAGACTCATTAATTGGATGGCTGCGACCATGCCTGAGTCTACTTATTGATCCTTACTGGATGGCTGTGTCCATACCTTGGATATTGATTATTGTATTCTCTGTTATGGATGGCTGCGCCCATACCACATATCATGTATTTGAGATATCAGTTGTACTTGTCTACGCAGGTTTTCCGACGGCAGTGTTTTCAGTTAGGCATGTTCTAGTAAAGCATTTCACCCCTCTCTCTCTCTCGGGCCTCATGCTTTAGGGGGCATCTGTTACACAGTAATTTGTCACCGTCCCTGTAATCCCCCGTCCTGCACATTGGAGGGCCTTTTCCGTGACCTGTGAGCAGTGAAATGACCTGAAACCACTTTCATGGCATCCCCCTTGACAAGGACAATCATTCCTGTGAAGACAGTTTCTTGTGAAAAACCCTAAAAACTGACCTTTTGGCCTTGGCGCGACCAACCAGTTCAGCCCTCGCACCAATGGGGAAATCCACCAAAGAAGGTGCGCCAACTGGTGCTCTGTCCCAGTGTATTACTCGCGCCAAGCTTAATAAGGATTTTTTTTTTAAAATAAATGGTAGAAGTTTGATTTCAACAAACTCCTGAACGAGTCTCTAAAATGAGTTGGGAGGTTTGGCTCCGGATCTCCATGTAGGGGAGGAGGTTTTCCACCTATCATGGAAGCTTCCTTGAGGATAGGGCCAATCCCACAATTGTAGGGACCCCAAATCCCCTTCCACCATCTATATAAGCTTGACATTTTCCCTTTAGCAAGCTAGTAGCCTTAATGGTCATAGAACTAAGAGCTTAATCAGTAGCAAGGAGACTATCACCAGACAGCCTCTGAGAACCAATCCGAAGAGAGAGAGCTTTGCCCCATTCCCGACGAGCTTCATTGAGACATGCTCCACTGTCGACCTGTGGAAGGAAGATCTAGCGTTAGAGCTCAGGTTGTATCATTCTTTCGTTGTTATTAATAATAAACGACTTTGATTATGGTTCCATTAATATGTTCATGTCTCATGTTATGAATTATATCTTCTCTGACTGATATATGGTTACATGTTTTAGGTTTTACGTTGTGTGTTGTTGTTTCTTCGTGCGCGTGCAGGTGTTCGAACGTGCTAGGTGGGAGGATTGTGACCTGCCAAAGCGAAGGACGGAAACGCCATCTTTTCTATAAACAACAACAGCGTGGGACTTAAGGTAGGCCTCTTGTCACATCTTGGTCTTTTGTAACTAGGAACCTGCGTCTTAGCATGACTCGGTTGTTACTACACCCGATCTGGGCTATTAGGGATCGCCTCTGTCCGCAGAGGGGATTTACCTCTCCAACACCATGTAAACAAAGAGATATATTCCTCAAAACATTGATGATGAGATAGAAATTTTTGAAAGAGAAAGTGAAAGAGATATTGAACCAATGATTGAAGATGTTGAAAATGTTGAAAGAAATTGAATCACCTGGAATGTATATATATGTTGAATGTGTATTATTGAAATTATACATATTTATTAATTTAATTATTTATTGAATATGTAAACTCATTTTGTACATTTAATTCTTATATGTACAAACGAAATCAATATCGATAATGAGATGTTAGAAAATGTTGACACTAACACATATGGAGATAAAAAAGCTGACCATGTTATACGATATCGTATTAAGCGCATTATTGATTTGTTCTTCAAAGATGAAAATGTAGCAGTTCAAGCCCAAATTTTGAAAAGTATCTTAACATCAAATAAATTAAAGGAATTTACGACTTTATTGGGTATTCAAAAAATAAATAAATAAATAATTAAATTAAATTAAATTAAAAAATGAAGGAAAATGTGATACAAAATATAAATAGTGCTCTAAAGTCAATTGGAAGATCTAGAAAGAAAAGCGATTTAGATGCACATAGAGCAATACAAATGACAATGGTTTCATCAAGTACTAAAGAGAATCATTTGGTAAAATCTATGGCACAAGCATTAGGGATCTAACAAAAAAATTTGCACAAACATCAGAAATTTCGATTGCAAATAGATGTAAATGATGAAATTGCTTGTTGGACAATTATGTGTAGGCAACCATACAAAGATAGACTTGGAGAAGATGTTAAAAGAATAATATATGAATATTGGATGAAAAACTCATGTGTTTCACAAAAATCAAGGGATGTGATGCGACGAAGAATAACACGAAATCAGTACGAAGAACATGCAAAACATATCTTGGACACCACTGATATAGAGTTGTTCAACAAGTTCATAGAAGAGAATTGTGAAATTAATGTCTCAATCAATGCTTTTGTGCAACAAAAGCCATGGTAGGTTAAACCTATCACTGTACGCGACACTTGTTGTTGTCGTTATCATGTAGAATTTCATTTATATTATGACACATTCCTTAATTTTGGTAAAACATTTTGGAAAGATTCACCTCTTCCTTCCACTATCCATGATTTCATATTTCACTGTGTGCAAGAAAAAACCATGAATTATTTTACCAAAAGAAATGTGTTGGTGGTAAAAAATGCGATGATAGTGGAGATTTGACTTTATTTCACAACAAATATAGTATTGATATAAATGATCAATCATTATCCAACATAAAAGTGAAATGGAAGAGATATGAATATATTCATACATGGATTGGTTCAAGTAGTACTACAAGTGCTAAAAGAATTGATTTACAAGAAGAAGAAATTTTTGTGATAGAGTTGTTGAGAAAGTTTGAGGAAAAAATTTATAAATACACCAAGAATTCCTATAGAGCTCTATGGCAGGACTTGCAATTCAAAAAATCCCGTGAATTTTTTCCACCAGGGACCAATTTGTCAATAGTTGATTTTGCAGAGAATTACATATTTGTTCCACAAAAAGAAATAAAGAGTGAATACTATCATTCTGACCAAGTCTCCATGCTTTTCCATATTCTATATAGACACGCAGAACAAATTATTGATCATATAGAAAGAACCATTGAAAATTGAAATGTTACTAAAGAATATCACTTTTATATCAGTGATGATCATACACATGATATATATTTTGTACAATATTGTTTTGAAAAGATTTATGAATCCTTGAAAAGTCATGAAATAAAATTCAATGAACATTGGATATGGTCAGATGGATGCACAGGTCAATCCAAATATTCACGATCATTCTTTTGGTTGTGTTGTCTTCATATGAAAACCCACATTAAACATTGCTGGAATTTCTTTGAGACCAATCATGGAAAAGGATAACATGATGGTGCAGGGGCATGAAACGAGCACTTCGAAGATATCAAATGTACCACTCTGCACACCGGCTTGTCTCAACTAAAGAAGTTGTTCAATGGTGCATCACTGCACTAAGCCATGAGATTAACAGCTCAAGGGAAGTACAAAGGCACATGTACATATATATATACAAATTATATATATATGCAAGTTAATTTGTATATATATGTACATGTGCCTTTGTACTTCCCTTGAACTGTTAGTCTCATGGCTTAGTGTAGTGATGCACCATTAATATACATATATATATATATATATATATATATATATATATATATATATATATATATATATATATATATATATATATATATATATATATATATATATATATATATATATATATATATATATATGTCTTAATATACATGATCTAATTTTTATTATATTTATGATTTTAAACATTATTTATCACAATGATTATCTTTGATTGTATTTTGATTAACATATTTATATTCTTGTTTGAATTTTCCATATAGGTTTTTTTGGCATATTGGGGTCCAAGATGTAGATATATATATTGGAAATGACGTTGAAACAATAAAAGGGACTCGAAAATTATATTCAATTAAAATAAAGCAGTACCAAAATTTGTTTTCATTTGACAAAAGAAAATATTCTTGTTTTTGTCATGTTTGCATAGACAACACAGAATCCAATGATCTTTGTGAAAGCAAAATGTATATAAAAGATTGGCGACATACATAACTAAATATAAAGGGGAAATTTTCCGTTGCAAACTTTGAAGAAATGCAATCAAAGGAGACTATAGTATCATCTAAAGGTGATCGAGTTTCCGATCTTTTTAGAGAATGTAACATTTCAATTACTTTCAAATGATAGAGATCTAGAAATAGATAATAAAATCAAGTACACATGTTTATTTTAAAGTTAATTTTTCATGTTAATTATGATCTAAATTTATGTAATTTTGTTTTATTGTGCATGAGATGTTTTTCCTGTAGTTGCACTTACTAACAATGTAGAAAATGTGAAGTATTATTTGATGTGTTGCACTGAACGAAAGATGAAATTATTGGAAAACTATGATGATAACAAGTTTATATATGACATAGGGTCTATTATACTGAAAGGTTATTTTTTTTCCAACAAACTCATCAAAGTCGGGAATTTTTTTACTTTCAAGACTATGAACCTGATGTCATAAGTTGTCAATATAGTTCCTTGGTATGTGTAACACGCATAAATTTTACAGAAGTTCACTCAGAAAAATTAAAAATCAAGAAATGGAAAATGTCAAAAGCCGATCATGAACATATCATTGAAGATGGAATTCCATTAGAATTTTTTGTATTGAACTGCCCAACAATTTCTTCTCCTTGGATTCATCTTTTAGAACTTACAAAACTCAACTAGAAATTGTTAGCCTTTTTTTGTGCATTCTTAAGTTTTACATTATTATAATATGTATATTTTATGTTATGTACAAGTGTTTGCACATGTAAATTGTTTTTGCATATGCACACAATTAATTTATACATATGTACACATACATGTATATTATCTGGTCTTAAACAATTTCATACATTCTCTGGTACAGTTTATGTCATTATGTCATTATTGCAAAATGTACATGTGTATCTAGAATATTTGATATAATGCAAATTTTAATTTATGATTTTGTTTTAGACATATATAGAAAATTATAATATTCATTCTTGAATGCTAAATGTGTGGTACGTGTTTTGTAATTTCCAATTTACTATCAACTGACATCCATAGTAGCTTTTCTATGTACATTAATGAAAAATGTTGTGTACTGGATATGTTTTAATTCAATTTTAAAATTTTATGATTGTTTGACACATCTGTGAACACCTAGAATTTTATGATTATTTTTAGATATATACATCAATATGTATTGTATTTTAAAACATTATAAAAATGATTTCAAATGCAAAATGTATGAATTAATTGCAAATTTGCTTTCATTGCTACATATTCATGATTTTTTTAAATGACACATGATCATGTGCAAAATGTACACATAAATATCACCTTTAATAGATGTATGTCCTAATTATACGACATTCATACATGTTCAAATGCATTTAACATGTACCACATGTGTTTTGTAATTTACAATTTCAATCTAGATTCATTTTAAATAACAAATGACAAAACAAATTGAGCTTTAAAAAAAAACTTTTAATCTAAGATTGAATCTAAGTTAACATTATAACAAGTCATCGTGTATTCAAAATGTAATGTAACTAAATGCATTTATGTACTTCAATCATTGTTACATATTCATGAACGTAAATATGTATTTAACCATCTATAATTATTTTAAATGACACATGATCATTTGCAAAATGTACACCTAAATATCACTTTCAATAGATGTATGTCGTAATTATACAACATTCATACATGTTCAAATGCATTTAACAGATACCACATGTGTTTTGTAATTTGCAATTTCAATCTAGATTCATTTTAAATAACAAATGACAAAACAACTTGAGTTTTAAAAACAAAACATTTAATATAAGATTGAATCTAAGTTAACATTATAACAACATGTCATAATGTATGCAAAATGTAACAACTAAATTCAAACGTACTTCATTCATTGTTACATATATTCATGAACTTAAATATGTAAAACCATAGATACATGATTGTTTTAAATGACACGTGATCATGCAAAATGTGCCTAAATATCACCTTTAATAGACATCTACACTTAATTATATATCATTCACACATGTTCAAATGCATAACATGTACCACATTTGTTTTGTAATTTGCAATTTCAATCTAGATTCATTTTAAATAACAAGTGACAAAACAACTTGAGTTTTAAAAACAAAACATAATCTAAGATCGTCTAAGCTAACATTATAACATGTGAACATGTATGAAAAATGTAACAAATAAATGCAAATGTACTTCTATCATTGTTACATATTCATGAACTTCAATATGTAAAACCATCTATGGTTGTTTTAAATGACACGTGATCATGCAAAATCTACATAAATATCACCTTTAATAGACATCCTAATTATATAACTTTCACACAGGTTCAAATACAGAACATGTACCACATGTGTTTTGTAATTTGAAATTTCAATCTAGATTCATTTTAAATAACAAAGAACAAAATAACTTGAGTTTTAAAAACAACACATATAATCTAAGATCATCTAAGTTAGTTCATTATAACAACATGTGATCATGTATGGAAAATGAAACAACTAAATGCATTTATGTACTTCAATCATTGTTACATATTCATGAACTTAAATATGTATTTAACCATCTATAATTGTTTTAACTGACACATTATCATGTGCAAAATGTACACCTAAATATCACTTTTAATAGATGTATGTCCTAATTATATAACATTCATACATGTTCAAATGCATTTAACATGGAACACATGTCTTTTGTAATTTGAAATTTCAATCTAGATTCATTTTAAATAACAAATGACAAAACAACTTGAGTTTTAAAAGCAAAACATATAATCTAAGATCATCTAAGCTAGTTAATTATAACAACATGTGATCATGTATTGAAAATGTAACAACTAATTGCAAATGTACTTCAATCATTGTTACATATTCATGAACTTAAATATGTAAAACTATATATGATTGTTTTAAATAACAAATGATCATGCAAAATGTACCTAAATATCACCTTTAATAGACAAAATGATTATATAACATTCACACGTGTTCAAATGTGTAACATGTACCACATGTGTTTTGTAATTTGCAATTTCAATCTAGATTCATTTTAAATAACAAGTGACAAAAAAAACAAGTTTTAAAAACAAAACATAATCTAAGATCATCTAAGTTAACATTATATAATAACATGTGATCACATGCCAAATGTAACAACTATCCAAAATTTAAAATATGTCCAAAATTTATATCATGGAAAATAAAAATAAATATAACAATGTATAGTGTTACAAGTATCAAGTTATATAGAAAAATAAATATGGCTGCATAAATAAGACAATCTATATAGAAAAGTAAATAAGACTATCTATCAAATAAAATGTTGTACGTGCATCAATCAAATAGAGAAATTGGCTGCAATGTATTTTCCAGCAGCCTACTGAGCCTCCTTGTGCTATCATATGAAGAATGGGGAACCTACACAGCATGTAAACATTAAAATTTAATGTTTTAAAATTGAATGGGAATGTAGAAATTCATAAAAAAAATGAAAAAAAAATCATGCAATACTTGATGTAGTTCCCCCTCCATTGTCCCGTGGTGGTCGTGCATCAATGCATCCTCCATGATAAACAGTACAATATACATGTACACGTGTGTGTGTGTGTGTGTGTGTATTAAAATTTTTCAAATGAAAATGCATAAATTAATGCAATAATATTAAAAAAAAGTTAGACAACTAAAGTCCTTGGAGAACAAAATTTATCTCCACAAACCTAAAATTCAAAAATTTAAAACTGTAAAATAACTCAAGATCTAGATCTTTTTTTTTAATGAAAATTTCACTTCAATTTATAACTTAAACGTAAGTGAAAAATTGAATACTTGTGATGGTGGATTTGGCACATCTCCTAACAGGGAAGAAGAGGGTGGCTCTGAACAAATATCATCTCCACAAACCTAAAATTCAAAAATTTTAAAATTGCAAAATAACTCAAGATCTAGATCTCATTTTTTAATGAAAATTTCACTTCAATTTATAACTTAAACATGAGTGAGAAATTGAATACTTGTGACGGTGGATTTGGCACATCTCCTAATAGGGAAGAAGAGGGTGGTTCCATTGCGAAAACAATCCTTGGAGAATGAAAATCATCTCCACAAACCTAAAATTCAAAAATTTTAAAACTGTAAAATAACTCAAGATCTAGATCTCATTTTTTAATGAAAGTTTCACTTCAATTTATAACTTAAACATAAGTGAAAAATTGAATACTTGTGACGGTGGATTTGGCAAATCTCCTAACAAGGAAGAAGAGGGTGGTTCCATTGTGAAAACATTGGACGGAATCAGAATCTGTTAACATTTAATTATATACATACATGTGTACACAATTTATATTTAAAAAATATATCATGATACCGATATAATAATAGAATAATAATTGTACATCAACATCATGAACCCTTAAAAAACACTAAAATTTCCCAACATATCATCTGATTGCGAGAACCTAAACCTTCAACTATGATATTATCAAAATTTTTGTTCATCAAGTGTGCTAACTGCAAATGGTCAACATATTATACATTTTTGTTAGATTAAAATATACAAATAAACATGTATATGTAAATTACAAATTACATTAAAATATTCACCCTAACCATTAACACATACTAATCCCATGCCCTCTTCCTCATGAATAATTAAGTCCTGCCAACCATTGTGACAATGCTTTACAAATGTTCTAAGCTCTTCAATACTCATGCTGTCTATCTCATCATATGTACTATACACAAAATTAGCACGTGAATTTTCTCGTTCTCTTTGTCGATTCAGACCAATATCAATTCCACCAAGTCTAGCCTGAACATTTTCTATGATGACATCCCTTGCTTCTCGACAATTTGAGAAGTGGAATCCATCTATAACCACAAATTTTCCACACGAAGAGGTTGGATTACCAATGGTGGCTCGGGGCGAGGCAACTTAGCATCATGCTTAGCGCCCCTACGATCACATAATCGACCTTTCCCAGGACTAAAAAATTCAGAGGGAAGTTCATTATAATTGGGTTTCATTCTAAAAAATAATTCTGCATAAAATAATTTTGCAAAATAAAGAGGAACCTCGTCGTTCCGTGATAGTCTTCCATAGGCAACAAGGATCCTATCATACAAATGGCAAGCTATTTCAGGGTGTTTGAAATATTACACCTTTAACATCTTTCTTTTCAACCCTTCTTTGAAATTAAGCATAGATTTTTCCATTTCTTTTGTAACTTTGTTTTTAACATCGTCCCATGTATCGAGACCCATCACTGTTTCATTTATTTTCCTCATCACTTCTACAAAAGTATCAGTGGTTGGCCCAATATTTTTGTAAACATCTACAAGTATGCTTAAAGAGTGCGTAACTATTTCTAAGCTTTCTTGACTCTTAGCAGGGAGTTTCAAAGACATAAGATCTTTCTTCAATTTTGAATAAATATGTTCACACCTTTGTAATGTGAATTGTTGGATGTTTGTTTCCCAAGGTAAATCAAAAATTTCAGAAGGATAAGTCGTGGTTGGTGTACAACCTTCTTCTTGAATAACACGGTCTGGCCTACGTCTTTTTCGAGCAACATTTTCACCCTCTGTATCAATATAAAAATTATGTATAAATAAAAAAACATGTGAACAAATTTATTCAAATTTTATTTTTAACCATAAAAAAATTATATAAATAATTTAACAATTAAATAATTGAATGAAAATAATATTCATATTGATGGCCACCTCAAGATGGCTGAGCAACATCATGCCCACCCTGAGATGGTTGAGAACCAACATGAACACCCATTGATTGGCCACCACCCATTGGTTGGGAACCATCATGAACACCCATTGATTAGCCACCACCCATTGGTTGAGAACCAACATGACTACCCATTGATTAGCCACTGGGGGAATGCGTGCCACCACCCTCACGCGATTGGCCACTACATATTGATTGGCCACCATCAGAATGTGTACCACCACCACCCTCACATGACGAGAGGGACGCTTCATAAAAAAATATGAATTTATAATAAATTCAAAAATACATACATACATATAAATACATACATGTATGATTGAGTAGATTGTGTGAATGTAACATTGCGATAATGATTATCACACTGATTGTCACATTAAAACAATGTTTGTCACAATGTGATATTGGATAGATTTTTCTATTGTTTTAACACCACAATGAACCAAATATTATAAACCCTAATATTATAAAACCTAGTATTATAAAAAATAAGATTAATATTACAAACCCTTAAATTATAAGCCCTCACAATAATATTATAAACCCTAAGTTTAATATATTATTTTTTTACATTAATATTATAAACCCTAATATCAATATATTAATATTATAAAACCCTATATAATAAACCATAAGGTTAATATAATAAACCATAAGCTCAATATCAAACCCTAAGATTAATATTATAAACTCTAGGATTAATAATAAACCCTAGGATTGACATTGTAACCTCTATGATTAATATTATAATTCCTAAGATTAATATTAAACCCTAAGATTATAAGCCCTAAAATTAATATTATAAACCATAATATTAATATTACAGAACCTAGGATTATAAACCCTAAGAAAATATTATAAACCATAGGATGAATATTATAAACCCTAATATTAATATTATAAAACGTAGGATTAATATTAAACCCTAAGATAAATATTACAAACCCTAAGATTAAAAAATTTAGGAGTAATATTAAGTCCTATGATAAATATTATAAACCCTAACATTAATATTTTAAACTCTAACATCGTAAACCTTAATATTAACATATCAATATTATAAACACTTGCATTAAGATTATAAACCCTAGCATCAATATTATAAGCCCTAGGATTAATTTTATAAACAATAACATTAATATATCAAACCCTACGATTAATATTATAAACATTAAGATTAATATTAAACCCTATGAGTAATATTATAGACCATAATATTAATGTTACAAACTTCAGGATTAATATTATAAACCATAGGATTAATATTAAATCCAATATTATAAACCTTAATATTAAACTCTAGTTTTTAAATGCCGCAATGCGACATTGAATAAATTGCAAAGTGATGTAACATTGTGACCATGATTGTCACATTGATTGACGCATTACAACAATTCTTGTTACATTGTGATGTTGGATAGATTTTCATACCATTCAAATGTCAGAATATTAAACCAAATATTATAAACCCTAACATTATACAACCCAATCTTATAAACAACAAGCTTGATATTATAAACCCTAGGATTAATATTATAAACTCTAGGATTAATATTAAAAACCTAAAGATTATAAAACCAAATATTAATATATAAACACTAATAATAAAATAAATTTTGAAATGTCGCAATATTACACCCTAATTACACTTTAATTTTGAAATGTCGCAATGCGACATGGAATAAATTACAATGTAATGTAACATTGTGACAATGATTATCAAAATGATTGTCGCATTGCGATAATGTTTATCACACGATGACATTGAATAGATTTTTGTAGCATTCCAACGCCACAATATTAAATCCTAATAAGAAACTCAATATTATAAACAGTAACATTATAAAACCAAATATAATAAACCCTAAGATTAATATTATAAACCCTAAGATTAATGTATTAAACCCTGAATTTAATATATTAAACCTTAGCATCAATATTATAAACCTTATAATTATAAACTCTAGGATTAATAATATATGCCTTAATATTAAAGTCAAATTTTACAATATCGCAATGTGACGTTGAATAAATTGCAATGTAATGTACTTTTGCAACAATGTTTGCGAGATTAATTGTAAAAAAAAAAAAACAATATTTATCATAATACAACATTGGATAAATTTTTGTATAATTCCAACATAATAATATGAAACCTTAATATTAAACTAAATATTATGAACCATAAAATTAATATAGTAATATTATAAAACCCTAACATTATAAACCATTAAATTAATATTATAAATCCTAAAATTAATATTATAAATATATTTTCAATAAAACAAACATTTGACATCATTAAAATGACCCTACACTCACGATGTTAGTACGCAAATAATCAAACAAACTTATTAAGCCTATGTATTTATAAACAAACGTTTGCATTAAACCATGTGAACGCGTGATTCTTTGATGCATTAAACGTATTTAATTATACATTCAGCATCAAACGTATTCATAATCGAGCACGATTTCTCGTAATTAATTATAATTTGAGATCAAAGATGAAATGAACGTTATTTAATTTAAAAAATATAATTTTTTATTAAATTAATATTAATAATCTTAAAACGACCATCTAACTTAAAACTTCTTTACACTATTGTTCGTAGGATTGCTCATACCTTGAGAATAACATTTGAAATATGGTGAATTTTACATATTAATTGTGGTGTTTAAATATTTATATCATTTTTAAATAACAATTTTTTTAAATTAGAAGATGGTGATTAATAATATATTGAAAATTTGAATTTAACTAATTGAATTCCAAATATTATATTCTACACAATTTTTCAAAAGTTTTTAATATAACAACAATATATATTTTTAAATATGTCAATTTAAAGAGGTTCATTTTAATTTTCAATTTATTAAAGGTTAAGAGGGATCAAATATCTTTTCACTAAAAAAGAAGTTTGCATATTTAGACATTTGATTCTTTTTAGTGTTTGGTAGATCCAGAGTTAAGATGGATTTAGACTGATTTAATTATTAATTATAATTAATTATAAATATAATTATTAAATTTGTGTTTTGTATATTATTTTATTTTTATTTTTAGTTTTATGTAATTACACGGAGTCAAAATATTTTGTTGATAATTATAATTATTTTTTCTATTTATTTCATTTTATTTTGACAAAGTCAAAATGTTTATAGGACGTTACATTAAATTGCAACATCTCTACCATATTGGGCTGGAGGTTCTCTACGTAATTAAAAGTGTACATGAAATATTATTAAAAATAAATTAAAATTTTATTTAATTAAAGTTCAGTATTATATTTGTTTTTTTTTAACCAACATAGATCCATCTTAACTCCAGATCTATTATGCACCGAGAGGGATCAAATATCTAGAGGTGCAAACCTCTTTTTTTAGTGCAAAACTTGAGGAAGGGTTTGCACCTCGAGAGATTTGATCCCTCTCAGCACTTGATAGGTCCAGAGTTAAGATGGATCTAGGTTGGTTTTAGTTGTGTGTGACCAAGGAAAACCTATGGAAGATATGATTAATTTTATCAATAATATGTAAATATATCTAATATTAATATAATCATTTTAAATATGCTAAATATATCTTAAATTAACATGGTCATTTTAATTTTAAATTTGCTTAGTTACCTAAGTTTGTTGAGATGATAAATATTGTTAATAACTTTATTGATGAAAAATGATGAAATAATCACCATCAATGTACTATAACACAAAAATAAATAAATAAATAAATATTTTGTAATAAATATAAGTTAATATATGCTTAGCTACCTAAGTTTGTTGAGATGATAAATATTGTTAATAACTTTAATGATGAAAAATGATGAAATAATCACCATCAATGTACTATAACACAAAAATCAGAGTACATTGTCAATATGTTTTTGTTCTTACACTAAAATCAATGCACATTGTTAATCCAATCATTTTAAAATCAATGTACCATCATAAATCCAATTACATCAAATCTGAAATCAACATCTACACTGAAATCAATGCATCTAATGCAAGAAATCAAATAATATTAGAAAACAACTTCTACACTGAAATTAATGCATCTAATGCAAGAAATCAAATAGTATTAGAAATCAACATCCACACTCAAATCAATGCATCTAATGCAAGCAATCAAATAGGATTAAAAATCAACATCTACACTCAAATCAATGCATCTAGTGTAAGAAATAAAATAGGATTAGAAACCATCATCTACACTGAAATTAATGCATTTAGTGCAGGAAATCAAATAGGATTAGAAATCACCATCTACACTGAAATCAATGCATTTAGTGCAAGCAATCAAATTGGATTAGAAATAATTTACATTGAAATCAATGCATCTAGTTCAAGCAATCAAATATAATTATAAATCAATATCTACATTGAAATCAATGCATCTAGTGCAAGCAATCAAATAGGATTAGAAATAATCTACATTCAGATCAATGCACATAGCGTAAGCAATCAAATATAATTATAAATCAATATCTACACTAAAATCAACGCATCTAGTGCAAACAATCAACTAGGGTTATAAATCACCATCTACACTAAAATCAATTCATCTAGTACAAGAAACGTTCTTCCCTCTCTCCCACCTCCATCTATATATATATCTCCCTCCATCTCTCCTTTTGTGTTTGTATATCTAACCCCCCCAAACACACACTCTCTCTCACTCCATATCTATCAATCTCTCTGTCCTATCTCCCTCTCTCTCCATCTTCCTTATTACTCCCCCCCCCTCTCTCTCTCCACCTTTCTCTTTCTATGTCTCTCTTCTTACCTCCCTCTTACTCACCCTCCAACTCCACCTCTCTTTTCCTCCCTCTCTCAACTCTCTCAAATCCTCTCTCTTCCTTCCTCTCTCTCCCTTTCTCTCCCACCTCTCTCTCTCTCTCTCTCTCCAACTCTATTAGTATTTCCCTCCCTCTCCTTCTCTCTCCTTCTTTGCCCCCTTCTCTCCATATATCCTTTTTTGTCTCTTTATCTCACCCCCAAACATACACACTCTATATCTATCTCTCCCATGTCACTCCCTCTCTTTCTCAACTTGCCACTCTCTATTTATTTCTTCTTCCATCAATCTCTCCCCATCTAACTCCATCTCTATATCCATCCCTCTATACTACTCTCTCACTCCCTCTCTTCTTCTCTCTCCCTCCCTCTCTCCTCCTTTCTCTCAAGTCCTCTCTCTCCCTTTCTCTCCTACCTCCCTATCTCCTCCCCCATCACTCTCCTCCTCTCTCTCAATTCCTCTCTCTCATCCTTCCTCTCTCTCCCTTTCTCTCCTACCTCCCTCCCTATCTCTCTCTCTCTACATCTCTTTATCTCTCTCTGTTTTCCCTCCAATCCTCTCTCTTCCCTCAACTCTCTCTCTCTCTCTCTCTCTCCTTGTCTCTCTATCTCTCCAACTATGTTACTATATCCATCCCTCTCTATTTCTCTCCCCCCTTCTCTCCATCTCTCATGTTTTATATCTATCCCACCCTCAACATACACATTCTCTCTTGATGTCTCCTTTGTCACTCCTTCTCTTTCTCCACTTATCACTCTCTATGTCTTTGTTCTTCCCTCCCTCTCTCACCCTCCAACTCCATCTCTCTATCCCTCCCTCTCTCATCCTCTCTCTCATCCTTCCTCTCTATCCCTTTCTCTCCTACCTCCCTCTCTCTTCCCCCATCTCTCTCTCTCTCTCTCTCTCTCTCTCTCTCTCTCTCTCTCTTTTCCCTCCAATCCTCTCACTATCTCCCTTCCTCTCTCCTTCTCTCTCTCGCCCCTCCATCTTTGTGTCTTCCTCTCCCTCTCTTACCCTTCTATACCTCTATCACTCCTCTCACTCTCTCTCTCTTCAGTCATCCTCTCCCCTCTCCTTAATTTTTTCTCCATATTTCCCTTGTTGCTCCCCATATATCTCCACCTCTATCACTCTATGTCTTTGTTCTTACCTCCCATATATATCTAGGTTGATATATATCATTATATATTAATATATATTATAATATAACAAATTTAATATTGTATTAATCCAAAGTTATTAAATTTAATAATATTAATATTATAATATATTAATATGAATATAATATTTAATAATAATAATAATAATAATATTTTAATATTAATATTAGGCTTAATAATGTTTTTCTTTGCATGGTATTAATAATAATTTGGCCCACAGGCTTCACCTAAATAATTTTTTTTTTTATTGTTCATAAATATAAAGAGGATTATGGAGTAAATATAAAAAGAGGTTTTATTTATTTACCATAAGTTTGGTTTATTTATATTTTCATTTATTTACCATACATCTTTTATTTACCCTGGTATTTGGACCATAGGCTTGGTATATAATTAGATGTTGATTTCTAACCCTATTTGATATATTTTTATTTATTTACCATACCTCTTAATACCTCTTTTATATTTATTTATTTACCATACATATTTTATAAATATGGTATTTGGCCAAGGTATTTAGCCCATGGTATTAATAATATTTTTTCCATGGTATTTGGCCCATAGGCTTCACCTAAATAAAACCTCTTTTTTTAGTTTTCTTAAATATAAAAAGGTTTATAGAGTAAATATAAAAATAGGTTTTATTTATTTATCATTCCTCTTTTTTTAGTGTTCTTAAATATAACTTCGCGTTAAGAGGAACAAATAATTATTACAAATATATTGATTGCAATTGAACCAACAATACAAATGTTTACAAACTTTCTTACATCACATCTACACATGTGCCCTATACTGGGTTGTAGAGCGCCTCTGGGCACAATAATTTATTTGGAAAAACATGTAATCATGGTATATAAAATATTATGACATTTTTTGTTCCATTTTGATTTTTTATATTAAGGGTAGGAATGGTGCACCTAGTGCTTATAGTGGTAGTGGAAGTAATTGATTTTGAGCCACATGAGCACCAGACTCCTTGGCCAACTCCTTATAGTGGTAGTGGAAGTAATTGATTTTGAGCCACATGAGCACCAGACTCCTTGGCCAACTCCTGTGCAAGGTGGTGGTCCCACATTTTGTAACTTATTTTTATCATGTCATATTTTCCATTTATTTTTATGTTGGAAAAATAGAAAAATATAAAATATAAAATATATTGAAAAAAAAAGTAAGAAAAAAATGAAAAAATAGAAAAAAGAAGAAGAATAAATGGGATTTAAAAAAAATACATATATGTGAAAAAAGAGAAAAAATATCAAAATACCAAAGTAATTGACGAATTGGTTTAAATGTCATCGTAAAGTTTGATTAATTAAATTGATCTTTTAGTTTAAGTTAATGAAGGATTAATTAATTAGTTTATTATAATAAATCTTTGTTGATATGATTGATTTGACATTTTTTTCCCTTATTGTAATCCTCGCGCACTTGTTAACAATCGAGATTACCCCTGCCTCGATCAACGACGGGGGATATATTTTGGACCCCCCTCCCCAATGTTTAATTGAGGTGGGGGGGAAGTGGGGGTCCAAAAAACAGTCTAAATAAATATCGCCTGAGGTATGTGTCTGCATTAGGGAATTTAGGACCCCCCCCCCCCGAAAACCACCTTTCCTTCGCTCCGCTTCTGCGTCACTGCCTCACGCTTCGCCACTTGTCCATCACTCATTCACCCACATATTATACCATTATCCCTTCAACCAACGACCAATTAACCATTGTATCTTCCTGCCAACGTCTAATTGCATTAATTAGATTCGCCAAAATGGTAATTTTGCCTGAATAAGTTATAAATTATCCCACCACCATTCAAATTATTTTCCTCTTTTCCTCTTGCATCAACACAACTAATTCAATTTCCATCGAGCTCCAGTCAGTCACAATATTAGCGAATAACAAAATTCTTGGTAATTCAATACACTTGTCCCCAAGGCATTATTAAACATGATGTCTTCAAAGGGAAAATATAAAATAGTAATAGAGAGTCCAAGATTTCCCCCTGTCATAAATTTAGATGATCTTCCTTTGGTGGACAAGCAATATAAAATCTGTGAAACCCAGTGCGAGTTCAATCTATATGAACTCCACAACTAGGCGAATCAGAAATTTCTTGATACTAGTGATGAATTGAGTATGTGGGACTCCTTCCTACCCAATTCATCTTTCCTCGCACCCATTTCTTCCCATAGTTTGTTACCTAGTGTAATTTCAGGTACCTCCCAATTCAAAGGGTTGTAATTTCCCAAAATAATGAAGTTTTGTTCACTGTCACCCCTGAATCAATCTTCCAAATCCTTCAGGTCAATCCTACAGTCCCCCTGCATCCATTTTCTATAGATTCCCTTATGGAAATCTATCATAAGCTCACCTTTTCCCAAAGAAGAAAAATATTTGAAACATGTATGCCTGAAAATTATGAACTACCAAGAACAAATACACCTTACTCCTCTTCCATATTTTCAGAGATGTCTAGACATGTTATCTCTATAGTTTCATTTCTTTTAGGTTATCCAAGTGACCAATGGGTCAATGGAGTAATTCTAGGTTTTCTATCAGTATTTTCAGCAAGAGAAAAACCATTATATATTTTCAATTATAGTGAGTTTCTGGTAGACAATATTCATGATCAATTCAACAAGTTTTCAACTAAAAGCTCTTTCAAGCATCAGCCAGTCCTTGTATACTTTCTCCTATTTTTTCAAGCATATAGATTTAAGTTTCCTTTAGAGAGATTAGATGCACAAGGAAAGCCCTAGTGTGTAATTCATTGGACTTCCTTGGTAATGAAGAATACATAAGAGTTCTCATTCTCAGATTATGTAAATCAATTTATGCACATGGCCTTATGTATTTTGAATAGTGATGTAACTATGAGGATTTCACTTGAGATCAGAATAATTATTCATCTCAGTAATAAAACAAAAATTATAGACTGGTATATTTACTAGAGCTACACAGAGATAATAATTTATCAATGTAAGATACCTCCTTATAGATTGCCAAATTTTGTTCCAATTAGAATCTTTTCACTACAATACATAAGACAGATGATGAATGTGGATGATCTACACTTCGTTTATAGTAATAAGATGTCTCAATTCAAATTGAAAACACAGATAAGACCATTCATCATCAACACTAGCGAAGTAGAAAAGGAGAAAAATTCTTTATTGAAGTAAATGAATTTCAAATCGAGCTTCACCTAGTCTTATGATCCCTTGGGGATTATTTATAAACTCATAGTTGAACAGAAGACAACTCCCTATGCACACACACCAAGGCCAGAGATAAAACAACATGTCAATCAAGAATAGTTGCAAGAAAACACTATACAAGAAGTATAAGAGCAATTTTGTATTCCAACAGCTTCACAAACTCCAGTTCCACAAGAGAAATGAACAAAGATACCAAGGGAAAATCTATCCCCTTTAGTATCCAAGATTCACGAATTTTTTTTTATAGTAGTCAAGAGGAGAAATCAAGCTAACACTCGTGAGGAACCTTTTCAAACAGATATTTCAGAGGAGCAGGAAAAAATGGTGTTGACAGGATTACACACAACAACATTTCCAAGGATAGAGGAGATCTCTACAGATTCTCCCATGTCATTAGTAACACAGAGTCCATAACAGTTGAATATTTTTTCCAGATATAAAGAAATAAAAAGGAAAAATGAGGCACTCAAGGCCATTACATACTTTGAGTCTCTTGAAACAAACTTCTTCCACTCATAACAGACTTCTTTCTGCATTAGACACAGAGAAGGGAGAGTTTCAGCTAGCATTCTTGGAACCAAAAGTTCCAGTCCCTAAAACTGCTAAAGACTACAAGCCATCTATTTTTTCCTTTGACATTAAATATATCCATGCAATTGACCAAATTGATTTGCACAAACAGGAGGGGGAAATGATTTATTCCACCTTAACCATGTTAGCCATGACAACATCAAAACTATAGGCCTCACTGAACAATATCCTTTAATAGTTAAAGTTGGAGAAAATGTCCTCTCTAGCCAAAGTTACCAAGATCAAATAATTGGAGGATATTGTAGTAAAGTTAGGATATAATCTTGGTGATGATAAAGCAGAAAAGGAAATTATAATGCGTAAAAATGTTGATATCCAGGCACTGAGGAAGAAACTAAAGCTTCCAACTACAGAACACCCACGGGCCAAAGAAGTTGGACAACTGGAGGTAGACAAAGAAAACATGTTCAAAATGATAATTAAACAAAATCTCCAAATACATAAAATGGAAGTTGTAATGGAAACATTATTAAAAGAGAAAGAACAATAGCTTAGTGTTTCAACAGTTATTCCTATAGCATCAACATTTATCGCAGGTACTTCAACAACAGGGACATCCACAACAACAATTGTTCCAATAGACACACAGTCAGATGATGCGGCAGTAGATTTATTGAAGGCCATGGGAGACTTGACACCCAAAGGTCAAGAAATTGAAAAAATCAGTTTACAATTGCAGAAATTACAGGAAAAAAACAGAAGATTGATAATGCATATTTAGTTGAAATACAGAAAATTTTTAAGTTGACAAAACAAATAGCTACATATGAAAGTGAATCAATAATGGATCGGATCATTTATCAAGCAAAGGAAAGAATATGGTTAGATATAAATGAGTCTATGAATGAGTTGTGGCATTCTATAGAAATATTTTTTGAACAGGAAGAATTGTTGCAGAAGTCAAAGGAAGCAGTGGAAGAGGTGAAGAAAGAGGTAGATCACAAACAAGGAGATTCTACTAAGATAATTAAAGTCTTAAACTCAAAAACAAAACAAGAGCTCGAAGAATGTGCAATTGAGGATAGAACTGAAACTATCCTGGAGGTGAGAAAGGTTCTTACCAAAATAAATCTAATGCTACAACTAGAAAATAAGTGTGATAATCTGGAAGTTCAAATTAAGAATTTTCATAGAAAATTTAACATTTTACACAAAAAAGGACTTCCAGGCACACAAGGAATTGGTGATAAATTAATTCCTCTTGAAGTATTAACATAGACTACATGACATAGTAGTGGGTAAGGCCAAATTTGCAAAAATCAAAGGGACCATCACTAGTAAAGCTTTCATGGAGGGCTTAAGTTATGATTTACTAACTCAACATGAGGTAAAATATTTATTCATAACTAAACCAAATTTTGAGAATTTTACTGAAGTCGATGAATCATACATAAGGCTAGTAAATTTTTCTATTCCTAATGAGTAAATATGGGACAAATTGTGTGAGCTAATTGACTAACATGACAACAAATGTTTCAACAACAAGATGCATATTTTCAGGAATAGAGCACAAAATTCTAGGAATAAAAAATAGAACAACAACTTTTCAACTCCAGTCATCAACAATTTTCCTTGAATTATATGCACGATGTCAAATTAGTTCATATTTCCTATCTTCTAGTTATATATTTGTAAAAAATCCAAATCAGTTAGATTGGATATTTTGTAATAAATTTTGACTTTGAGTCTAGATATTTTCAAGAAAATCTACAAGTACTATGTAAAATAAAAGTATGAAGGGTTGAACCCTTGTGATAAGCTTCTGAATATGATTGTAATTCCCTGAACTAGTTCTGAAGATTAATAGAAGGATTTCATACTTATTTTGAAGAAAATTGTGTTTTCCTGTGAGTTTTTCTAGTTTCTTATATGTTCCATTTTATTTATTTCTTCACATGTTTAAATTTAATGAGAAATTTGGGTAAGATAAGATTAAGTATTAATCTTTTTGAAATCCCCTTGCAAAGTTATAATCAATTACAGAGATTAATTCACTGAAACTGTCTGTTTAGGTTAATTCCTCTACATGAATTAATTGTTCCTTTCTGTTATTTTAAATATGTTTTGTTTGTTGTAAAAGGATTTTATACGCATCATCTATATATGACAAGTTAAATGCTCTGTTTAAATGTTTAATGAAGCATATATATCATCTTAAATTCTACCTTTCAAAGACAATTTAAAGCGTAACTTTGTTAAAAGGTGAGGAATCAACCCTTTTATTATATCAGAAGTAATTAAGACTTTAATTTGTTTAACAGTTTAAAAAATTGGTCATCCAAACCAAAACTAAACAACATTTTAGATTCTTTGAAACAATTCCTTAGCCTAGAATTGTCTACAAAGGACAACACCACAAATTCTTTCCATGTTCATGGCATGGGTGAGTTTGTGAAGGTTCTCAGTGGTCGTAGCTTGTTCCGAGAAGTGTCTATTCTCATATTTTTGGTGTCAATGATCACTCTCGGCTTGTTCATGGAAGCGTTTCAGACTCAAAAATTGTGGCCTACTACAAATATTTCCTAGGTCTCGGGGTCTCCCAATCCTCTGTTTTGATTTTCATGTTTAAGAATTTTTTGTCCTACTTGAATTGTAATCGCTCTGGTAAGCAGATCTCTCACACTCTCCTCTCATGTATACTCCTTCTCTTTGGGGTAATTTATGGGTTTTGTCTGTCAATATGCTAAAGAGGGATATTTTCAATCTCAATACACTTAATATGTGCTACTAGTTTGGTTTCCCCATAGGCAGACCAGTAGCACAACACTATATGACTTGTAAACTTGTGACTTAAGTAATAGAAAGTTGAGCTTCACACCAAAAAAAAATGGAAAATGGTTTTTTAAATTGGATTTTGAAAAAATAAAAATTTAGACAAATATGTTTCAAGTTATTTAAGGTTTTAAGTTAGTTTAGAGAACCTGGAATTATCATTAAAATAATTTGATCCAATCAAAATGGAATTACGATGAATATTATGATTTTTGTAAACATTTTATTAAAATTGATAATTGTTAATTAGTTCATTTTAAAGAAATTCCATCCTATATTTATTTAGCAATAACAACCATATATCCATTTTAACCATTAATAACAACCATAAATCCGTTGTAACAATTAATCAAGTATCAAGAGGAATTGAATCTCTTTGAAAGTAATTAGATCTCCATGATGCAAAAATGTAAGTAATTTATAATTCAAAAAAATGTGACCCGTCTTCACACCAATACATACATGTCTTTTATTATTATTTGAAAAATGAAATATTTGTTTTTTATTATTATTTGAAAAATTAAGTATTTGTGATTGATGTATTTAATGTGACGATTTTCTATTTCTCATTTTTATGTTGATAGGCATGTATATTTTGGAATTGGAAGGGACATTCCAAATTCAACGATGGGATGCATTGAATAGTCATCGTCGCTTTTAATCCTCACCCTCCAATTTAAACTCACAAGAAAATTAATAACATAAATAATCATATCACCTAAATTTTGTGCAACTGAGGTAAGTGTCTTGATGTTTATTATAGATTGATGCCTCTATAATTTACCAACCATTTTTAATTTATAAGGATATGCTAGTTTATCTAAATATAAATAATGTTCAAATTGTTTAAAGTAACACTTGGATTGATGTATACCAATGTTTACCAACATATAATTTATATGGTTAAGCTAATATTAAATGAGTAAAGTAAAAGAAATTTTGAGTTAACTAGTTTTTATATTTTAATATAAAAACATTTTTTTGCTTCACCCACAAGAGATTTGAACCTTAAATCTCATGGTTTATATAATACCTCATAACATTAAAATCACCTATTGAGATCCCACTCATGGGCATATTTTAATATAAAATAAAACATATATAATATATAAAATTAAATTATATTACTTTAAAAACAAAAACATGATTGATTTAATCTTTGTTGATATAATTCTAAGATTTTGACATGTATGTATGGATATTTAAAATAATTTATTTTTAATTTATAAGGAAGTAAATTTAACAAAACATATTTATTTTAAATAATTGATTAGAGGCTTGTAAGGGAGAAAACTTTCAATCTTATGAAATGTTTTTGGGTTTTGGGTGGTTAACCTATTTTCTAACATCTTAGGAAGATCACCTCTTAGCCAATAAAAAACACTTATAAATCATAGTCTAAGACCAAAAGACAATTTTAACTTAAATATCATCCACAAGAAAACCACCCCTCATTGTCATTGTTGAGACTACATCAATGGATCATGTGATGTCAAGTAATATCTAACCTTACTCCTACACATAAAACCAAATACTAATGCTACTTACAATTTAACCTCACACACACACACATATCACAATCATTATTATCACTTTAATTTTAAAATTTGTTAATAATAATAATAATATTTCAATGTTCCACCAAGTTTCCAGGATGGGGGAAGTCAGTATCTGTATTATAAATATGATTCAGATTTGCATTCAAATTAAAAAATGAAATACATTGATTCATACATCATAAATTCTTCAATGAAATAGAAATAGTAAAATAGTGTATACATTGATTTAAATTCAGCACTCATTATTTTAGAATATAATTAGTATAAAGCAACATAGTATATACTAAAGTCTGAAGACCAGAATAGTAAATTGCAATTACTCAAACTCAAAAATAGTGAAAGTGACAGATTCAAAGTCTTGATCTAAGGTACTTAGTGTCTAGAATCAAGACTCAAAGTTTAAAAATAAAAATGAACAATGGACAATGAACCAAGTTATTAGAATTAGACTGTTGATCGAATTGGTCGACCCCAAAACTGAGAACTAGAAAAAGAAACGGACAAAAAAATCAATCAACCAAAAAATATATAAATATTCAAATTAAGAGTACATATAATGCAATCCATATTTGAACCAATAATACATCAACAAAGAGGATATATATGGCCTCTATAGTCCCAAAAAATTAATGCTACAAAAAATACCTACACATCATCAAAATCATTGTATATATTGGGATCTTCATCATCAACATCACAATCCGAGCACTAAAATAATATAGAAAAAACTTTACATGTAAAGTTGATAGGGTCATGAAAAACGAGCTCAATGATCAATGCCACCAACATCAAGGTACATATAGGGATTGATGTTCTTGATTAACTGTTAGTTGCATATCCTCAGACATGATAAAATCCAATAGAAATTTTTCAATCCCCCAAATCCTGAAATCCTGAAAATTGTTAAGTCTACTAGATTTTGAGTGGGATCTTAAATTTTACATTATCCATATGAAATTCATTAATATAGGAACCAATATCAAAAATTCTAAGTCAATTAATGGTAATGTTAAACATTTGAGAAAAAGGATTAAAATTAAGGATAAAGGAGAATGCCACTATTATTTTAAGAATTTAATATCACCATTAATTACATAGCATTATTATGAACCTAAGGTTGAATGTTACGTGGTTACACTTATAAATTATGTTTTCTTTTAAGGATTCAAATATTATGCCTATTTATAGTATTATAGGTGACTATTTTAATCTAAAAAGTCATACATATACAATGTAGGTGAATATTCTATAAAAAATTGTAATTTACTAATCAAATTGATAATTTTTTGGTGAATATCATCCATTTAATAATATATATGTAAAAAAAAAATAGGTGAATTTTCAACCAAATCATTTTTTTCATAAAATATCCAAAAAATACCCAATTGGCGATATTTCGCCTCGAAAATTTTCCCTCTTTGTGGGGGGGGGGGCGCAAGCACACCTTTGGGATATGCCCCCTGAGAATGTGGCACTTTCTGTGGGCCTCTCAATTTTCTGTATAGTACATGGTGTTTTTCCTAAGCCTTTCCCTATATGAGGTGTATGTGAAATATGGAGTTTGTGCACCTCACCCTAGGGGATGCATCCTCATGGAACATAATAAAAATTTTTTTAAGGGTTCACATTTATATTTTGACCATTTCCATTTGAAGCCATTACTCTGACTTGAAATAAACCTAATGAAATTCATTCAATTCATTCACACAGACATAATAAATTTGATTTTTTAAATATAAAAATAATAAAATTTATTCAATCCATTTACCATTTATCATTACCAAAAAAACTTATAAGTAAATATTTAAATATCCAAATACAAGTTTAACCTTGCATTAGAACCCACCTGTATACATCTTAAAATTGCACATATACCCATTAAACTTAGGAATGGAATTTTTTCTTAAAGTGTAGAAACATTGGCGAGTCTTACTAGTCTATAATATGCCAACTGTAAAATGTTTGAAAATATTTTTCTAGAAATATTAAAATTTCTAATGATCTTGTTTAGTCTCTATAACATTTTGGTGAATTTTAAGGTAATATAATTGTATTCCATAAAATTAGTGTTTGAATAATTTAAAAAAAAGGGAAATTGGTGAATATTTTTTTTGGAAAAGGCATGGAAAATTGGCCCATATGAAAAATTTAGCCCTTAAAATTTTCCCAAGAGAATATTTACAAAGTGAATAATGAATTTTGTTGAAGTTTTGTCATTGATGTCAAAGGCAGAAGTGTTGATTTTTCCAAGAAAATATTGAAGATTTCAAAGAAAGGGGGATTGAAGGAGCCCCTCAGTAGATTCTGGAATAAGGAGGTCAAGGATAGTAAAAATGCATGCATGAAAACCACAGTTATATAACTTGTTTCAATATATTTCCATTGATAGGTGGAATTCCTTCTAAAGTATTACATGCCTTATAACCCCTAAACTAAAGTAAGCCTCTAAAGCAATACAAAATTTAAAAATTATTATGAATTCATGCTCAAGTCGACCCCACTTAAAAATAATTTGTTTATTAAGAAATATTTTATGGTTAGGCCAGTTCCCATAATCCCCCCCTCAAAAAATATAAATAGATCACACATTCTACTCACTTATACATTTAATCAACTCAAGATTTGCAAGCTATCTCTCTATGGTGGCCTCAGGCCCAATCTGAGAAAGAAGGATAAAAGATTAAGGGTTTATTTATGGGCTATATCTTGTGTTTTTTCTTAGGTATTTTCTGTTTCTACATGTTGAGATTGTTGTGTACAAAGGAGGAGAATATCAAATTGGTTGAGGGAATCTTCGTGACAAGGGTGTGATATGGGGTTTGATTGAAGTACACTTTTGTGTGTATAGTCTTGGAGAAAAGTGTCATTGATCAATGTGTACAATAGAACCAAGGAGGTTATCCTCAGGAGTAGGGAATGACTGAGTGCATTCTTAACCTATGACATAGGTTGAGTTTGTTGAAGGGACAAGTGTAATGCACTATGAAATGTACAATCTTCACCCACCGAATGATAGAGGATACTTTCAAGACTTAAGTACTTGTGAAGGAGTTGTTTTGTTATAGGGTATCATGATTACCCTAACCAGTAATAGCAAGGAGGTGGGAAAATATTAGGTTAAGACTTATATAAAATACTTGTGACATCATGTGTTTAATAGAATTAGGCCATAAGCCTAGTTGTGGACAGGGAATAGTTTTCAAGTAAAACTACAATGAGTACCAAAGGTTACAATTGCATACTAGTGACAACAAGGTGATAAACACAAGGGGTCATGCTACAAAAGATGAGCTAAGGATATTTGAACACAAGGAAAGTGTAGGACAGCGGTTGTTAGCGTAAATTCTTAACGCAAGTGTAAGAAAATAGCTCACTTTAGCTGCGCGTGAGAAACAACCCTAACAACAAAGATGGTTGATTAAATTCCTTAGATGTGCAATAGATAGTCGAAAAAAATATGTCAAAAGCTCGATCTATGCAGTAAAATTAGCTAAATAGTAAAAGGAAATAAGAAATGCTCCATACATCCAACATACAAGACAATATATAAATAATTTTATATGTATTATAACACCTAGGAAGGAAACAAAGAATTATGTTACCAGTCCCCCCTCGATGGGATGGGTTCTTTGTTGTCCTCAATGCTTTAGATCCAGAAGTTTCTCTCTCTCAATGGTGTAGAAAACCCAAAAAGTGTTGAACTCTATGGGAGCTCAAGAAGCAAATAAAATAGTAGCAGCAATGAGAATGATCAAAGCGCGACAATGAAAGTGATCAAAGTGAATAATGAATGGAAAACCCTCCTATTTATAACAAAATATTGAGTTATCCTCGATAATGGTGAATAATAAAATATTATTAACCAAGATCTTGATCTAACTGCTTGGAATGTTTTATTATATTTTGTTGGAGGGAAAAGGAATTTAAATTGGTTAAATACATTTATATAGAAATACTTAAAAAATAAATTATTTATTTATCATTTCAAGAATGGGGTTAATGAATAATTTAACAAATAATGCTTTGTTTAATTATTTCTAGGTGATTTAGTCAAATTTAACAAGAAATAATAACTAAATAATGATTTAATTAATTATTCCTAGAGAAAAATAAGAAAAATAATGATTTATCTAATTATTTCTCATAATTAGGTTAAATGTGACCAAGAATATTATTTAAACAATGGTTTAATTAATTATTCCTAGAGGAAAATCAAATAAATAAGGATTTATTTAATTAGTCCTCATGGGGTTTCCTGTTTGAACCATAAATAACTTAATAAAATATGGTTTATTAAATTATTTCTTATAATGAAAGAAATTTTACTATGGTAAAATTGGTCTTACATGGTGTAATTCAATCCATCTAATTGTAAATGGTTAGATGACCAAAAATTTGTGTAACAGATTCCCCCCCAACGTGCGAGCGTTAGGAGCTAATCGTATGACCGAAGTATGTTGTAAAAACACAATCACTAAACACTGAAGGGGAGACAGAGAGAGAGATACATAGATGGAGTAAAGCGAGAGAGGACAATAACCAAGGGGGCAAGAACTACAAATGATATAAGTCTCCTTTAATGTTTTGGTACCTATTCTCAGTGAGGTGGGGGAGGCATACCTATGCTCATTGATATGAAAAAGTACAAAGAATAATGGTGAGCCCAATAAAATGAGACTCAGATATAAATTACATGATATGTTGGCATATAATGGGCCAGAAAAAAATATAATGGATCCCACATACATATTGCGCCTGGGACAACGGCCATGACTGAATACAATAATATCTGAGTACATGAGACATAATAAAAACCAAAGAAGCCCTAATAAATAACAAATGGCTCTGAAAATATGAATGGATCATATGAGTGATACATGCATGCTATGGGCGCTTCAAGCAGCTAGAATTGAACCCATCAAATCTGCGGAGCTGCATCTAAGGTTGTAGCATAAGGTGAGGTCATCCGGGCATGTGGGGGACTACCTGGAGGGCCTCCCCCTCATGAGGTCTGAAACATCTCACACACACGCGGGAATCACTGGGAAAATATGTTGGATCACTAAACCATCAAGTATATAAATATCGATCATGTTGAAGCTGAGCGGAAGAGAACAAATCAATTCAAAGGGAAATGAGGAGCCCCTTTGCCTGATCTGAGTCATCGAACAAGGATGTAAGCTGCAACCAAGGTACATCGCCCTCTAGACCTATCTTCTGGAATGAATGTGCTGATGTCGATTGAAGGAGGTCTGCCATAGGTGAGGCAATGAGGAATCCTCCACTAAGGCTCAAGGGATCATAGTAAAGTGACTGGTAGACTGACACCAGGGATGATGATGGAATAGTGGATATTGAGTAGTAGACAGACGACTTCCCTTGTCAGAGCATAAGATGCATGGATGACCTGGTAGTGACTAACTTGACTCCTAGGGGAATGGGGGACAATATGGCTGCAGGCAAAAATGGGCGACACGAGAGAGGGAAAATGCACAAATGGATGGAATATTCTAATAGGAGGAAAAGGGACTTAGGATAGACTCCATGAATGCGATGGTGACTCAACTTGGATACTTTGATCAACGGTGACTCGATGAGGCTGCCACACAGGATAGGCCCGGTGGGGACCATAAAAGCATGAGAAAAATATGGTTACTCATGACAGAAATAGACACACGTGTTGACAAGTATGAAGGCAAGGTGGTGCCCCAAGTACAAGTAGCGCAAGTGAATAAATCTGATTTTGAGAGGCAGTGAATTGATCCTTCTTGGAAAAATGGCTTCCGGGTGAAGTATCAAATCACAAAAAAAAAAGGATACCAATTTTAGAGCTCGATGAGAGCTTTCCAATGGTGCTGATGGTTCATCAAACTGAGCTACTCTTTGGTCGCAATTGGCAAAAGAAAAATTAGGGTTTTTCTTTTCATAAGGTGATTTCCCTCCAATTTGATTCATTTGCAAGTGGAAATATGGTGAATTTGGAGAGGAGGAGAACACCTTAAATCTTGCGGCGAGCATAGCGGATAGACCAACCATTGGAATCGGGACTCATGACTTTCAGGTAGGTGGCCTTTCTTGTCTAAAGTTGGCCTTAATGCTTCTTGGAAGGATGGTGTCTGGTGAAGAATCAAGGTAAGAGAGGAATACATGAAAGAATTACTAGAGAAGGTATAGAATCATTCCCACCCACCAAGTCAAACATGGGGACCAACTGGTAAGTGTAGTATCACATAAATTAGAATGTCTGAAGATATGGTATCAATCATCTACGATATATTGCTAGCCGGAGAGGCTGATATTACAAAATATCCAAGGAATGGAAGGATAATCGACCATACCTAGATCGGTGGGGTCTAGGCCAAGACTTATGAAAATCAAGTGAGAAGGTGACCAGGAGTGCCATCATGCCCCCAAGTATGGGATATTGCCTCCAAGCATATGTGATGGAGGGGAGTGATCTAGTATGCTAAATATGGGAATGATGCCCCTAGCTAGAGGAGTTTGTGGAGTTCCATGGTGTTCCAAGTGTTCAAATAATGGATTGAAGCATTCGGTGTCGAAGGCACTAAATCCTCAAGAGGATGGTGAAAATATGTAGGGGCATAGGTGCCCCAAGCATGCTATGGACATGCCAAATGTATTTATAATAGTGGACTCTAAACACATTTTTATGATTTGGTTCGCCATTTGTTTATGTTATGGTTATCTTATGTGGGAAGAATGGATACATAAAGTTAGAGAAAGGAAATGGTGGATTATCAATATCATTTGGCACTGCATATATAAAGAAAATAGACTAAATTTATGGGTTCTCATACATGGTGTCACTATCCCAAAGAGTGGCTTCGAATATAATGAACTGGTGCTCACCTAGAAAATACTGAGATTGGTCAACAACAATGTTGAAGGGACTGGGTTGTTGATGTAATATGAAGGAATGATTGAGCGGATCATCCCTAGAGTGATCTGAAGTGATGCAAGAATCTATAGGTTTTCTAAATGGGGAAGAATAATGGTACTAGAGTCGACACTACCAAATGCACTAGGAGGATTGTGGATAATTGCTTCTCTTGGACTCTCAAATATGGGTGCCCCCTTACCCAAAAATTGGGTGTCAATGTAATGGCCACATAGTGTATCTGGTTCGAATGCATGGGTTCAAAGTAAGGGGTTATTAAAAAAATCAACCTCACTATGGATGAAGTATGTGAACTCCAAAACATGTTGGTCATGGGTCTGTTGTGAAAGGAAGTATGCATGATGGTGCATATCATCCCAAGGAAAATCAAGTGTGGTCATGCCTTCCATAATGTCTTCATCATAATGGAATATGGGACGGCAGGCGGAAGAAATACCAAATGACACAACGGGGCTACCTAACAAATCATAATGAGAGATATGTTTCACATACGCATCGCTATGGAGGGTAGATGAAGAGTTAGTAGATGAAAGATCTACCGATGTTGAGACCAAGGTGTTCGACAGGGGAGGCTCGACTGAATCATAATGGGAAGCCCTAGAGGGTTCTTCCACCATGGATCTCATGGATGACGAAAGATAGAGAATCACGACCGAAGGGTCCGTCATCTTGACATCGGGGGTAGGTGTCACAATGGGTGCAGAAATTTCCTCCGATTCTGGTGAAGCAGAACTCACAAGTAGAGGAGTACATGATCCACTACGAGTGGCCTATATTTGGTGAAAAAATTCAAGGGTGTCATGAAAGTCGTTGAGACAGGGCAAATGATGAGAATAGTGGCCATAAATATCGCACAAAGCATAGGGGTGGTTCATTCCCAATTATTTGAGTTTCGTGGCTGAATCGGGTAAGGTAACATGGACCTCTGGGATGTCAGATTCAGGAAACGTCTCGTTGACCACAATTTTGAGATGAGGAAGCTCAAGATAGTTATGGGTGGAATTCCCAATAACATCACACAAAGCACACAAAGGTGACTTTTTTGGAGGGTTAGGAGGAGCAGGATTTTTTTGGGGGGGCTTTTCCTTAGGTTGATTCTTTTTGGCTTTTCCCCCCTCACCAGATGCTTTCGCAATAGGAGTAGATTCCTATTGAAATGGTTGAGGCACTGAAGCAAAGGGAGGGATCATAGTGACTGGTTGGACCGAGGTCAAAGCGGTGAAAGGTTTGATATGACCAGGCAGAGTGTTTACAGGGGGATCAATGTACCAGACTGGGATCCCCCTGGATAAAATTGGGAAGGCTCAATGTAGCCATAACAGGCACCAAAAAGACTCTAGACGGGGAGTTAGAAATGGTATCTGACCAGAAGAGTAATGTCTTGGTGCAATGGCCCCCAAATGGTTAAGGCTAGGTGGAACCGTTCCTGGTTGAAAAGGGGTGGAAGAGACACCAGCATAGGAAGAAGGTCCTTGAGGAGAAGGTCCTGAAGGCTCCGTTGACTGACCACCAGCAAGTTGTGGCGGCGTTGGCTGTTCGCTGGTCGAACCGGACCGCTTGTGTCTAGCCCGAGATGATTGCATCATGCAAAAATTCAACGAGCTAATATCGGTGATAAGAGGGGGGTGACCAAGAAATGCACCAAGTAAGGTGGAATCTTTATAGATTCCTGGTGAAACACTGGTGAGAGGTGCGACTGATTTCTTATTGGCCATCGAATATATTATATACTCGCGGGAGGCCTAAGACTTCGGTTCATAATATGTTAACTGGTCAATGGTGATGATCTTTCCATTGTGAAGAAAGCACATCTTACGGTGAATTGCAGATGTGACAGTAGACATCGCATATGTATAGCTACGATCCAAGAGGATATTTTAATCCAAGGGGGCATCAATGACTTCAATTTCAATACAACAGTCTTGCCTGCAAGAGTGATAGGACAATTGTGGAACAAGCCAAGGGGTTGAGAAGGGTGACTGTCCCAAGCAAGAAGGGTGATGATGGATGGGGCTAAGTCGAGTGATCGGATTTTGTTCCAAACAGAGGCGGACATCACACAGGTGGATGTGCCCTCATCAATGATACATCGCAAGATATTAGAATTACGAATCTTGACTAGTATTCGGAAGGCAATAGATGAAGGTAAAGGGGGATGTTATGATTTTTCAACATCAAAGACGATCAAATGATCATCTGAAGGATCCACAACTCCCAAAGCAGATAGTATATCCTTTCTTTGATATTGGCGCAATTGGATGACTTCCAACGTTGACATGGCAGCAGGAGATTGTGCCAATTCATCTACTATGTTGTAGGTGTGGGGGGCTTTGGCAGAAGCAACATTTCAGCGTAATGGCCCTTTGGGTATCTTGTCAATGACCTCTACTCGAGGCTGAGGGATATCTAAGGGAGCATTAGGTTTCAAAATGGAATCTGTGGAAACTTTGGTTTGGGACTTGGTTGCAGACGTAGCACGTGGCTTGTCATATTGGTGTGACTGGGTCTGAAGGTTTACATCAGCGGTATTAACCTCTTTAGAATTAATCATGAGAATATGGTAATCAGGGGTACCAGAATGTGAAGGTTGAGGAGCAGCCTGACCTTGAGGGTGTTGGGCATCAACATATCCTTGCTGAGGGAAAGGATTAGTGAACACAAACGGTTGAGATGGCGTAATATTTTTAGGAACCAAAGCGGTGGCTTGCTATCCTCTAGATGTTGCTTGTGCTTCCCACAACTGGCGCATCTAGGGTAAAAGGGAACAATCATGAGTATAATGGCCATGGACACCACAACAATAATAAGGCATGTTCGTACGAAGAGGCCTATTCTACTTGGGTTGATCGCCCTATTGCTAGTTTGTAGTGTTAGGCTGGTTCCCTTGGGGTGTGTTTGGTTGATTACCTTGGTTCCCTTAATTACCTTGTGTTGGTTGGTTCTGGTTGTATTTCCTCTTTTTCTTCGAATTAGGAGGATTAGTCGCACTATGTTGCACATACACCTAACCCTGAGGGGGAGATAACTGTTGTGGTGGAGGTTGAGAAGGCACGGGAGGCTGGGGTGATGATGTCAGAGGGGCTAGAGCACCAAGCTATGGATAAGGATAGAGAGGAGGTTGAAAAAAATTGGGGTAAACAAGTTGAGAAAGAGTTGGCCCTGGCATCGGTTGATGTAGTTGGAAAAATACGTAAGGTGTGCTTTGTCCTAGATACATGTTGTTGGGAGGGGGATAAGTGTTGGAGGAGCTGGTTCCTCCCTGAGGAAAACCATAACCCATGGAAGGATTAGTATACGGATCTGAAAGAGATCCAACGATACCATCGGCGACGTGAAATGCCCCCGGTGCATTGGCACCACCAGGTTTAGGAGGATTCGATAAAACGATATAAACATAACTAGATTGGGCATAGATAAACCATATTTCAACATGACTTAGAGAACTTCTTCCTCGATTTGAGGAAAGTGAGACACGACATATTTACCAATAGAAGGAAAAATCGTTCTGAGAAACCAATCCATATAGACATGGTCGTCAAAGGTAGGAGCTCAACACAAGCTCCTCCTTCTATGCCATTCTTGGACATGGTCAGAAAGGTGGGTGGTAGAAGTTTGACGAAATGTAGTCAATAATTCAGTATCAGTATCATAGTGGAGAGGTAACTGGAAGTAGGACATAAATTCTTTAGCAAGAGTTGCAAAAGTGGAATGAGAGGCAGTGACCTAGTCGACATACCACTTTGCAGCTTCCCCAGTGAGCATACATTGGAAGAACCAAAGGTGGATGGAGTCATGGGAAATATAATTCGACAAACACCACATCTGAAAGGATCAGATGTGATTAGTAGGGTCCTCTCTTGCATTTCCTTCAAACTTAGGAATGTCGGAAGGAAGCTTATTTAGCATAGAAATCCAACCTGGATCATGGAGTATAGGGTTGTTGATTAACTGGCTGAAATAGGGAAGGTTTAAACCTGCCATAAAAGGTAGTAAAGGAGTAGTTGGAATGGTTGCGATGGTGACTCCGCTAGTAGCGGCTCCAGCATTAGAGATGGGGCCACCACTAGCTTTAGGGCCAACACCTACATTGGCACCTGACATGGTGACAAAATAAGGTGGAGGGGAACCGGGTTTGGAATCAGAGGAAGAACCCGATGAACCAGAATCAGTGTCGATATGGGGACTCAGCAGAGGACTAACTCGAATTCTACACGGTGGAGTAAGTCTTCCTAACGGAAACTGAGGATGAAGGCCTTAGATTCTATGAGATAAATGCCTTTGGGGCGCAATGATGGCAAGTCACATATGACACAACAAGCTGGAAGAGTGATAAACAAAGGCTCAGTGAGGCAGATAAATTAATTACGATGTTTATGGCTTGGCTTGGCGTTGTAAACAAGGCGATCTTCACTTTAGGTGTGCATGTGTTCAAGCCGTGTGTTAATTTTAATTAAGCTGGATGGTTGTATAAAGAAAAATAAAAAATGTTAAATAACTATAAATGAAACTGAAATGAGAGTAAAATAAACAGCTATAGATGCATAAATTCAACCCAAAAGAAGGCTTCCCAAACAAGTAGTCTAAAAGGTAGGCGAAATTGACTCAAAACACACAATACGGAAAAAATATCTAAGGTCTAAGGGACAGAGAGATAATGACTCAGATCTCTTGGAAAAGGTGTAGAAAACAACAAGAAACCAGAGGGAAAATTGTTGCAAAATGGGAGGCGAAAGGTTAAAACCCTAGGGGAAACAAGGGAACCCTAAGGTAGAGACCAAAAAAAAATCAAGAGGGGGTTTTGGATGGAATAATAACTAATCAAAAGGAACCTAAAAGAAGGACATATCAAACCCTAAAAAATGGCTAAAAGTGCTGCAAAATCTCAGACTACTTACTCAACTATACCCCTCCGAGAAAGGTGGAAGTGTACTGAAACCTTAAGGGGCTTGGTTCTACTTCAAGGAGATAAATTGAGCATATCCAGGCCTAAGACGCATTGATACAGAGGTCAGACAACCCTGAACAGCGCTTGCAGCAAACCTTGACTGTCACAGAAAAAACTCAGAAAAAATTTGTAGCTCGCAGGTATTGACCTATAAACTGTGGAAATCACAGTTTCTGGGCTGATAGTTGCGATTTCAGGAAGAAATCACAGGTTTTTGGCCAAAAATTTTAAGTTCCAGATCCGGGATCTTTGAGCGGAAATTTTTGAAAAAATTTATCGTCTCTGGTGCGGTAGATACCTGTTACAACAGTGGAGTCACCATTTGTTGACGCCAATGTGTAATTAAAAACGCAACAGAGTCTTAGCATAAATTCTTAACACAAGTGTAAGGAAAGAGCTCACTTTAGCTGCATGTGACAAACAACCCTAACAACACATATGGCTGCTTAACTTCCTTAGATCTACAATAGATAATCGAAACAAATGCTGCCAAAAACCCAATCTATGTAGTAAAAGTAGCTAAATAGTCAAAACAAATAATAAATGCTCCATACATCCAACAGACAAGATACTATATAAATAATTTTATATGTATTAGAACACCTAGGAATGGAACAAAGAATGATGTTACCTGTCCCCCTCAATGGGATGGGTTCTTGGCCATCCTTAATGCTTCAAATCCAGAAGTTTCTCTCTCTCAATGGTGTAGAAAACCCGAAAAGTGTTGAACTCTATGGGATCTCAAGAAGCAAATAAAATAGTAGCAACAATGAGAATGATCAAAGCGCGACAATGAAAGTGGTCAAAGTGAATAATGAATTTATAACAAAATATTCATTTATCTTCGATAATGGAAAATAATAAAGTATTATTAACCAAGATCTAGATCTAACTGCTTGAAATATTTTATTATATTTTGTTGGAGGGAAAAGGAACTTAAATTGGTTAAATACCTTTATTTAGCAATAATAAACAAATAAATGATTTATTTATCATTTCAAGTATGGGGTTAAGGAATAATTTAACAAATGGTGATTTATTTAATTATTTCTAGGTGATTTAGTCAAATTTAACAAGGAATAATAACTAAATAATGATTTAATTAGTTATTCCTAGAGAAAAATAAGAAAAATAATGATTTATCTAATTATTTCTCATAATTGGGTTAAATATGACCAGGAATATTATTTAAACAGTGGTTTAATTAATCATTCCTAGAGGAAAATCAGATAAATAAGGATTTATTTAATTATTCCTCATGGGGTTTCATGTTTGAACCAGACATAACTTAATAAAATATGGTTTATTAAATTATTTCATATAGTGAAAGCAATTTTACTATGGTAAAATTGGTCTTACATGAGTTACTTCTATCCATCTAATTGTAAATGGTTAGATGACCAAAAATTGGTGTAACAAAGGTTGTGATCAGGCTTGAAGAATAAAACTTGAGGATTGCATGGTTGATGATGATTCGCTGTTGATTTGAGGATCAAGAAGTTATTGAAAAGCTATCCAAGAAATAAATTGAAGCTGAGTTGGTGCTTAGCTAGGATATTAGTGTCTATTTTCAGTTGGCTCCCATGAATTTTGTTGAGTTGGTGCTTAACTGGGGGATTGGAGTCTCATGTAGGTTGGTTCCTACAAAAATTGTAAGACGATGCTTATAGAGGGATGGTGTCCTCACTAGTTGGTGTAGTAAAATGAAGTTGATATAAAAGCATTCAAGTTGTTTTATCCTAGTTTGGGTTTCCACTTTAAAATATTTATGTTCATGTGTTTTTATCTTTGATGGTTATTCATGTGGTGCATTAATGGTTTAAAAAAAAAATTGGCTAAATACTAATTCAATTCCCTCTCATTATTTTCTATAATTGGTATCAGATTTGGTTCCTTAGACACAACCTAACAATTGGAAGGTTACTTCAAACACAAATGGAAAATTAAAGAAGTCGTGAATCATAATCCCTGAAAGAAATATCCTTCATAGCCATGAATGCAAAACGCGGTAAAGAAGATGAAGGGAATCAAAAGAGACAGTCAGATCTAGAAGAATGTTATACCATTGATGTTGAAGAATAATGTGTAAGTCCAAGAAGAGAAAATAGAAGGATTAAAGAGAAATTACAAATCCTTAAAGAAAATAATCATAACCTTGAAGAAACAAAAGTTGTCCTCCTAAGATTTCAAGCAAAGGAAGTAGAGAAGAGAAAAGAAATGGTGTCAATTTAGCTAAAGGAAATTGTTGAAGACTATGAGAAGCTAGAAGGAGAAGTTATCAAATATAGAAAGAGAAAGAGAAAAAATATAAATAATTCATCTCCTTTAAAATATGACTAGAAGAAGCTAAGGGAACAACATAAGTTATGAGAAGGTAGCTAAAGGAAAACGAATAAAATTTGGAAAGGATTGAAGGAGAGATTATCTCATTAAGGAATTGAGTATACAAGCTCATCAATAAATTGAAAAGTTCCCAAATATTGGATCATATTATAACCTCCCCTCCCAATATTTATCCTCTTTCACAAGATCCCAGGGTAAATGTGATTTTGAGTGATACTATGACATGACATGACCTCCAAGTTCTATTTAAGGAAGTGGGGCCTACAAACTGAACACTCACTGGCATCCCACAAGTACTACATATCACTCAAGAGCTAGAAAACCACCCCAAGTGATTAATCCCTGAGCTAGAACCCTTTTTCTTCGACCTAGATCCATAACTTCACCCTTGACACTGCATCCATGCAGTTTGAATCCTGTAACAACACTCACAATCTTGCTTCCATCTGATTATGACCTAAATTTCCCATTTAGTGCCAACAGTTCCAAGATCTGAGCCACTTTTCCAAGCTACTCTCCATACCACTACCTAGAACTACCCGTAACTTTCTAGATTCATGATTAAGGTGACGAAAATTCCAAACATTCAAACTTGAAACAAGAACTTGACCTAGACTTCCTAGTACACATTAGACATTTCATCAAACATATGGTAAACATCTAAGTTACAAGTCATGAATGCATATCTGATCATAAATCTCTAAGATTCATTTTATAATCACCAAGAAGGGCTAATTCCCTCTCAAGTAGCTACAACCACACTTTTTGTCCCATGCATTCATCATCCATTCAAATACTTATCAAATCATGGAAAAGTTTCATAGTGAGAGCACTTCATAGAACCATGCTTATAACCAACACCTAACCAGAATATTAACCATGACAAATCAAACATAGAATCCACATAATAAAAAGTACAAGTGCTCATATATTACAATAGGAAAATAGATCTTATTAACTTATGTAAAATCCAACCAACTTAGGGAATTCCACGTACCACCTAAATATAGATTGGGTTCAACCAAATCTTTCTTTCATCCAATCACCCTCGTGTCATATTCCAAGCATAAATATGGGATATCATGGAATAAACCAAGACATAATAAACTAGGGACTCCAGATTTTAAACCACATCCATGCTCAAGCTACCGTGATCTCACCTAAACCGGTCCCAAGTTCACAAAACCAAACCGAGCTCGGATGCCTCAAAAATTTCTTCACCATACCTTGAGGAATTTTCTTGTCTCCACCCACTTTTCAGAGGCTTCATTGAGAAAAATTTCTCCACCCAAACCCTTGGGAATTTTCCTGAGACCACCTCACCCGGTTCCAAAACCTTACAGCAACCCAAATCTCAACCAAGAATGAATCCTATGACACCATGGTTATCCAGGAAATGGCAAGGCAAGGATGATAACATTTTCAAACCAGGAAAAACCCATGCCAATGACAGAAAATGAACCAAATAAACAAATTCATGTACCACACATTCACACCTCAACTATGAAATCACACATGCAACCTATTACTTGCAAAAGCCTCCTACTGAAGTTTTTGATCCAACCTTTTCCTTGCGCCCCCTTTCTTTCCTTTGCTTTCATTTGTCCAAATCCCAGTGAATGCCAAAATTCTCTAAGAATACTATAAGTGTGCAAGAGTGTATGAGAGAGAGAATGAAAGGAGAGAGCCAAATTGAACTGAGAAAAGCTATGAACTAATCATATGATGCCTTTTTATTATTGATGTCTCATTTTCCTTCATTTTTCTTCTAATTTCCCTTACATGCAAATTTGTGTCTCTTCACCTTCCTTTTCTTGTATTTCCATTATTAAATTTCAAAATTATTTCCTCTCTCTTTTTCAATGTCTCTTAAAATTTCCATATGAATTAATGAACTAAAAGTGATGCCCACTAAAGTGTTTTCCCAATGTTTATCTTGGAATACATGTCCCTTGACCTTGGTCTTATTTTTCCTTTATTATCCTTTATTACATGAAACTTTAACCTGGATTTGTTACAAACCCCTTCCCCTTAGGGGAACAACATCCTCATTTTTCTATTACACCTATGACCAGCAAATTGTTGAGAAAAAAACATACTTCCTATGGAGCTTAATAACATAGCTCAATGTATTTAGAATGACACCCTACTGAATACAAAACAAACATATCACTTATTGGAGTTTTATAATATAGATCATTGCAGTATTTACAAGCACACACATATACATATATCTAAAATTCATTTTCTTGAACCAGTAAACAAAAAAGGATACAAAGCCTGCATATGATCAACCATCTCCAATGTAGCTTCATCGAGCCCAAAGTGCTTCCACTGCACTTTAACTTTCTCTATTGCTCGATTATAGAGCATGAGTTTTTTTCACTGCAATATGCATTGAGGTTATGGTTGGAACTCTCCCTTTATTTCAACCTACAATACATACCAATCAACCACATTATCATCATCCTGGACATATCTCTTAATTAATGAAACATGGATAATGTCATGGATTTTAATTTTTTGTGGAAATGCAAGTCTGTAGGCCACTGGTCCAATCATCTCAAGGATCACAAAAGGCCCCCAATACCAAGGTTCTAGCTTGGTACGTGATCCAATCCTCAAGGAGATCCGCTTGGGCCTGATGTGCAAGTACACATGCTCCCCAACCTAAAACTCCTTAAATGCTTTATGTTGGTATGCATAACTCTTATTCCCTTTCTATGTTGCATTCAAATTCCTTTTGATAACATGCATCTCCTGCTCCATCTCAACCAACATGCCTGGTCTAATTAGCACCTTGTTCACTAGATCACTCCAACTGATGGGAGTATTACAACTCCACCTATAAAGAGCCTCAAATGGACTCAATCTCAAGGATTCTTAATACATGTTGTTATATTCAAACTCCATTAGTGGAAGATTTCTAGATCCCTATGATACTAGTGTATTCCCCTTATTGTTATTGTTAGTGTAGCCCCCTATTTTTATTTTTGTGCCCATGTATTCCCTGTGTTGTTATTGTTGTGCCACATAGAATCTCACTATTGTTATTTTTGTTCCCTTACATTATTATTGTTATGTAGGCTCTGATTATATTGTGACCCCTTAGACTCCTATATATACCAAGGAGTTCTTATCATTTGTATCATCCAAGAATTGTACATTTATATAATATACAGGAGGTTTCCCCCTCGAATAAGAAAATTTTAAGTCATTGATATATCTTTTCTTTTTTCTTTGAGATGGTTGCATAACATTTGGTATCAGAGCTTTGGATTCTAGGGTTTTTCTTCTTCAAACAGATCATCTTGGAATTTTTGCTATAAAAAAAATTCTACGAAGTTTCAGAAGCTAAAATTGCAACCACGTGGAGCCGAAATATTGGTGAACCTCACGTACACATTTCATATCATGGTTCGCTATATTTTCAGACATATGATTTGAGGAATTTATGGTTTTTGTAGGCTCCATAATTCCATCTCAAACAAGTTACCTATGGAAAATCTTCATAACTTTCTCTTTGAACATCAGATTTGAATTTCATAAAAATTAACTGAAATTGGAAAGAATTTTTTTTAGGTATTATTTTCAGGGCCGAAGGTCAAAAGAGTGACATGTGGCACTCCGTACAATTTTTCTCTATTGAGCCAGTCTATAATCAGGACATTGTGGGAGATTGGGAATAACACTTTCTTGAAGAATCCAATCTTAGTCTGACTTGTGGGATTGGAAATAAGACTCAAAGGGATACAACAAGAATAAATTTCATACCTTATAGATCCAAAATTACATAGATACAACAATTTCAATATCGAGCTCCTTAAAGGCAAGAAAAAGGTGTGTATTTTTTAAAACAAGTGCATAACTTATGTTTCAAAAATTAGTTTGAAGTCATTCAAAGGGCATAGTGAAGCATAGATATCATTGTTTTATTTTGAAATCCCTCGAAACAAAAATATGGACACACCTAGTAAGCAACCAGAAAGCTCTACTATGATGCATGAAGAAGAGGAAGAAATACAACATGATATATCAAAATCGGGCGACCAAGTGAAACAAATTTCGCTTTTGCAAATATTAACTAAAAATGAAATGAAAGCTAAGATGAATGGTTTGAAGAATGGTTTAAAATCAAACATGGAATATTTTAAGGATGGATTAAAAGCATACATGGAAGATTTGAAGGATAGATTAAAAGTAGACATGGAAGGTTTGAAGGAAGGTTTGACAAAGTTGCTACAAGAAATGCTTCCTAATGGTGAAAAGGTATTCCATGAAACTCATGATGAGAAAAAAAGGAATGTTAATTAGTATTTTAGAGACTCCAATGTTGGGTTTAAGAATCACCACATTCGAAATATCGATATGAGGAATTTTGATGGCGAGGATCTAGTAACATGGATACTATAGATGGAGCAATATTTTGATCTCCATGATGTGAAACACACACAAAAGGTACGCATTGCAACATTTTATTTAAAACCAAATAAATTTGTATTGTATCGATGCCTTTGTTATCGTAAACCACTTGTCACTCGTTCAATTTTACGAAGGAAATGATAACACATTATGAGGATAGAAAGAGAAACACCTTCTTTAGCCAATTGATAAATCTCAAACAAAAGGGTTCAATGGCTGAGAACATTGAGGACTTCCAAAATTGAATATCAAGTTAAATTATATTCCAGATGAGAATAGAAGTTATTTATTCCTAGGTAATTTGAAGTATAACATCCAACATGAGGTTCACCTTTGGGAACTTGATTCATTGGAGAAGGTATTCAGGGTGGCAAGAAAGGTTTAAAGAAAAATTATGGAAACAAGGAAGTATGCCACTCACAAATATAAAAATGGAAGTGTTACTACTCCTAGCCTTCCACAACCTACAAGGTTGATGCCACAACAATTGGAGGAAAAAAGAGAAAAATGGATTTGTTATAGTTGTGATAGAAAATACACTAAAGTTCATAAGTGTGCTCAGAAGAAATTATTCTAGATAGATTCTGAAGAGGAGGAAGAAAAGGAACAAGAAACATCAAAAGAGGAGGATATACACCAGGAACCAAACCATGAGAAAGAAGAAATGAATCCGACCATATATTTCAATGCATTGGCATAATTACCAATCCAAAAACACTCAACATAGAAGGATATATCAAGAAGAAACATGTAATAATATTGATTGATTCAGGTAGCACTCATTACTTTATTCTTTATAAGATAGCCAAGGATTTGAATTGCTTCCTATATCCAACACTAGAGTGTCAAGTGATGGTTTCAAATGGAGGAACTACAAATTTATCTATAAAGTGCCATAATATCAAGCTAACCATGGGGGGATATGTATTGAATGGTCCAATGTTTTCCATTTCAATGGGTGTTGTTGATGTTGTACTAGGATTCCAATGGTTACAATCTTTGGGGGTGATAGCTTTTAATTTTCAAGAACTTTTCTTGAATTTTTTTTGGGATGGAAAGGAATTTAAATTAAAGGGTATCATAAGGAAATCGGGAAATATTATCATCTCTAATGGCATGACAAAACTTCTGAAGAAAGAAAAACGGGGTGTAATTGCACAATTATGCTCATTAGAGGTTCAAACATCAAAATCATTTATTTCTCCATATCTCCAAAAAAGGCTTAGAAAATCATTCCAAGATATTTGAGACCCCCAAATTCCTCTCACCTATTCATGATCATGATCATGCTATTCATTTGATTCCAGGAATTTTTCCTCTAAACATCAAACCTTGCAGATATCACTATGCCTAAAAGAGTGAAACTGAATGTATGGTTGGATAAATGCTAGAGGTTGGTATAATTCAACCTACTCAAATTTCTTTCTCTGCTCCAGTAGTATTGATGTGCAAAAAGGATGGATCAAGGCGTATGTGTCCAAATTATAGGGAGATCAACAAGCTCATTATTAAAGATAAATTTCTCATTACTATCATTGATGAATTGTTGGATGAATTACATGGATCAATTTACTTCACCAAGTTGGATCTTCATTTAGGATATCATGAAATTAAATTGAAGACTGAGGACATTTCGAAAATAGCATTCAAAACTCATGAGGGTCATTATGAATTTTTGGTCATTCCTTTTTTCCTTACCAATGCACCTTCGACATTTCAAGGTTTGTTGAATTCCATTTTCAAACCCTTCTTTTGAAAATTTGTGTTATCATTTTTTGATGATATAATAATCTACAACAAGTCTTGGAAGGATCATGTTAAACATGTTGACATGGTCCTCAAACTATTGGAGGAGAAACAATTATATGAAAAAACCTCCAAATGTTTCTTTAGAGTACAAGAGGTGGAATATTTGGGTCATATTGTATTTTGCGAGGGTGTTAAGGTAGACCCTAAAAAAAAAAAAATCAATTAAGGAATGGAAAATCCCCATAACCATAAATTATCTTCGCTTAGGTTGACAAGGTATTATCACAAGTTTGTTAAGAATTGTGGGAGAATAGCAACACCTTTAACAACATTACTGAAGAACGATTCACTTTCTTGGACTCCAAAAGCAACTAAGGCCTTTGAACATCTTAAAGAGGCAATGTTCCAAGCATCGGTCTTAGCTACGTCTGACTTCACAAAAAACTTTATTGTGGAATGTGATGCCTCATGAAATGGAATTGGTGTTGTTTAATGAAAGAAGGAAGACCCATTGCTTTTGAAAGTCGTCCAATGAAAGGAAATTATTTACACAAACCTATTTATGAGAAGGAAATTTTGGAAATACTACATGCACTAAAGCAATGGAGACCTTACCTAATGGGAATAGAATTCAAGGTAAAAACATATCATGAGAGTCTTAAATACTTTTTGGAACAAATATTATCTTTATAAGAGCAACAAAAATAGGTCACAAAGATGTTGGCCTATGACTTTGAAATCACCTACAAAAAAGGGAAGCAAAATGTTGTTGCAGAAGAATTTCTTTGTGTCATTTCTATTATCCAACATGATTGGATAACCAAAACAAGGGATGAATGGAAGAGTGATGAAGAGGTGTGGACACTCATTCAATAGTTGTAGCAACATCCTTGTACATCTGATACATTTAGCTAGAAAATTTATTCATTACAATACAAATATTGCTTATATCTTTGTAAGAATTCCCAATTCAAGCGAAATATTCTTTTGGAACTACACACCTCCCCCTTAGGAGGGAACTCGGGATTTTTAAAAACTTACCATGGGGTCAAGAAGGATTTTTTTTTGGGATGGCCTTAAATCTGATATTCAAATTTTTTTAGCATAATTTTTGGTTTTCCAACAAAATAAAGTTGAGACAGTTGAGACCTCGGGTCTATGACAACCTTTAGCCATTCCAAGTCAGCATTAGGAGGAGGTCTCAATGGATTTTATCATAGGTTAACCCAACTCTAAAGGAAAGTTTTTCATCATGGTGGTAGTTTATAGACTTACCAAGTATGCACACTTTTGTGCATTATCTCATCCTTTTAATGCCAATACATTTGATATTGCATTCATGGAAACAATTCAAAAGCTAAATGGAAAGCTAAATATTATTTTAAGTGACAGATATCCCATTTTCACTGGAAGTTTTTTGACGGAATTATTTTCTTTTCTTTGTACTCAATTAGCTCATAGCTCCTATTATCATCCTCAATTTGATGGGAAAACTAAGATAGTGAACACATGTTTAGAAGGATATATTTGTTTCTTTGTATATGATAAACAAACACAATGGGTTAAGTGGTTACCTCTAGGTCAATGGTGGCATAACACTTCCTTTCATACTGCAGCAAAAATGACCCCATTTATGGCACTTTATGCATATCATCCACCATCCATCACATCATATTTAAGACAAAATTCTAAGTTTCAAGCAGTGGAAGATCACATTGAGCATCAACAACAATTTCTCTAACTCTTAAGGATAACCTCACTCTAGTGCAGAATCGAATGAAACAACTGACAGATCAACATCAGAGTGAAAGAACGTTTGATATATGTGACTGGTATTTTTACAGCTACAACCATACAAACAAATGTCCCTCAAGCAAGCTAAGAAGAATAATAAATTATCACCCAAGTATTATGGTCCTTACAAGGTGTTGCAAAATATTGGTACTATGATAAAGTCTATTTTCCTGCATCTTCCTGAGTACACCTAGTTTTCCATGTTTCGTGCTTAAATAAGGTTATTCGTGATAAGATCCCAGTTCAAATAGTGTTTCCAAAACTTAAATAAGAAGGAAAATTCATATTTTATCCCGAAGAAGTAACAGAAACAATAACTAGACAACTATTAAATCAATAAATTTCAGAGTATCTCATTAAGTGGAAGAACTTACCCGCTAAAGTATCCACATGGGAGGATGAGAATTTTATACAGAAACATTCAAAACTACTCAAGTGTTGAGGACAACACTTTTTTAAGGGGGAGTGGCATGTTAGGCCCCTATAGTAATAATTCATTCCCCTTATTGTTATTTTTTGTGTGGCCCCTATTGTTATTGTTGTTCACGTGTATTCCCCATGTTGTGATTTGTGTGCCCCATAGAATCCCACTATTGTTATTGTTGTGCCTTTTCATTATTAGTGTTATGTAGGCTCTTATTATATTGTAACCCCTTAGACTCCTATAAATACCAAGGAGGTCGTATCATTTGTATCATACAAGAATTGTTCATTTATGTAATATAAAGGAGGTCCCCCCTCAAAGAGGAAAATTTTTAAGTCATTGATCTATATTTTCTTTTCTTATTTGAGTTTGTTTCGTAACAAAGATACTCCTCCCATTTCCTCTACTGATGCATGACATACATCCTCAACACATCCTCAAGGATTTTTTTAACCCCTTTTTTATGTCCATCTGTCTGTGGATGATAAGTTGTACTGAAGACTAAATTTGTCCCAAAGCCTGTAAACAACTCCTTCCAAAACCTGGAAGTGAACTTGGAATCTCTGTCTAATATGATTTCTTGGGATCACCATGCAACCTCATTATCTCCTTGATGAATATTTGAGCTACCTCACTAGTTGAACTAGTAGACTTAACTACAATGAAGTGAGATACCTTACTCAACATGTCAACCACAACCAAAATGGAATCATGTTTCTTTTATGTCCTCAGCAAACCTGTAATGAAGTCCATGGAAATGACCTCCTATTTCCATTATGGAATCAAAATAGGATGTAATAAACCAAATGGATGCTTACACTCTACTTTTACCTGCTGACAATCCATAGATATAGCAATGAATTCAACCACCTCTTTCTTTAATTTAGGATAATGATAGAGCTGATTGATTGTTGTCAATGTCTCTTGATATCCTGGGTGACCTAAATACGGCTTGACATGAAACTCCCTCAAGATAAGCTTCTTGAGCTCACTGTTATCTAGCACATAAATCTTGTTCTTGAATCTGACCAAGCCATTTTTTGTGAGGTGATACTCCTCATTCCTATCACCTTCACCCTTCTATTGTAACATATGCTTCAAGTACTAATACATGTCATCATGTTGTCCTGTCCTGCCTACAATATCTGCTCCTAAAAATCTATCCCATAAGAGCTCATAGTTTAAATATGATGCACCTGCACTCTCCTACTAAGATATTTTGCAACCTTTTTCTTATTTCCCTTGATGTATGTGATCTCAAAATAAAAATCACTGAGGGTAGAAAATCATCTAGCTTTCCTGGCATTCAGATTGGGTTGGTAGAACAAGTACCTCATTCCACTATGGTCATTCTTTAGAATAAACCTCCTGCTAAGAAGATAATGCCTCCACATATTCAAGGAGTGTATGTTAGCTTCTAACTTGAGTTCGTGAGTCACATAGATCTATTCATGCTCATTCAACTTCCTTGACCCATAGCATACCACTTGTACTTCTCACATCAAGACTCCACCAAGTCACCTCTTGCAAGAATTTTTACATACCATGAACTCTTTATTAGGATCTACAATCTTCAAGAGTGGAGAATTTGTAAGTAAATGCTTCAAATTCTCAAAACTAGTTGCACACTCCTCTATCCATTCAAACTTATTCCCTTTACTCTGCAAATATGTAATAGGATATGCAATTTGTGAAAAGTTTTTGATGAACCTCCTGTAATAACCTTATAGTACCATGAATGATCTGACCTCATCAACATTCCGAGGAGTTGACCACTCCATGATAATTCTAATATTTTCCGAGTCGACTGATATACCTTCCTTGGAAACAACATGTCCCAAGTAATGAAATTCAATATGAAATAAACTGCACTTGGTAAGCTTGGCATAAAATTGATTCTCTCTCATCAAACTTAACATTGTTTCCAGGTGCTTTGCATTTTCTTCCTCATTCTTAGAATATAGATATATATCATCAATGAACACTATCACAAACTTGTCCATATAAGGGTGCAACACATTTTCCATCAAACACATGAAAGTAGCTAGAGCATTAGTAAGACCAAATGGAACCACCACAAACTCATAATGCCCAAACTTGGTACGGAATGAAGTCTTGTAACTGTATTCTTTGATGCACACCTGATAATATCCTGATCTCAAGTCAATATTTGAGAACATTATTGCTCCCTTCAGTTGATCAAACAAGTCATTGGTATGTGGAAAGGATGAATTTTCTTAATGGTCACCTTGTTCAACTCCATGTAATCAATGTACAATCTTATAGTACCATCTGTCTTCTTCAAAAACAATATCGGTGCACCCCTAGGTGATACAATTGGCTTGATGTGTCCCTTATCAATAATTTCCTTTAGCTATAGCTTCAATTTCACCAACTCCGGAGTACTCATCCTGTAGGGTTCCTTGATGAGCCTAGTGTTGCTCCTCATACCAACTCAATAGATAAATCCACTTCCCTATGAGGTGGTAACTCTGAAATATCTGCAAGAAACACATCCTAAAACTAATGAAAAATCGGATACCTCTTCAATAATTTCTCATCCTCAACATCCTTACCCTTGTCACTGGAAACATAAACTGCAAATAATACATACCCTTTTTTGAAATTATGCTTAGCTTGCATGGTTGTAATCGTTCTCACTGATGTAGGCTTCTTGTTTCCCTGCAAGATTCTCTTCTCTTGGTTATCATCTAGGAACTCAATAGCCTTCTCATAACAATCTACCTTGGTCATGTGAGTCAACAACCAATCCATACCTAAAATCATACTATATGAACCTAATGGAAGAAAATTTAGATGTGTTGATTTAGGAATAAAATTCAACTCAAATGTACAAGATCACCCAACGTGAACTCTTTTCTTGGTCCATGTAGCCAATTACACCAACCAAGACTTTGCATGCACTTCTTTATTCAAGCCACACTTATCCACTATGTCAGGACCAACATAACTATAATTAGATCTAGGATCAATCAAAATGGAAACAAATCGATCATAGAGCTTACCTTCCATCTCAATAATGGATGTTTGATGATCTTCCTACATGTTATCAAGTGTTGCATAGATCTCGGGAATGCTCTGACCAACATCCCCAACTTTTTTCTCCTCCTAGGCACTATAGATTTGAGGCCTGCCACCCTGGTACTAGGAACAATCCTTCTTGTGATGATCCTTGCTACAAATCCAACACATCAATGGTTCTCTTCCACTACCTTTATTATGCTCCTCAGGCTAATGTCCATGTCTTTTCTCAGGTATATTGAACTTATTGTAAGGAGCCACATTTTCTTTCTCACATGCATCTTGAGGTCTTCCCTCCTTCTGGGGAAATTTTCCTTTAGTCTTCTCATTCCCTTCACAGTCACACTTAGGCTCAGACTTGCACTTCAATTACTAATAAAAATGATTCAATTTCCTAATGACTTCCTCCAATGATCGGGGCTCATCATACTTAATATAATCCTTGAATGCTAATGGCATTCCACTGATGAATATTTGAACCTTTGTCTTCTCATCCTTGAGGTAAGGAACATACCTCAACAGCTCCAAAAAATTAGTTGTGTACTCTTCATCTATCATAGATCCAATCTTCAGCTCATAGAACTCCTTAGCATTTCCATCATAGTATCTTTCAAATAAGTACTTCTTTCTAAATATTATTTTAAACTCATTCCAACTTAATGTTTCTACCTTGATGCCTTTAATATGCTTCACATTTTCCCTCCAGATATTTTATTTTCCTTTGAGATGTAAAATAGATATCATGGTTTTCATATATTCTCCATAATCATGCAATTTGAAAAAATTCTTCATCCCAAGAAACCACTGCATCTTCCAGTTTCTTCATCTCTCCATCAAATGTAGGAGGCTTGGCTTTCTTGAACTCATCTAGCAAGTACTTCCTCTCACTCCCATAAGGATGATGGAGGTGATTACCATGATGTATCTCTAAACCAGAACTAGAATAGAACCCATAAGCACTACCTCTCATGTCATGTGTATCCAATCATATACCGCCTATGACTATTCATCCATGTCCAACTTGTATCCTAGTTGAGGCCTGCTACCATATGCCCCATTAATCCTTTCCTCTTGTCCATGACTAATCAATGGTTTCCCCTATCTCTAAAAATATGATAGGCTTTATAGGATCATTGCATTAACCTCAACTTTCTTTTATTGAGCTCTAGAAAACCTTTCCTGTGACTCAATTATCTTGTCACTATCCACCTTGCAACTTCTGATTTCTTCCTTCAAACTCCTCAAGGTATCTTATATATCAGGAGAGTACTCATCTCCTTGCTACTCAAATAAACTATAAGGAGAGTCACATGAGCTATAATCCACCATTTTTCTCGTCATCTCTAATATTTTTCTTCCCACAAACATACCATGTTAAATAAACCAAATATAGACACAACCAAAATCATTCCTTAGTGAAGTTCAAGGGAGGCTATCTTGTATACTTAATCAGTCCATATTAGCACAATATATATATATATATATAATACACCAACATATAACCCTATCGACATGATTCATGATAACTCAAACTGTAACACTGACTACATACATGACAACCATAACCACTGTAATGCATGCATAACAGTCACATATAGCCCATCCAGTACAAGTGTTTGAACCTGGAAGTTCTGATACCAATATGTGGTATCAGATATCACCCAAAGAGAATGGAACCTGCTCTAATACCAATCTATAACCACCGCTCCAACATTTACCCACTTTCACAAGCTCCCAAGGTAAATGTGAGATTAAGTTCTAATATGACATGACCCAACCTCCAAGTTCCAGTTAAAGAAGTGGGACCTACAAACTGAACACTTACTGACATTCCACAGGGACTAAATTTCACTCATGAGTTGGAAAACTACCCCAGGTTATCAATCCCTCAGCTGGAACCCGTTTTCTCTAACCTACCTGCATAAATGCACCCTTGACACTAGATCCATGTGGTTGGAAGCCTATAACTGCAATCACAGGCTTGCTCCCATGAGGTTATGATCTAAATTTCCCAATTTAGTGCTAGTGGTTTCGATATCTGAGACACTTTTCCAGGCTTGTCTCCAAACCACTGCCCAGAAATTCCTGTAACTTTTTAGAATCATGTTTAAGGTGATGACAATTCCAAACATTCAAACATGAAGCAAGAACCCGACCTAGACTTCCTAGTACACATTAGACATTTTTTCAAACATATGGTAAACATGTAAGTTACATGTCATGAATGCATATCTTATCATAAATATTTGACCTTCATATGAGAATAACTAAAAAGGTATAATTCCCTCTCAGGTAGCTGCAACCACACTTGTTATCCCATGCATTCATCAACTATTCAAATACTTATCAAATCATGAAAAAGATCCATAACAAGAGCACATCATAGAACCATGCTTATAACCAGCACATAAATAGAATATTACCATGACAAATCAGCCATAGAATCCACATAATAACAAGTACAAGTGCTCATACATTACAGCTGAAAAATAACTCTTATTAAGTTGTGCAAAATCCAACCAAGTCAGGGACTTCCACGTACCACCCGAACATATATTGGGCTGAACCAAATATTATTTCATTCAATCACCCCATGCCATATTCCAAGTATGAATGTGGGATCTCATGGAATAAACCAAGACATAGTCAACCAAGGACTCCAGAGGTTAAACCACCTCCACCCTCAAGTTATCGTGATCTCACCTAAATTGGTCTCGAGATCACAAAAGAAAATCGAGCTTGGATGCCTCAAAATTTCTTCACCATAACTTGAGGAATTTTCCTATCTCCACCCACCTATCAAGGGCTTCTCGAAGAAAACCATATCCACCTCCAACCCTTGGGAATTTTCCTGAGACCACGTTACCCTGCTCGAAAACCTTTCGGAAATCCAAAGCTCAACCAAGAATGAATCCCATCACACCATGGCTATCTATGAAATGGCAAGGCAAGGTTGAAACCAATGTCAAACCAAGAAAAACCCATGCAAGTGATAGAAAATGCACCAAATAAAAAATGCATGTTCCATGCATTCAAACCTCAGCTAGGAAATCACACATGCAACTTGTTACCTGCAAAATCCTCTTATTGAAGTTGTTGATCCAACCTTCTCCTTACACCCCCTTGCTTTGATTTTCTTTCCTTTCTCCCAATCCCCGTGAATGCCAAAATTCTCCAATAACACTATGTGTGCAAGAGTGTATGAGATAAAAAATTAAATGAGAGAGGCAAATTGAAATGGAAAAAAATTGTGAGTTGATCCTTTAATGCCTTTTTATTATTGATGTCTCCTTTTTCTTCATTTTCATTCATTTTTCCTCTAATTTTCCTTGCATCAAAATTTGTGTCTCTTCAACTTCCTTTGCTCCTATTTTCCTTTATTAAATTCAAAGTATTGCCTCTTTTCCTTTGCAAATTTCCATAGCCATTATTGAACTGAAAATGATTCCCACTAAAGTGTTTTCCCAACATTCAACTTGGAATACATGTCCCATGACCTTGGTCTTATTTTTAATTTATTATCCTTTATTACATGAAAATTTAACCTGAGTGTTAGGGTCCTATAATAATAGGCATCATAATTTTGAATTGACTATGTTGAATCTTGTAATATTGTACATAATTTTCTTTCTACAATTGTTTTCCCATATTAAAAAAATGTAAAGAGGGTCAGTCCTAAAATAAAAATCAAAGGACTAAAATAAAAAGATCAAAAAATAATATAAATTATGAACCCCACCAAAAAGAGATAAAAATAGATCATGAAAGTGATGCACATTTAAATTCCACTACTCCTAGTTTACTTTTTGCAAATAAAAATTGTGTGCAGCTTGTCCAAAATGCCACAATCCATGAAGATCAAACAATTTAATCTTGATTCATTCATGCTTTAAATTTCATGTAATAATAGTTATAGAATAAAGATCTAGCCAAACCATTTAATCTTGGCAGATCAGTAGTTAGGTAGAGAATAATAATGAGCTCATCAGTTTAATATAATCCATTGGAAGTTATAAGGTTAGAATTAGATTAGTTTGATTGTGAAATCCGGATTGTCCACGGTATCATAAATCGATTGTCGATGTTTCGAATCCCAACGGGGATCCATCTTCAGGACGAGAAATGAATGAAGAATGAAAGAAGGTTGCAAAAGGTATAAATAGTGAAGGCTGAGATGATGAGAAGATGAGAAGAGCCGACAGACTCTATAATTAGAAAAAAATAAATGAAGAAAAAATGTTAGGGTAAATAAAGGGTAGGCAGAAGCACTTTTACAAGTTATGGAAAGCATCAATTGGTCATTTCATATCACGAATATCCCCCAAAATCCCCTTCCCCTTGCTTAAAATCCCATTGCCACTCTTAGAATGCATTTTCCCCTGTAAAATATTCCTTTCCCCTCATTTTAACCTTTTCCCCTTCCTAAAAATGTTTTTTCCTTTGAAAATTAAATTCCCCTTTACTAATTTCCCTTTTCATTCAAAAAACATGAAAAATCCACTTATACTAAGTTTTAAATGTTTAAATATATCGGGCCCCACTGTAAAATCCCTCCCCAGTACTATTTTTATTCATTCTTAGTGTATTATTTACATCCTGTTTTCATATACATTTACCCCATATTTATTAATTCCCCGCTTTATATAGTTTACTACCCCCCTTTCATCATTTTTACACACACACACACACACACACATATATATATATAACTTGCATTATATATTTACCCTCCCACTAGGTTAATATCCCCGATCCCATAACCTGATAACCTGATAACTTTACCGCATTTTACCGTGTGATAACCTGCCATCCCACCATTTTGTTATACAAAAAATATCGCCCTTGTTTGAATTTAACCTCCGCGCCCAATGTTTAACTACCGTTGGTTAAAAACATTAAAGCCTACCCTTACACAATTTTTCACCATTTTTTGTTGAAGTTTGCGCAAATGAAGCCTTTTCGACCCATTTTAAAGCAAATTTCAACCAGAAATCACACCTTTTCTACCAGAAGACATTGCTAACTCAAATTTGAAGCGTTATAAGACCAAGGACAGCCCCTGTTTCCTCCAGAACCCATTCTGCAGACCAAAATCACCTTTTCACAGGTATTCATAAGCATCTGAGCCATTACTTCAGCACAAAAAAGTAATAAATTGATAAATGAAAGAATTATATGGCTTCCCAGGACATTGTGACTATTAAACCTTTGCAACCTCTTGTAGTTGATGTTGAACATACCCCCCTTGCAGACAAAGACCTCAAAATCAGTGATACAATCACTAATTTCAACCTCTTGGACATCCACTGTTGGAGCCATGATAAATCCATAGACCAGGCTGATGATATCTACCTTTTGGAATCAAATTTCCCTAAATATATCTTCCCAGAGACCTTTCAATTCCCAGAAATCATCAGACTATGTCAAATGAATTACTTGCCCAATGAAAGAGCCCTAGTAACCCCTAGAAAATAGATTTTGTTCACAATTACTATAGAATCAATAAACCAAATGTTACAGATCCAACCCAAGCTTGATGAAGCCCCATTGTCTATTGAAATCCTCACTGAATTATATTTAAAGCTGGACTTTCCCAAGAGGTTTCAAATCTTCCAAACCCTTCTTCCTTCATCAGTGGAAACCCCAAAGAGTAAACCTCCTTATTTAGCTTCATTTTTTCAGAGAGAACCAGACAGATTGTCACAATGTTGTCTTGCATTCTAGGGTACTTCACAAATGAGTATGTAGATGCTTCTATCTTAGATTTTCTGTCTATTTTCTGCCTAGGATAGCCTCCAGCTTCTGCATTTAACTTTGCTCAATACTTATCAGATGCCATCCATGAGAAATTAGTTAAATTACCAGAGGAAGGAGTGTTTAAATATTCATCAGTTTTGTTTCATATGTTACTGTATTTCCAATCTGAAAGGTTTGCAGTTAGCCTTCAAAAATTGGACACAGAGGGTAACCCCCAATCTGTATTCTTCTGGACATCCTTAATCAGAAAGGATTCCACAGAATTCACCTACAAAGACTTCATTGATGCATTTGTTTATCCAATTGTCAACATGCTAAGCAGTAGCAGTCAACCTAGGATCAATGAAAAAATAAAGAAAGTATTGCAGTTGTCTGAACAAAGTAGAACAGGAGACTAGTATTTATACCAGAACCACACTGAAATTAGGGTATATGGATGCCAACTCACTCCATACAAGCTGCCCAAATACCTCCCAATGAGGTTATTTGCACTAGAATGCATCAGGAAGATCCTAAACTCAGATGTGGTTAATTTCCTATCAGCAAAGAAGAAAACTCAGTTTAAAATTAAGAACCAGCTTGGTCCTTTCATTTTCAATAATAGGAATGTTATTCAACAAGAAGAAAAGTGTTTACAGGATTTCAAGTTCAGTATTAGTTTCAAATGGCAGTATGATCCTTTGGGAGTTATCAACAAGTTAAGAGTAAAATTTAAATTGACTCCTTTTGTCCATGAGTCTAAACTAGAGATTGAAAAGTATTCCAACTAGTCAAAGTGGTTGGAAAATACTTTGCAAGAGGTAGAGAAGCAAGGTGATACTAGTTCCATCTTGCAAACTCTAGCCCCATAAGACAGGAACTCAAAGAGACAAAGAGAAGAAGGTTCATATTCTGCTAAAACCACTACTAACACCAAATGCAAACTAATATATAATAAAAAGGCCAAATTGAATCCAGTAGTTGAACAAGAAGAGATATTTGAGAAAATTGAAATCATTGATACAGAAAAAGTGGTCAAAGATAATGCACCTCCAGTAGTTTTAGAGGAAACTAATCAGCCATCAACCTCTAATACACAAATCATTCAAAAGCACCACAGTGTAGAAGTATCTTCATCAAGCAAACCATTGGACAAAGAACAACATATAATGGAGAAATATAAAGAAATCAAATTGAGGAATGAGGCGTTGAAAACTGTCACCTATGCCCAATACTGAAAACAGACTCCTCGTGACCAAAACAGGTTGCTTTCAGCCTTTTATTATAAAACCAGGAAGATGCTAATGACCTTTTTGCAGCCAACAGTGCAGGCTCCAAAGTCATCAGCAGACTATAAGAAAAAAAAATTTGAAGTTCAATCCAAAGATCTACATCCAATAGATCAAATTGAGTTCGATAAGCAGCTTGGAGAAATTATTTACTCCACTATGACTAACAAAGCTATGAGTGTACAAAAGCTACATAATTCTCTAGAAAATATCAAAGCACTGTTAAAACTAGAGAAGGCATCCTCACAAGCTAAGGACAATAGAATAAAATCACTAGAAGAATTGGTCATGGAGGCTGGATATGATCCAAAGAACATCAAAGCAGTTGAAGAGCTTATTAAGAAAAATAATGCAGACATTGTAGCATTGAATAAGCAACTGAAATTACCTCCCACAGAGCATCCACAGACTAAAGAATTTTTGGAGAATGAAGGTCAAAAAGATGAAATGATGAATCTCATCATTCAGTTGAAAGCTCAACTGAAAGAGATGGAGAATGAAATGGATAAATTGGTGCAAGAGAAATATGCCAGCATGGAAGCAATCCCTGTCACTGCTATTCCTATAGTTACAATAGCAATTCCATCTACTTTATCAGCTCCATTACCTACTGTAGTTCCAGTGACAACAGAAGTTCAACCAGCTACTACATCACCAACAAATTCAACAACAGTAACTCATCCTAGTGAAGAAGCAGGTAAATTAATCAAATCTATGCAAGACATGTCAATCCAAACAACTGAGATTAATAGACTTAAAGAAAAAATAAAAATTCTAGAAGATGAAAAGAAGTTGGTACAAATAATGCATAAATCAGAAACACAGAAGTCAAACAGATTGACTGACAGAATACAGAAGTTAGAGAAAGAATTGACATTGAAAGAACCACTTACCCAAGCAAAATAGCAGCTCTGGGCCAATTCATTAACTCTGTTAATGATATTTGGCCTTCCATCCAAGTCATATTTGAGCAGAAATATTTGATCAAGGAAGCTAGTGAAGCTATTCAAAAAGTCAAAGAGGAACTTGGGAAGAAACCAGAAGAGGCCACTGAAATAGTAAAGTTTCTTAATTCCAAGGACAAATAGGAATTAGAATAAATTGGCATAAGTGACAGAATAGAAACAATCATAGAGGTAAGAAAGGTAATTTCCAAGAGAAACTTGAAGATAAGTGTCAGACTATGGAGTTAGCAATAACCAAATTCATGGTCAAATTTGATGTTTTGAGGCAGAAAGGTCTGCCTAATCCTTTGGTAATCAATGACATATTAATGAAGCATGAAGATTATGACAAGAAAATCAGAGAAGTATCTAAAGAATAGTCCAACGGTTCCTCCATGAAAGGAATTCTTATAGGAAAAGTACTCTATCAAACATTTGAAAATCTCTTTTACCTCCAGCATGAGGTAAATCATCTCTTTATAAACAAGCCTACTTTTGCAAAATACACAGAGGCTGATGAAATTTACAGAAGAATGGTAAAAATAAAATTACCAGATGAAGAGGCTTGGGAAAAGTTACATGATTTATTGTGACAGTGAAAAGTAAAACAGTGAAAATAGAGCAGTCAATGTTAAAGTGAAAACAAAGCAGTCATTGTAAAAGAGAGCAGCCAGATAAAGCAGTAACAGATTTGAAAGATCAAAGCAGAGTTAAAAGACATTAGCAGATGAAAAGGCAGTGTAAAGCAACAGTCAGAGAGATAAATCAGAAAAAGATAAAAGAAAGCAAACAACAAATCAATAAAGGAGGGATAGCTTGCATTAGTTACATAGGTGTCTCTATCTTCTTGCATGAAGATATTTTTATTTCCCTTGAATAATTCCTAAATCATTTTTAGGATATTTTGTATTAGTTTTTGTATAAATACTTCATAAATTGAAGTATTGAGTGTGGATTCCTGAACATTTCTATAGTTGTAATTGATCTAAATACCTGAGGGTTTATTGTACCATTTTCAAGTCAGCAGACAGCACAAGTAATAAAGGCATTGCATTACAGGATTAATGTTTTTAGCCACTTCAGTGAAGTATCTTTCAATTGTTCATGTTTTTCCTTAAGTATTCCATAAAATTGTATGTTTTCCAATTTAAATGTTATAACAGGAATATTATTGTAGAATTTGTTTAAGTACACTCTATTCTGAACTGTTATTCATTTTAATGTTTTCTTGTGATATCCAGATCTGAGAATCCTTAATTTCTCTCCCATCCCGATTGACCTTTGTAACCTTTCTTCATTATCCGGTTTAAGGAATCCTTAACTACTCCTTGATCCCAATTGAAAACCACTTCACCATCTAGTCTAAAAGATCTAATTTTTCTCAGCTACCTTGCCCCATGAACACTTCCTTTAGAACTTTATTATGTCCTATTTTCTTGATAAATTGACTCCATAACCCAATGGAAAATAGGCAATCATATATCCATCTAAATCAGTAATTCCACCAAAAAAACTATCAAACCAAATCAATCTTACATAACTAGCCTAAAATCAACTAGAAACAACAAAGTTAAATCATAAAGAGAGAACCCTCTCTGAGCATTAGGAAGGCTTCCTGATCTCAAAAGTAGGTTGATAGTTACCTCTAATATTTCTTTAAACAAAAACATAACAACCCTAGTAATTATTGGAGTGATAACACTAAGGATATTATAGAGATTCTAAACAGTGAAAGATCGTCATATGACAAAATAGGTCTTGGTTATGTAGGAAAGGATTAATTCAAATAATATGTAAACCTCAAGTCACTATAAATTGAAATAAAGCCTGAAACTCATGAAAACCCCAACCACAGTGGAAGAAATCAGGATGATATTGAAAGAGCTATTGTAGCTAAAAGTTGTGTTGATACCCTCAAGGGATCCTTGCACAATACAAGAAGTAGCGAAATAAGAGAAAAGGTTCAAAACAGAGTTGAATCTTTACAAAGAAAAACAAGTATATAAGAGTTTCTTCATCAACACAATCCTTCTGAGCTAGGTATCAAACAATATTCATTGATCATTATTTTTCATCTACAAATTTTGGTCATAAAGAAAGGAATTGTAGAGCCTATGTCGGAAAGGAATTTAGAGGCCCTTATTATTCCTATAGAAGCAAGTTTTTAGGCAAGAAATACAAATATACTAATGGGTATATCAATATAAATTACAAGTTAGTTGCTTCCCTTTTAAAGTATAGTACTAAATGCTACATATTTCGCAACCTTGGGCTTATGGGACATAATTGCAGAAGCAACTTGAAATGGCTCCCTAAACAAGTGAAGGAAGAAATTATTTCTACTAAGCATAAAGGAAATCTCTCAAAATATTAGAGAAGAAAACCAGAAGAGTCAGACCCATACTTTATTTATTTGCACCATATAAATGGCCAATGTTCAAACCTAGTCTTGTGGCAGAGTCCAAGGATGTTTTTGATGAGAAGGTTGACGACCTTCCAATTTATAGCATATTACACATATGTGATGGAGGATATATTAAATGAATATATTATTTCTGAGGCTAAATGATGAGGTGGACATGTGCTTTTGCATCGAGATGAGGTTAATTCTATCACATACCAATCAACCATTATAGGGAATTGGGAAAATATCTTGTGTGAAAAAATCAAGGAATTAGAGGAAGTATTGTATGCTACTCTAAAATATTAAGGATACAATATTGATTATGAAATAATACCATTGACAAGAGAAACAAAATCCTTTTCCACAGATGTGGTTGTCATTCAAATAAATCTATATAATGAATGAGCACAATAATTGTTTGTCTCCCATAATAGATTTGAATAATTTGTGTTAGTCATCAATATTTTTCACTTGTTTTGATGACTATATGCCTTGTCCAGGTTTTCTAGAAACCAATTTCAAACAATCAATTTGTCCTCTAGAAAACCCATCAGAGAAATTTTTTATCTTTCCCCCCCTCTCTTACATACTGTGATAGAAATGGTCATCAGTTTTCAGTCCTGTCCTAGATCAGTAAACCTTCCCTGTCCATAACTATCACATCCTTATAAAACCTTTTATATCTGATATCCAAAATCCTCCTATTTCACAAAGTTGTTTTTCCGACATAAGACAAATTGTCTTTTTACCCTCTTACTGTCTGAAGTTACTATTGGATGACCTAAGTATGTCTAGGAAAACCCTTTAAAGGTCATGACAAAGTATCTAGGTTTAGGTGATAGTGCTTAGGATGAGTACCTTAAAAAGACCTGTGCCTTGTTAAGAACTCTATTTTACTGTCAGTCAAGTATCCTTTCCTTCTATCTATCCAATAAAATCCATTGGTTATCCCTAGGTCATGCACCATCAGGTTTGTCATGTGTTTTGTTTCAGCAAGGCTCAAGGGCTAACTCAAGGAAAACAAAGTAAGGATGGTGCTATGTCCAAAGAGAAAATGATCAAGTGATTTTCAAGGTTTATCCTCATAATACAACAGAAAAGGTTTCCAAATATCAAGCCACCTTGTCAAGACATCTCTGCACGGATGCCAAGATGAATGACATTAATCAAAATTAGGCAAAGAAACATTTCAAGGAAAAGCTTTATTCAAAACAGGTGGCTGCTTGAAACTAAAAGAAATACAAAGTTGAGAGAGAAGAGAACAAAGAGGATTTATACCTGTAAATCAAAGATACTAGAAAGTGTCAAAGGATCATCCATCAGGGCGAATAAGTACAAAAGTTCGAAAGGCACTACACAAAGCACTTCATGTCACTTCAGGAGGTATTTTTCTACTCTTTCCAAACATCTAGGCTACAACTCTGACAATCAGCGCTATGTGAGCAAACATGGCAGATTTCTGGCAAAGGGACCCTTCCAACAGTCTTTATGCATCAAAGTGAAAAACATGAAAAAGGAATAGCTGCCTTTTTTATACCCCTGCAACCTAGACTGAAAACTGTCAAAGGCACCATCATCACAAATGAAACTAAGGCTACTGCAAAAGAGAAGTCACACCTAAGAGAGAAAAAACAGATATGTTTGATTTTGAAATACAATACCTGTGTATTATCTTCACAGTGAATTTCTGCAAAGGACATGTCTCAAACAATTGGATAAAGGGAAAAGGTGGCACCTCCTTCATGTACAAGCAGAGGCTGCAAAGGTGTTAAACTGAATTGTCTCCTGAGAAGAGGAATGGAGGTCACATTTTACAATGTTTCAAAAAATAGAAAGTGCCCTTGCACTAAGAAGAAGGAAATAAAACTTTTACACAAGAAACAGAGAATGCCCCCCACTGCAAAGAGAAAGAGATCAAAGTCTGATGATTAAATTTTTGCATAAAAAGACAGTCCCACTAAAAGGAAGCAAATAGCAGGTATGTTTTACTTTGAAAATAAAATTTGTTTGATTATCCTCACAGCAGTGGAAAATATGTGAAAACAATTTCAGAAATTTGGAAAATAAGCAAATAGACAAGACAAGCCATGTGTCACACCCAGGGCCAATTTTGCTTCAAAATGTGTTTTTGACCAAACAGAGATGAAATTGACAAAAGTGAGAGATTTTTTTGTCCATAATAGGCCCAAGAAAAAAAACCTCCTTCATTTTTTACACAGGTATCATGGTTTGGGAGAAATGTCAAAAATACAGGTGTCACGGGAGAATTTCTGCACAACTGGAGTAACCTTGGGAAAATCTCATTTTCTCATAGATGGAGTATCCAAATGACTTGCTTAATGATTCAAATGACAACTAGATTTGAATATCTTTCCAATGAGCTATCATGAGCTCAATTTGGAATTGAGGAAGGCATCCAAAAGTGGCCTACAACATCACTCTGCATTTCTGCACCAGCATTCACCATTTTTTACCAGTGTTGGGACAGTCAGTTTTTGGACATCCAAATGAACACAAAATGAAAAAAACCAAGTATATTTGGAAAGTATACATCCGTATATTTCAAACGATCCATCCTGGGCCCAATTCCAACACCAGGAAGGCTTCCAAAAACTTGCTTCAAAAAGACCTTTTTGGTGCTACGCGCCTGTACACTGGTGCTACGCCCCTGTAGGAGCTCACAGTGCAAATTTGCACTGGACACGGCGCTCCTGTGCAGTGGTGCTACGCTCCTAAGCGAGAAAGTGTAGCACTACCATATTTTATACAGAAAAGGCCAAAATTGCAAATTTGTGCCCAGAGTTCGGTCTTCATCACACATAAAGGATTTTTCACGGTATTTCTCGTAAAATTATGCCTCCCCATCCAGTTCTTGAACGATAAGAGTGTTTTTTAATTCCTCACCTTAATTTCATCTAAAAAGGGTTTTGTTTTTGAATTTTTAAAGAAATAGCATAGTTATTATGCCTCCAAAAGGAGATGATGAGCATCAAGGGCCAAAAAGGCAAGATTATTTCCATCACTCCCTTGTTAAGGTCATCATCACTCACCAGCTTAAGCGAAAAGGAATTTCTTGGGAAATCTTTATCACTCACCATGATTTCACCTCTTCATCTTCCATTCTATTGAAAATTATTCCATATTCATCTCGAACTCCTCCTCATATTCCTTCCTTGCCCTCCACACTATGTCTCACCTTCCTCTCATGAGTCATCCTCCCAAGCAAAAACATCTTCCATAAATAAAAGTGAACAACAAGAAAGAAGTAAAATTGAAGATGAAATTGATGATGACAAAAATCAAAACAATGATGATAAGGGCAGCTCTCAAGAAGATAGTAAAAATAGTAAGGAAGGAGGCAGCCCACAAGAGGAAAATGAAAACAGTGACAGTGATGAAGGCAGTCCACAGGGAGATAGTGAAGACAGTAATGAAGAAGGCAGCTATCAACAAAAAAATAATAGTGAGAGAGGTAGTCCACCAGGGGAGGAAAAAAACAGTGATAATGAAAGAGACAATCCACAAGAAAATGAAAACAGTGATCATGATGAAAGCAGCCCACAAGAAGAAACTGAAAATAGTGACAGTGAAAAAGGCAGCAAATTTGGTAATAAAGGAGGCAGCAATATAAAGGATCAAATTAAACAGGTACTAGTGTTGACCCCTCCTCTCATTTCTCATCAACACAGTCAGGAGCATGTGCTTACTACCTCTCCAAGGCAAGGGGCCATGCTTCCTTCATCAAAAGTGGCAAAGGCTAAAAACACTAAAACAACAAAGAAGAAAACCACTCAGACAGTGACTAGCAATATCACTAGGGCACTAAAGAGTAGAGGAAAATTTCCAAAGCAGAGCAATGTAGAATTGCCCAAGAAAACCAGAGGAAAGAAAATCATTAAAGGCAAGGGCAAAGAAAAGAATGAACAGCAAGAGAGCAGCCATGAGCATGAGAAGGAATTTGACATAATACAAATAGACAGTGATGTTGAAGATGATGAGGCCAGAATTCTTAGATCTCTTTTGCAAAACTGAGAGGCTCAGATTAAAGACTTGGAAAATGGCCTAGAAAGGCCAAAAGACATTATCCACTTTTTGCAAATACAAAACAGACAGATGAGTGGATAGATGGCAATCTATGAGGCTCGAGCACTCAAATATAGAAGGGAAGCTCAAAAGTCACAAGTGAGGCTAGAATAATACATGGGTGAGTATGTGGATAATGATGAAGACAAAAGACCAGTAAGAAAGAGGCCTAGGACCATTGGTCTTAGAAAAGCATTGGAAAAGCAAAAAGAAGAGGAATCAGCCCGTGCACAACAATACCCTTTTATGGAGCTACTTGCTCTAGAAATTGAGAATGATAAAGAGTCTTCGCTTGAGAGGGAAAATCAGCATTTGGAAACCAAATTGGAGAAAGCTAACAAGGATTTGGGCCTACAAAGGAGAATGACCGAGCACTGCAAGAAATTGAATCAGTTTGCTTGAAGGAAACTCAAAGCTGCCCAAAGGAGGCGCCTGGTGGAAAAACGTGGAAAAGCCCAATCCCGGCTTGGAATTCTTGATCAAGCTTCATTACATGTTTCTAAAAACCCTTAAGGGGTTTACTCACCAAAATTGGCAATTTTGGACACATTCTTGTTTTTTGTGAATTTTAGGCCTAAAAGCATAAAATCATGGGTGCCTTAACTTTTTCTCGGAGCATCCTCAGTTGAAGAAAATTATATTTTTGGATTCCTTGACATCAAAGGAACATGCTTATAAATTTTCAGATTAAATGAAGCTGTTTTGGTCCCTCAAAAAGGCCAAAAACAACATTTTTTTACCTTTCTACCCCTAATATCAACAGGTGCTACACTCCTGGGTTTTTTCATTGTTTCTAATTTTTTGACTAACTTCTAGGCATCATTTTGGAAAAAATAAAGTAGTTTTGGAAAATAAACATTCGTAGCTTTCCAACGAGCCATCACAGGCCTGAATCCGATGCCGGGAAGGGGTCCAAAACTCAGCTGCAACGGACCCCAATTTTTGCTGATTTGGAGCTACGCATAGAGACAACTTGTTTGCCAAAAAGTCAACAAAAGACACTAATTAATGGAAAATTGGTTTTTTAATATTTTCTTGGACAAAACACTCCTGATTTGATTGGGGAGTTATGTTTTTGTGTGTTTCATTTATTTTCTTATCTCTTATGTGTCTTGGGCCTTGCATCTTCATTAAGCACATTTATGACATTTATGGCTGAATTAGGGTTTCTAGAAGCCTCTTAGGGTTTCCACCTCCTCATTTTATCCATAAATAGAGCATGAGGCTCTTGTATATTTTGTTGGATGTTGATGAATTATGCTGAAGTAATACATAGTCCCTTGAAGCCTTTGATGAGAAATTGATGTCTTGGAGCTTATGCATGATCTGATTCACTTGTTGATGGAGAAGGATTGTTTGCAGGATCCATAGGCCTAGTTGATGGTGAATTTTTCTCTTGTTAACGTTTTCTAAGTTTCTCATATGTTTTCCATCCATCTATGCTGCAGTAGGACAAAAAATTTCGACTAAGGTATGCTTGTTGATGGCACCTTAGATCTGTTTGTTTCCTTCACTGCCTAAATGTTTTCTTCTGCTTAAGATATGTTAGAGAATTCATCTTTTTCTCTCTAATAAGTTTTTGGCTTGTCTATTTTCTTGAATGATTTAGATCAGTTAGTATCAATTATGATTTATGGCTAGCCCTGCATATTGTTACCTCTGAAGTACTATGTTCTTGAAATCATCTTTTGAAGCAGCTTTGCCTATATTTTGTCAAAGAAGTCTGTCTTAACCATGCTCTTGGCCGGCCTTAGCTAAAATTGTCTCAAGGAACTCTCATAGCTGTCACTATGGATGCTAGGGTTTGTCTCTTCTTCTATGGTCATAGTTACTTGTGCAACTTAAATGTTTTTCCTGCTCTTGATGATAAAACCCATGAAAGATTAAATGATTTTTTGCCTTTCTATGTTTTATCTGAATGTTGTCTTGGTTGATTATCTGCTTCCAGTCTGAAATAAAATGAATTAGGTGTTGCTTAACCCTTTAACTCTCTTGCTATGCTTATAAATATTATAACTCTCTCAGTTTACAAGTATATAAAGGATTCTACTTCTGCCCTTTATTAGCTTGTTGTTCTCAAGTTTAATGTCCATCTCATGATCCTTCACAACCTTAAAGATCCACCAACCAAGTTAAATTTCCCTGCAAATGCTCTTGAACCCATTGATGAACTCATTCATGACCTTGTTTGACTCCATTGCCCAATGACTTAACAATCTCCCTTGTTTTCTATCTAAACCCATCTGAGCATCATACCCAACCAAAAACAATCAAAATACCCTGCACTTAACATCTAGCCTAAAATCAACCCTAATCAACAAACAAGTTCACATCTTTGCACCTACTAGAGATATCCCTCTCTGAATCTAGGAAGGCTGGGTCCTAGGATTCCAAAGCTTGGTTTGATGTTATCCTGTACCTTTGTATCTCAATCAATCTAGAAAATTACGGGGAGCTAACAATTTGTAACTTTCTTAGGCCTAAATAAGATGAACGACTAGCTTGTGAGAGATCATCTTTGGGAAAAAATTATTTTGCAGGCATTCCATATCATGAAGTTCATTTAGTCATCATATTTTTGTAGGATGAAGAGGCCTTTAAATAAGGAGACTACAAGGATATTTTAATTCTTACTATAATTCTAGCATATGTCCCCTTAAGCAAGGATGAGGTTGGCATTGTTATGCAGCGACAAAGGTAAGAGACTATCTCTCCCAGGCATAGTACCATTCTATGAAGACCCAAATACTTTTTCATTGATTAAGAAGTTTCTAAAAAAAAAACGGTTGCAATAAGCTTGGCTAATTCATTTTAATGAGGCTAATCTATGGAAGGTTGAAAATGGAAATGAGTTGAAAATTCAAATTCAGTTGTAGTTAAAAAATATCATTACTTTGATGGATTGTGTTGGATGAGAAAAATGTCAATTGTGGGAAAAGTTCCAAATCATTGATCTTTGAACAAGTATGGTTGAATGCTCTCTAGATAAAATGGAATTCAAGGGATGGATGGAAATATATAATCCTTAGATATATGATGATGATTTTGATGCAGTAATGTGTGACATGGATAACGAGCCAAAAGGAGAATCATATTCCTTGGGAGGCCTAGGCATGAAGTTTGTAAAAATTTTGTTTTTAATCTAAGAAATTTGGCAACCATGGGAGATGAATACAATGATAATATTGATGTTGATGTCACAAATGTTTATATCAATGATCTTGAACCTGTTGCAACCTGTAGATGCAGTGGATGGATAGGAAAAAATTCTAAAGAATCATTATCTGTGGATGGTAATCGTGGATGATTAGAAGGGTCATTTGAATGAAAGAGATGCATTGATATTTACTTATGAAGGAAAAAAATAAAATACATAAATAAACATAAATGCAGAGATGCAGAAGAAATAAAACTTCATTTAATTAATATCAAATAACTAAAATATGCTTACAGACAAAATGGAAATAAAATAGCTCATGCGATGGTAGCTTATCTCTAAGAATACAAGTGGCGACTACATGCCTATGAACTGTGTTACAATGACGCTCAAGGGGCTTTTTATTATTGAACAACATGGGAAAACCCTAACCCTAGGAGATGGAACGCCATGAGTTTGCGAGCCTCATTGGGGATAGTTGGGAAGCTAATTTCCTAAGGTCGTAACTTGGTCATATTATCTATGTTTGGTGCATACGATATATCGTCGGAAATATCTCTCCGAGTACTATAGGAAACGTCGGTTAGGGGGTCAAAACTAATCCGGAAGTTCAGGACCCGAAAAACTGCTAAAAATAGTAAATGCTACAATAAACAAGGAAACTAATGAAACCAACTAGAGGTGTCGGTGGAATAGGTGGGTGGCCACCAATATCCACCTAGCTCATGCACAGTCTCTGCATTTCAATCTATCCATTGAAAAAATCTCCACTATAATTCATACTACAAGATTTTACATGTTAGCAAAAGTTTGTCTTTTTCATAGGTTTTTCTTCCTAATATTGATGAGGAAGAAAGAAGTAATGTCAGTATATTGTAAAGAGGTTTTAAGGCATATGATTGTTTCGAAAAAATTCAGTGGTACAAATTATATCAAATGAAATCATAAGCTCAAGAAGAGAACCTTATTTTCCACTGATTTCAAAGAGGGAGAGAATACTGAAAGGGGGATATTGTTGAAGTGTTGTCATTGATGTCAAATCAAGAAGTGTGGAGTTGTCTAAGCAAAGCTAGAACATGTCAAAGCAAGGGGGATTCTGTTTAAAATAGATTTCAATGGATACAAACACTATTTCTGAACTATGGTAGTTACTTGTGAATATATATTATAGTTATTTTATCTTCATCAAGTAATCACACTTTAGAAATTCAATCAATAAACATGAAAGGAAAGTAGAGATCACAATATTGAAAACTTAGGATATGTGAGATCATATGTGTAAGAGAGAGGGATATGTGAGTGATAAGTGAATGTGTAAAATGAAAATTTTATAGTGTATTTCATACTCAATATACCCAAGGGACATGTCTCTTTGTAAATTAGATCATGTCTCTTTGTAAATTTGATTCTAGTAAGTCTGCATATTTACATTTATTCATATTTGTTAAAGTGTTGAAGAACAAGTAAATAATGGTGAGCAGTAACTCCTGGTAAGTATATGTATTTACATATTGTTCCTTATCCCATATTTTATGCAAATAGTTGCTTAAATTATGATGGGTAGTAACTTATGGTAAATATGTTATTTATGTGAGTATGAGATATTTTCAAGGATCTTGATTTTAGGTGGTTTTGTTGATTTCCTTTCTTTTAATTTTATTTCTTCTAGTTTAGAATTCAATTTTCTTTTGTTTTTTACATAATATTATAAATGCATTAAGTATTATGAATACTGACCATAACAACATTCTTCAAGACTCCCTATTATCTAAGTAGGCATTCCTAATGACTATCCAGATATATTTTGTATACATGATCTTTCCAAAAATAAAGTTAAATCTCATCAATAACATCTTTATCTAAGTCAATACCCTTGACCTAGATTAGCATCATCATTAATATGTACCACAACCCGTGTTACTTCTCCTAACCAATGGTACTTACTCAATTATTCACCATGATCTGGTGGGTGCCTCACCTCATGGTACTCTAACCAGTTCAAGTTTTTCATCCCTCGTGGTTTAACCCTAGGGAAACCCATGTCCCAAATCCAAAGGCCTCTCTCTAGGCCATGTTGTTGAAGATACACCCACTCCACAAGTGTTCAAGCCTCAGATACCATTCCTTTAAAAAAAATTCATCCCTCATGCTATCTCACCAACAATCCAGGTCATACTCCTATTGTCACCAATAGTCTGAGCCATACCCCTATTTTCCACCCATCAATAATCTGGGCCAAGATTTTGTTGTTACAAATAGTCTGAGACATGCCCCTATTGATGTCACATCAATGATCCCTCTCACTAATGGAGGATTTCTCCAACAATCCAGGTCATGCTCTTGTTGTCACCAATAGCCCAAACCATACCCATTTTTTTTAACCCATCAATAGTCTAGGCCAAGCTCCTATTGTTACCAACATTTTGAGCCATGAACTTGTTGATGTCACATCAATGATCCCTCTCACTAATAAAGTAGTTCTTTAAAAGACCGAGTCATTCCCTTATTTTCACTAATAGTCTGAGTCATACCCTTGTTGTCCAACCATCGATAGTCAAGGAAAAAATCTTGTTGTTACCAACAGTTTGAGCCATGCCCTTATTGATTTCATATCAACAATCCCTCTTAGTGATAGAGGATTTATCCAACAATCTAGTTCATGCTCATGTTGTTACCAATATTCCAATCCATACCCATGTTTTCAACCCATCAACAATCTGTTCCAAGCTCTTGTTATTAAAAACAGTCCAATTCATGCCCATATTGATGTCACATCAATGCTCCCTCTCACTGATAGAGGAGCTCTCCACTGGTCCAATCATGGCACTAAAATATACAAAAGTTTCTCCAGATAGATTCTTTGTGAGAATTTCAGTTATTTTCTCATTAGTCGAGATATACTAGGGTCTCACCACTCCCTTTTGTACCATATCACAAATGTAGTGGTATTGGATACCAATTTTCTTCGACCTTCCATGCATCTTTTATTATCACAAATATCATGGTCGATTTCAGCACCTGCTTAAACATTTTGGCAAACAATTTCCAAAGATTTCTTCACAAAAAATTGCACATGTTGCCATATATTAAGCTTCAGTAGTACTGATTTCCATGAAAATTGTTTCTTGCTCATCCAAGAAACCATTTTTGAGCCTAATCAAAACCATCCACCAAATGTAATTTTTCCATCAACAACTCTTTCATCCCAATCACAATCAAAGTATCCCAACAACCTAAGCTAATTTCTTGTGATATACTTCAAAAAATAATTAGTAGTACCACAAGAGTATCAAATGATCATACTTTGGCTTCCTCTGATTTAATGTATTCACTACAAAGAAAATATTCAAACCAAGTTCATTAAAAAACTAATCATCTGCCTATCATCATCAAAAAAATTCAAAGAATATTTCATCAGGCTTCATCGATTCAATAACATATTCAGTGGCCAACTCCCTCTTAAAGTAAGACATATTCTACTATGATTGTTTCGAGCTCCCTTTGAAGCTAACATAATCTCTTTTTTTCTATCTACTGCTTCTTTAGTACAACATATCATAGTTGTTCCACATGAGTCCTTAAGCGACTTCTCAAATTATGATAGTTCTTCAAAGTCTTAATAATTAGAGAAAACTAATGATCTCCCTCTTACTTAGAGAATATTCTAATCTCTCATCTCTAGTCATAGACATGCATATTTCAAATTTTCTTATCTTCCTACACCCTCTTAAGCTCATACCTTCAAATATTGATTCTAGGATATATCCTTTTATCACAAGCTTCTCTTTGTTCTTCCACTTATTCTCCCTCTATTTCCAGGGCCATTGGAAACTGGTAATATGTACCTATAATCATTACTATGAGGCCATGTAAGAACAACTTTTGAGAATAATCATTAGCTCCCTTTTGATCTTGGCCTTTTTGCATCTACTTTATCCACAATGTCATCATGATGTCATATCTTCCTGGCATAAACAAATATTTCTATCACAATCAGAAAATATCAATTCAAGATTTTGTTGCTTGTTAGGGTTTACAAACCCTAGATTTTCAATTTCATAATCAAATGTCAGAATCCTAGAATCAACATACCCTTCACATATCCAACATTTTCAACAATCAATCAAGATAGCCCAATAATGATGTCCTTTCTATAATCGTTGTAGTAGTAGTATTTTTTTCATAAGAGTTTGGCTTTCATTTCAATGTACAAAATATAACTTCATCATTCTTAAATAGTAGATGGAAGATATCTTCCCTCGCATAAATACTTTCTCTGCAATAAAACCTTCAATGTATTTATTCATTTGTGTCATTTAATTGTCATAGTGTAGGGTTTGCAAATGAATTTTTCATGAAATCCTTAGAAATTATAAGCTTGAAGAAGGTCCTAGTATTTCCTTCTAAACTCAAGGTATTTGAGACAACTAAGTGACCTTAAAAAAATCATATTTACATTTTGTGGGGCTAATTAAATTCAACAATTTGATATTTTGGGCTTAGATAATCTTATGATAACTTCTCCCTTTTTTTCCAAATAGATTATCATGATTCTTAAGAGACATTTCAACATCATTTTCACTGTAAGGAGGCTTTCTTCAAAGGTATACTTCAAATATACTTTCAGAAATCATTTGCAACGAAGGGTTTATGACATAGTAACATTTTTCAAAGAAAGCATATGTTCGATACTTCAATCTGAGAAAATTCCAAAAAAATCATTTATGTCGTTGTGATATTATCCACATATTTCATAATAGAGGTGTCATCACTCTAAAGAAATATCTTTACGATTCTTCTTTTAGGTATGAAATCCCATGACTAATTCAACGTTGTGTAACATTAGTTATTCCTTTAGATATGTATTGGCCATGAGGTTCATGAAGATAATTTAGACTGATATATCAGTCCAAACTGAGAAAATTTCTTAATCCCTCGCAAAACTTCACAAAAGGATGACTTTTGATAACATTTTCAGAGTGACATCATTTTGGATCCTTATGAGATTAAGGGACTCAATTTAATATTAAGATAAGAATCATCATTAATATCATAAACACCAACATCAAAATCATCAAGGTCAATCCTCTCGGCCTATAACAATCATGGCATCCACTAAGTACCTATGATACAACATCAATATCAACTAGTCACCATGATCTGGTCAACGTGTCAACCTCAAGGTATCAAGACTAGTCCTTGTACACCATCACACAACTAGTGCACATAGTCCAAGTGAAAATCCAAATTCCCCAAACCCATTATAAATGCCAAAAAATGCTCTCTAAACAAAGATTCAGGCAGTTGTCTTAAATATTTGAACAAATATTTCTAAATAGATATATGAGCAACTCTCTCATAGATCCAAGAAACTCTATCAGAGATCCAAGTAGGGTGCTTGGAGGCACCAACTAGCCTCTATTGGACCATTCTCCCTAATTTCGGTCACAATACATGACACAAGGATACCTTCCCTAATTCCAGTCATAGTACTTGATACAAGCATAACATCCCTAATTTTGATCAGAGTACATGACATGAGAAGAATGTATATCCACGATGTTATCTCAATGAGAGAGGCATTCTCAATAATTAAAAAGTTGTCCCTGAAGTATATATAGAGACTTCACCTAGGGATAGGGGCTTTGCTTGCAATATTATATATTGTATAGTAATATTAAATCAACTTTTCTTCTTCCTATACCATGTCTTGGTACTAACTCTCAATATGCTTTGACTTGTCATCATGGTTGTCACCTGCACCTTATCAAGACAATCCTATAAGTAGCCTCTGAAGCCATATCCCTTCTCAACTTGCCAATCCAGCTTCAATATACTTGGCCACTATAATATGAAGTGCGACAGATGTCTACTTCATTCTCATAGTAATAACAGAGCCTATACTTGTTGAATTTTCTTTGGGATATATTGTTCTTTGCTTTAAATAATTGCATTTCTTCATTTTCATATTAAATTTACCCCATAACATCATATCATTATTTATTTTTACAACATTATTCAGTAATATATGCAATTATATAGAAATAACAATATCATCATTAATTCACTAGAGCATAAAGGAACAATAGAATAAAACCATTCACACATAGAGACACCAAGGTTGGTCATAGACTAGGGAAAAATCCACTACGGGGAAACACTTTCAAATTCTTCTTCTTATTATATTTTCATCGAATGATTCAAGAAAAGGGGGTACAATTATCCATTCATTTATCCATAAGACTATCCAAAAATAATTAACTAAACCATGTCCAAAATATGAACCCAACACTTCTCTTAATCAAATCGTTGATTCAGGAACTTGTGGTAAATTGTTGAACTTTGCAGTCAACTAACGAAATCTTCAGTCAAATGAGAAAAATTTAAACCCTAGTTTCCAACCACATGCAAAGAGTGTATGTGTGTGCGATTTAAGCCCTCCAACCACATGCATGAGCCTGTTAGCCTACAGTTGTGACCAAAAATTTATTATGTCATCCTTGCGGGTGGAAACCAAAACCCTAGATCTCACGTGTGAGCTTCGGACCCTGCAATTTCAAACCTGTATGAGCCCATCTTCGCGAATAGCCTCAAACCTGTGCAAGCCAAACCAAAGAAAGAAGAATGATCATGATGGTGTTAAAATGAGGGTAAATTTACTTGTATTTATATCCATCCATGAGTATCCAATTTGTCTTTTGGTTCGACCTATCCTTTTGTACACATGTGGGATTTTCTTCAAAAACACACTTTCCCTTGTCCAAATTGAGTGCTTCAATAGTCAAAATTAGTCCTTTAGAAAACAGGAATATTTTCCCATGATTGTAATTTGTCATTGAGCTTCAAAATTAAATCTCCCTCTCAGCTAGGGATAAATTCCAACTGCATCACGTAATCATCGCGAGTATCTTGTCATCAAATCATGTCTTATCTCAATTATCTCATCATCAAATGTCATCATTGCTCATTTTTTATTATCCTTGCTTATCTCTTGATTATATTTTGTCATATGTTGAACACTCTAGAATATAGAAGAAGAAGAATTTTACCTTGGAAGGGAGTCCAAGCTATCACCCTCTATTCATTGGGGAACCACTGCTACCACCTGGAATCATCTGCCAGCGGGGAGCTCAATGCTACAACTCGGGAAACATAAAATAGTGTAACATCAGGGAACACATCTCAACCTAGAACCACATTGGGGAGCTCAGTCTTAAACTGGAATCCAATGAGAATGAGGAAGGTCCTATGAGATACTCTCACCTCATGTCATATCATAAGGGAGAAAACATCTTCCACCCTATTTCGATCAACAATATCTCATCCATCATATTTCCTACTGATATTCCCAACAATGACCCTCAAGATTCATGTGGTATAACACCTACATCATAATCATATTGGGTTACACACCTCCAATATATTTCAACCCATTGGCCAAACGAAGAGAAATAATCCCAACAAGCACACCTTGTGGGTATGATGACAAATTGGGTATACTCTGCATAGACCAAGATAGGGGAGAAATATATTCCACCCTATGGGTAAAAGATATGGGTGATACCCTATTGTCTAGAGATCCCTCAACCCTAGGATCCCTATATCTTACATTAGGGGAATTTTGAGGTCTAAAATGGGCCTCCTAAGGAAAATGTACAATGAAAATTCACTTTATGAGAACCAATCACATTTTAGGGGATGAAATCATCCATAATGGTTGAGGTGGCATTGCTTGAGTTAAAGGTACTTACTTGTCACATTCTCAATCGTGGATAAAAACTCATGGTTAACCATGGTAGTGCTCTAAGTACTTTTAAAGTCAAAGTAAAGTACTCATAATTAATGTCATTTCACACTTTTTGAATAAAAAAATATTATTGTCATTTCATATTTCTTGAAAGAAACAATGCATATCCCTATACATCTATTCTATATATATATATATATATATATATATATATATATATTACATGTTATTATACAATTTAAATAATATAAATTTTAATTAATAGCATATAATATACTTAAGAATTTATAAATTTATATTTATATTTTATTTTAAGTTATTTAAGTACAAAGGACAATGCATTAGTTGTTAAATGATAATGACTTTTTCTTGAAAAGCTCATTCTTATTTATAGTCACATCAATACAATTTTTGTATTAATTTTGGTACAACTTTTGAAATGAATTTAACTATGGTTACATGGTTTACAGTGCAAAAAGTGAATTGAAAATTCATAAATATTATTTTATTGGTTTAGCTATTATTTTATTATTTCTTTAGGAGGCCCATTTTGGACCTCAAAATTCCCCTAATGATTCCACACCTTGGGATCTCAGATAGGGGGGGAGGAGTTGGGGGAGTTGGCTCAGTGCCCTCGATTAGTCCTACTCTTTGTAGATCAAAAACACATCAACATGATCATATACGGTATCAGCTTAAAACAACTCACTAAAGAGTTCAATCATAATGTCTCAATAACGTCAGTCTCTTGTTCATGCAGGACATCAAACAAAATAGAACAAATATAAATCACAAAAGGATACCTTATTCATCCTCCCTCTCATGGAGGCAGCAACCACAAGCTTAAGCTTGACTGATACAACAACATTGTCTCAATATATGAATATATCTTAGTAACAGCTATAAACGGGATTCTCTGCCAATCAGATCCCACTCTTTATCATCGCAATGCATCACTGTCACATCCAGAACTTGTTCAAAATAGTTATCCAAAGATTTTCTTCAACCTACATCACAACTAGATATGCTAGCAACATCGTACTCAACCTCGGTCGTGCTTAAAGCTACAAAATTTTCATCCAAAATATGATAGAATATCTCATACTAAAGTAGCACCAAAATGTGCTCATATCATTAAAAATTATCCCAAACAACATCAGTACATCCATGCAATAATATATCATAGGAAGAATATCTCAGACCAAAAATTAATCATCCCATGCAAATATCTTGAAGGATGCTCAGCGGAAACCCAATGTGTATGAAGCGGATCAATCATGAATTGACTTAATTTGTTCTCTACAAAACATATATCTAGATGGGTGTTCACAAGGAACATCACTGTCTTAATAAATTGTTTGTTGCCCAGTCAGGTCCAACGTAACTTCTTGAAATTCAACTCCATCACAATGTCCAAGGATTCGCATTTCCACTTTAAAAAATTTATTTAATAGCTTCATTATATATTTCCCTTTTCCAAACTTCATCATGCCAAGTTATTCCTTTCAAACTTCAAATGCCCTCTCCCTCTTCCTTTGATCATCAAAGGCTCATTACATGTCAATAATAGACCGTCAACATATAAAACCAAAATCCAAGGCATACCTTGGACCATTTTTAAGTAGAGGTTTGGACCGACACATCTTTAAGGTTTTACTAGGTGAATTTCAATGCATAAATACTAAGCTCAGGGATCTTTCTTCATACAATTATTTCTAAAAACATAATACTTGACTAAACCAACATGCTCAGCCTCACACAAATCAATATTTTGCAATCAAATCAACTAAGTCAGCTTATCAAGCCTTAGATTCCAAATCTAAACTAATATCAAAGTCATAAAATTTTCTGGCAATATCACTTTTACAAACTCTTCAGACCAGGTGTCAGGTAGAGCTCAAATCCAAATACCAAGTTATGACTTCATTTATTTCCATGTCAACAAATTATTATTAAGCAATATCAAACTCCATCAGGCCATCCATATAATCATAATATGAATTATTTTTTTCATTATAAATTAATGATAAGTCATATAAGTTCCATGAATTCATTTGTGAGATCATTGCATACTAAATCACAACTATATATACTTCAACCATTGTAAATCCATTGATTCCAATAAAAAATCACTATTGAATAGAAATATTAGTCATTGAAAGTCATTATTCCCACATAACATTGTCATTGAGGAAAATCCTTAGTTATCAAATCAAAACCCTAATTTGTTATCATTGTGAATTAAATCAATCCATAATCCAAAACATATCTATGAACTATCAAGCATCATTTCAAAACTCTAGTATTTCTCATCTATATTAAACCAATAAGCCAAATATTGTCAAACCCTTGCAATTGTTATCAATTACTGTCATATACTAGCTTCAATGATAAAATAAAAATAATATACTGATATGCATATTCTAGTGCCCTGCAAACACAAGTTTAAACAACACATTCACATTCTCTACAGTTTTTCAAGCATTCAAACTTCCCTGATCATATAACGTTCTATTGTCTGCTCCATATATGTAGGATTGACATACTCTTAGTGTGCTCCTAGTTTTATGCATAGGGATGTAGTTTTTGTGTCCTATAGACACAACCACACCCATAGGCCTTCTTCAATGTTGTTTGGAGGCCTATAACCACACTCTTAAGCCTTTCTTCCAATGGTTGGGGCTTATACTATGAGAAACCTTCTCTTCTCAAACCAAAACTCATTGCAGACTAACAACATAAGGTATTTGTTTATTCATGTCAAAGATCTTACTTCAACAATAAATAATTTTCTACACATTAATGCAAATGATAATAGGTGTAGGGATCGTATGGAGACTTTCACCATATCAATGAGAAGCCACTTCAACCAATATTAATTAAGACATCAACATGTCTATCATAGTACTATCATGCATCAACAAAATTGTTAGGTCACGAAATAAAACTATATTAGATTATTATACATATAGTCATAACAAATCAACATTGATTACTTCATCATCAAATATGAAAATGACATCAAACATCCATCAAGGGTTAGATTCATATAATTAGGGCAGTTGACAAGTGCTTCATCAAACTTCAAGGATCATAATCGCTACATTACTTCTTTTACATTATTCAATCATCAAGTTAGGACATTCAATTTTATCATACCATCAAAATTACTAAACTTATCAAAAGCTAATCAATGTCAAAAAGAGGATCATGAATATCAATTTTATTGTTACACTTTTAACACTATGGTTATCATGCTTATTACAAGCATTATCAATAGTATCAAGTTACAATATATCAAAAATCAATTTTTCCAGGTAGCTTTAACATGAATTAATAAAATGTAAGATACTTTTCCAATACCAAGTGAACCATATCATCATAAATACCATTAATCAAACTTGATTTTATATGGATATATGATTCATTCATGAAGGTGATATTCCCATCATACCTTAGGGCTTACCTTTCCATCCAATATTGTAGCTGAAACAATATATTATACATACTTTATAACATTCATATACCTTTGAAATTTGTGTCAATTACTTGTCATGGGCAATTGTATAGCTTCTCTTCCCACACTAGCTATATTTTCCTACATCTCAGATGATCGTTAATAAGGATCCACTTATCACATCTCATCAGGAGGTTAGAAGTATCCAAATACTCAAATATACATGCAGGAAGTATAATCAATGATCAAATCAATAAATCTAAAAAATTAAAAACATAAAAAGTAACATAAATCGAAAAATTACTTATCTTCATTGGGAGGAGATCATCTCCCTCTTTAACCAACATTCAAGAGTCATGATTGTCCATTGTCCATATAACATTATTCCCTTCATTATACTTCAACCAACTTCATCAACAACCAGGCCTAATTTAGACTATCCCATATAGTGCTACATCAAACTTGTGACAAGTGTTAGAACATCTTCACACTCATCTGCTAGGGTTTCTAGATTTCACATCTCAAATATTTGCCATAATATAGGGTTTCCTTCAAACCATAACCTCATAATATCCATCAATCCCTAATAACCAGATTTCCTAGGGTTTCCTTAAAACCCTAGTATTCTTTTAGGGCTCCTCCATCTTCTCTTTATTCCATGAAAGGTTTCTTCTTAGGGGTGATCCAATGACTTTTCTTTAGTCCAACTTTGATCCCATGCTAAATTTTATTAGGGCTATATCGTTCTTTGTTTTAGATATTTTCATTTCTTCGTTTTCATATTAAATTCACACCACAACACCATATCATTATTTATCTTTATAAAATTATTTAGTAACATATGCAATTATATAGGAATAGTAATATGATCATCAATGTTGCAAAAAATAAAGGAATAATAGAATAAAATCATTCACACATAGAGACACTACGATTGGTTGGATACTAGAGCAAAACCCACTATGGGGAAACCCTTTCAAATTCTTCTTCTTATTAGATTTTCATTGAATGATTCAGAAAAATATGTGTTCGTCTCGGTAGAAATTAGTTCTTAGGCCCTCGTCAGAATCATTTCGGCACTGCATATCATTTTTAGGTGTCTCGCTCACTTCACTTCGTTGCATTTCGCTAGGGGCATGCCATTGATTGACGAGAGGGTTTAGTCTTCTTGTATTCCCTCATGCTTGTACCTGCTGGGCTCATAACTCTTCAAAAATCATCAAAGTTCAGGTCACGTCATTCATGGTCATAAATAATTATTTTTGTCAAAAAGAGTCTTTTAGTCCTAGAGTCTAGGGTTTTAGTCTTTTGATACATATAATAGCTGAGCCATGAGGACTGAACTTTAAAGGTTCCTATTTCATATTTTTTTATTCTCAAAAACATTTGAAGACATTTCTGAACAAAACTGTTTTGAACTGAAAGCTATCCATTATTTTGTAATAATTATGTGTTGTTCCTATAAAAAATTTAAACGACCTACGGTCTTTAAAGTCAAAAATGTAAATCCTGCAAAAATAAAATCATTGCTTGACCTAAACCTAAGCTTGATCAAACCAAAAGACGAAATCCAGAATTGCATTAAATGACAAAGTGCCAAGAATGCCAAACATTACAAAGTGGGTTATGGAGAAAATTAAAATCAAATCTGTTTCTTGTGAGATATTTCTCAACCTATATAAACCATTGAAGACAAATCATTTTCATAAGTTTCCAAAGCAAAGTCGAGTTTGGAGTGTTGGAGAGCAAAAAACTCGTTTTCAGAGCCGTGGAGTTGAAGTGGAAGTGCGCGCGACGCATACAAGTGGCGCGTGACGCACACATGACGTGCGATGCACTGGGCATCACAAACTTGTGCATTTTTTCACGCGCGCGACGCACTGGGCATGCATGCGGCGCATAGAGTTTCAGGGCCGGAAAACTTCAGTTCACCACCCAAATTCGCATCAAATCACTTCATTTACTTGCAAGTAAGTTATTCATGCCTGCTTAGTGACTCATGAACATGCTGTGGTGTTTTGAAAGTGGATAAAACAAGTGTTTGATGTGGTGAAATGTAAACCCTATGTTCATTGCCAAAATCACTCCATAGGGTTTTGAAGGACATGTTAGTGATATTGTGGGGGTTTCCAAACTTGTGTTATTGATATATATGCCCATGCTCTCTATTATTATTGGTGTCATCGCTTATTGTTTACCATAGCCTCACGCTCTCTCTCTCCTATTCAAATCACTGTTGTCATTACCATTGTCATTGTCACACTGTTTATCATTTATATTGTAACACAGTCCCATATTCACTATTCCCCATTCTCCATTGACAAAGCCTAACTATCATTGCAAGGGCTGTTTCTTTGTCCTACACTACATTATACTCCTTCCTACTCACTTGTCAAAATCCCCATGTAGTCAAGCAGTGGCTATTTTCCATTCAAACTTATTTGACAGTACCTTAATCATTATGGTTTTCCTATAGCACCTTGATACACATGTGACACATTTGGGATTTGAGCATACACTGAAACTCTTGTTTTTCACCATACCTATATCAGCATATATTTTGCAAACATCTTGATTTCAGCGCCATGTCAGAGACGGATTCAGTTTATGAGCAGGAGTATGACAGTGATTCCACAACAGAGGTTAATGTGCCACGGAGGTCTCACAAAAGTGGCAAAAGTGGTAGGCATGTCAGGGAGGAGCCTACTTCTTTGGCTCAATTTCAGGCTTGCTCGCTTGCAATGGATTGTTTTCAGCATCAGTCATGTTTCCAGTACTGCGAGATGATTTCACAAACCCAGCATCATCATGAGCTAGCTTGTCTATTTGTTCTACATTTACATGATGGCCGGGTAAACCTCGCCGGAGTTAACTTCATTCTGTCACCAGAGACCATTGCTCAAGCCACCGGGATACCAAACACAGGAGAGGAATGGAACAAATGACAGCAGCTAGAGAAATCCTACTATGAGCCATACATCAAACCTGGGTATATGAGGCAGCTGAGCAGGGTATTTCCATTCAGATTTCTGAAGGATGAGTTTGCACCATTGATGAAGCTCATCATTCGATATTTTAGTTGTGAGGGTAGATTCTCGCGCCTTTATGCGTACCATATCCGTTTTTTGATGCATTTCACGAGGGTACGTATGATGAGCATTCCATACTTCATGTATTGCAACATAGAGCGGATGACATTTCTTGTACAGAAGAAGACCCCAGCATAGCAGCATAGCAGTATATATCATTACGCACTGATCAAAATTATGGTGGTACATCAGCTCACACGGTAGGGCATCGCATGGGATGAGTTCATCTCCCGTGACTTCTTCTAAGCATCACAGCCGCCTCCCGAGGTAGTTCATGATGAGGTAGAGCCTTCACGCCAGTTTGAAATTCCTGAGACCGAGCATATCAGTGCTCCAGTGTATGTGACATATCAGCGAGGCCACAGAGCCTTATTTGTAGCTACACGACGAGTACTATCTCCACCCGAGGTGGAAGGGGTCTTGTTGACTTCATCGGCAGCGTGAGTATTATCTCCACCCGGGGTGGAAGGGGTCTCGCCTTCGACTTCAGCATAGGTACAGATTCAGGATAGAGGCAAGAGGCCTATGCACGATGAGGGCCCCTCAGGAGGCCAAGATACTGAATTCACATTGATTGATGTTGATGCAAGCCCTCCTAGCTCGAAACTGAAAGAGATCGTCCAGGAGCAGAAGGCCAAGATTGACACGCTGAATGTTAAGTTGCAGAGAGCTCAGTGGGTGATAAACTACCTGGATCAGCGTAACAAACAGCTAGAGGATCAGCACACACTTGTAGAGCTGCGGCGAATCCGTGAAGATCGACAATTGGCCCGGAAGAGACCTAGTGACATGACACCAATTGAGCGAGAGATCGAACTCATGCATGTTAACATTCATCTGGAGAAATTTTTGGCAAAGGAAAATAGAGACAAAGACATGCTCCGTCATATGAAAGGTCATTATTGGGCCCGTATGCATGTCTGCAAAGCAAAAATGAAGATTCTGAAGAGAAGGCTGAGCAGAGCACTGAAACGGCGAAAGAGGCCTGATCCACTCCGGATTTTGGACGAGGCTTCATTAGCTGAGCATGAGGCATGATGGGGAATCTTCGATCCAAATTTCAGCAAATTTGGAGAAGTTTTTGTCATTTTGGAAAATTTTGGTCTCAAAACAGGTTTTTCCACCCAACGCGTAGCGCGTCACGACGCGCGCTTATGATTGGGACACTTGTTGGAGGAAAAATTTGTATTTTTGGATTTAACATGGTAATTTATGCATGCTCAAAAATGGTCGAAGCATTTCACCAAGTTCTGGATGATAAAAAGGGCCAAAAACACGATGAAAATCACCTTTCTGCCACCTTTTGCACCAGCAGGAAGTACTTGTGGGAGAATGAAGTTTTGGAGGGGAAAATGAGCTCCAAATTGGGAAATTCCACTTGGGTTGGATAGCAGACATCCAAGGCTTTCCAAAAAACTATCATGAGCTTGATTTTGATGCCAGGAAGTGCCCCAAAAGCAGGCTGAAAGGCGCACAACACATAGAGCTCAGGCGCGCGACGCATAGAGATTTTTGGTCAATTTTTCATTTTCCAGCTCAGGATTTCGGCCAGTTGTACCAGTTTTGATTGTGGATGTAATTTTTGAGTTATCTTGATGTAATTTTGTGGTTGTAATGTAACTTTGATTCACATTTACCTGTTCTAGATGATTAACTCCCAAAAAAGTGAAAATCAAGTGAAAGAATCAGTTTCCTTCCTTTTAGAGGCAAGTTGTTTGGCTGCCTAGATTTTAGCTCCTTGTTTAGAATTAGTTCAAACTGCTCCTAGAAGCATGAGCTCGACCCCTAGAGGCATGGAAAGGGGTTAGACTTGTCTATTTATTGTATTTTCTGAGACACTTCCAGGGTTGGACTCTTGGGAAAAGTTTGGCACACTATTGTACATATTTTTCTGCATTTTGGCTAAGGAAAGATCAAAGGTTTTGCAGCACCTGTTGGGATTCTTGTGGCTTTCAATTTTGATGGTGTGTTCTCTCAGTTATTTGTAATTTCTTTAAATTTTTAATGTATGCCATTCCCTTCTTTTGCTTATGAAACTAAATGAATGAGTAAATGAGGTAGAATCCATTAATTCCGGACAACATTTAAGTTGTTGAGTTTCTGTTTGTGGAGGAGCAGAGGATCCTTGTGCTCCCTTGCCCTCTTGACTCCTTGTCATTCTAGTCCGTCCACATGAATCAAAAGCGTCCAGAAGATCACACACCTTTGCCCTTCTTTCATTCTGTAAGATGCGTATAATGCATTTAAGTTTGTTTTTATTTTCAAACAAAGGCTAAAAGATAAAGTCAAACACCCATATCTATATACAACTAAATTAGTGTTTTAAAAACAGTGTCATACTTATATTTAGCTGTTTACATCAAGATTCCTTTGGAAAGGAACATCTCATATTATAAGGCTATCCAGTGACTCTGTTGATGTTTATATGAGTTTTATATTATGACTAAGGTAGATTAAGTGAACAGGTAGTCCATTCCTTTATCCATAAGACTATCTAGCAAAAATTAACTAAACCATATGAAAAATATGAACCCAACACTACTCTTAATAAAAACCCATATTCATAAGCCTACATTCACACATTCATGCCAAACTTTCATCATTCCGTAACAAAATATATAGTCATCTACTAGATGTGAACTTCTCAGCTTCTTCTGCATGGAAACATACCTTTATAAATTCTGAAAATCTAAAACATACACGTAATATGAAACTTGATTAATAAAATTGATTGTTATTATTCTTGAACACGACTAAAACCTATATCTCATTGCTTGAGACCACGATTGGGTTTTAAGCCATCTCCACCATTACCTACACATAAGGACTAGGCTAAGAAGGAAAAGTGATGTATTTCTGTTGCTTCCTATCTTTCTTCTTGAAATTGTTAAGAGGTGCTATTTTGGCTTCCAATGATGCTGATGATCAAATGGGCAAGTTTAGGCCCTAGTGGCACAATAGGAGCTCTAATACCAGAGCTATCATCTATGGAATACTCCATCAAGCAAGCACAATGAGGTAAAAATGGAAATTATCAAAGGGACACCATTTCGATTAAAGTTCGTTTATATCTCAGGGTGGATCGTCATCCATCTCTACCTGAACAGCCCCCAAAGACATTTCCAAGGGGGGGGGGGGGGGGGAGTAACTCGCATAGTAAATAAATCGGTGCTACCCCCGGAGTTGAATAGTCAAATGGGAAGAATTGTCTATTCAACCAACCATATTAATTCTGGAGGGTCACGACAGGATCCCACCCCCCATTTTTTCACCCATCGAGGGAGGGTGGGGACCACTCACCATGTCATGGTCCCGCCAACATTTTCGACAAGCAAGCGATGAAGGTAAATAGTAATTTCTTCCTCCTTGCTCTCACCCACCTATCACCTACCACCACCCAAGCATATTCTTCCATGTGCCCCCCCCCCCCCCCCCCCTGTGACGTCATATGACATCATATGACCGTTTACCCCCTTCGCCTATAAAAACCCTTCCTGCTTCATATTTTTTGAATTTGATTTTTTTTTATTGTGCAAAATCCTCCCGCCATTCCACTTCTCTACAACGTCGTTTTCTCACCAAGTTGATCTAGAAATCCCCTCCAACATTATTTTTTAGCTATCGCCTAGTAAATCAGGTAACATGTTGGTCTCCCCCACCTGCAACTTATTTCAATATATGTTAAAAATGAAGAAAGCGTCCCCCAAGACCCCCAAAGCCTAGGAAGTCAAACCCTAATACAATGTCAAACAGCTAATGGACACAGAGGCACATATTTTAGAACCTCCTTATTCTTACCATTTGTCGGACCTCTGTTTCGACATGTATGGCCACCACGTCAGAGGAGAAGATCTATTCTGAGTAGTTGACTCGGGTTTATACTATCAAACTCTATTTTTCATTTCCTTGAGTTTATTTCTTGGTTAATTGATGCATAATTTGAAGAAAAAAAAATATTTGTCTCTTCCACTAGAGCCAAAATCCTAGAGTGAACCCAGAATTGATCCAAAAGGCTCTCCCAGCAATTCACAGAAACCACTTTGATCTACAATTTTACTACCTCTCATCTGTTGAGCAACAATCCTTTCTACAAATGGTCTTGGCCCCTAGCTTGTAGTCCTTTTCCATTGTTGATAGTTTCTTAATAACCATTTTACAGAGTTTGTGCAACCTATTTTGTTTATAATTGCTCATATTTTTGGGGATCATAATGCCAATGTGGTCAATAAATCCTCACTAGTATTTTTGAGGGATATGATGCAGCCATACCACCTGTTTGGCATACCTTCTAACTTGGTCGAGTCCATAAAATTCCAATTATGCCATTTTCCTACCACCTCCTACTTCAGATGATATTCCCTACTATTTTATTTTTTTGTGTAAACCCATGTAGATGAGTTTGAATTCATGGGTCTCAGTCTAATGGCCCAAAATAAGCAAAGGAAGTTTGTTTTGACTGGGATGTTGTTGTTAGGAGGAGACCAAACAATGATGTTTATTCCCAATTCATACATTCCTATATGGCCATTGCTTATAAAATTATTCAGAAAGTTTCCCCTCTAAGAATCCTCCCCCAACAAAAAGTAATCCTCCAACTTAGTAAGGACACAAGGGTGGGAGACTAGTATTTGTTTAAGGAATATACATAGATTAGGTTTTATGTGTGTGAACTTCCTCCTTCCTGCTTTCCTGTGTTCATGAAAATGAATATTTTTTCCATGGAATTCATCAGACAAAGTCTTAATGTGGACCAAGTCCATTTTTTCCCTGATAAAAAGGGAGACATATTCAAGTTGGGTAAGCCTATAGGCCCTTTCATTGTTAACTCCAGACATGCCTTCCAAAAAATTGAGAAATTACTGAAACAAATGAACTTTGATATCGATATGTTTGGCATTATGATCCTCATGGTGTCAATGCAAAGAAAAGGGAAAGTATAAAGGCTTCAAATTATGATCATGAAAATAGGCCTGAGATTGAACGGAATTCTAACCTTGATTCATGGCCCATTAACACAGAGATGGAGACTGAGACTCTAGCAACAAACGGAAAGGCACAAAAAATGATCGTTGATGAAACAAAGGATATGGAAATGGAAGATGTCCACACCAGCAAAAAGGTCAGGACCCAAGAAACAAAAGAAGAAGAAATTGAGACTAGGTTGGTGGAGACAAAACCAGAACAACCAGGATTCCTGGTGACTTTGGAAGACCCACTGAAAATTATTTCCTCATCGTTTTCAGAACTAGTCATTCTGAGTTCAAGAGGAAGTGCAATTATGTCTGAGCCTAGTTGGCATGTTGGAAAATCAATTGAAGAAAGGAACAAGAATATTAGGGAAGAGATTAAAAAACAAATGGCATTGCATTCAATCCCATATCAAACCAAAATCCTGGTTGCTATGGACCTGGAGAGGAACCAGATGAAATTCTCTCTACACCACTCGTCCGTACAGTCACTACCATCAGGCTCCAAGTTCAATGATCTGGATGTGTATTTGGACTTGACAAGTGTCCCTCTACCTGAAAATATCAACTTCCACAAGAAAGTGGTATAAATGTTGTACAGTGAGCTAAATGAAAATTCTATAACCATAAGAAAAGTTGAGAAGTTGTTGGGGAAGGTTGCAACCAAAATGAAGTAGGAGAGAGTTAATTCTAGAGCTCTACACATGAAAAATGAGAACTTCAAACAATTGATTGTGAATCTAGGAGTAAATCCAGAGGACAAAGTTGTACTTGAGACTCTTCTCCAGAATTCACAAGTAGAGATTCAAGATTTGAGACAAAAGTTGAAGATGCCAACCAACGAACATGTGTAGTCCAAATAACTTGTACAAGTGGAGGAAGAGAAAGAGATATTCGAAAAAGAGTTGATATACAGGAAAATTTAGGTGGTAGCTCTTAAGTAGTAGGTAGAAGAACTTCAACAGATGATAGACACTCACATTTGTGCATTTCTCATACTTGAGAACCCTTAGAACCCCACATAACAACTTACAATAACCTCACCAAGATCCAGCTCTCGGAAGGGGAGATCAAGAAAGTGTAGGTGGACTTAGACATTTCCCAACGAGCCCTAGCACAAAGGTAAAGCAGCTTGAGACTGTCAAGACCAATGTAGAACTGATCAGTAAGAACTTGCAGGTAGCTAATTAGGAGATCTCTGAACTTAAAGGTGGAATAAAAGGAAATATGTACCTCTTGTAATCTAAACAACTGATCTTGGATGAGATAATAGCAAAGGTGAAAAAAATTGGGAATACATAACTTTGATGGATGAACAAATGATTCTGATTAAGGACTACGAGTTATTCATCCTAGTTACTAAGGAAGAGGGTGAAAATAATGCCCATATTGCCAAAAAATTCATCCAGTATGTGAATGAGAAGACACTCAGTGATTTTAGGGCTATAGATGTGATGGATAGGGTTTCTTCTATCATGGAGATTTCCAAAGTTGTCCAGAAGGAGGAGGCCAGAGCCAAAGCTGAATAATTCCTAGAAATAGTGCTAAAGGATGTGGCTACTTTTAACTCATAGTTTGAGGAGAGAGTTTGAATAGGGATTCCCAACTATTGGGATTTCGTGGGAGTGATGATCTTGTGGGATCAATACAGTCATATGTTGGTAGAGGCCAAGAGAAATCTTGATTCATCTCATGAGAATATTTATACCCTAAAGGGTAAAACTGTGGTAAATTATCTGAGAAGAGATTTCCAAATGTTAGGGTTGGTGAAGACCCTATTTCGTCCCAGGCTGAACTACATAGGCTCACGAATATTAATATTACATATCAGCAATTATTTCACACTCCTCTACCAACTATAGTGCTATGGTATACATGTGAAAATTTCGTCAATCCTTTAGTACTTCAGATCATTGACCCAACAATGCTTCCTCCTAAACTGGTCTACCATGATTGAAGATATTATTGATTGTGTCAATCATGACACTTTTCTATTTTATGTTTCATGTAAATATTTTATTTTTAGAGAATCAATATCATTTAGTTAGGATCTTGCCAGTATATTTGTGCCACTAAAGCACGGTGATATTTTTGTTATGATAATTCAACCCAAAATCAAGAAAGAACATTTTGTAAGGGGTTCTCTTCCTGAGGCCCTATAAAAAAACAATTTATGATACAGAACCAAGTGTTCCAAATTTTGTTTCAAGAGGGAATATCTGCAAATTGTGAATGAAATCTATGCCCTATTGAAGATTAATGAAATATTTTGGTGATTCCAACTCATATGAAGTTGTAGTATGTATTTTCTTTTGTGTGTGTTTTATATATATTCACTCTTCTTCCCATATTAGATGTAATAGTAGTTGTTGGATATGTTTTTTATGAATTCATGGATTCATCTATGTCTAATGTTGATCTACGATGCCTATGACTGATAAAAGATGATATCCTTCACATGCGCTCCATGTAACTTAGCACATCATTTTAATGTTTCTCTCATTTTTTTAATGTCGAAGTCTGATGCAGAGGATTCTTGATCAAGCCCTATATATTTAGTTTCATTCCTTTATAATTATTCTCTCCAATATACTAAAATGACTGATAAAACTACATGCTCATGTAATGTTGGCCACTAAATTTGGACCATAATGCTTCTATGAGTATTAATTTGCAACCATATTTATATTTATCTTCTCAAGAAGATTATGTCTAAAATCAAGTTAAATATTGAGTGTAAGTGAACAATTCAAGCATATCCTGCAAGCACTCATCAATATTTCCTAAGCACTTGTCTCTTTTCAACCCAGGGGTTGTCTCTAGGAACCACAACAATGTCTAAATGAGGGTCACTTGACTTTTATTTATAGCCATCCATGGATGTCCAATTTCTCTTTTGGGTCGACCTATCCTTTTTTGCACATTTGAGATTTTCTTCAACAATACACTTTCCCTTGTCCAAATTGAGTGCTTAAATAGTCAAAAGTGGTCCTCTTAAAAAGAGGAATCTAGTCCCATGATTGGAATTTGTCACTAAGCTGCCAAAATAAAAATACTAAAATACTATCCCGGTGAACTCTTTTTGTCTTTAACACTCTCTACCCAATCTGAATCTGGAGTTGTACTTCACTATTTGAGAAAAATCTCAAAACATGAATGACTTTGCCATGAACAATTGTACCATGTTGGTACACCAACCCTTTTACTGGTTCTATCACCATAGTTGCTTCCCTGTCTTCTTAACTAGGTGCTCCCTCTCAAACTAATACCTATAATGTTGTGGTAATTATGGCTACTCTCTCTACCACTGTAGCCTTTCAACATATCAACTATCTAGCCTAACAAAGTCAATATTGGTCCATAATTTCAAACTCATAGATCTACTATCTAAGAAGCTAATATGAGGCTCTTTGGCTTCTCCTAGAGGAAATTATGTTTTTCATAACTTCTCCCTCTAACACGATCTCTTCAACTTTCATCAAAGACAGATCTCATAAGATCAACCAATCCTAGCATACTTTCTTGTAATAGCCTTCCTGTGAACTTATGCCTTTGACATATCACATAACACAAGTACTTATAAGCTAACCCCTTATTATCACCATTCTAGATTTTTAGGCCATAACTTTTGGAACAAAAATAACTTGTTTATGCTATATATGAGCACTATTCTAAGTTGCCTAGATATTTAGCTTGTATGCAATGGATAAAAGCATTATTTTTTAAATATGGTAATTACTTGTGAATATATATTATATTTATTTTATCTTCGTCAAGAAATCACACTTCATAAATTCAACTAGTAACCATGAAAGGAAAGTAGAGATCACAGTGTTGAAAACTTAGGATATGTGAGATCACCTGTGTAAGAGAGAAAGAGATGTGAGTGATAACTGAATGTGTAAAATGAAAAGTTTCAATTGTATTATATTCAATATCACGTCTCTTTGTAAATTAAATTCTAGTAACTATGCACATTAACCTTTTGTTAAAGTCTTGAAGAACATGTAAATAATGGTGGGCAGTAACTCTTGGTAAGTATATTTATTTACATCTTGTTCCATATCCCATATTTTATGCAAATACTTTTCTTAAATCCTTTCTCTTAATTTTCTTTCTTATAATTTGAAATTTAATTTTCTTTCATGTTTTTACATAGTATTATAAATACATCAACGATTATGAAGACTGACCATAGCTACATTCTTCAACAGATCTGAAGAGCCCCTTAATATATTCTTGAATAAGGATGTCAAGGACAGTAAAAATGAATGCACAACCTCTATAATTAGATAGCTTGTTTCAAGATCTTTCTAGTGATAGGTGGCATGCCTTTCCACTCTTCACAATTGAAAATATATATATATATATATATATATATATATATATAATCCCTCATCTAAAGTTGGTCTCTAAATCAATACAAAAATTAAAAAGGATTATGAATTCATGCTCAAGTCGGCCCTTCTTGAAAATAATTTTTTTGTTAAGGATATTATTATGATAAGCCCCTCCTCAACCACTATAAATATAGCAAATGTTTTGCTCATTTATACATTTAATAAAATTGAGATCTGAGAGAGATATCTCTACAGTGGCCTCGGGATCAATATGAGGAAGAAAGACAATGGATTAAGGGTTTATTTCTATACTATATCTTGTGTTTTTTCATATGTATTTTCTGCTGCTATAGGATGATATTGATGTGTGTAAAGGAGGAGAAAATAAAATAGGTTGAGGGCATCTCTCTGACAGGGGTGTGGTAAGGGGTTTACTTGAAGTATACTTATGTGTGTAAAGTCTTGAAGAGTGTTTTTTATTTTGTATAGCAAAACCAAGGAGGATACCCTCATTAATAAGGTAGGACCAAGTGCATTCCTAACCTATGACAGAGGTTGAGTTGGTTGAAGGGACAGGTATAATGTATTGTGGATTGTAGAGTCTTTACCCGCAACAGTGATAGAGGATACTTGCAGGACTTAAGGGCTTGTGAAGGAGTTGAATTGTTGGAGGGTATTGTGATTACCCTTACCAGTAATAGCAAGGAGGTGGGACAGGCTTAAGGTACTACCTATGGCATAGAACTATGACAACTAGTGTTTAATAGAGTTAAACGACACACCTAGTTGTGGATAAACATGAATAGTTTGCAAGTAAAACCATAGTGTATTGGAAATACTTAGAAGGGGGTTATATTCCTTTAGATATTTAGAGCAATAATACAACCATGAAATAGGATCACATCATAAATATTAGTACACGGGAGATTTTTCTCAACAAGATTTGTTATGTATGGTTTACATACAAATTTACCAGTTGAACTAGAAGGAAGTACAACACTCCCAAAGGGTTTTACCATCAAGCGTTGGAAGGAAGCTAAAGCTCCCTAAATGAGTTTGGGATCCTGTACTAGGGACAATAACCAAACTACAATCTTCTCCTCATCAAGTTTTTGCCTCTGCTACTACACTTCACTTCCACTGTTGTTATTGTCACATTTGTTGCCACTACTACTCCAAACCTATCGGTTTCCATTGCTATCCATTGTTGTTGCTACTACTGTCCACTCACTTTAATATTATTGCTACCATAGGCCTACAGTATATAGCATCTCATATGCTTCAATTGAAAACATTCTCACGGTTCAACCTCTGGTAATGTCATCATATGGAAATGTCACAATATCATTGTCACTACATCACTGTTATACAACAAGTTCACTGCAATATCCAACTTATCATCAATATCACTGTTATATATATTCAAAAACTAGGATATTCACCAACCAACACTTGTACATGGCCTTCAACCAAAAATGCTACCATTACTACTAAACAAGCCAATAATCAAATGGATGCCCTCACTGTAGAAACCACATTGTCATAATTTTCATCAATATTATTGTCACTAAAGGTCACTCTGCTATCATCAAGTTCACTGGAGTCATCAAGAGACTATCATATCAACTTTTCCTTTGTCAATATCTGCTCCGCTATCGCAACACTAAAAGTATTTGACAATTTAGGCTCATTTCTGGAAGTTGATATCTACAGCTGCAACAAAAACCTTAGCTACAACAATATCTCAAAAATCATGTGACACTCTGCAACACCTTTTATTAACTCAATAATTATCATCTTATTTTATATTATATAGGTTGCTCATATACATTCAGATCTAACCATCAAAATAATCATTCAAACCAGAACAAGCCATATAATTCAAGCGTACAATATTTGGTCTTTCGGTCCCTGCATACGTAAGTCTCGGTGTCCGTCATAATTTATGCTCACTAGATAAACAAGGCTCCAAGATAATGCTCTAAACTATTATATGCTAACCACACTATAGGTTTCTCATATGACGGTTTCTATTTCTACATAAGAGTTCGATGCATAATGGATAGAATAGAAGTGTCATATGTTATCAGCAACAGATCCACAAATCTAAAAGTTTTGTTGTCAAACGTTATATCTTGGAGAAATTTGTAACTAGAATATAGGCCGCAAAGTATGGGAGAAAATTGATTCAGAAGTTTGGAGTGAAATTTATTGATGCCAGCTCTAATGCTCAGATTGTTCAAGTTCCAAGTTCAAACACAAACTTTTGTGCTTCCCATTGAAGGAGCCACAGGCATAGTTAGGATTACAAATATTCTATGGATAGACCAATTGTTCATGAGGCCGATAAATTAGACCCACCTTTTTTTCCAGAAAGAAAAAAACAGTATATTAATAATATAAACACCACAGCAGTCCAAACATTACATTCGATGCTGTAAATACAGCAATGAAATCTTAGATTTTCAGAGCCGACATACTATCCAAAAGCATCCCTTCTAAGAAAGAAAAGAGACCTCCAACCACTAAGCCATAAGCCAAGATAGCATAATCGGATGACTAAAAACAGAGATAAATACATATTTCGGCATGTCAGAAAACTATTTTTGGGTTAGCATCATGTCTTCCACATATAACATATTAAAACCTGTATAGTTCATTAAGGATATCAACACTTCAACTTACAACCTTGTCTTCAAAATATTTTTTCTCATAATATTGTCAATGCACACCCCTCGGATTGGTTATATGTCAGATCATAATATTGATTGCATAGGTATTTTAGGAAGATGCAGAAGAGTGCCAGATTTTCTCCAAGATAAGGCATATAAATAACTTCACTCGCACTGCCCCGATAGAAGGCTTATCCCAAAAAAAAAAAATCAAAACTTCACCTGTATATACACTGATCTCACAGTCCAAGAATGCAAGGGAATTATACCAAACCAGGCTACAAGTATTGTCGCCATAAATAGCAGATGATGCTACAGGAAGACCACAGATGATGTCTCAAGTAAGCCACAGGTGCTGCCATAGGAAGGCTACATATGAAGCTACATGTAGGCAAAAAATATGTTATACATATTAACAATTGCTTAATAACTTGGCCGAAATTTTGTTGCAGTACAAGATTTCCAGCAAACCCTGTAAAAAAATTAAAAGAATCCTAGTGAAACCAAAGAGAAAAACTCTTAAAGACGAAACCCTTGTACACAGTTCCAAATCAAAATTTAAGGTTGTGGGAACTGAAATATTCCTAGCAAGATTTGAACCTCATAATATCTTCAAAAGGAGATCGAACAATGCTTAGCAGTTTACCCTATAGAGGGTTTAAAACTCATGAAGATAAATCTAAGTAAACTCAATGAAACCCAAAAGAATAAACTGCCTTCTCGTCATACTTTCAAGAACTCCTCAAGGTCGTAGGAAAATAGAGAGAGTAGCGAATTTCTTTCACATTTTAAATGCTTTATTGCAGCAATGAGGGAAGCAAAGACCTCCTTTTTACATTGCCTTAGAGAACCATCTAGGAGGGTTGGATGACTTCAAGGTGGAGGGAAAATATTTGAATTTGAAATTCAAAATTTCCCTCTCATTTTGGACCACAAAAAAATAAGTTAAATTTTAACTGGTGCCAAAATGATTAGGGTCCATCACTGATTACATTGATTTATATTTTATTAAGAATAAATCTCTCATAAAATGTATCTTTAGTCTTTGATCACAAAAACAAACTTAATTTTATCCCCTTCTCTAATAAATAGATGTCATATCATCAATGTGTTGGGGCCTTCAATATTTCTGTTCCATATCATTTAACAAATAATATTATGAAACCACCAGATCATTCATGCTTTGGGGTTTGGGCCACTAATTAGGGTCACTAACTTTAAGCAAGCATACATCTCAAACTGTGAGGCCTCTCAAAACACTCCACATACCATTGAAATCGACATGATGAAGAGGATCCAATGATGATGGTCTTCGTGACAAATTCATTGATCTACATCTTCAAAAACCTCAAAAACTTCAGGGTATGTCTATCATCTAAGGAATCCAAACCTTAGAGCTAGGGTTTCGTCAAGGCATCTTCTCATCCATCATATCCAACATATGGAGGACATCAATGACGACATAGTGCACTTGCTTTGATATCTTCACCCGCTATGACATCCTAGACCCCCTTTGACATCAATGACAATATACTCAACACAGTGAGCTATAATGGGAAAAAGTACAGTGATAGTGGAATAAACAAAGGTGAAAATTGAATACAAGTGACAATAAGGTGAGCAGTACCATGGGTCATGCTATAGAAGATGAGCTAAGGATATTTGAAGACAATGAAAGTGCAAGATCGTGACTATGATCAAACTTGAAGGAGAAAACCAAAGGATAGCATGGTTAATGACAATTCACTAAATATTTGAGGACCAAAAATTTGTTGACAATAGATATAAGAAACAACTCGAGGCTAAGTTGGTGCTCATCTAAGTGATTAATGTGTCTTGTGGGTTGGTTCCCATGAATTCTATTGAGTTTATGTTCACTTGGGGGATTGGTGTTGTTGAATATGTTGTCATTGATGTCAAAGCAGGTGTAGGATATCATCATTGATGTCCTTAGTATGTTTCCATGTATGGATGAGACGATGCATTGATGAAACCCTAACTATATGGTTTGGATCCCTTCGAATATGAGGACGTCCTGCTTTTGTTCAGAATTTTGAAGTTGCGGGTCAATGAATTTTCCTTGGAGACCCTCGCCATAGGATTCTCCTCGTCATGAAGATTATGGTGATATGTGGAGTTCTTTGTGGGTCCTCATTGTCTGAGATATATGCTTGATTGAAGTTGAAGCTCATTACTTATGGTCAAAAGCTTCAAATAAATTATGATGCGGCATTGCATTATTGGTTGGATGATGTGGAAAAGATAGATGATTTTTTGAAGAGGTAAATTTAATTATAAAATTTATTACATCAAGGATATATGGTCCAAAACTTTGGAATAAACATCTTGGCCAAACCTAAAAGTTGAAATTAAATAAATTAGTTCAAATCTAAAATGTTAGAAGTCAGCCTAAATTTAATTTTGTGTTTTTCCTCCAAATTAATTTAAAATTTAAAATTTCCTTTTCCCTCCAAGAAAAAGTTGTATTTCTCCTTCTGTACTCGGACTCTATAAAAACCAAAACCAAGTTGAATTGCTCTCCATAACATATGAATTGGAATTGTATCCTCTGCAATTCAATTGCAACCCCTGTGGAGCATAATTACATCACAAGAGAAGGTTTTTTTTGTTTTTTTGTTTTTTTTTTAATAAGGGTTTTGATATTATGTTTTTCATTCCATCCTTGTAGGTGGTCTTCATTGCACAGAACCTCTTCTTGCTTTGTGGCCAACTCTCTCCGTGTTTGATAAATTTGGACTAATTCAGCCTTTGGACGAGGCAGTAGCAGAGCTGTAACTACTTTTGCAGTATTTAGAGTTTTGGAGCTCATTGTAAAACTGATTTGAAGGCATATCCATTATTTGTGGTCTTATTTACTGTCCACCGAAGGAATTTTTCCTCCAAAAGATACAAATTGGAATATCATCTATGAAATCAATTCATCCTTGTGAAGGAATATTTAAGGATGATCCGATTATAGTTGGTTTTATGGCAGAAAGGGTTCAATCATTCGCTGACATTATGAAGATTGTTCCCAATCTTTATTAATAAAGGCAACTCAGCCTGTCTAAAAGACATATCTGAAGTCAACGAAAAAATATAGAAGAGGTTTTGATTTTTATTTTTTTTGGGACCAGGGGTTTTTGTTGGATCATTTTGTTACAGGAATGTGATCTTCATTTTTCTGAGGATTGGAATTTCATAATTTCCGAAGACAGAGTCTAGGGCATGAAGTCACGAAATTCTAAGGTAATTTAGTTAATAAAACCAGCGAATATCCTGAGATAGAATTCCTTGAATATCTATAAATTTCGGCCTTCTAGATTGGAAATCAGTAATCTTGTGCACAAAGTTTGAAGGGTGATTTCAATTCTGCACCAGACTTATAGAAATGATCGGCCTTCGTACCTTTGATTTGAAAGCCTTGAAGACAGTCACAACATGAACTATTTTGGCTTCCTCGGATCTCCCTTACTCACTCTTTTGTATGCCCTAACTCTGATATTTGTAAAGGATTCTTGTGCATAGTTTAAGGCTTAAGCTAAGGAAGTTCTATTTCACTTCAAAAAGGGGCCGAATATTAATGATAAACTTGATAAACCGATTCGATTATCTCTTATATCAATACTAGAGTCAAGGTGTTTGAAGAATGTTCACTTGTTTATACCTAGCAACAAAGTTGAATTGTTGACGGTTAATATTGTTGACAGGTGGCCTGAAGAGTATCACAATTCTTGGTATCATCGTGCCTTAGCAAAATATGATATACTATAGGGGTTAGTGAATAGCCGATTGAAATAATTACATATGTTGTTGTTTATTCCAAGCTAAGATGGTTAGGGTATGAGCCTCATTAATGTATGTTGGGAACTTGATAAGCAGATTTATTTCTGGCTAGGAATGCATGATTAAAGTTATGTCAATTGTATAATAGTAAGATACATCAGTAGTTGGGATTAAGCATCCAATTTGTACATCAACAGACTCAAGCAATAAGTTTCTTTCCTTTGAATCACATTATTTGATAAGTCTTTTAGTAGATGTATAACCAAACCGGTTGTCGCTCCAGAATGATATAGACCTGTGACTAATACAACCATAAATCATGAATATATATCTCCAATAGACATTATGGACAATCATAGAGCATAAGGAATAGATCTTCAGGTATATTCAAAGACATATGCTTGGTTGTAATTGTAGGTTTTAACCCTGTACATAAATTACCTGCAAAAGAATTCTTAAAACAGAAAAATAAACAACGGCGAGAACATAAAATAAATATACACAAAGATTTTCCCCTGGATCCCAAAATTGGGACTACCAGACTTATTTTTCATTATATTCCTTTCAATGTTACAATACATATATATACATGTCGAATCATTCATAAACCCCAATCGATTAACCCTAGATTAGAACATAATTGTAGTTCCCTTGACCGGATCTACAAAATACCATGGGCAGAAAACCATCATGCCTAAAACCATGTGCAAAACCCTTGCATGTGTGACTAGTTGTGGAAAGAATATAACACACACCCAACAGTAATTCATGATTGATAGGGACAGGTTGACAAGAAATTGGAATCCTACATGTGATAGTGCAATGGATTTATATGGAAAGCATGCATAACCTTGTGACCAAATTATTGACGGTGATGATTGACATGATTTGTCTTTTGAAAGTGGTACAAGCTTAGTGTTACATGTTGACACAAACATAACATGTAACTTATGACAATGTCATGTCTGGTAGTGACTCTATGACAATGATGGTGACATTTGTGCTTATATACACGACAACAACTTATAACAGTGTGATGGATGACAGTGATATATTGCTTATGGTAGCGTGATCCATGACAGTGTTACTCGTGCTCTTCTTGAATCATTGAATGACTGAGTCAAGTTTAGAAAAGTGTTGAGTTAATCTGAACTTAAACAGGAACACAAAAAATTATAGATATAACCATAGCCATAGATGCAATAGAAATAACACTTCATTTAATTAATATCAAATACTGAAATAAGCTGACAAACATAATGGAAATAAACTAGCTCGGGAAATGGTAGCTTATCTCTGAGAAGAGATGTGGCGCCTACATGCATCTAAACTATGTTACAATGAGGCTAGAAGGCCTATTTATTATTGAGAAACAATGGAAAACACTAAACAACCAAAAACATAACCCTAGGAGATGAAACGCCAAAACTATGGGCCCTATTTGAGGAAATTGGTACATCAACTTCTCGGGGTCATAACTTTGACATACAATATCTGTTTGACACGCACAATACATGCTTAGAAATATATATCTGAGGACTACAACTTTCAAGTTCTAAAAATTAGTCAAAGTCTTAATTTTTCCCCAGTTTTCCCAAAAAACGTCGTTTAGGGCCTCAAAACGACTCTAGAAATTCAGGACCCAAAAAACTGCCAAAAATAGTAATTGTGCTACAATTAAGGAAACTGAAACATTGAAGGAGACAATGGTGGGGGTCCAAGTGGAATAGGTGGGTGGCCACCAACATCCACCTGGATTAGTCCTCCCCCCTTAGGAATCAATGGTTCCCATTACATTGAGTGCCTCCATGAGATGGGGAAACTTCTGTTGAACTCAGTCCCTAGTGAGCCACTTTCCTTGGTGCAGGAGTTTGCCAGATTTGACAACCCGATATAGTTGGATCTTCTACTGGCGAGTGTTCTTGATCTGTGTGTCCATAATCTGATCATTTGTGGCATGTTATATGCAGTATGGGTTTAACTCTATTTGTGTGATTTGTTCTGCAATGTCTGATGTGTCCAGTAACGGTGGGAAGTATGTTCGAAAGTTGTCCACATTGAACACTGGGTGTAGGCCAAGGAATGAGGCAATGCTGAGCTCAAAAGCATTGTATCCCACAGCCTTGGTAATGGTGTAAGGACCATATCGAAGTGGTATGAGCTTCTTATGGGCTCTGGTAAGGTGATCTTTCTATAAATACAACCAAACTTCGTCGCCTGCCTGAAACTTTTGTGGCACCCAATGTTGATCATGTCATTGCTTATACTTGGCACTTGACTTCATCAGGATGTCATGAACCTACCAGCGGATGTGTTGGATGCATTCAATAAATCTAGTCACTTTATCAGCCTCAGACAATACATGTGTGGATTTTGTTTGTGTAGTTGTATGATGCATGGAAACATCAATCGAACACAATAGTTGAAATCCTAGACCCACTTGAAAGGGATTGTGACTAGTCGAGCTATGGAGAGATCTCTTATAACCGTGTTGCACATACGTAAGACTCTCATCCCAGGTTCATAGATGCTTGGAGTTGTACATGCAAATTATGTGCACTATCATCATATTGACAACCTTCAGTTCACCATCAGTCTGGGGATGGAAGGCAGTCGACTTGGTGAGCTTGGTGTCCAATAATGTCTAGAGGCTTGACCAGAATGTGATGGAGAACCTGCTATCCTGATTTGATATAATGGTCTGTGGGATCCCAAAATGTATCCACACTCGTTCAAAGAAGAGTTTTCCAGTGTCCTCTGTTGTGATACTCTTCTTGAAGGGCGAAAATATAGCCATCTTAGAAAAAAATTCCACAACCTCAAATACACAGTAATTACCATGCTTAGTAGAATCGGAGGCCAGACATATAATCCATAGATGTGGATTCCCACGGCTAGATGGGAGTAGGCATAGGATTGTATAGGCCTTGCTTCTTTATCGTTGGCTTGGCGATGGTATAGGCAGTGCAGGATCTGATATATTTCCCAACATCCAGTTGGATTTTTGGCCAATAAAATTAATTTTGTAGTACAACCACAATTTTCTCCACACCAAAGTGTTTCGCGACCTAACTATAGTGTGCCTCCCATATCAGCTTGGAACGCTCACTTGAAGGAACACAAAGGTGGCTCAGGTAGCATAATAATGAGTCGTGGAGGTGGAAATCAGTAACTTTCTTTCCATCTACTAGCATCTGGTATGTGGAGGTGAAATCTGGATAATTTTTGTATAGTTGTGGCCATCCATAGGTATCGTGTCCACAAGATTTGATAACAGTAATCAGTGTTACAACTGGGGATCGGCTGAGGCAGTATGCAACATGACTGGTGTTGCCATTTTTGTATTTAATTTTCAAGTGGAATTGTTGCAGATATGTAGAACACTTCTGATGGCGATTGTTTTGCAACTACCTTTATGTCTGTATAAACTGAAGAGGTCAGTGATCGGTGTGGATGATTGTATCCTTCCCCAGAATGTAATGCTTCCATTGTCGACAAGCCTGCACGATGGAATACATCTCTTTATCATAGGTGGGCTACTTCCGAACTGTATCGGAAAGTGTCTCACTATGATAGGCCATTGGATGCTTGGGCTGGGTGAGGACTGAACCAATAGCATAATCAGAGACATTTGTCTCAATTTCAAATGGTTGTTGCGGGTCTGGCAATGTGAGTATCGGTGCAGAGTAGAGGCGCTGCTTCAACTCAACGAACACCTTATGTTGGGACTCAGACCAGGAAAAATTTTCTTTCGCTCCGCCCTTAGTAATTTGACTCAAAGGCCAAGTGATATGGGAGAATTCAAGCACGAACCTCCAATAAAAATTTGCAAGGCCCAAAAAGCTGTGAAGCTATATTAGAGTGGTCAGAGTTGGCCAATCTCGAATGACTTGGATCTTAGTTGGACCCACATGCACGCCACGCTCATCTATGATGTAACCCAGATATTGGACCTGACTTGTGCCAAAGGTGCATTTCTCCAAGTTGGCACACATTTTTTGTTATTGAAGGGTTTGAAGGACTTGTCGAACGTGTTGCAAGTGTTATTCCTAACTCTTGTTGAAGATGAGGATGTTGTCCATATTGTTGAAGATTTCAACAAGAAAGAGTGAAGTTGGCATCTGGAAACATCATCCTTGATCCTAGTGAAAAATAAGCACCTACACTAGGTGGGGCCCACACAAGCTATTTTTAGGTGATATGTCTATTTTTAGAATTTGGGTCAAAGTCTATTTTTAGCAGTAAACTATTTATCGATGGTTGAGAATATTATATGGATGGATGGGCATCTAAGTTTAGAATGCATGTGCGAAGTTATTTCGTGGAATGCATGTCGTTTATTTTATCTCTTAATAATAATTGGATAATAAATATTAATCTATTCTCATGGAGCACTTGAAATCAGTTAACTGAAGTGGCAAACCAATTAGCTGAAGGAATTTCGAGTTCAAAGGTTGGTTGGTGGGACATGCAAGTGGACTTGAGTTGTAACAGAGTAATTTCTACATGGTATCAGAGTTGTGTTATAATTTCTACATGGTATCAGAGTTGTGTTATAATTTTTTCTACATGGTATGAGAGCAGGAATTATTAGGTTGCGCGAGTTTGCAAAGAATATATTAATACTTTGATGAAAAATTTCAGAAACAAATAGCATATTTGGATTCCTTGTGAAAAAATACCCAAAAAAAAAAAATCGGTCGAATCAGAGCTCGGATGAGGGAGATATCATCGATTTAAAATTAGCTCTTTTGTTAGAAAATTTCGCGATGGCGAGACAATTACAATGTGCATGAGTTGGAAAAGGAAAGGTGTTCCTTAGACTCAAATCCATGGGACAAGCCAAGAAGATTTGGATTCGTGTGAAGAAACTCTATAGACTTGATGTAGATGGGATTTCTACTGAACTTCCTACTGTTGGGAACTGTAAGAAAGCGAGTAGGATTTGCATGCAAGTATGAGTGAACCTCAAGATGTGGAGCAGCCACAAGATGAGGATCATGGAGTGGGAGCAACCACTCATGCAGAGATATTTCGTGCCAGATGGGCAAAGGGAGTGCATGCGGCTATACCACCAGGTGAGAGGTGGGACGACATGCATGAGTAATCCCAAGAAGAGATTTATGGGCATGATTCATTGAGATGGTGTGGATCTCATGAATTGAACCTGGCTACGAGGAGCCCACAGAGCAGCAGTAGCAGGATCAGTTGGATTGACGCAGTCAGATCAAAGTGACAGTGTCGAATACTAGAGCGTGGATCAGAGTTGGCAGCAAGTGTAGAGTGCATGGATGCAGGGTTCAACAATGCAGTGGTTCCTAAAGACATGTGCAATAGATAAGAAGAATTCAGAATACTTTGATGACAGATGCATTATATCAATTCATCTGTTTGGAGGCTATTAAGTTTCGGAAGTGTTGCATGCAAAGGTTGCAGGGCGAATGCATGGAGTTGCATGTCACATGCAATGACATTCTTTTCTTTTTGAGAGGGAGTGTTGAAGATTGCAACAAGAAACAGTGAAGTTGGCATCTGGAAACATCATCCTTGATCCTAGTGAAAAATAAGCACCTACACTAGGTGGGGCCCACACAGGCTATTTTTAGTTGATATTTCTATTTTTAGAATTTGGGTCAAAGTCTATTTTTAGCAGTAATCTATTTATAGACGGTTGAGCAAATTATATGGATGGATGGGCATCTAAGTTTAGAATGCATGTGCGAAGTTATTTCATGGAATGCATGTCGGTTATTATTATCTCTTAATAATAATTGGAAAATAAATATTAATCTATTCTCATGGAGCACTTGAAATCAGTTAACTGAAGTGGCAAACCAGTTAGTTGAAGGAATTTCAAGTCAAAGGTTGGTTGGTGGGACATGCAAATGGACATGAGTTGTAACAGAGTGATTGTAGTTGTAACAAAGTTGGATGTGTAGTTATGTGAGTTGTTATTTAGTTTAACTTAGTTAAGTGAGTTAAACTCAGTTGTGCTAGTTGTAACTAAAGATACACTAGTGAGAGATCAGTGAATTAAATATTAAATTAATTCACATGCAGTGATCTCACATGCAACTGAAGATTTACTATTGTTAACTACATGCATGTCAGATCCAGTGTAGACCTAGTTGAGATCTAGGTGAAAGGGAAGTGTGACTATCAGTTGTGATATTAGTAGGCTACCCATGTGTAGTTAAAACACCACAAGATGCCCATGATACTCAGCGCAGTTGAGGAAGGTTAAAATTCTTTGTGATATTCATCAGGAACTGCATGAACACGACAAGTTGTCTGGAGACAGTAAATTGGCTAAGAAACTTGCCAATTTTTTTTATGACAGTGTGAGATAATTAGCTGATGTACTGAGAGCTCTTGTGAGTGGAGTTTTGTATGTAATTGTTTCATGATTCCTTGTGGAATATACAATATATGATAGAGGGGTTTTGAGCAGTAAGTTTTCCCCGAGAATTTTTGGTGGTGTGGTTTTGATCTATTCTTCTTTACTTCATGTGATTGGAAATTGTGTTGTTTTTTAATTCCACAAAATATTTGTAGAAGCGATTTAGTATTTAACTTTAGTACATTGTTAGATCGGGTGAATCCAAGATATACATGCATATTGTATAATTTCTACACATATAAACAACCACAAATGAGTTGGTGAAGGGCCGCAAGATGTCATCCATTAGCCTCATAAAAGTAGCAGGGGCATTTTTAAACCCAAAGGGCATAACCAACCATTCAAAAAGGCCTTCCTTGGATTTGAAGGTGGTCTTCCATACATCTGTGAGCTCTATTAGAACCTGGTGATATCCAGACTTCAGATTGATCTTATTGAAATACTTGGCCCCCTTGAGTTGGTCTAGGTCATCAATCTATGGGATTGGATACCTATTCGTGACAATGATTTTGTTTAGTGCTTGATAATCGATGCAGAGCCTCCAGGTCTCATCCTTCTTCTGTACAAGTACAACTGGGCTCCCACAAGGTGAGGAACTTGGTCAGATGTGTCCTTTTTGCAGCAACTCCTAGATTTTCCACTTGATCTCTTCATTTTCAAGAATGGAGTGGTGATATCGACCCATTGGTTAGAGGTGCTCCAGGAGTCATATCGATCGAACGCTTGACCTTAAAGTGCAAGGGTACCCCTGTGGGTGAGGAGAAGATGTCCTTGTATTCTTCCACGACCGTATCTACCTACTTTTGATGCGTGGAGGAACCCTTCATTGGGGCCATGGATGTGGCTACAATATTCCCCTTAATTTGAGAGTGAATAAGAAAGAAAACAAATTTCCCAGTATGGGAGATGATCTTATTGCATTTCTTAGCAGAGATCAAAGAGATGGCGGTAGGCGGGGCTACCTCGGGTATCCTATATAACTTATTACCCAAATAAATAATAACAAAGGGAGGTCTAGACTCATATACAACATTTTTCTTCCACAAGTATGGTTTTCCTAATAATACATCACAAACTTAAAGAGAAGAAACATCACACAGTACCTCATCTGTGAAGGGCTTGATGATGTAGGGAAGGCGGAACTAATGACTGACGCGGAGATATCCTCCTTGGTGAAGCCACCCGATGGTGTACGGCTACAGATGTGTTGTATTCGGTAGGCCCAGTCGCTTCATGACCTCTTCCTAAATGAGGCTTTTTTGGCTCACGTTGTCAACAATGAACTGCAGCGAAAAACCATTCACCCACATCTTGGAGTGGAAGAGGTGTTCCCCCTCCTTTGGATCTTTAGGCTCAATCTTATGGATCTTGGCGGTGGCCATGGTGGCACTGGGCTTTGCGTCAATGATCTTCTTCCCTTTGTAATTCCGCTTGTCGGGTTCTGACTCAAAGTCAGAACATGTGTCTGAGTTGGAATCCTTTAGCTCAGCCACCAATGAATTATTGGCCTGAAACTCACTTGTGTTGTGAGTGGAGCTCTTATGGAACTCACACCACTTTCATGTGTCCTTTTCTATCTTCTTGGTGTTTTCTTTGCTTGCGGCTTCTGTAGGTTATCCTGCGTCACCTCGCCTTGGCTTTTTCCTTTGCTCTGTGGTTTGGGGGTGCCCTTCCCTTGCCTCAGATTCGCAAACCCGAAATCTAGAATTTTTTATTTAAACTTATGCTCAATCTTGACAGTGTATCAGTATGTCATGCTTAGAGAGGAGATGTCCAGGAACTCCATCTCGTCCTTGATGTACCTATGTAGATATTTTAAGTACTTGAGTACCAAATTCTGCTCAAAATACTTGATACCCAACTTCATTCTAAGGGTATGAAAAACATTGGTAAACTCAAGCACAACTTTGTCCCTTCCCTACCGCAACTTGGTCCACTTTATGTATTTATCCTCATAGCTCTCGATAGGGTAGTATTGCTCCTTGATGTCATCCCAAAACGATTTCCAAGTGGGTGCAGCTAAAAATAGTGAGGGTGTACTTTCGTCCTTCTTCTCACAATAGCTTTCCCACCAGTCCTTAATGTGCGGGACGGTTTTGAGAAGCGAAAAAGTAAAAAATATTGAACAAAAAAATATCCTTCTAACATATTTAACGATTTATCTACGGTGTCTGCATCTATCTAACCTTCCAATATGGGGATATCAAAGTTAACGTGTACCTTGAAGGGTGTCGAGCTTCTAGAGTGGATACTAGAAGGATATGTGTCGCCTTTGAGTAGTCGTTGAAGGATTTGGGAAAATTTGTCGATCATTGCGTTCCATTGTCACTCGAGGGGTTCTTCGAGCAATATTTGGAAACGATCTCCTATCCCCTCGTCTTTCTTCTCTTCCACCATGGGAGTTCGTCGGGGTTTTCAACGTTTGTCTTGCAAAGGTTCGACCAATTCGAGCCCTAACTCCTTATATTCCGACCTCGTTGGAGACATGCAAAGAAAAACCAAGAAAAGAAGACCGCTCTAATACCATTGATTCAAAATTAAACAGGAATGCAAAAATTTTTAGATATAACCATAACCATAGATATGCAACATAAATAACACTTCATTTCATTAATATCAAATACTGAAATAAGCTTACAAAAAGAATGGAAATAAATTAGCTCGGGCGATGGTATCTTATTTATGAGAAGAGATATGGCGGCTACATGCCTCTAAACTTGTTACAATGAGGCTCGAAGGCCTATTTATTATTGAGAAATAATTTAAAACCCTAAACATCTAAAAACCTAACCCTAGGAGATGAAGCACCAAAACTATGGGCCTTGTTTGGGTAAATTGGTACATCAACTTCTTGGGGTTGTAACTTTGGCATATGATATTTGTTTGGCGCAGACAATACCTCGTTAGAAATATATATCCAAGGACTAAAAATTTCGAGTGGAAAAAATGAGTTGAAGACTCATGTTTTCCTCAGTTTTCCCAAAAAAAATTGCTTAGGGCCTCAAAAAGGCTCCGGAAGTTCAGGACCCGAAAAACTACCAAAAATAGTAAATTGTGCTACAATTAAGGAAAATAAAACACTGAAAAAGAAAGTGGTGGGGGTCCAAGTGGAATAGGCAGGTTTCCACCAACATCCACCTGGATCATGAGTTTAAGTCGACAACATCAGTGGCAACAAGAGTAACAATGGACAGCCATAGTAGTAGGAGTGGCAGGAATGAAGTATAGAAACAAGAGTCACAGTGGATAGAAATAGCAGTAGGAGTGGATAGAGGTAGCAGTGAGGTGAAGTAGAAACAATAGAAAGAGTGGCAGTGGGACAATAGCAGCAGTGGAAACAAGTGTGGCAGTGACAGTAGTAGTAGTGGTAGCAGGAGTGGCAATGAATAGTGGTAGAAGTGAAGTGCATTAGCAAAGTAAGAAGTTTGTGAAAGTATCATATGTGGACCAAATTTTAGTTGGGTCATTATACCTGGTACAGGAGCCAAAACTCATTCAAGGAGCATTAAATGTCTTCCAACGCTTGTTGGTAAAACCCTTGGGGAGTTTTGTACTTCCTTCCAATTCATCTGGTAAATTGTATGTAACCATACATAACGAAGCAATTGTTGAGACATATATTATGTGTTGTCATTGATGTGATGATTTAATGAATTCTTATTAAATGACTAATCATTTGAATACTTAAAGGAATCTAACCAATTGCGTAAAAGAGGGAAATATTGATTCACTCCCCTCTTAGTATTTCCAACAATTGGTATTAGAGTGGGTCCTTTTTTGGAGGCTTAACCACTTGAAGGTAGATTCGTAGAATTTAGAGTTGATTGGTGGAGCTTGCAGTTGAAGATAAGATGGCTATTTATCTGGAAGAAGATGTTAATTCCCTCACAAGAAAAATTAACTAATTTAAATGGGACAGGGATAGGCTCAAAGGTTTGTGTAATAGTTTTCATTCGAAACATGAAGAACTAGAGACCAAGAATTAGCAGATATATGATGACTTCAGATTAGCTCTAGTTAAAATTAGCCAACTTAAAATTCAAATTGATAACCAACAAATGCCAGAAAAGGATCATGAACTTGATGAAGCAAAGAAGAAATTGGATCATCTCAAAAGAATGTTGCAAGAGGAAAACAACATGGAAAGCACCTTGACAAGCCAACTCAAGGAAAAGGAAAGGCCAAATAAATGGAACAATCAAGATAAAAAACTTGGCAAGAAAATCACTTCCTTGAAGAGGGAACTTGAAGAATCCAAAAGGATTGTGGAATTCTTAAGAAGTCAAGTGAAGCATAAGGAATAAGATTTCATGAAACGATAAAAGGAAATTGTCACTCTGAGAGCGGAAGTGGACAAGTTGAATCAAATATTGATGAGCTCGCAAGTCTTGGATGATATTCTCAATTGTCAAATATCACCACTTATCAAGACAGGTCTTGGATATGTTGATGATTCTTCATGCCACAAGGATGAAAAATCCAAAGATGAAGAGAATCCACGTGTTAAAGAATAAAAGAAGCCTCATGAAGATAAGCCTCACTCCCAAGATGAAGAGAAGCCACATGTCAAAGAAGAAAAGAAAACTCATGCCAAATATGAAGAGAATCCAAAAGTCAACTTTTTTCAAAATTTAACCAACACCAGAAGCTGGAAGATCAATGTCTCAAGGATTCAAGACGATGCATTCAAGATTCCAAATCATAAAAGAGCATTTAAAAGTGGAAAGCAGCAAATAAATTCTCAAGGGTGAGACATTTTTAGACAAGCACATTTTACGGTTATTGTTATGCATGTTATTACTATGGACATAAGGTTGGAGATTGCAGGGAATATAGCTGGAGTAATGATAGGGGGTTTTATAAAAACCCTAGATGCATATTTCCTCAATGACAAGAAAGTGAGATTATAGAAGAAGCTTGAAGTGGAACTCACAGAACAAGGAAGGAAAGGCATTCACTAGGAAATGAGACAATACCACCAAGGTCTGGTAGAGAAAACATACTTCACAATGAATTATTGCACAGTTGGAATATATGATGTAGCAGGATGGCATATTGTTAGGGAGATCTTATTTATTGGAAGAAATGATGCAGCAGGAAAGCACATTGTCAGGGGGATCATGTGTAATGGAAGAGATGATGTAGTAAGAAAGCACATTGTTACGGGGATCATGTGTAATAAGGTAAATGGTGCAGTAAGAGAGCATGTTGTCAGGGGGAGCTTATGTCAAATAAATATATCGCAATGAGAAGGACATGTTAGCCACTTTTTTCCATTGATGTCAAAGGAGAAGATAATCTTGGAAATAAACGAAGAAAAGAAGCATGAAGTCAAGAAGTGATTATGTAGCATGTCAGGTGATGATTAGTGTGTTAACATCAATTACTAAGGGGTTGATTATTGAATATGTTTTCATTAATGTCAAACCAAGTGTAGGATATCACCATTGATGTCCTGAATAGGTTTTCATGCATGGATGAGATGATGCATTAATGAAACCCTATATTTAGGGATTGGATCCCTTGGAAGACGAGCACACCCTAAATTTGTTGAGGATTTTGAAGATGTAGGTAAATTAATTTTTCTTGGAGACCCTCACCATTATATTCTCCTCATCATGTCGATTCTGGTGATATGTGGAGTGCTTCATGGGTCTTCACAGTTTGAGAGATATTCTTCATTAAAGTCGAAGCCCCTTACTTTTGGTAAAAGTCCCCAAACAAGTGATGATGTGGCATCACATTATTGGTTGGATGATGTGGAAAAGATAGATTATTTTTTGAATAGGTAAATTTAATTATCAAATTTAATTGATTAAGGATATATGGTCCAAAATTTTGGGCTAAACATCTTGGCTCCAAATGTCAAATTTGAAATTAAATAAATTAGTTCAAATTTAAAATGTTGGAGGTAGACCTCAATTTAAATTTGGGTTTTGGCTCCAAATTAATTTAAATTTTAAATTTCCTTTTCCCTCCAAGAAAAGGTCGGCTTTCTCTTTCGAAGGTCTAGTTGGCCTCTATAAATACCAAGTGTAATTTCTCTCCATAACATACGACTTGGAATTTTTTCCTCCATAATTCAATCGTGTCCCTTGTGGAGCATCATTACACCAGACAAGAAGGCTTTATGGTCCTTTGTTGGGATAATGGTTTCAATATTATGTTTTCCCTTAAAACCTTACAAGTGGTCTTCATTGCATAGAACCTCTTGTTGCTCTACGACCATCTCTCCTTGTTTGATAAATTTAGACTAATTCAGCCCTTGGACAAGGTAATAGCATAGGTGTACATATTTTTGCAGTGTTCAAAATTCTAGAGCTCATTATAAAACTAATTTGAAGGCATATCCATTCTCTATGGTCTTATTTACTTTCCAGCGAAGGAATTTATCCTCCAAAAAATATGAATCAGAATATCATCTCTGAAATCAATTCATCCTTCTGAAGGAATACTTAAGGATAATATGATTATAGTTGGGTTTATGGCAGAAAGGCTTCAAGAATGTGTTTCCATTCTAAAGCTTGTTGCCAATATTTATTGATAAAGGCAACTCATTCTCTCTAAAATACATATATGGAGTCAACGAAAAGGTATAGTAGGTTTTTTTTGGGGGGGGCCAGGGGTTTTCATTGGATCATTTTGTTACAGGAATGTGATGATATTCATTTTTCTAAGGATGGTAATTTCATAATTTTCGAAGATAGAGTTTAGGGAATGAAGTCATGAAATACTTAAGAAATTTAGTTAATAAAACCAGCAAAGAACTGAGATATAATTCAATATATATATGTATCTTCTAGATTGGAAATCATTAATCTTATGCGCACATTCTGAAGGGTAATTTCAAATATGCACCAGACTTATAGAAATGGTCAACCTTCATACGTTTGATTTGAAAGCCTTGAATATAGTCACAATGTGAAGTATTTCGGCCTCCTCATATCTCCATTAATCACATTATTGTATGCATTTTTTTTATGCCCTAACTCTAATATTTCTAAAGGATTATTGTGCACAGTTTAAGCCTCAAGATAAGGAAGATCTATTACATTTCCTCATCAACGAGTTACATATATATTAAAATGGGGTAGAATATTAATGAAAAATTTTATAAACCAATTTCTACTTCTAGCAACAACTAAGTGTTGAGGGTAATATTACTATTAGGTGGCCTAGAGAGTTTCACAATTCTCAGTATCATCATGAGTTAGAAAAATATGATATGTTATTTGTGTGTAGGGCTCAATTAATATCTTTTTGAAATCATTGCACAAGTTTTTTTTTTTGATGCCATACTAAGATGATGAGGGTTATATGAGCCTCATTAATGTATTTTGGGTATGTTGTCGCTCCTAGAGACAGCCTAGAGTTGTGATAGACCAGTGCCTAGGACATCTTAGCATAGCAAGGAGCGTATAATATAATGTATGAAGTTGTCAACTTCAGCTCACCTACTATCTCCTGTAAACAGGGAAATAAACTAGAATGGGACCAAACTCTCAGAAACTGACACAGGAAAGAGATACTACAGAGGCAAGATGTAGAACTCTAATACAAAAGCAACAGACAATTCAGAGACAGTTTACTGCAAAGCGCGCCAGTTCAAGTAATATGTCACAGATATCAATTATCAGAAGGTGTATGTAATGAAAGAAATGTTAAGGAGATATTAGCTAAAATTGAGCTGATACCCAGATATACAATACCATCATGCATGGGCTTACCAATCTAAGAATCCATACATGACAATAGCATTTTAAAAGCACCCTCCCAAAGAAGCTGATATAGCAGAAATACGGTTTAGATGAATAATGGAACGGAATATCATGCATGAGCCATATTTAAAGCGCTTGACTGATCCGAGCATGGGCATCAACTAGGATGAATCCATACCAAAAATCAGTGAGCCACTCATATTCCAAAACATGATACAGGAAACATGGATGAAATGAAATGATATATTAAAATAACACATAAGAGAAAGTTACAGACTGTGAAATACCAAAGACCAGAATCCTCTTTAACAGATAGAACTCCTCCTCACTGAGACCCTATGAGCTCTGAGCCTTCTTACAAGAGCTTTACATACCAAAAGCCTTTCACTGCATAATTTTCTGATAAAATCTGGAACCCTCAACTCTCTGTTCTTCGGGAGCTTTATAGGAGAACAAGAGAGCTCGAACAAGGGAGTAGGCGATGAACATTTAATTGTATCATTAAAACAAAATGGTGAAAAAGTGCCTGCCCATACTGCTTGACGGTGTTGTAGTGTTGAATGTACTATGTGGCCTGCTAACTGAAATAAATGCACTGGGTGAAAGTCTCTTTAGGAACACGGTATAGAGATAAAATCATATAAGCATTTCGTCCTTTCCTGAAAGAAAATTCTGCTAAAATAAAACCTGGAGGGTATTGTTTTTTGTGCATTGTACCCCCTGCCTTCTAAACCCTGAATTATGATTTAAAATCTTCAATGCCGAACACTGAATTCCTTGATCTTCCACTGATACTCTTTGCCGCGACATTTATGTCTCCATCTATGATATCTACCTCTTGAATGACACTGGGAAGCTTGCCAAAGTATAACCCTGTTTCTTTAATGAATGTCATGTCGCAGCGGCTACCCAGGACTTTCTTCATAAATTTCGCCTCTAAAAAACTGGTCCTTTGACGTGTTCTTAGCTTTTGTAATGTATGCTGCATATTATGATAATTCTCCGTCGTTGTAAACCTGCAAAACATACAAAGTTGTGAAGAAAAAAAATGCATGAGGGACGGCGATGCAATGGAGGCGACTGTTTAGTGACGCAACATAATGAAAAGGCGGAAGCATGCAAGGTGGTGGCAAAGAAAGTGCAGTGGAATAATGGTAGGCGAACTAGCGAAAGTTTTAAATGAAAATAATGAAATTTGACTTATGACTGACATATGTAATGGGCGGAAGAGAATTGCGACGCACACGTGGGATAATGACGTGGTGGGAGACTGGGTCCTAGGCGTGCATGTGACTGGATGTGGACTGCCCGATCTCAGGGGGAGATCGATGGTTGGAAGAGCATCGGAGGTAGTGGACAGTGGACCGGGGGCGTGTTTTGCCTGTAGATAAAACTTATGCAGCTTCGGAGCGTGACGATCGTCAGATGAAGACCCCCAGATCAGACGGCTGGCAGCGATATCGCTGTGCATCTTTTGCCGAACGATAGCATGCGATGAACGATGGTTTTGGAGCCGTACGCGAGGACACACGGTAAACTGTGTATGGAATCGCTCCGTTTTGAGAAATACCGCCCGCCTCCGAAAGGCGGTGCGATGAATACCGGGAAGTTTTGAACAGTGTTTTTGGGCGCGGGGACCACCAGGACATACAGGCTGCAGACCGTTGATTGCGCGGTCTGATCGAACGGTAGTAGGGCGGTCTGCGGGCACGACGGAGACGAACAAATGCCGTCCGATCTTGTACAGATCTATGGCTCGAAATGCACCCGATATTCTTTTGATAAGCGCTTATAGAGCTAGCACTCGGTTCAGGCTTTCGGTCTCGTGGAGGAAAAGAGCAGAGGGTTGACAGAAGGGGCTAGGCCTATTAGATTTTTTAATTTACGATCTGTGGCCTTTTAAAATATAATTTGGGTGCGGGAAAGGCAACGATAGGCGTGAAAACGACTCCTTTAAGGCTGAAAGAGGAGATTCAAGAGCTTTAAGCCAGATTGCCTGTGAAAATTTTATGGGATGTTGGTTATGATCAACATTGGCTCCACCTGGGGACAGCACGTTCATCCCTGAATGTGTCGAGAACTTCGCAGACCATCAGATACTCTTCTATGCGGGCTCTGCTCTTCAACAACCTCACTTTTCACCTTATGATTCATAATAACACCCACATTATTCAAACAAAAACAAAAACAAGAAACCAATATACAATATAATACACCAGGTTGCCTTGGCCTGGATCAAAACTAGAAGTAGGGTTTAAGGAATTGACCATTTACAGGGGCATCAAGCAAATCTCCCTGTAAATTTTCCAACTTGAAAGTATTGTTACCTCCCCGTTCCACAATCTTGAAAGGACCGAACCAAAGCGGATCTAATTTACCATGTTTTCCTTTTTCAGCCCTCTGGATATCCCACCTGAGCACCAGATCACCAAGTTGTAACTTCTTGTCTTTTGCATGCTGATCAAAAAGGTGTTTCACCCTCTCCTGATACTCAGTCAGCTTCTGATTCACCTGATTGCGCATTTCTTCCAATTCCACCAGCTGATTCATTCTCCTAGTCATATCATCAGGCTCCTCCTGACTTTCTTGCATGAATCTGGCTACTGGCAAGGCTAATTGTATAGGGAATACAACTGCTCTCCCATATACTAATTCATATGGGGATTTCCCAGTTGCTCTCTTACTGGTAATTCCATTAGCCCACAGAGAAAATTTCAATTGGGAATCCCAATTCTTCTGATTTTCATTGATAGTCTTCTTCAAAGCCCTCACCAGAGTTTTATTGGAAGACTCTGCCAAGCCATTTCCCTGTGGATAATAGGCTGTAGAGTGACTTGGTGTGATATTATATTGCTGGCAGAAGCTCACAAATTTTGCAGACTTGAAAGCCTATGAATTATCGGTCACTATTCTGGCAGGGCAACCAAACCTGGATATGATATTCTCCTCCATGAATTTTATTATCACAGTATCTGTATAATTCCTCGCAGGGATGGCTTCCACCCATTTTGTAAAGTAATCTGTGGCAGTTAAAATCCACCTATGTTGACCACTCGATGGAGGGTGTATTTCTCCAATAAAATCAATACCCCATTGACGAAATGGTTCATCCACATGTACTGGAATCAGGGTAAATGGTGCCAATTTCTGTCTCTCAGCAAATTTCTGACATTTATCACATGCTCTTACTCTGGAAAAAACATCTCCAAAAAGCCTTGGCCAATAGAAACCAGCTTTCAGAACTTTATGAGCTGTGGCCCTCCAGCTGTAATGTCCCCCACAGATCCCTTTATGAAATTCTGCTATAATACCCTCTACCTCATCCTTTGTGAGACACAGGAGTAGGATGCCCGAGGGATCATGCCAATATAATCGGCCATTGGCAACTATGTACTTCTGTGATTTCAGTCTCAATGCTTTGTATTTAGTTTTATCACATCTTGGAGGGCAGCTGAGTGTGAGGAGATATTCTACTATCTCCTTGTACCACTGACTGGTGAGGTAATTTATATGTGCTTCTGGAGTAGCTACTCCAATTCCCTGTCGTTCTTCTTTCTCTTCAGATTCCTCACCTGTTATAATGGACAAATTTATGCCCAGAGCTTGATATTTTGATTCAGATAACATTTTATCAAGCCCTTGTCCTTTGATTAGTTTGGTAGGACGGATATCCAGATCATATTCCTGTATTTTAGCAATCCACTTACCCCTTTTTCCTTCACTATCCCCCTGAATAAGGATATCTTTTACAGCAGCTGCAGGCACAAATGCAGTGATATGGGACTGCAAGATATATATACGGAATGCTTTTAGGGATTTTACTAGGGCGAATGCTTGCTTTTCCAATATGTTTTACTTTAATTCTGCATCACGGAGCACTTGACTGAAGAAAGCTATGGGCTGCTCATACCCCTCCTCATTTTTCTACAATAAAACTCCTGCTATTGTATGAGGTGATGCAAAAGAAAATATCATGAAAGGTTTATCATAATATGGCCCAGCCAGCACAGGGGCTTCTGCAAAAGCATTCTTTATCCTGCTAAAAGCCTCTCTTTATATGGACGTGTGATTTGTAATCCTAGTTGTTCCATGACTGACAGAGGCATAAGGTTGTGGGAAGCTCCAGAATCTAGAAAACAGTTATGTAATAGCAGGTCATGGATAACTAGAGACACATAGAAGGGAGGAGTAGAAGGATCTATCTCCTCAACGTGTGGGCCAAACACAACCATGGGTCTTTCTTCTTGGAGGTTGAGACTATCGGGGATAAGTGACGCTTCTGGAGGGAGCATGAAAGAGGTGACTTGAGATTGATATGCTGGCTGTTTCAACAGTTTAGTCAAGGGGACTGGGATTTTGACCTTTTCAAGTTCCTTTTGCAGACTGAAAGCAGGAGGAGAATTTTCTATCACAACCTCTTTTAACTCTTTATTTTCAGCTGGGGACTTGACTTCTTTAGACACTGACTTGATATTAGGGGGAAAGACTGCTTTTGAAGAGGAAGGAATTTTATCACTAGATTGCACAGGTTTGTTTAGAGGTCCCTTACCTTTGTCTGTGGCTTTCCACATTGTTGACTCCTCCTGAGCAGGTGCTTCCTTCTGAGGTAGCTCTTCTTCTTGCTCTTGGGTACGAGTCCTCTTCCTAGAAGATCTGATATCATATCTTCTATTGAAATGTGCTTGCATGAAATCATCAAATTGTTTACAATAATGATCAAATTCTGCCTCTTCTGTGTCTCTGGCCTTTTCTCCTTCTTGCAATGAGCACTCGGCTCCATCATTTCCTTGCAAAGGGTATCCTTCTTCATCACTATTTGAAAAGGAAAGATTTGCATCCTCAAGTCCATAGGCAGTGTCTTCAGTAGAATCATCTACCGGACCTTCCAAGTACAATGGGTGTGTTACTTGATCCTGTTGCTCCTTTGCTTCCCTTGGCAATATTTGCAAAGGTGGTTTCCTATATTGAGGATTGTAACCTCTATTTGGAGCATTCTATAAATTCCTGAAAGCTGAATTCCTGGCCTCCAATTCAAGCTTACCCAGCTTATTAGTAAGGTTGCTAATATTTTTTTTCATTTCTTCGATTATGCTAGTACTGGAGTCTCTGTCTTGGTAGGAGGTAGATACCTCCTCTTTGCCCCTTCTTCTGGTATCTTTTTCAGTTTTTCCCTTTGATTTTCCAGTGGAGGCAAAATTTGCCTCAATTTCCAGTGCATCTGACTGAGCATCATCTAGAGTAGCAGGCTTTCTTTCTCTGAGGGAGAAACCAAATTTCGAATCAAAGGCTGCTACAAAAACCACTTTAGCGGTAGTCTGATGAGGTTTCATGTCAGCTGGAAGGCTGAGATACAATTTATTAAATATTTTGATAAATTTAGCCACCCCTTCATTATGCCTTTTCTTGAGTGTATTGAACTCACTAAGACACTGTCCATGGTCCTTCTTCTCCCCCCACTTTCTGAGAAACGTATCTTCCATATTATCCCAAGTGGTAATAGAACGGCCAGCCAATGTCTTAAACCATTTTCTGGCTTCACCATCAAGAGATTGCACAAACAATATTAAGACCACATCTAAATGTTCAACATTAAAGTTCTTTGCAAAGGAGCAGAAAGTCTCAAGATGTTTTTGAGCATCAATCTCGTTTTTCCCATTGAATCTGGGCAAGATCTTCAAATAATCCTGTGGCATATCATTTAGAACTTGAGGTAATTCCAGAGGAGCATACTTATTTAGCAAGAAGCCTGGAACATTTTCCATTGGAGGGGGTGGAGGTAGTGAAATAGTTTGATGAGTAAGAGGAGGAGGAGGAGGTGGGAGTGGAGTATGAATAATAATAGGAATATACTCAACTGCAGCTTGAGGTGTTGAGGGGAATAATGGTCTGTTAACAGCAGATACTTCAGTGACTTCCTTGACCTCTTCGACCTCAGGAGTAGGATGAAGACTGTCTTTAAATTGGACACCTCCTCGGGGTGGACTATCTGAATAGCAATCGGTATCTCCAACAGTGGAGTCGGGAATTTTCAATTGAGAATTTTGAGAGGAGGAGGACGGAAAGTATTCTTGGGAGAATTCGGGAATCTCATAATGGACTGATTTTTAGGGTCAGACACTGAATGTGTCTTTGGCTTAGACGTATCTGACCTCAGGTGTGGCTTACGAGGAGCTAGGACTGCAAATAGATTTATCAAATGAACAAATGTGGAGTCGCCAAGGTGAGGGATCTACAACTCTCAACTCTCTGTTCTCACCTACTTAGAGAGTGAATATGATTTGTCGAGGTCCAGGGATTCTGATTTTCTTAACTTCGATCCCCGGCAACGGCGCCAGAAAGATGTTGCCGCTCCTAGAGACAGCCTAGATTTGTGATAGACCAGTGCCTAGGACATCTTAGCATAGCAAGGAGCGTATAATATAATGTATGAAGTTGTCAACTTCAGCTCACCTGCTATCTCCTGTAAACATGGAAATAAACTAGAATGGGACCAAACTCTCAGAAATTGACACAGGAAAGAGATACTATAGAGGAAATATGTAGAACTCTAACACAAAAGCAACAGACAATTCAGAGACAGTTTACTGCAAAGCGCGCCAGTTCAAGTAATATGTCACATATATCAATTATCAGAAGGTGTATGTAATGAAAGAAATGTTGAGGAGATATTAGCTAACATTGAGCTGATACCCAGATATACAATACCATCATGCATGGGCTTACCAATCTAAGAATCCATACATGACAATAGCATTTTAAAAGCACCCTCCCAAAGAAGCTGATATAGCAGAAATACGGTTTAGATGAATAATGGAACGGAATATCATGCATGAGCCATATTTAAAGCGCTTGACTGATCCGAGCATGGGCATCAACTAGGATGAATCCATACCAAAAATCAATGAGCCACTCGCATTCCAAAACATGATACAGGAAACATGGATGAAATGAAATGATATATTAAAATAACACATAAGAGAAAGTTACAGACTGTGAAATACCAAAGACTAGAATCCTCTTTAATAGATAGAACTCCTCCTCACTGAGACCCTATGGGCTCTGAGCCTTCTTACAAGAGCTTTACAAAATGTATACCAAAAGCCTTTCACTGCATAATTTTCTGATAAAATCTGGAACCCTCAACTCTCTGTTCTTCAGGAGCTTTATCGGAGAACAAGAGAGCTCGAACAAGGGAGTACGCAATGAACATTTAATTGTATCATTAAAACAAAATGGTGAAAAAGTGCCCGCCCATACTGCTTGACAGCGCTGTAGTGCTGAATGTACTCTGTGGCCTGCTAACTGAAATAAATGCACTGGGTGAAAGTCTCTTTAGGAACATGGTATAGAGATAAAATCATATAAGCATTCCGTCCTTTCCTGAAAGAAAATTATACTAAAATAAAACCTGGAGGGTATTGTTTTTGGTGCATTGTACCCCCTGCCTTCTAAAACCTGAATTATGATTTAAAATCTTCAATGCCGAACACTGAATTCCTTGATCTTCCACTGATACTCTTTTCCACAACATTTATGTCTCCATCTATGATATCTGCCTCTTGAATGACACTGGGAATCTTGCCAAAGTATAACCCCGTTTCTTTAATGAATGTCATGTCGCAGCGGCTACCCAAGACTTTCTTCATAAATTTCGCCTCTAAAAAACTGGTCCTTTGACGTGTTCTCAACTTTTGTAATGGATGTTGCAAATTATGATAATTCTCCGTCATTGTAAACCTACAAAACACACAAAGTTGTGAAGAAAACAAATGCATGAGGGACGGCGATGCAATGGAGGCGACTTTGTAGTGGCGCAACATGATGAAAAGGCGAAAGCATGCAGGGTGGTGGCGAAGAAAGTGTAGTGGAATAATAGTAGGCGAACTGGTGAAAGTTTTAAACGAAAATAATGAAATTTGACTTATGACTGACATATGTAATGGACGGAAGAGAAATGCGACACACACGTGGGATAATGACATGGTGGGAGACTGGGTCCTAGGTGTGCATGTGACTAGATGTGGACCGCCCGATCTCAGGGGGAGATCGACAGTTGGAAGAGCATCGTAGGCGGTGGACAGTGGGCCAGGGGCGTGTTTTGCCTGTAGATAAAACTTATGCAGCTTTGGAGCGCGACGATCGTCGGATGAAGACCCCCATATCGGACGGCTGACAGCGATATCGCTGCGCATCTTTTGCAGAATAATAGCGTGCGATGAACGGTGGTTTTGGAGCCATACGCGAGGACACGCGGCAAACTGTGTATGGAATCGCTCCGTTTTGAGAAATACCGCCTGCCTCCAAAAGGCGGTGCGATGAATACCGAGCAGTTTTGAACAGTGTTTTTGGGCGCGAGGACCACTAGGACATACAGGCCGCGGACTGTTGATTGCGCGGTCTGATCGGACGGTAGTAGGGCGGTCTGCGAGCACGATGAAGACGAAAAAACGCCGTCCGATCTTGTACAGATATATGGCTCGAAATGCACCCGATATTCCTTTGATAAGCGCTTATAGAGCTAGCACTCGGTTCAGGCTTTCGGTCTCGTGGAGGAAAAGAGCTGAGGGTTGACAAAAGGGGCTAGGCCTGTTAGATTTTTGAATTTATGATTTGTAGCCTTTTAAAATATAATTGGGGTGCGGGAAAGGCAACGATAGGCGTGAAAATGACTCCTTTAAGGCTGAAAGAGGAGATTCAAGAGCTTTAAGCCAGATTGCCTGTGAAAATTTTATGGGATGCTGGTTATGATCAACAGGGTACTTGATAAGAAGAGTTATTTCTTGCTAGGAATGCATGGTGAAAGTTTTTTCAATTGTATAATAGTAGATACATTAGTAGTTTGGATTAAGCATCCAAGATGTACATCAACAGACTCAAGGAACAAGTCTCTTGCCTCTGAAGAATGTTATTTGATAAGTATTAAAGTTGATGTATAACCAAACCGATTGCATCATCATATTGATATAGACATGTGACTAATACAAGCATAAATCCTAAATACTCATCTCCAATAGACATTGTGGACAATCAGAGAGTAGAAATAAGACATCTTCAGGTATCTTCATAGATATGCTTGGTTGTAATTCATGATTCACAGTGACACGTTGACAATAAATTGTAATCCTACATGTCACAGTGCAGTGGAGTTATATGGCAAGCGTGCATAACCTTGTGACAAAATTCTTGACAGTGATGATTGACATGATTCTCCTTTTTACAGCTATGTAAGCTTAGTGATACGCGTTGACAGAGAGATAACATGTAACTTATGACAGTATTACTCATGGCTTTGACTCTATGTTAATTACAATGACATTTGTGCTTATATACATGGTTGTGACTCTATGATAGTGACGTATAACAGTGTGATGAACGACAGTGATGCTATGATAGTGATATATGGCTTATGACAACATGAGGTATGGAAATGTTACTCATTCTCTTTTTGAATCATTGAATTACCAAGTCAATGTGCAACAAAGTGTTGAGTTGAAGTGAAAAACAACAGTGGAAGCAGGAGTGACAGTGGACAACAATAGTAGTAGGAGTGTAAGGAGTGGAGTGTAGCAGCTGGAGTGACATTGGACAACAATAGTAGTAGGAGTGTAAGGAGTGGAGTGTAGCAGCTAGAGTGACAGTGGAAAAAGGTAGCAGGGAGGTGCAGTAGCAGTAAAAGGAGAGGCAGCGGGATAGTATCAGCATTGGCAGCAGGTTTGGCAGTGACAGTAGCAGGAGTGAAGAGTAGCAGCAGTAGCAACATGAGTGGCAGTGAACAGCAATAGAAGCAAAGTGCAACAACATAGGAAATATCTTGTGACAGTAACATATGTGGAGCAGATTGTATTTCAGTCATTATCCCTGGTACAGGAGCCCAAAATCATTCAAGGAGTATTAGATTCCCTCCAGCCCTTGTTGGTAAAACCCTTGGGGAAAGATATGTTATCATTGATGTGATGATTTTTTGAATGTTTGTTAAATGATTGATGATATGAATAATTGAAGGAATTTAACCAATGGTGTAAATAGAGGTAAATATTGATTCACCCCCTCTCAACATTTCCAATAGGTATCTTCCATAGGTTGGTTCCTATGAAAGTTGTAATTTGGTGCTTATAGAGGATTGGTGTCCTTACTAGTTGATGTAATAAATTGAAGTTGATAGCAAAACATTCAAGTGGTTTTCTCTCAGTTTGTGTTTCCACTTTAGAATATTTGTGTTCATGTGTTTTATCTCTAATGGTTGAGTCATGTGATGCATTATGGTTAAAAGTTTTTAATTTGGCTAAATACCAATTCACCCCTCCTCAGTATTTTCAACAAATTTGACCCTCAAATTTAAATCTAAATATTTCAAGTTACACTAAAGTTGAGTTTTTACATTTTGCATTACCATGTTACTCAATTAAAAGTAGTTAATGATGTGTATATTTTTAATAACATTATATAAAATTTAACTTTTGAAGGAACATTTGAATTTATATATGTTTAGTTTTATGTGTGTAAATAAATATCTAGGCTAAACTCTATACACTCTTACAATGCTTGAAAATTTTATCAACTATGGCATCCAAAATCTATGTTTGATTAGAGACCTGAAGAAAGCCATTATGCATCTAGTCCAAAATATTGTTCCAATAAATACTCTTTTGGAATTAGTAATAATATGGGTAAAGAAAAAATTTAGTAAACTCTCTATTGTTAAGTTCTTCCATGTTCTCTGTAAGGACATTTTTTAAGCAAATGGTTATGAAAACTAGACCACTTTGCTAAAAGTGGGAGAAATTGTTATTAATGGAAAGCTAGGATCTCAACCTTTACCCTAATATCTCATGAAGGTTAATGCACACCTTAATCATTTAAGTAGGTGCATGGAAAAGTGTAAGATAATCTCATCGTATGATGGAGTAAGTAATGTGAAAATATCACTTCTTTCATCTTGTGTGAATTAGCATTCATTTCACATGATGTTGAAACCACGAGAGGAATACCTACTTTGTATTGTGGGATAATGGCTCTAAATTTTGTTGTGGATGTTCTATAGCATAGGTCTAAACTCTAGACTAGTGAGTATGAACTACCTAATTTGACTTGCATGCATTATCCTCTTTCTCTTTTGGAGCTCTAGCGAGTCATCGCCCTCTTCAATTATTTCCTCAAATAGGAGTATAGTGTTTGGGATTATTGGTAGTTTTCTGTGTAGGGGATTTTAATTGGCTCCTGTCACTTTCATTAAGGGTCATATCCTGTCATTTTTTTATCTTAAGCTTTCACAGTGATTTTCTACTCTTTAGGGTGCTTGTTTCTTTGAATTTGGTTATTATATTGATTGTGTAAGGAAGTTGGTTTCAGAAGGCTTTGCCTCTTTACTCATCTAAGTGGTGTGAATATTTAGGCTGCTTTATGGGAGTTGTTTCACCACTCTCATACTGTCTATGGTATCCTTTTCTATCTATAATTTATTTCTTTGCAAAATCATTTTAGACTACAAGGTGTTTAAACAAGTTTAAATAGACATTTCCTTGAGATTTGCAAGATTTTTAAGATTCCCCATTCTCTAAATAAAAACCAACGTCTACCCAACCATGCGTTTATTTTTTGCCAATAGTCAACAATGGATTGGGTATCCAATTTCACTGTAATAGCAAGCACATGAAAAACAATAGACATTTCCTTAGGCTTTGCACACTTTTTTAAGATGCCCCATTCTCTAAAGAAAAACTAACATCTACCCAACCATGGGTTTTATTTATGGCCAATCTTCAACAATAGATTGGGAATCAAATTTCACTACAATAGCAAGTACATGAAAAACAATGGCTTATTCAATTGAAATAAACAACAATTCATGGATCGATGATGTTGCACCTTTGACACATTTTCCCAAAAATATTCCATCAAAGCTATATTTCTCTTGGATTTCTAACTATTTTTGAGCTAATTTATTTGTAAAAGGAAAATATTTAGATTACGTTTTACCTTATTTTCAAAAATAAAATAGAACTTTTTTGAAGATACGCTTATCAATTTTATCTTCTAGATGTGACAAATGTTTTGTAAATCCAAGGTAACCATTTGAACATGGGGTTTGGAGATACTTTTCATCTCCCTTTCACTTATAAATAGGAAGAAGGAATATGTCATTTCCTAAGACTTATTCAATGAAAATAACAAATCCATGTTTGATTATTCTTAAAGTTCTTAGTGACAATTTCTCTATGAATCATTTTTTGTTGTTTAAATTGGATGTTTATTTGTCTAGGCTTGACCAATGGTATTAGTATGTTTTATGTTAGCTACATCCAAGAGGGATTAAATAGCTAAGTGGTTGCTTTTTGTTTCCTTGGTTTTCTTATATTGATTTTGTGTTACTAACAATTGTAATTTATCATTGCATGGTATTTTTTTGTAGGTTTCTTAAACAATTGATCCAAAATAATTGGCCATAAGAAGGCCAAGGAAACCATTAGGACCTGGCTTAAAGTCCCTTATATTGTTGGTATGAGTGGTTATACCTGTGCCCCTTTCTTCTAATCTTCTTTTCTGGTCTTTTTATCTCTTTCTATTGCTACCCTAAACATGTAAATTGACCACTCTTTCAATTAGATACCTTATTTATGAAAATCATACTTTTTTGCTATTTTGTACCATTATATATCATTTTTCTCTTAAATCTCTTTGTAATTTCTCATATATAAGCACTAGAAATATTGATAAAATTGCTAGAAATCTTTCAATTACCCTAGTTATTTCTCCTATGTGAAACTTGTTTGATGAAAGAAACTAATAGGAAAAGAAACAAAGGTTCCAAAAAAACTAATTAAATACCTTTTCTTTCCCTTTTAACTTTTCTTTTTGTAGTTATCAAGTTTTGATATTAAGCACCTCCTTCATTATTACACTTTATGTGCATTCCCAAGCATTTTTTAGTTCTTTCAAAATAGTTTTCAACTTACTAAACAAGAAACTCCATTAAATCTTCTTAACACAGTGATTATGTGAACCACAAAAAATTTAACTCCATTTCTTTGGGTTTTATAGCGTAGTTTCATTTTGTTTCCTTGATAAATTCACTACATTATGATCACCTGAGTTGAAAACAAAAGGACCCACACCATATATATTCAAGGACGGTTGGGTTTCCCTACTATCATAGTTGATAATATTAAAACCAAGTTTAGTAATGAAGGTTTATTGGTACCATGAAAAAAATTCTTTTGTGATTATCTCTTCGCTTTCTAATTGTTACCCCTAAAGGGCCCACACCAATATCAATAAAAAGCATATGGAAAACAACACCCAAGCAGATCAAACAAAAGTAGAGATCAATCCCACCAATAATAAAGTTAATTTCATACACTTGTTAAAGAAACATTTTATTTATCCATGGGGATGGTTTTTTGGTATTCAAATTTATGTGTTATAAATTGATAGATACTAGGAGTGAAGCTAAAGAATCCTCACAAGGGGTCCCTAGACTTAGTTTCCCTTTGTATCAAAAGTGTAAGCACCACTATGTTTTTTATTTTTCTTGTTTATCATTAGTCTCAAGAAATGACTAACACATCCTTTATTTGTAATACAATTCTACTTGTATAAGTCCCACTAAACTCCTTGAATGAATTCTTGGACCCCTTCCGTTTTTTATCAATCGAGAGCTCTAAGAGCCTAAAAGTGCCAGTGACGAAAAGGGGCTAACACCTTGATCCAGATTTATGCGGGAACATAATGAAATACAGAAATACATATAAAAGAAGAGATGCAGCATAAATAAAACTTCATTTCATTAATAACAAATAACTGAAATATGCTTACATAAATAATGGAAATAAACTAGCTAGGGCGTTGGTAGCTTATCTCTAAGAAGAGATGTGGTGGCTACAGGCCTCTGAACTATGTTACAATGAGGCCCGAGGGCCTATTTATTATCGAGAAACAATGGAAAACCCTAACCCTAGGAGATGAAGCGCCAAAACTATGGGCCTCGTTTGGGTAAATTGGTACATCAATCTTCCCAGGGACGTAACTTTGGCATATGATCTTCGTTCGACACACACAATACCTCGTTAGAAAGATATATTCAAGGACTATAACTTTTGATGTGAGAAACATTGAAGGAATTTCCATCTTGCTCTTGATTTTTTCCAAAAAACGTCGTTTAGGGCCTCAAAACAACTCTGGAAGTTCAGGACCCGAAAAAATTGTTAAAAATAGTAAATTGTTCTACAATTAATGAAACTGAAAAACTGAAAGAAAAAATGGTGGGGCCCCAAGTGGAATAGGTGGGTGGCCACCAATATCCACCTGTATCATTCTTCCCCCCTTAGGAAGCAATGGTCCCCATTATATTGAGTTCCTCCATGAGATGAGGAAACTTCTGTTGAACTTGGTCCCTGGTGAACCATTTGCCTTAGCACAGGAGTTGGTTGGATTTCACAACCTGATACAGTTGGATCTTCTACTGGCGATTTTTCTTGATTTTCATGTCCATGATACGATCCCTAGTGGCATATTCGATGTAGTTTAGGTTTAACTCTGTTGGTGTGAGTTGTTCTGCAATGTCAGAGGTGTCCAGTAGAGGTGGGAAGTAGGGACGAAGGCGATCCACATTGAACATTGGGTGCAAACCAAGGAATGGTGGAATACTGAGCTCAAAGGAATTGGCCCCTACATCCTTGGTGATGGTGTACGGCCCATATCGAAGCGGGTGAATCTTGCGATGGGGTCCAACGAGGCGCTCCTTCTACAAATGTAGCCACACATTGTCGCCCACCTAGAAGTTGTGTGGCACTCAATGTTGATCATGTTGTTGCTTGTACTTAGCATTGGTTTGGTCCAATATTTCATGAACCTGTTGGAGCATGTATTGAATGCACTCAATGAAGTTGTTCGCCTTGTTAGCTTCAGACTGGACATAAGTCGAATCAGCATGATCAAATGACATGGCTACGTTAATGGGACATAGTGGCTAGAATCCCAAGCCCACCTAAAAGGGGTTGTGATCGTTTGAACTGTGGAGAGCCTGGTTATAACTATGTTGTACATAGAGAAGGCTCTCATCCCATGTGCATGGATGCTTTTAATTGTACGTACACAAAATGTGTACAATCATCTTGTTGATGACCTCTGTCTAGACATTAGTTTGGGGATGGAAGGTTGTGGACTTGGTGAGCTTGGTGTCTAGCATTGACCAGAGGCTAGACCAAAATTTACTGAGGAACCTGTTGTCTTGATGTGAGGTGATAGACTGTGGGATCCCAAAGTGCACCCACACTCGTTCAAAGAAGAGTTTAGCAGTGGCTTCTGTTGTGATATTCTTCTTGTAGGCTTCCATAATGGCCATCTTCAAGAATCTGTCGACGACCACGAAAACACAGTCGTTTCCATGCTTAGTAAAATGAAGGACCGACATGTAATCCATGGAAATGGATTCCCAAGGTCGACTAGGGGTAGGTAGCAGAGTATAGATGCCTTGCTTATTTATGGTCAGTTTGGAAATAGCGCAAGTAGTGCAAGATCTGATGTACTTCCTGACATCATGTTAAAGGTTCGTCCAATAGAAATACTTCTGTAGTATTTCCACTGTTTTCTTGACCCTGAAATTCCCAACGACCCGACTGTACTGTGCTTCCCAAATCATCTTTAGCACGCTCACTTGAAGGAACACAAAGGTGTCCCAGGTGACATAGCAGTGCATCCTGGAGGTGAAATTTTGGAACTTGTGTACCCTCCAAGAGTGTCTTGTATGTGTGGCCAAATTCCAGATCGTTCTTGTAGAGAAGCGGCCAATAAAAATTCTCGTGCCCACAAAGGTTGAGAATGGTGGTTAGTGCCACGATCAATGGTCAGTTGAGGCAGTCTGCAACATTATTGACGATGCACTTCTTGTCCTTGATGTTCAAATAAAACTGTCGCAAATATGTGGACCACTTCTTATGGCGATCATTCTGCAACTTCCCTTGCATCTGTATGAACTGCAGGGGTCAGTGGTCTTTGTGGATGACCATTTCCTTCCCCAAAATTTAATGCTTCCTTTTTCAACAAGCCTGCACAATGGAATACATTTCTTTGTAATAAGTGGGATACTTGCGAATTGTGTCAGACAATTTCTCATTGTGATATACCATTGGATGCCCCTGTTGAGTAAGAAATGCCCCAATATCATAGTCAGATGCATTTTTCTCGATCTCAAATGGTTGTTACAAGTCTGGTAATGTGAGCATTAGGGCAGAGCAGAGGCGATGTTTTAATACTACAAACACCTTTTGTTGAGATTTCGACCAAAATAATTTTTCTTTCGCTCCTCCCTTGGTGACTTGACTCAAGGGCCAAGTGATATGAGAGAACCCCAACACGAACCTGCAATTTAAATTAGCAAGACCCAGATCTATTAGAGTGGTTGGGGCTGGTCAATCCCGAATGACTTGGATATTGGTTGGATCCACATGCACCCCTCGCTCATTAATAATGTATCCCATATACTGAACCTGGGTAATTTCAAAGTTCACTTCTCCAAATTGGCACACAACTTATGTTGTCGCAGTGTTTGGAGGACCTGTCGAATGTGGTAGAGGTGCTCTTCCAAAGTCTGGCTGAAGATTAGGATGTCATCCAAGTACACTAGTACAAATGAGTTGGTGAATGGCCACAAGATGTCTTCGATCAGCCTCATGAAGGTTGAGGGAGCATTCATCAACCCGAAAGGCATGACTGTCCATTCAAAAAGGCCCTCCTTGGATTTGAAGGAAATATTTCACACATCGAAGGGTTTGATTGGTACTTGGTAATACCCGGACTTCAATTTGATCTTGCTGAAATATTTTTCCCCTTTGATTTGGTCGAGAAGGTCATAAATCTGTGGGATCGGGTACCTATTCTGCATAATGATCTTGTTCAGTGCTCGATAGTCAATACAGAGTCTCCAAGTACCATCCTTCTTCTGCACCAACACGATCAGGCTCCCATAGGGTGATGAACACGGCCGAATGTGACCTTTCTGCAACAACTCCTAAATCTGCCTCTTGATTTCATCATTCTCCAGAACGGAGCGCCAATAGATCGGTTCATTGGGTAGTGGTGCACTTGGGGTCAAATCAAAGGGGTGCTTGACCTGACAGTGCAGAGGCACCCCTGTGGGTGAGGTGAATATGTCCCCGTACTCCTCCATTACCTTTTTCATTTGTTTTTGTCATGTGGAGGAGCCTTGTCTAGAGGTCGTGGCCACAGTCTTCTTCTTTCCCTGAGGGCAGATCATCAGGAAAACAAATTTCCTGGTTTTGGAAATGAGCTTACTGCATTGTTTTGCAGTAACCAAAGAGATAGTAGCAAGCAGTGGTACCTCTAGTATCTTGTATAACTTATTTCCCAAAGTAACAATAATAGCGTGAGGTCGGGACTCATACACAACATTTCTCTTCCACAAGTATGGTTGGCCTAATAATAAATCACAAACATCAAGAGGAGTAATGTCACATAATACCTCATCTGTGAAGGGCTTGATGTTGTAGGGAAGGCGACACTACTGGCTAACACGGAGATCTCGTCCTTGGTGAAGCCACCCAATGGTGTATGGTTGTGGGTGTGATGTGGTCGGCAAGCCCAACCACTTCACAACCTTTGTTGAAATGAGGTTCTTTTGGCTCCCACTGTTTAAAATGAACTATAGCGGGGAACGCTTTACCAACATCTGGGATTTGAAGAGATGCTCCTCCTCCTCTAGATCTTCTGGTTCCTCCTTCTGGATCTTTGTGGTGGCAACAGTGGAGTTGGGCTCTGCATCGATAATATGCTTCCCTTTTTCATTCCCTTTGTCGGGTTCTGATTCAAAGTCAAAGCATGCATCTTATTCTGAATCCTTCATCTCGGCCATAAGTGACTTCTTAATCCAACACTCACTTGTGTTGTGAGTGGAGCTCTGATGGAACTTACCCACTTTCCCGTGTCCTTCTTCAACTTCGCAGTGTTTTTATTTGATTGCGGCTTCAAAAGTTTGTCTTGGCCCACCATGCCTTGGATTTTTCATTTTTTCTGCGATTTGGGGTCACCTTTCCATTGCTTTTGATTCGTAGATCCAAAGGCTCGCTTCTTCTATTTTAATTTCTGCTCAATATTGGCAGCATACCAGTATGTCGTACCAAGAGAGGAGATGTCGAAGAACTCAATTTCCTCCTAAATGTAACTGTGCAGACAACTACGGTACTTCAGCACCAAATGTTTCTCTAAATCTTTGATATCCAACTTTGTGCGCAGAGTATGGAATAGATTCGTTAGCTCATGTACATCTTGATTCCTTTTTTGCCGCAGCATAGTCCATTGTTTGTACTTGTCCTCATAGCTCCCCACGAGAAAATATTGTTCCTTGATGATGTCTCTAAAATAATTCAAAGTGGTTATGGCCAAGAACATAGAGGGTTCCCCCTCATCCTTTTTCTCACAGTAGGTTTCCAACCAGTCCTTGACATAGGGGATGGCTTTGAGGAGTGCAAAAATAATCTTCTCCCGGTCAGGAAAGTCATGAACCGAGAAATATCCTTCTAATAGATTCAACCATCTATCTACGATGCATGCATCTATTTGGCCCTTAAATATGTTAATGTCAAAGTTTACTTGTACCTTAAAAGGAGTGGTGCCTCCAAAGTGACTGCTAGATGTAGATTCATCGCCGATGAGCAGCTGTTGAAGGATCTAGGCAAAGTTATACCTCATCAAGTTCCTTTCTTTCTCTAGGGCCTCCTTAAGAAATATTTTGATATGATTTCTTACTCCCTCGTCTTTCTTTTCTTCCCCCATGGGCGGTAGTTTGGGTTTGTGAGAATGATCTTGAAAAGTTTCAAGCAGATCGAGCCCTAACTTCTTATACCCTGACCTCGTTGGGGAAATGCAAAGAAGGATCGAGAAAGAGCATACTGCTTTGATACCACTAATCCGGATTTATGCAGGAACACAATGAAATATAGAAATACACATAAAAGTAGAGATGCAGTAGAATTAAAACTTCATTTCATTAATAACAAATAACTTAAATATGCTTACAGACAAAATGGAATAAACTAGTTAAGGCGTTGGTAGCTTATCTCTAAGAAGAGATGTGGCAGCTACAGGCCTTTGAACTCTGTTACAATGAGGCTTGAGGGCCTTTTTATTATTGAGAAACAATGAAAAACCCTAAACATCCAAAAACCTAACCCTAGGAGATGAAGTGCCAAAACTATGGGCCCTGTTTGGGTAAATTGGTACATCAATCTTCCCGGGGACATAACTTTGGCATACGATCTATGTTTGATGCACACAATAGCTCGTTAGAAATATCTATCTGAGGACTACAACTTTTGATGTGAGCAACAACAAAGGGAGATCCATGTTGCTCTCAGTTTTTCCAAAAAACGTCGTTTAGGGCCTCAAAAGGGCTCTGGAAGTTCAAGACCCAAAAAACTGCTAAAAATAGTAAATTGTGGTACAATTAAAGAAACTGAAAAACTGAAAGAAACAATGGTCATTAAGGGAATTTCGAGGTATAAAATAGGTCTCCTAAGAAAAATGTACAATCAAAATTCACTTTATGAGAACCAATCACATTTTAGGGGATGATATCATCCCTAATGGTTGAGGTGGCATTGCTTGAGTTTAAGGTACTTACTTGTCACATTCTCAATGGTGGATAAAAACTCATGGTTAACCATGGTAGTGCTCTAAGTACCTTTAAAGTCAAAGTAAAGTACTCATAATAAATGTCATTTCACATCTTTTGAATAAAAATATATTATTGTCATTTCATATTTCTTGAAAGAAACAATGCATATCCCTATAAATTTATTATATTATATTATATTATTTTTATGTAGTATATCAATTACATGTTATTATACAATTTAAATAATATAAATTTTAATTAACAACATATAATATAATTAAGAATTTATAAATTTATATTTATATTTTATTTTAAGTTATTTAAGTACAAAGGACAAATGCATTAGTTGTTAAATGATAATGACTTTTTCTTGAAAACCTCATTCTTATTTATAGTCACATCAATACAATTTTTTTTATAAATTTTATTTTGGTACAACTTTTGAATTGAATTTAACTATGGTTACATGAATTGTGGTGCAAAAAGTGAATTGCAAATTCATAAATATCATTTTATTGGTTTAGCTATTATTTTATTATTTACTTAGGAGGCTCATTTTAGACCTCAAAATTCCCCTAATGCGGGCCCCAAGTGGAATAGGCAGGTGGCCACATATATCTACCTGGATCACACCTCCCCCTCCAAATTGCATGAGGTGTTCTCTACTTTAGGCCACTTGAGTTCTCTAACCTACTCATTTTATAATGAGTGGTAATAAAATGATATGGGATCAAAGATGTGAGCCCATAAAGAGGACCTTCATAACGGAATGCCTTTCTTGTATGAATTACTAATTAAATAAAATCCAATCAAAATTAAAATGGTAATAACTCAAATCTTTTGTCAATGTGCCCATTATCTTCTAAATTTAAAGATTTGACCATTTCAACAAAGATTCCTTAGGTAGAAAACAACTTATTTTAATTACTTATTTCATAAACAGACATATATTTGAATAAATTTCACTTTTCAACCCTTTGGATTTTGAAAAATCTTCATCACTACTACAAGTTGTACTTGACAGGTATTGACCTTAATGCTAAAACTGGAAATCGAGCTTTAAAACAAGTTTTATAACCTCTAAGATAATGAAACAGAGTGTGATCCTAAAATTTCAGCCCTCAAAAGTTTATTTTATAGCTCATAATTCACCCCAAAACTATCACAAATCACTAGGATAAGAAGGATTGAATTTAAAAATCGCATTCCTAGCATGAATACACATTTTATTTTTGTTGTAGTAATGTATTAGAGGTTTCAATTGAGTAACTAAAATCAATTGTTTACTTCTACCTTGTAATGTTCACTTTCTAGACAATTTAAGGCTTATATTTTAACCTATTTAAGTGCAAATAAGTTGTATTCACCTATTTTTGTTTTTTGCTCATAATTTTCAAACATAGAAAATGATAGGGTTGTGCATTCCACGGGTTCATTTGACTCATTTTTCACTCATCCATGTATACAAATTTTACTTAGGAAGTTGATTTAAAACTCTACTAATTCTAAAAAATTGTTTAGTCCAATTTGGGGGGAATATAAGATTGATAACAACTTCTTGTTTGTGCTTTCAAGTGTACTAATCATTATAGAAATGATCAAGGAAAACATGTTTTCATGTATTTCCAATTCATCTCATCATGAATCTATCATAAGTATGCAAAGTGGGTACTCATTGGATGCAAAATTTGAATTTGCATCCAACAAGTGCATCCACTTGAATTTTTAGTAAACTTATTCACAAATAAGTCAAAATTATTGTTTATAAAATTTCAAAAAAAAAATAAAATAATAGTTGAGTCAAAAATACGATAAAAAATAGTTTTTTTCTTTTCTTTTCTTTTCTTTTTGAATATTCAAACTCTTATTTTATTTTTTTCATTAGGAGTGCCATTTTATACCTTAACATTTATGTAATGTTAAAATTCAATAAGCTCAATGTCCCCTTAGCCTACAAAAATTCATTAATTTTTTGCATCTTTTGTCTTTAAGGGACAGGGGGGAGAACATGTCGTCAAATGGTACTAAGAGAGCTTGCATGTGATTCCTTCATTTCTCCTTCCCTTGTTTCATTATCTCAAAAACAAGCCCATCCAAGGTGTGAGTATCCTCTACCTTGTATTTAGCTACCAAGACTTGAGTGATTAATGAGAACATCGAGTGGGTGGGATTTATCTGGACTAATGATTTTCGATTATAACAATTGTTCATTGTATGAACTTGTGATGGTGACTTGGTCTAGTAGATATTGAATCAATGATGGAATTCAAAGAATGAAATTTTACTCTTATGGAGTATGCTCGAGCATGGTGGTTTTACATTGTGAAGGATATAGTTATACTTCAGTGAATACAAAGTAACATTTTTGACTGAAAATGACATACGATAAATCAATGGGTGGGTAGTATGACAATGGTAGATGACAACTATGTGGGTTGTGTCTCGGTAATACATAATGGTAAGAATTTTCCACTAGTTAAAAAATTGTATGACTAGTATGTATGGCCTATTTAAAAAGTGTGGAACCATGAAATTATTTATGTGTACCATCTAGAACCATGTTGGATAACATAATGTACAATTCACTTCATCATTCCACCCTTACACATCATGGTTGAAAGAAATATTTGCACACAAATCATGGGATATTCAAGGGGTGTACAATGGTCACCATACATAACACCCCACTAGTAAAATCAACCATTGGTCGCACAAATATGGACCCATGACCCCACCCAATCGAAGGATATGATACCAATGCATTATAAAAATAACAATTATTGTGCTATGAAGTAATGAGTAGAGGATTTCGTTGTATAATTATTTATATATTAATGTTGAATGATCAGTTACAAAATGTTGGCTTGATGGTATAAATACATATGACATGGAAACACATTGAAATAGGTTGACTACAATTTCTACTCATATTAAGGTTATAGTAATAACTTTTATGTATATTACATCTCAGTTATTGTGACTCTAATGAGTAATCAACAACCCTACAAAATATATAGAAGAAAGCATTGCACTAGATGACCCTTATTTGTATCAAAAAAAGAGGTAGATTAGAAAATGATGTGACACATTCCTTGATATCTAGCTGAAGCACCAACCACAATTATAAATCTCATTTGATCTCACCATTTTTCTGGCAAAGTTTTGATTAACCACATTCAAAAAAATTGTATCATTCCCATTATTTCCTTGATTAGTCATTAATTCTTCCATGGCACCTTTGTTGACATAAAATGTTGAGATTCCAGATCTAATCAAGGATTCCTATAAATATATCTCATCTTTAGTGAATCATGTCATGGGATGCTCAAATTTTTCTTATGCTATAATAAGTTGTCTTTTGTAGATCCTTTGGAACCCATACTTTATGCTCTAACAAATGCTTTGTTTGACCATCTTCGAGGTTGGACAAGGACATCCTAACAATAATATGTGACAACTTGGCTCAGACTCTCACACAAATTTGTGTGTTAAGACTCTTGATTCCCTTCCTCAAAGTCAAGGTGATATGACTCGCCATATAACTATTGACTTTTTAACAATTCCATACCTTAAATGAGTTTATACTCTTTGTAAATTTAATTGTTTGAATAAAGTGCATATTGAAGACATCAACCAACTTTTGGTCTCCAAAAATGACACCAAACATAAAGGGAATTCCGACTAACCTAAATCAAATAATTTTTATCATCAAGTGAATTCATTTAATATTCCTTTATAGGTCCCAAATATAAGATAAAGATCCCTACACGTTCTATAATGGAGTTGACCCAACCAAATATGGCTCATGATAATAATGATTTACTCAGTAGGTAATCACTTTTAAAACTACAAATATGTCTGTCAATACTGAAGGTAAACATCAAATTAAAAATGAAAATTTCTAATGGTAGCAATAGTTATTCATTAGACTAAAAATGAACAATGAATAACAAAATCACTACAATAATCCCTTGAAAAAAAAAAATTAATTGTTTTCAAGTCAAAGTTGTATCCCTAAAATTGCATAAGCTCAATCAACTAATACTATCAAAGAAATCTAATTAATGCTCCAAATGGTAACAAACATTGGAATGGAAGTAACTTTGAATATCATGTGAAGTAAATCATCGAACGTTAAATCACTATTGAAAAATAAACAACATGAAACTTAATTGAACATAAACTAGCGTACCCTCTAAGTAGCGTAAGGAAACACTAAAGAGAATACTAGGTGGATATATTGTTTTAGATAGTGGGTTACACTGTCTCTATTCACCTTTCTTATGGCATTTTATCTTCCACAAATGCTTCTTGTTCCATATGTTAATTTTTCAAATTTTTCTATGTTGCTTCAATTACTTCAGCCCAATTAAATTATTCATTAAACAATGCATCCAATTATTAACAATGTTTCCAATCATAAGCAGTAACTGAAGATAGAACAATAAAATAAATCACAAAGGAGACAATAGCAAATCCACAAGAGACACCAGATTGGTCAAAGACTAGGAAAAAACCCCATAAGGGGGAAAACCCTTTCAAATACTCTTTGTATTAGATTGTCATAAAATGTTTCAGCACAGAGTACAATGAGCCCAATAGATAAAGTTCCAGTAGATATTTACCCAATACAAAACAAAGAAATATTTCCAGAATTAATGTACAACAGAGATAAACCTTCCAACCATCAGAAAATTGTAGTAACCAATGGTTAACTGTCAAAACCTAGCTTAGAACCCTAGTCACACTCATCAAGATATTTTGCGTGTGATTATAACTTCCTGGTCACTCCCTGAGATACTGTATACTAGCGGTTGGTCACTCCCATGAGAACTGTAAGCATGTGACTAGGAATAAAATATCCTAGATCAGTCTCAAACCCCTAGTCACACCCTTCAAGAGTCAATGCATGTGACTCTTCCTTCCCAGTCGCAATATGAATAATTGCAAGCGTGCGACTGGAGATGAAACCTTCCATATCTGCCTCAAAGTCTTGATCACTCCCTTCAGGCTACTGTGCATGTGAATTTGGCTTCCCATTCGTACTGAGGAACACTACTTGTGTGAGACTATGGTCAAAATTTCCCAGTGACGTGCGTGTGACTGAGAAACAGAAACCCTAGACACGTGTGAGCCTCATGCATGTAGTTTTTAACCCTTGCGCGAACTTCTTCTGCAAGACCTGTGTGAACCAAGACAATAGAATATGAGAAGAGAATTCTTAATGAATGTGTCCAAATTAGCTTGAGGTCTCTTATATTAATAGGCTTCCATGAGGGTTCACTTGATGTTGAGGCCGACCTGGTATGTTGTACATGTGCATAGGGCTGACCTAATTCAATGTGAATAAGAGGGTTCATAAATTAAAAATCCAAATTTTTCTTGTCCAAATGAGGTGATATTTAGGTCTATTTTGGTCCTCTCGAAAATAGGAATTCAATGCAATAATCATATTTGTCATATGAGTTATCCAAGGTGGAATTTGAACCTAGTTTCAAAATTAACACTCCCTCTCAACTAGGAAGAATTCCACCTGCCAATATTTGTTTGTTGATCATCACATCATCTTGTCATGATGTCTTCATGCCTTGACCATCTCTGCTTAACTCTATCTGTTGAAACATTCTCGAATCTAAAAGAAGAAGAATCATGGATCATTATCTTCCACCCATACCGATCAATAGGATATCCAAACATACAAGGGAGCACACCTTCAACCCCGGAATCACATCAGGGAGCTCATTCTCAACCCAAAACCATAAAGGGGATAAAATATCAACCCAATCCTATTGCCTACTAATATTCCCATCAATGACCCTCAAGATTCATGAGGTATAACACCTGCATCATAATCGACTTGGATTGTGTTGTACACCCCAAGTACACTCTCAACTCGTTCTCCAAATGAGAGCGGTATTCCCAACAAGCTTAACTTGTGGGTATGCTACCAGTTGGGGTAGAATCTACATAGACCAAATAGGGTAGCATCATCCTCGGCCCTATGAATATAGAGGAAAAATATCTCCAACCCTATGGGTAATAGATAGGGTGATACCCTATTGTCCAAATATCCCTCAACCCCAGGAGCCTTATATCTCAATTCCTCACCCTAGGAGCTCGAACAAGGTGGGAAGAGTTGGCTCAATGTCCTCAATCATTACTACCCCTTATTAGTAAGAGTCACTTTCATCTATCCAAGATGCTCTCTTTATACCAAGAACTTCCCTTTCGATAAATATTTGGTGAGAATATATGCAATCTTTTCATCTATCGATATGTGATGGAGTCTAACTGCTCCTCTCTACACCATGTCTCGAATGAAATGATGTTAAATCTCTATGTTCTTGGACTTGTCATGAAATATGGGATTATTTTCCAGATGGATCCCACTCTTTTTGTCGCAATACATCATTGTAGTTTCTAGGACCTGCTCAAATACCTCTCCAAAGAGCTTCCTCAACCAAAATAATTCGCAGCTAGCCATGCTAGTGGAAATATACTCAGCTTCGGCGGTACTTAATGGTACATACTTATGTTTCATGCTCATACAGGATATCATGGTAGATCCAATACTGAAACAACATCCATATGTACTCTTCTTGTCGATAACATTTCTTTCCCTCTCAGCATCGGTGTGTCCATGAAGTCAAAATAATTGGCAGAATATCTCAGACCAAGTGTGATCGTCCCATACAAATATCTCAATATAGGTTTGGCAGCGATCCAATGTGCATGGAGTGGCTCAAACATGAATTGACTCAATGTGTTCACTGCATAGAATATGTTTGGATGGGTGTTCACAAGGAACATCAGAGCCCCAATCAATTCTCTATACTTAGATGGATTTTCCAAATCGGGTCCTGTAGCTTCTCCAAATAACTTCTTGAAGTTCATTTCCATCGGTGTAGCCATGGATTTGCATTCTATCATTCCAAATCTTTCCATCAACTTCACAACATATTTTCCTTGTGAAAGGAAAATCTCACGAGGTATTTGCCACACCTCAAGGCCTAGAAAGTATTGCATGAGTCCAAGATCCTTCATCTCGAGTTCAAAGGCTGGCTCCCTCTTAGAGTCGTTCATTAAAGGCTCATTACCTGTCAAGAATATATTTTCAACATAAAAAACCAAAATCAACATCATACCTTGGACTTCCTTGAAGTAGAGGTTGGGAACGTCATTGCTTCTTTTGAATCCCATCTTCATTAAATAACATCAATGCATGCATACCAATATCGGGGAGCTTGCTTCAAACCATACAATTCCTTCTAAGCCTGCAAACATGTGTTCTTTGATCCTCTACTTCAAATCCCTATTGATGTTCAACATACACTTCTTCTTGTAATATGCCATGGAGGAATGTGATCTTTACGTCCATCTTATGCCTGACTTGCGGGAAGGGATACTATCGAACGAATGTTGTGTATCGAGCCACAGGTGTGAATATATCATCATAGTCTTCTCCCTCTTTCTATGAGAATCCTTGAGCCAAAAACCTTGCCTTATATTTCTCAATTCTATCATAAACTCCATGCTTGATCTCGAATAGCCACTTTGAAATCACCACAGATTTTCCCTTCGGTCTCGGCACAAGATCCCATACATCATTTTTCACGATCAACTCATATTCCTCTGTCATAAAATCCTTTCAAACTTAATATTTTATGGATTCTTTGAAAGTCGATGGTTCGGCTTGAATCATAGTTCTCATTATTGAAACATATCCCTGATACCTACATGGTTTCTTCCTTTCTCTGAATGACCTTCAAACGAGAACATGTCTTCCAGTATCATGTAGAGTTTCGTTGAGCCAAAGTGGTCTCTTCTTAGTAGGAGGATCACTTGGAGGAGGATCTAAGTGATCCATAGACTCCATGGGATCATCAACAATATCATTCTCAGACTCAAGCACCAAAGGACCATCTAGAATATCCATTTCATCATTCTCCTTCTTGGGAGAAGGAGGTGAAGGAAGATCTATTTCTTTTCCAAGAGCAGCATCTTCATCAAATGTTACATCCCTGCTAATTTCAACCTTCCTTTGACCAATAATATTTATTCTATATGCTTTACAATTTTCACAATAACCAACAAACTTGTATTTTCTTCTTGTAGCTTCCAACTTGTTCCTTTTGTCCTTCAGCACATGGAAATATGCAAGGGATCCAAACATATGAATATGGATAATGTCGGGCTTGACACCTGTGAATATTTATTTGGGGGTCTTATTTTCCAATGCTTGATGAAGAACTCTATTTTTAACATATACATCAGCATGTGCAGCTTCTCCCCAAAGGAACTTAGACACCTTTTGATCATGGAGTATGGCATGAGAAGCTTCTAATATAGACATGTTCTTCCTTTCCACTAATCCATTTTGTTCAGGTGTATATGGAACAATTGTTTCCTTCATGGTCCCTTCTTTCTTAAAAAATTCTATGAAATATTTTGACATATATTCCCCTCCATTTTCGGACCTAAATATTTTGAATCTCTTCTTTGTTTGATTTTTTATCAAAGCTTTGAATTCCTTGAATATTTCAAAGGCTTCACCCTTGTGCTTTAAGTAGTATTTCCATGTATTTCTTGAGAATTTGTCAATGAAGGTGATGTAGTAGAGATGACCACCAATAGAATGCACAGGCATCAGACCACATACATCAGAATGAATGAGATGTAGGACGTCATTTATCTTGTTCTCACTAGATGGGAATGGTCCCCTCAGAAATTTCTTTCCACTCGCACAACATGGAAAAACTCCATCATGATGAGCTTGAACATCGAGAATACTTGAGACCAATTTCTTCAATTTCGGAAGAGAATCATACTGTAGATGGGCCAATTTGCAGTGCCACAACTCACTCATATGATTGGTATTATGAACCAATACTAGAAGTGGCCTTCAAGTGACTCTATAAAGTCCTTCAAATCTTGATTCTAATGTGAATGCATCTCTCATAGGTGAAATAGCAGACCAAGTCAGAATTTTTTTGTTGATGAAGGCATCCCTTTATCTTGCAATGCGGATATAGATACCAAATTATTCATTAATCCTAGCACATATATAACATCATGCAGCTGAATTGATTCCCCATAATTCAAATGAAATTTGACGGACCCAAAACATTTCATGGGATGAGTAGAGTTGTCTCCAAGAATAATCTCCAACTAGTCTCCCTCTCTACTATATTAGAGAGGAATTCCTTATATCTAGAGAAATGATGAGTGGCCCCACTATCAACCAACCAACAATCCCATGAATCCGGAGGAGGAGAAATAGTAAGGGAATAAATAAAATGTATTCAAATTTATTTACGGCATTACTTTCACACTTGGGAACTCTTGACTTATTTTGAGGAGGATGATCTTTTTCATGGTCACTTGAGGTATCTATTATTCTTATTGCATATCTTCTATCGCGGTTATTTATTTGATCACCTTTTCTTCTTTGATTATTGTTTCTTCCAGTGTTGTAATGTGGTCCTTTTCTCTTCTTGAGACAATCTCATGCATAATTACCTTTCTTGTGACAATTATAACATTTAATATGAGATGTTGTTCTATCATTCCTTATTTTTGTATTTTGAGGAGGAGGATTTCTTGATGGACCTCCTTTCCTTTCTTCTTCCTTTTTTCATTATTGATATATGCAGTAGGCTCTCCCTCTTCATGCTTTTTAATTATTCCTCTTGTTATCTATAGAGCCTCAACACTGCCTCAATTTTGACGCTCCTCTCACTCATTTTTCCTTCTTTTTGTCACCACCATTAGCTCAAACAAGTGTTAAACTGTAAATTTTGACTTGGTAAAGTATTTTGATGACCTATTTTTCATATTTTTAATTGTTCCTTATTATTAGAGTAAATTTTGCATTAGCTACGGAATTAATGCAATTTTGCAGTTGATTGATGTTTATGTATCCACCAATACAGTTTGATAGGTTCTAAGGTATTAATGGAGTAGTGAAATATATGGGCAGATGAAAAACGATCCTATGATGGATCCCATCCTATCCATCTAGCCCAAATCAAGCAGGAAATCACTCATATATGCGGTCAAAGGAACGGTCAACCAGGTGTTGAATCTAGCGAACAAGGAGTTTGAAGCCATCACGCTTCACGATTTTCTCTGCCACGTAGAAAATCATGAATCAACGAAATTCTACTTTCTATTTTAGAGTTAGAGATAGAATTTTCTAGTTCTAATAGGCGTAAAATCCTCAAGACAGTTAATGACAGGATTTTATAAATACCAAGCTACTAATTGTACTGACAAGTGTGAATTATTGCATGGTTGTAATCTCATTTTATAGTTCGGAATATTTAAATTCATTTAGGACATCCAAATAAAAACATCTTTTAAAATGATCTTCACATATAAAATCATCACATTAAACTAAGTAAGAAAGGTTTCTAACATATATAGTGCACTTGCACTTCACAAGATTACCAACTCTGGTTGATAATTTATGATATAAATTTAAGAACATTAAATTGAATAAATATTTTAGCGTCGTTTCCGGGGAAGTGTAAATAGAAGCCTTTTCTCTCTTAAAAAAAACCATAAAAAATAGAAAAATGAATGCAAAGAGAAAGAGATTCTAGAGGTAGATTTGTAGCTAGAGGTATAAGCCTAATTACAACAACACCACTCACCCATCAATACCTCATATTGCCACACCATCCACTCAAACTCACATACCATTCTTAGAAGGTAGACATAGAATTCCTGAGGTATTAAGATCAAAAATTCAAACTAGAGATTCACCAACCTCATCTACTGAAGCAGTTGTGGAAGAATAAGACCTTGCATCCCCAACAGAAGGAGAGATTTTCCTAACCTCTTATGGAGAACAAATTTTATCTCAAGAACTAGAAATCCCTAGTGAGGAAGAGGAATAAGAGATCTAATTTAGCATACCATTGATAGAGGAACCTGGAGAATTAGAAGAAGAATAGATAATCCCAACTTTGGAATCTTATATCAGTTCGGAAGAGTCTACAATGGCTGGGGAAGGGGAAAGAGAAGTACACAACAATGATGAACATTTCAGAATTGGATGAGGTGGACCTAGGATTGGAGGTGGAGGTAGAGGTAGAGGAAGAAATTGAGTAAGAGGAATAGGTGAAGGTAGGGGAGATAGGGGAGAGCTAGATCCTACTGGATTTCCTATACTTGATGAAGACACTACTGCCACAAGGAAAAATATCTCACCCTCTATGCTTCCTAAATTCCATGAATTAAGAAGTGAGGATTCTGAAATATTTATTTTTGAATTCAAAGTTTTATGTAAATCATATGACTACCTGCTCGATTCTCAAAAATTGAAATTGTTTCCAGCTACCCTTAAGGATGCAGCATTGAAATGGTTTATGGGCTTAATAACACATTCCATTAAGAAATTGGAAGAAATGAAAAATGAATTCTTACATAAATACAATGATTATTGCATACCTCATAATCGGAAGGATGAATTTTGTAATATGATGCAAAGGGAAGATGAGAATCTGAAAGATTTAATTGAAAGAATCAGTTATAATCTTAAAAGGGATAAAATGGAAAATTTGAATGAAGATACTTTGAAATCTCTCCTACTAAAAGCCATTAGAGATGAATGGATAGATATCCTTAACATGATGGGAAAATGAGACATTTCCCAGCTTTCATTACCCAATATTTTTGAATTATGCATACATATTTCCAGAGGTAAATCAAGAGTTGGAAAGAATTCAAGAGATCATGTTTTCTCTATAATTAATAAATATGCATCTGGAACAATAAGTAAGGCTGAAATAGGGAATTTTCTTAATGAATCCAAAACAGATATTTTAAGGAGTCTTAGTGAACAAATAGACACCTTGAAATTACAGAACAAGCAAAGAGCTAAAAGTGATTCCTTATCTATCTTTTGTCTTAAATGCAGAAAGAAACATGCCTTCAGATAATGTCCTCTTGATTTGAAAAGTGTATAAATATGTGTTATATGTACATAAAATTATGAAACAAAGAAGTTCCCTTCCATTCCAAGCCTTAAGTTTTTCTACCAAGAGGAAATGGTTCCAAATCAGGTAGATCCTCTTTTCTTTGTTGCTAGAAGACCATGGCAAGGATCACAAACTCAAGGTTTCAATACTCAGTTCCCACAAAATAATTGGACTGCACCAATGACATGGAAGCAGCCTTGGTCTCAATCCCAACCTTGGAGACAGTGATGGAAAAAACTTTATGGTAGATATTCTCAATATCACCAGTATCCACAACCTTATCCAAACTTTCCACCACAAAATTTTCCTCAATCTATTCAACAACCACAACCTCAATTTTAAAATCAAAATCCTTAGCTTTCATTACCATTTCCACAAAGACCAAATCAATTTCCTTCTCAACCACTTCCAAACCCAAATAATAAAAATGCACAACTTGTTTACAACATGGAGGGACAAAATTTTCAAACCTATATGATAACTCCACTAAATCTTAATAATGTCCAACTAAGATATGGTAGAATATTAGAAAATAAATTACCATTTGTTGTTATCCAAGAAAAAGAAAAATATGATAATTCTGATGAGGAGACATCTCTTCACCAAAATGAAAATATTCAAAATAAGAATAGCTACTTTTAAGAAGAAACATCTCTTCATTAGAAATAAAATCTTCAAAAACAAACACATGAAACACCAATAAACTCAACTCCCATTATAAAACAACCTTTAGTATTTGTCTCAAAAACACCTTTCCCTGAAATATTACAAATTGATAAAGGGGTAGAAAAAAAAATCATAATGCCTGACTATGATATGTTAGATGATCTGAAGAATGTTTGTATAAATATTCCTTTGTTACAAGCTATCAAAAAAATTCCAACCCTTGCAAATAAAATAAGAGAGTCGATTATAAAGAAACCTGTAAGAAAAATAAAAGAAGTAAAAAGAATATAGTTAGTTGGGAAAATTGTAGACATCAAGATGGGAAAAACTACAATACAAAAATATTCGGATCCAGGAAGTCCCATTGTGAAGACACACATGAATGGTATCGAAATCCCAAACACATTGATCGACTTAGGAGCATCCATAAACATCATGAGTAAACAAACTATGGATCAACTAATACTTCCAAATCTTCAATATACAACAACATTATTACAATTAGCAGATAGATATGTAATTAAACCTAATGGTGTGTTAGAATACTTTTATGTATCCTTAGATTCTTGGGAATATCCAGTTGATTATATGATTTTAACTCCCAAGAATAACTTAGGAGGACATCCATTAATCTTAGGAAGACCTTGGTTAGCTACAATTGATGCTTTTATCAGTTGTAGATATGTTTATTTCTGATGGTAGTTCAACGAATAAATTCACATTATACCCACCAAAAAAAACAATGATAGAGGTATAAAATGAAGAATGGATGGATGATGACAATGAAATACAACCTATTTTTACTATCTCTCAAATTAGTGAAGAAGATTAGATTCTAAATTCAATAGAAAATAAGGAATTATCTTCACAATGTGAGAATAGTCAAAATTTTCAGGAACAATGCAATATTGAGTATTTATCATCCAGACAAATATCTTTATATAGTTTTAAGGTTCTATGGTGTGATTTTTGAGTTTTGAGAAACTAACCTCCTCTCTTTTTGACAGGATTTTTCCTGTGATGGGTTTTGATCTAGACCTGAAACGTAGACGGAAAAATGCATACTATGGAGATTCCGAATACAACAGCTCGAAATGTCTTTATATTCTATGGAATAATTTGGCAATCCTTCGATAGAAATATTTCCAGGTAAAACTTTAAATGTAAACAAAAATCTGGGAATACACTGACATGAAAGGAATTAAACTTGAAAATTGCATGCATCACATATATATTGAAGAGAATGCAAGACCAATCTGACAACCTCAGAGAAGAATGAATCCAAACTTAAGAGAAATTGTGAAGGAGGAACTACAAAAAATGTTGAATGTAAACTTTATTTATCCAATATCAAACAGTCAGTGGGTTTCACCTTTAGTAATTGTTCCTAAAAATAATGGAAAATGGAGAGTATGTATATATTATAGGGAACTGAATAAGGCTACCTTAAAAGATCATTTTCCATTACCTTTCATAGATCAACTTGTAGATACATTAGCATCGAAGAAATATTTTTCATTCTTGGATTATTTTAGTGGATATAATCAAATTCAGGTAGCACTAGAAGATCAGGACAAAACACTTTTACCTGTCCATGGGGAACTTATGCTTACCGATTAATTCCTTTTGGACTATGCAATGCACCAACAACATTCTAAAGAGAAGTATTGGGTATTTTCTCTGATTTAATTCATGATTGTGTGGAAGTTTATATGGGTGATTATACAGTCTATGGAAATTATTTTGAATAAGCCCTTGAAAATTTCGAATAAGTTCTCATAAGATGTAAGGAATAAAATCTCCCATTAAGTCATGAAAAATGTTTTATGATGTTTACTGAGGGAATTTTTTTAGGACACCATATTTCAAGAAATGGAATAAAAGTGGAATCATCTAAAGTAGAATTTATTTTTAAATTAGCAGTTCCAACTTGTCAAAGAGATGTTATAAGTTTTCTTGGTTTCACTGGATACTATATAAGATTTATAGAAAAATTTACAAAGATTGCATCTCCACTCTTAAAATTTCTTACAAAATATTGTGAATTCAGTTGGAATCCTGATTGAAAAAAGGCCTTTGAGACTTTGAAAGAAAATATTTCTGAAGCACCCATCTTAAGAGGACCAAACTGGAAATTGCCTTTCCATATTTCAACCAAAGCTTCAGAAACATATCTAGGAGCTGTATTCGGAAAAAAATACTTGACTCCTTGTGTTATTTACTATACAAGTAAAAATTTGAATCCTGCAGAGTTAAATTATACTATTACCGAAAAGGATTTTTTAGCTATCGTCCATGCCATTAAAAAAATTAGACATTACATCATTGAGTATGGAACTTTCACTCACACAGATATTATGCAAATAGATATCTAATGAATAAATCAATCACTAATGGCAGAGTCACAAGATGGTTATTATTATTGCAAGAATTCGATATCACCATTTTAGATCGACTTGGAAAACAAAACACGATTGCTAACTTTTTGTCTAGAATTCAAAATGATAAAAATGATACACCAGTAGAAGATGTTTTTCCTGATGAATAGATTTTTGCAATATCTACTAAATCTCCATGGTTTTCAGACATTGCTAACTATTTAGCCACATGGAAGCTACCATCATATTTTTTTCCCTAGAGAAAAGAGGAAGATAATTCAAATGAGTGCATCTTATTCATGGATAAATGAAGAATTGTATAATACAAGTCTAGATCTCATTATCCGAAGGTGTGTTAGAGAAGACGAAATACTTGAGATACTAAAATAATTTCATGATGAACCATGTGGAGGATACTTCGCTAACAAGAGAACTGCTTACAAATTCCTTCTCTTAGGATATTATTGGCCTTCCATTTTTAAGGATGCCAACGAATATGTTAAGATATGTGATAGTTTTCAAAGAATGGGGAAACTTGTTCCTTCAGATGAAATGTCTTTACAACCTCGGGTACTTATCGAACCTTTTGAAAATTGGGCTCTAGATTTTGTCAGACCAATCAATCCACCATCAGGACAAAAGAGGTGTATTCTTGTGTGCACTGATTATGTCACTAAATGGGTAGAAGTTAAAGCACTTTATTTTTATACTGAAAATGTTGTAGTTTCATTTCTTTTTTAGGATATTTTTACTCATTTTTGTGTCCCAAGGGAAATTGTAACAGATCAAGGAACTCAATTTATATCCAGAATGGTGTAGAAGATAGTGGAGGAATAAAAAATAGAGCATATAAAGTCTACTCCATATCATCCATAGGCAAATGGACAAGTAGAATTCACCAACATAGTGATTGAAGCAATCCTTACAAAGACTGTACATTTTCATAGAAGGGACTGGGAGAAAATATTCTAGAAGCTTTATGGGCCTATCGCACCACATGGAGAAGCACAACAGGACATACTCCCTATGAACTTGTTTATGGGAAGCAAGTATTAGTTCCAATTGAGTTCCAAATAAAAACTCTCAAGACAACTATTAAGTTGGGACTTGACCTGTCAGAAGCACAAAGACATAGAATGGAACAACTCAATGTGCTTGATGAAAAGATACAAGATGCAGTTCAAAAGACTAGTCTAGTTCAGCAACAGAGATCCTGATGGCGTGATAAATATATTAAAGAAATAAAATTTCAAGCACGAGATTGGGCACTACTTTTTTATTCAAAGTTCAAGGATTTTCAAGGAAAATTTCAAACTCACTGGCTTGGGCCTTATGCGATTGAGAGAGTCTTTCATAATGGAGCAGTCATGATCAGAACCATTGATGAAGAAAGATTTCCTCTCCTCGTAAATGGACATCGACCAAGGATCTATCACAAACCATTGACAAAGGAGGAATTTGTTAAGATTTTTCAAGATAATGCTAATATAAAGTTGGTGAAGAAGAATTCTTCTTCTTCCCCAACTTAAAAGTCTTCTTTCATTTTATCATTTAAAAAAATAAAATAAAATACATACATATATATATATAAGTATGAAACCAATAATTGATCGACATACTTATCCAGAAGATATAAGGTGAAAACCAAAATTTTTGGCACCTTACATTTTCTTTACTCTTGTTCTAAAATCTTAGTTCCTTTGCATCCTTTTTCTTTTTCAAAAAAAGAATAAAAATATATAGCTACAGAATTTTTGAGATTCTCGAGCTCTAATGGATTTCTGCAGCTCATATATAACAGGACCTTTTTTACTTAAGCAATTGAAGAATACACTGAAGAGCACCTAAAGACAAGACAAAGAGACACAATTGAAGGTTAGCAACATCAAATTCAAGGTATGCAACTGAAAATTTTTATTTAATAATAAGGATGTAAACATTGGCATATGAATTATATGGTCATTTTATACCAACAATTCAAAAACATTATTAACAAGAGTTGATCATGTCAAATAAAAATCAAATCTCAAACTCAGCCACTTAACCCTCATCATTACACGACCGCTCCAACATTAGATCTTGATTTCGTTGGTGAAATCATCCAACTCATAATGGTCAGTTATTAATAACCTTACTCATACTCTTGATAATTCTAAGGCCTCATTCATTCATTTAGGCCCTCATTCATTCTGAAGCATAATTCACTCACGCTCTCATTCATACTGAAACCTTCATCTTACCATGTCAAAGAGGCAGAGTTAAGGTAAAGCTTCTCGAGTCATAGGAGTGATAGTGAGGACAAAACCCGAAGGAAATAAATTCATGGAAGGTTACCCACAGGTAAAAGAAGTGCTACAGAAAGCACGGTGGCTTAGTTTTGTGGAAAAAATCGAAGATTTTCACAAGGAGGTAACTAGGTCATTTTCAAGAGTATTCGACGAAATGGAGGTCGAAATCGAAGATGTTAAGTTTGCAATAACATAGTCTTTCATAGCCGAAGCCATTGTAATGCCAATAACTACAGAGAGGTGGTTCAAAAACAAAGGAATCGAAGGTGATGAATGGAAAATATTTCTGAAAAACCCAGGTATGGATACCACCATCTTTAAAAATGGAATCCCTAGCACATCACTTAAAGGAAAATGGATGAATTTGCTATTTATAATCCAAAAAATTATTACCTATGAGGGAAGATTTGGATGCATGTTCTTTTATCATGTTAGGTTATCGATGAATTTTCTTAAAGGTAGTGAAATAAATCTTCCCTACTTTTTGTTACATAGCTTGAGAAAAATGTCAGGGATTGTTCAAAAGAGAATTCAGTTTGTAGACAAAACAATGTATCATCATGGGTTCATTAAAAAATTTATTGAATTCCATCTCAAAATTTTAGGGGATACTTGGTAAAATTTCCTAATTCGAAATCATTTCAAAGAGGGAAACCAAGAAGAACCTAGTTGTGGTAAAGAAAAAAGGGGAAGGAAAATAAAAATTGAAGACCTTATTGAAAGTGAACAACAACCTCAGGAAGAGTCAAAAGATGAAGTTCCCATTGCAGAAATTTTGGGGAAACATAAGAAGCAAACTGGTAAAAAGAAGGAAGAGGGAGAAAAGGGAAAATATACATCCACAAAGATAGAGAAGTCCAAAATAAAGAAGAATAGGGAAAAAATTCAAAACCCTCCTCCTTAAATAAGGAGAAGTGCTAGATTTAGCCAAACAGTGAAAAATCCAGCTCTGAAAGAAACGGAATTTGTTGATTTAAAGGAAAAATTTAGGGTTCCATCACCCACTGCGATGTTGCCTACCCAGAGTCCAGGTCGAAATACCCCAGAGATTGACCCAGTGCAACAACAAATTTATAACTATATTGAGTCCTTAGAAAAGAGATACACTGAGAATACATCATTTTTAGAACAAAGGGAAGTTCCCTAGCCTCATAGTCCACAAGAACCTCCAGTAGTGATATTCTAAGGCAGTAGATTTTTGAACTGGAGACACTAAAGAGGCATATTAAACATGAGCTAAAGCCTTGAAGTTGCAGAACCAGATTAAAAAAACCATAAATGATAATACTCTTTTGCATTTGGGTTTATGTTTCAAGAAGAATAAAAATCTCAACAGGAAAATCAAAAGCCTGAAATATAAACTCCTGATGAGAAAGCCAAGAATGGTTGTGACTAGAAGGAAGGAAAAGAAATTGAATTTGGATGTTTTAGCAGAAGTCTCGGGGAAAATGCAGTAGCATGATAAGGATCAACAATTTTATATTTTTTCATAAGGACATGCAATGGTCTCCTCGTGGGCGAATGCAGAGCCTCAAGACTGCCTCAATTTTGACACTCCTCTCACTCATTTTTCCTTCCTTTTGTCACAACCATTAGCTCAAACAAGTTTTGAACTGAAAATTTTGACTTGGTAAATTATTTTGATGGCCAATTTTTCATATTTTCAATTGTTGCTTTTTATTAGATTAAAATCTGCATTAGTTACGGAATTAATGCAATTTGCAGCTAATTAATGTTTCTGTAGCCACTGCCACGATTATATAGGTTCTGAGGTATTAATGGAGCAGAGAAATATGGGAAGATGAAAAACAATCCTATAATGGATCCCATCCTATTCATCTGTCCCAAATCAAGCAGGAAATCGCTTAGATATGCAGTCAAAGGAACGATCAACCAAGTGCTGAATCAAGCAAGCGAAGAGCCTGAAGCCATCACTCTTCACGATTTTCTCTGCCATGTAGCAAATTGTGAAGCAATGAAATTCTATTTTCTATTTTAGAGTTTGAGATATAATTTTCTTGTTCTAATAAGCGTAAAATCCACAACACAGTTAAGGCCATGCTTTTATAAATACCTGGCTAGTAATTGTATTGACAAGTGCGAATTATTTTGTGAATGTAATCTTATTAAAACTATGTTTTATTTCCTATTTGAATGAATAAGTGTTCTAGAGTTTCAATGTGCATCTAGTAACATTTAGACTTGAAGTCATCTATTGTGGAGGGCCCCTGCAACAGAAGAGGTTCTGTTTTATTTATGTTTTTTTAATTATATGTTATTCATAGCTTCATCTTTATTTCTCAGGTTATGCTTTCACTGTATTTCGTAGCATAGATATATGTCTTACTTTCGTTTTCATTTTCATGTTAGAAGTTGCAGCTGTTTCCAGACTTCTATAGTGTAGATGTTTGGTTTATCACTTTCATTTCATTATGTTAATTTCTATCATCATTTCCAGAATTTCGTAATTGAGATGCTTGGTTTGATTTTGTCATTTTGTTGGATGCTATAATCGTTTCTAGAATTTCATCTTGTTAGAATAGATGTTCAAATAATTTGTTTTTTTCATTTGATGTAGGTTTATTTTCTGAATAGTTAAAACACAAAGATAATCGTAGTTTCTTTTATGCATGAGTAATTTGTTGTAGATTAGTTCTTCTTTTGAGATACACATTTTAAATTTCCTTTTCAGTTTTCAATAAAATTCTTCTTGTAAGTTTAAGTAGTTTTATTTCTTGTGATTTAGAAATTTCCTTTCTGAGTGTAATAGTGTAAATACTTTCTAGTGATTCCTTGATTCAAGTTTCATTCACATAAAATTTATAAAAAAAGACACAAAAATATTAATGTTGCCTCTTTTTCTAGAATTTTAAGTTTTCTCAAATTAATCATTAGTTACTAACAAATAAACTAGTTAATATTTTTGTTGTAGTTTTTAGGGATATATTTTAACTTGGATTTAATTTAATCCTCAAAGATTATAATTCAGTTTCTTAAATTCATTTAGGAAATCCAAAATAAAAACATCTTAAAAAAGGACCTTCACATATAAAATCATCACAATAAACTAAGTAAGAAAAGTTTCTAACATATATAGTGCACTTGTACTTCACAAGGTTACCAACTCCAGTCGATAATTTATGATAGCAATTTAAGAACATTATATTGACTAAACACGATCGCCCTTGATTCTTCTTGAGTAAGCTTTCCAACAATTTCATTAAATGACGGGAGGGAATTGTTGTTGCTTATTTTAGTGATGAAGGTTTCCCAAATAGGGTGGATACCTCTAAGAGTCACAATCACTAGTTCCCTGTAAGACACATTTTCCCCAACTCTTTGCAATTCATCTATAAGGTGATATATCCTCATGATATATGATTGTACTTCTTCTCCTTTGTTCATCTTGGTTTCTTTGAGTTTATATTTCAAGGTGATGATATAATTTAGATTTTTTATTACATACATGTCAGTTATCTTATCATACATGTCTTTAGACGTCCTTAAATTCCCAGCATATGCAAGTAAATGATCTTGTAAACCATCATCTATAATTTTCTTTGCATTGGACTCGCCTTTCTTGTACTTATTTTTTAGGGAAGCAGAATCATTTTCTGGAGGCTCGGGAATCCTTTCTTGAATATATTCCAACACATCATTGTTGTCAGCTATGATCTCCAACCTGAATTTCCATGTAGCAAAGTTTTATGCATCACCCAAATTTTCATGCTTCTTGAAGGTGGAGGATGACATATTGACTTTGACTAGAAAATCTCCTTCAACTTTCCAAAGAAGATGGCTTCAATGCTTGTCTCCTTTTGGTCTTTTCCTTCACCTTACCTCTGATACCATGTTAATTTTTTAGATTGTTCTATGTTGTTTCAATTACTTCGGCTCAATTCAATTATTCATTAAACAATGCATCCAATTATTAACAATATTTCCAATCATAAGCAATAACTGAAGATACAACAACATATGCAATGACAAAGGAGACAATAACACATCCACAAGAGACACCAGATTAGTCAATGATCCAGGTGGATTTTGGTGCCCACCAGCCTATTCCACTTGGACCCCCACCATTGTTTCTTTCAGTTTTTCAGTTTCCTTAATTGTAGCACAATTTACTATTTTTCGCAATTTTTGGGTCCTGAACTTCCAGAGCCGTTTTGAGGCCCTAAACGAAATTTTTTGGGAAAACCACTACCAGTCATATATGAATATTTGAATTGATATTCATTGTCAAAATTTTTATTCCTCGACTATATATTTCTAACGAGGTATCATGTGTGTCAAACAGAGATCGTATGCCAAAGTTACGACCCCGGGAAATTGATGTACCAATTTACCCCAACGAGACCCATAGTTTGGTGTTTCATCTCCTAGGGTTAGATTTTTGGATGTTTAGGGTTTTTTGTTGTTTCTCAATAATAAATAGGAATTCGAGCCTCATTGTAACATAGTTCAGAGTCTTGTAGCCGCCACATCTCTTCTCAGAGATAAGCTACCCGCGCCCTAGCTAGTTTATTTACATTATGTCTGTAAGCATATTTCAGTTATGTGATATTAATGAAATTAAGTCTTATTTCTACTACATCTCTGACTTTATGTGTATTTTTGTATTTTATTACATTCTTGCATAAGCTTGGATCATTCAAAGACCAGGGGAAAACCCCACAAGGGGGGGAATCTTTTCAAATATTCTTCTTATTAGATTTTCATAAAATGTTTCAGTAGAGAGTACAATGAGCCTAGTACATAAATTTCCAGCAGAGATCTACCCAATACAAAACAGAAAAAAATTTCCAGAATTATTGTATAGAAGACAGAAACCTTCCAGGCATCAGACAACTGTACTCAATTGTTCTGAACTATCAAACCCTTGCTCATAACCCTAGTCGCACTCATCAAGATAGTCTACGTATGATTGTAATTTCTTCGTCGCTCCCTGAGATACTATATGTGAACGATTGGTCGCTCCCAAGAGAAGTGTAAGCATGTGACTGGGGAAAAAATTGTTGGGTATGTGTTATATATATTCTTTCCATGACTAGCCCCACGCACAAAGTGAGAGGTAACAGGGGGGAGTTGTGCTCCCTTCGTTGTGTCGGACACAATAGGGGGCTCACATAAGGGGCGCATCCCCCCTGTTAGGAGTTTTGTAGGGGGGCACTAGCCCTCCTATACGGGTCCAAGGCAAGGCCCCGAGAAAAAAAAAATTGGACCCCATATTAGGTGGGCGGACCTACCTATGGTTTTTTTTTTCATGGGTTTTGCACATGGTTTTGGGCATGATGGTTTTATGTCCATGGTATTTTGTATATCCAGTCAAGGGAACTATGGTTATGTTCTAATCTAGGGTTAATGGATTGGAGTTTATGAATTCTTCGATATATATATATATTGTAACATTAAAAGGAATATAATGAAAAATCAATCTGGTAGTCCTAGTTTTGGGATCCAGGGGAAAATATCTGTGTATATGTGTTTCATGTTTATGTTCTCGCCATTGTTTTTTTCTGTTTTTAAGAATTTTTTTGCAGGTAATTTCTATATAGGGTTAAAACCTACAAAAATAACTCAGATCAGTCACAAACCCCCAGTCCCACCATTCAAGATTTTGTGTGCGTGACTCTTCCTTCACGATTGCACTGTGAAGAACTACAAGCGTGCAATTGGGGACAAATCCTTCCCGATATGACTTGAAGCCTTGCTCGCTCCCTTTAGGATATTGTGTGTGCGAATTTGAATTCCTAGTCGCACTACGGAACATTGTGTGCATGCAAATATGGTAAAAATTCCTAGTGAAGTGTGTGCGACCGCGAAACAGAAACCGTAGACATGTGCGAGCCTCAAACCTGTAGTTTAGTACCCTTGCACGAACTTCCTCTGTTAGACCTGTGCGAACCAAGACAATAGAAGAGGAGAAGAGAATGCTTGATGAATTTGTCCAAATGAGCTTGAGGTATCTTCTATCTATAGGATTCCATGAAGGTCCGCTTGATGTTGAGGCCAACTTAATCTATTCTACATGTGCACAGGGCTTACCTAATTTAATGTAAATAAGAGGGTTCATAAATTCAAAATCCAACTTTTGCTTGTCCAAATGAGGTGATATTTAGGTCGATTTTGGTCCTCTCGAAAATAGGAATTAAACGAAATCATCATCTCTTTCATATGAGTTGTCCAAGGTGGAATTTGATCCTAGTTTCAAAAATTAACTCCATATGTTCGATGGGTCCTTCGTTTTTAGGTAAGCAATTTTCGAAAATTTTGGTCTGGTTTTTGGGCAGAAAATGGTTTCATAAGAGATCATCAGAAAAATGGAGATTAATGATCGAAACAACCAGACATCGAGAATGATTGGGAAAAAAACACACAAGGGAAATAACAATGCAGTTACGACGGAATTTGAAAAGGACCACAAAAGAAGGATATGTGTGCTAGAGTTTGAAATAATTCAAGGTGATAAGGACAAGATCAAGCGAGCGAGATCAAGGAGAAGGAAATATATAAAATCTTAAAGGAATATGGAAGAAGAGAGAGATATCGAGAGCATATGTCAAAATTTTGCAGTTGTGTTGATTGAAGAAATTCTTAATGATAGTAGCATACATAAATTTGAATAATAAATTGAAAGGTTTAAGTGAGTTTTAAAATATTGATTAACCCCCCCCCCCCCCAACCCCCTCAGTATTTTTCCCAACAATTGGTATCAAAACATGTCACTCTAGCTAAAGCTTGATCGCTTGAAGTGGATTAGGGACGATGGGAAAGAATCAAAAGAAGAAAGCATCTCAAAGATATAAATCCATTCAGGAGAGCAGTGACAATGATGTGTTCGATGTTGTGGAAATATCTACATTTATGGGTCAAGGACAACCTACCACAAAATAACAAGGAAAGCTAAAAATGATGGAAATTAAAGGTATGCTTATGGTAAGTAATGATGATTATGAAAGTGATATATCAAATGTAGTGAATATCAGCAAATATTCAGCTTTCGAAGCACCCTGATTTCTATTAATCAAGAGTGAAGAAGACAGTAAGAAAGACTTATCAGGTACAAATTTTTGTTCTACTTGTGATTAACTTCCTTATTCATGTAGTAAAGATGATAGTGAATATGACAATGAATCAACATAACTTTCTCTCATAGGTAAAAGTGAAATTAATCATTCTAAAGAGAAAACAGTGGCCCTAGTGGTATAAATTAAAATTCTCACATATGAGAATAGAGATCATCAAAAGTTACTACAACTATTTGATGAAAGGGATTGTACCTACAAGAAGAAATCCCTGGATTAAAGAATTAGTTGGAAAAAGGAATGAGGAAGAAGTATAAGGAAAAGGAAGATCAATGTCAAAGACTGGAGGATGAGGTAGCATCATTAAAAAATAAAGTGAATAAAGAGGATACAACAATCGAGGAGTTTAAAAAAAGAACCAATTATTGTGAAGGACTTAAAGCATAAATCATCTCACCCAGATCTGATCTTGATAAATCAAACAAACAATATGAGGAGATTATTCAATTATATGAAGAATAAGAAAATGGGCTTCAGAAGGAAATCATTGAGTTGAGAACTCAATTGGAAAGTGACTAGAAGTGAAAAAGAGGTTGAGGTAAGTATTCTAGAAGGTAAGTTACTTGAAAAGGATAAGAAATTAAGCCTTCAAGATAGTTAAATTGGATAATATTCTTAGCAGCCAAAGGTATCCCATGATTAAATATGGTCTTGGTTTTCATGAAACTATTAAATGAGAATCTAGTTCACAAGCTAGTGCAAGGAAATTAAAAGGTAACAATGCAAAACCTGAAGTGCTCAATAAAGACATAAGAAGTCAACCAGATCAACAACCGAGGAAATTAACTTTTCAAAGAAAATAATTTGCTCCTAACTATGGAAGTGTCAATTGGTTCTCTCCTTTGAACAATAATTTTGAATTCTTTATACGTTATAATTATGGACATGTTGCAACCAATTGCAGAAGTATATTGTTTCAAGAAAGTAGTCATCTCACATGAATAACATCAGCTCTGAGGTACTCAGGTTTCTTTAAGAGATATTAATTTAATTGAAACATATTTGATCATAAATATATTGATTGCAATAGAAGGAATATGAAACAAAAATATTATGATTCCTCTACTCTCTTTTCTGTTCATATAAGATGTCATGTTTGTAACAATTTTGGGCATGTAGCAAAATAATGTAGGAACAAATCAATGGATCACAACAAACAACATAGAAATAAATCAAATAAGAATATTGATGTCAAAATACCTAAAGAATATGGATCCATCAACATTTCTCATAATTAGAAGAAAGAAAAAGAATAGATAAATTGTGGCATTTCTCTCTTCTCATTTGAAGATGAAGATGAGTGGTACATAGAGAACGATTTCTCTCATCACATGACTAGAGATAAAAGAAGTTTTGAGTCGCTCAGAAAAAAAAAAAATATGGTAAGGTTATTCTTGGCAATAGTGCTCCAACAAAATGTAGCAAAAGTTATGGGAAAAGGTAGATCCAAAATTAATAAATATAGAAGAGTAGTGGATACTTTATTAGTTCAAGGTCTAAAGCAGAATATTCTAAGTGTATGTCAAATGGAAGATAAAGGAAATCTAATTTTTTTTACATCAACAAAAATTTGCAAGGTCATAGATGAAGAAACTGAAAAATTCATAGAAAGAGGATATAGAAATCCAGAAAAATTATATGTGTTTAAAGAAATAAGTTTTCGTAGAAATGAGGAGGATAGTTCCTCTTCTTCAGACTTAGAGTAAAGGAAGATGGGGCCCATTGTAGTCCATTTTTATTAAAAGGATACTTATAATAATGACTGCATAATTGATGTGAGGTACATAACCTCATAAAGAGCAGGTGATGATTATCAAGTCCTTGGGATCAATGTTGTATGATCTCAGGGGGAGATAAACATATGTATAACTTGATGATGATCCCAGTGTTGTTTTGATATTCATTTGGATATGCTCATATTACTGACATTGCATCTGATGTAGTAAGTTGTAACAGTGAAAAGGAACATATAGTATAGGCTCAAGGGGAATTGTGGTTGTAAGAGTTTATAATTTTACTTTTTTTACGTGCATCGCATGAAGGACAGGCCTGTATATACATAAGTTTGATCTAGACAGTTGCATATGTTTCTCTAAGATGAAGAAATAGTGGGACAGATTTAGGGAGATGTTCTGATATGTTTCATTCAGTTTTTATTTGGCCTTTTGGTTCTGATGTTGATTGGTTGCAGTCTGTTAATACTCAGATTCTACTTATAAGTGGCATTGACTTATGATGGTTTATGAGATGCAACAAAATTACATTGCTTCTTTGGTTCTTTTGATGGATTTACTAATTGATGAGCTGGATTTTATCAGACCTAATAATGAATAGTTGGCACAGGTTCAGGGGGATCATTTTTTATGCTTCTAATAATGAATTTTTAGCAGTGTGATTTATTGATCATTCCATGATGCATAATGGTGTTCATGAAAAGTATATATCATTAGTGATGTTGTTGAAGATACATTTGTTGTTGAGGTTGCATTTTGTGAAGCTAATTATGCTATGTTGTTGTCTTTAGGTCTTCTATAATGTTTGAGTTGCATATAGTGAAGTTGTGGATGATGCTTTTATATTTCTTAAGGTACATATGAAAATTTTCTATGATTCTTAGTTCTCACATATGTTGGTGATACATTGTGACAATGCATGTATATGTTAAATTTGATGATATATATGTTGCTTGAGAACTTGTGGCTCTTTATATGTTCAGCCTGTTGATATTGAACCAACTGAGTCACCAAATCAATCATTGAGTCTCAATGATTGATTTGATGATTCAGTTGGTTCAATGATTTAGTGATTTGATACAATGATTATTTTCAGTATTTTTATTTGGTATTGGTATTAAATGATGGTGGTGGGTATAGACTGAAAATAGGATGAAAAATGGCCTACAGGTTTGATTTTTTGAATCAGGTGGATCCTGTATGAAATATTACGAAACGTGGTCCACAAAGGTGTTGAGAGTTGGAGCCTTCCTTCCGGTGGTATTTGGTAAATCTATTCAGGGGGTTGGAGCTCCCTTTTGGTGGGTGCTGGTAAATGATATTATGCAGTTGGAGCTCCCTTCCAGTGGGTGTTGGAGAATGAGAGAAGGTTGTAGCCTTCTACAAATGGGTGCTTTCATACTGGTATGAGCCTACACCAGTACAATATTGTAAGATGTTTTCCATTATAATAAAATATGGACCAAAACGATGGAAGTGGTTTCTTTCTCCCGCATTGGGTTTCCACCTAAAATATCGGTGTCCTCATGTATGGTTGTTTTACTTATGTGTGATGGTTTATTCTACTCTTATTTCTTATGATTAATGTTTAATTAATCTCTAAATAATTAATGGTGCAATTTGAACAGATGATGAAATAAATGAAAATTTGGTTAATTGTATATACACTACTTGTCTTCAACACAGTTGTGTACATATGTGGGTTTACTTAATGACAATAGTGTATAGAAATATGAATAATAAATTGAAAGTTTTAAGTGAGTTTTAAAATACTGACTCACCCCCCCCCCCTCTCATTATTTTTCCCAACAAAATCAAGGATACCTATAAACATGTCTGATCTTTAATGAGTCATGTCATTGGTTGCTAAAATTTTTCTTATACTAGTTATCTTTTGAAAATCCTTTGGAACCCACACTTTGTGCTCTAACAAATGCTTTGTTTGACTATCTCATAGGTTGGACAAGGACATCCTAACAAGCATATGTGACAACTTGGCTCAGCCTCTCACACAAATTTGTCTGTTAAGACTCTTGATTCCCTTCCTCAAAGTTGAGGTGGGATGACTTGTCATATAACTATTGAATTTTTAAGAAATCCATACCTTAAATGCATTTATATTCTTTGTAAATTTAATTGTTTGACTAATGTGCATATTGAAGACATCAACCAACTTTTGGTCTCCAAAAATGACTACAAACATAAAGGGAATTCCCACTAGGAACCTCAATCAAAGACTTCTTATCATCGAGAGAATTCATTTAATATGCCTTCATAGATCCCAACTATAAGATCAAGATCCCTACTCATTCTATAATGGAGTTTTCCCAACCAAATAGGGTTCCTGATAATAATGATTTACTCAATAGGTAATCATGTTTAAAACTACAAATATGTCTGCCAATACTAATGGTAAACATCCAATTAGAAATGAAAAAATCTAATAGTAGCAATAGTTATTCATTAGACTAAAAATTAACAATTAATAAAAAAATCACTACAATAATCCCTTGAAAAAATTTGTTTACTTTTTTTTCAAGCCAAATTTCTATCCCTAAAATTGCATAAGCTCAATCAACTAATATTATCAAAGAAATCTAATTAAAGCTCCAAATGGTAACAAACATTGGAATGGAAGTAACTTGGAATATCATATAAAGTAAACCATTGAACCTTAAATCAATATTGAAAAATAAACAACATTAAACTTAATTGATCATAAAGTAGCAGACCCTCTAAGTGGCATAAGGAAACAATAAAGAGAATACTAGGTGAATATGTTGTTTTAGATAGTGGGTTACACTGTGTATATTCACCTTTCTTGTGGCATATTATCTTCCACAAATGCTTCTTATTCCAAATGTTTGTTGGGTCCTTCATTTTTGGGTAAGCAAATTTGGAAAAATTTAGTCAGGTTTTTGGGTAGAAAATGGTTGCATAAGAGATCATCGTAAAAAGGGAAACGAATGGTCAAAACAATGAGACGTCGATAATGATTGGAAAAAAACGCACAAGGGAAATAAAAATGCATCTATGACGGAATTTGGAAAGGACCACAAAATAAGGATAGGCACCCTTGAGTTTGAAAGAATCCAAGGTGATAAGGACCAGATCAAGTGAGCAGTATCAAGGGGGAGGAAATCTATAAAAGCTTGAAGGAAGATGGCAGAAGAGAGAGAGATCGAGATAATATGCTGAAATGTTGCAATTGTGTTGATTGAAGAAATTCTTGTTGTTTCTAATCTTTCCCTGAATTCTATTATGTAATATTATCCAATAGATATCCATGCTCTCACTTCTTATGAAGAGAATTTTCTAATGTAATGATATTCTTGTCAATGAAAGAGGAGATACAAGTAATATTTGTGTGTTTGAATGATGAATAGATAGTTCGGCCCCTTTATAAAAAAAAAAAAAACTATAACTTAGGTTCCTCCATGTTATTTATGTTATGTTTTATTTTTATTATCTTGTGATTCTATCATACCTGCAAATGCAAGAATGTTATGAAACCAGCTCCAAAAATAGAAGAAAAGAGAGATCAACGCCTTAGAATTCAGCCACTTCAAGGGGGCAACCTCCTTTACATTACATAAATGAAAAATTATTGGATGATACAAATGAAAAAACCTCCTTTATATATATAAGAGTCCATGGGGTCACAATATAATCCTAGCTGACTTAACAATAATAATGTAAGGGCGCAATAATAACAATATGGGGGTTACAAGGGTACAACAATAACAATAAGGGGGATATACTAACAACAATAAGGGACTATAGTAGTAATATAGGGACGTAACATGCCCCTCTCCTTCAAAAAAGTGTTTTCCTCAATGCCTGAGTTGCATTGGATGCTTATGTACAAAATTCTCATCCTCCCATGTAGAATCTTCAGTGGGTAAGTTCTTCCACTTGATGAGATACTCTGAAATTGATCGATTTCGTAGTTGTCGAGTTCTTGTTTCCATGACTGATTCAGGTTCCAATATGATTTTTCCTTCCTCATCAAGTTCTGGCAATATTGTTTGAACTATAATTTTCTCACCTATAACCTTATTTAAGCATGAAACATGGAAAACTGGATGCACTTGAGAAGAAGTAGGAAGCTCCAATTTGTATTTCATAGTATCAATCTTTTGCAACAACTTGTAAGGACCATAGTACTTTGGAGATAATTTATTATCCTTCTTAGCTTGCTTGAGGGACATTTGTTTGTATGGTTGTAGCTATAAAAATACCCAGTCTCCTACATTAAAACTTCTCTCACTGTGATGTTGATCTTCCTATTGTTTCATTCAATTTTGTGCCAAAATTAGGTTATCCTTTAAGAGTTAGAGAAATTTGTGTTGATGCTCGATGTGATCTTCCACTGCTTGAACCTTATAATTTTCTCTTAAAGATGATGTGATGGACGATGGATGATATCCATAAATTGCCATAAATGGGGTCATTTTTGCTACAGTATGGAAGGAAGTGTTATACCACCATTCAGCCAGAGGTAACCACTTGACCCATTGTGTTTTTTTATCATATACAAAACAATGAAGATATCCTTCCAAACATTTGTTCTCTATCTCAGTTTTCCCATTGGATTAAAGATGATAAGATGATCTATAAGCTAGTTGGGTACCCAAACAAGAAAATAATTCCGTCCAAAAATTTCCAGTAAAAATGGGATCTTTGTCGCTTACAATAATCTTTGGGTTTCCATGTAGCTTTTGAATTGTTTCCATAAATGCAGTAGCAATTTTACTTGCTTTAAATGGATGAGATAATGCACAAAAGTGTGCATACTTGGTAAGTCTATCAACTACCACCGTGCTGACACTCTTTCCTTTGGACTTAAGTAAACCTGTGAAAAAATCCATTGAAATCTTCCTAACATTGAGTTGGAATGGATAAAGGTTGTAGAAGACCCAAGGTCTTAACTGTCTCAACTTGATTTTGCTGGCAAACCAAAAATTTCGCCACGAAATTTTGAATATCAGATTTAAGGCCATCCCAAAAAATTCTTTCTTCACCTTGTTTTAAGTTCTTAAGAATATTGAGTGTCCTCCAAAAGGATAAGTTTTCAATTCAAAAAGAATATTTTGTTTTTTTTGGGAATTATTACAAAGATATAAGTGATCTTTGTACCATAAGGAATCATTTTTCCAACTAAATGTATCAGATGTAGTAGGATCTTGCTGCAAATTTTGAATGAGTGTCCACACTTCGTCCTTTTTCCATTCATCCCTTGCTTCGGTTATCCAATCTGGTTGGATAATAGAAATGGCACAAAGAAATGCTTCCACCTCTTCATCCTTTCTTGAGAGTGCATCTGCAACAACATTTAGCTTTCCTTTTTTGTAGATGATTTCAAAGTCATAACCCAACATCTGTGTGACCCATTTTTTCTGCTCTTCTGAAGATAGTATTTGTTCCAAAAAGTATTTAAGACTATCATGATCATTTTTTACCTTGAAGTGTCTTCCCATTAGGTAAGGTTGCCATTTCTTTAGTGCACGTAGTATTTCCAACATTTCCTTCTCATAAATAGCTTTCTGTAAATACTTTCCTTTGATTTGATGACTTTCAAAATCAATGGGTCTTCCTTCCTGCATTAAAAAAAAACCAATTCCATTTCTTGAGGCATCACATTCCACAATAAAGGTTTATGTGAAGTCTGGTGTAGCTAAGACCAGTGTTAGGCACATTGCTTCTTTAAGATGTTAAAAGGACTTAGTTGCTTTAGGAGTCCATGAAAATGCATCTTCCTTCAATAATGTTGTTATAGGTGCTACTATCCTCCCATAATTCTTAACAAACTTGTGATAATACCCTGTTAGCCTGAGAAATCCTCGCAACTGCTTTATGGTTGTGGGGACTTTCCATTCCTTAATGGATTTAATTTTTTAGGGTCTACCTTAACACTCTTATGATATACAATATGACCCAGATATTCCACCTCTTGTACTCCAAAGAAACATTTAGAGGTTTTTTCATATAATTGTTTCTCCTCCAATAGTTTGAGCACCCTGTCAACATGTTGAATGTGATCCTTTCAAGAACTGATGTAGATTAGTATATCATCAAAAAATGCTAACATACATTTTCTAAGGAAGCATTTGAAAATTGAATTCATCAACCCTTGAAATGTAGAAGGTGAATTGGTAAGGCCAAACGGCATGACCAAACATTCATAATGACCCTCATGAGTTCGAAATGTTGTTTTAGGAATATCTTCAGTCTTCATTCTAATTTGATGATATCCTGAATGAAGATACAACTTGGTAAAATAAATTGCTCCATGTAATTCATCCAATAATTCATCAATCACAAGAATGGGAAATTATCTTTAATAGTGAGCTTGTTGAGCTCCCTATAATCTGGACACATGCGCCATGATACATCCTTCTTGTGCATCATTACTACTGGAGCAGAGAAAGAACTTTGGCTCAGTTGAATTATTCCATCCTCTAACATTTAGGCAATCAATTTCACTCTTTTGGACATAAGAATATCTGTAAGGCCTAATGTTTGGAGCAACACTTCCTAGAATCACATGAATAGCATAATCATGATCATGAATAGGTGAGATTCCTTTGGGAGTTTCAAACACCTTGAAATGATTGTCCAAGACTTTTTGGAGATATGGAGAAATAGATGATTTTGATGTAATTTGAACTTCTAGTGAGCATAATTGTGAAATTACACCTCGTTGTTATTTTGTTAGAATCTTTGTCATGACATTAGAGCTTATTATCTTTCCTGGCTTCCCTACGATACCTCGTAATTCAACTTCCTTTCCTTCAAATTAAAAAAATAAAAATTAAAAATTAAAAATTAAAAAAATTTAAAAATATAAAATATAAAATATAAAATTTAAATTTTAAAAAAAAAAAAATATATATATATATATATATAGAAAAGTTCTTGAAAATTAAAATTTGTCGTCCCCAAATATTGTAACCATTGTATTCCTAGTACAACATCAGCACCTCCCATTGGAATGGAAAGAATTGGACTATTCAATACATATTCCCCCATGGTTAGCTTGATATTATGTCATTTTCCAGAGAAATATATAGTTCCTCCATTTGCAACCATCACTTGACATTCTGGTTCTGGGTATAGGAAGCACTTCAATTCCTTGGCTACCTTACAATGAATGAAATTATGGGTACTAACCATGTCAATCAACACTATTACCTTTTTCTTCTTGATATGTCCTTCTATCTTGAGAGTTTGAGGAGTGGTAATTCTTGCCAATGCATTACAGGATATGGTCAGATTCATTTCTTCTTTCTCTAGGATTGGTTCCTGCTATATATCCTCTTCTTTTGAAGTTTCTTGTTCATTTTCTTCCTCCTCTTCACAATCTATGTAAAATAATTTCTTCTCAGCACACTTATGACCTTTAGTGTATTTTCTATCACAACTGTAACAAAGCCCTATTTCTCTTTTTTCTTCTAATTGTTGTGGTGTCAACCTTGTAGGTTGTGGAAGTCTAGGAGTAGCAACACTTCCATCTTTATCGAAGTGAGTGGTAGACTTCCTTGTCGCCATAATTTTACATTCAATTTTTCTTGCCAACCTGAATGCCTTCTCCAATGAATCAGGTTCCCAAATGTGAACCTCATGTTGGATGTTATCCTTTAACATCACTATGAAGACATAAATCTTGTGTTCCTCTAGAATGTCAGCTACCCTTATATTCAATTTTTGGAAGTCCTCAATGTGCTCCACCATTTAACCCTTTTGTTTGAGATTTATCAATTTTCTAAAGAAGTTGTTGCTCTTTGTATCCTCATAATGGGCTATCATTTCCTCCATAAAAATTGACCAAGTGAAAAAAAAATTGCAAGAGCAAAGTATTGATACCATACATATGTATTTTTTTTCTAAATGGAAAGTTGCAATGCATATCTTTTATGTGTTTTTCACATTATGAAGATTAAAATATTGCTCCATCTATAGTATCCATGTTACGGGATCCTTGTCATCAAACTTCCTCATATCCATCTTTGGAATATGGTGGGTCTTCCATCCAACATTAGATTTTACGAAATCATGATTAACATTTATTTTGTTCTCATCGTGAGTTTCCTCTACTATATTTTCTCCATTAGGAATCATTTCTTGTATCAACTTTGTTAAACCTTCCTTCGAACCTTCTATGTTTGCTTTTAGATCATTCTTCATGACTTCCATGTTGTCTTTTATTTTTTCGTCAATGTCATCCATATTAGCTTCGATTCCATCCATATTAGCTTCCATGCCATTCATCTTAGCTTCCATGCCTTTCTTCAAACCATCCAGCTTGGCTTCCACGCCTTTCTTCAAAAGTTCCATTTCATTTTTTAATGCTCTTTGCGAGAGCGAAATTTGATGCACTTTCTTTCGTAATTTTGATATATCATGTTGCACTTCTTCCTCTTCATGAGTCATAGTAGAGTATTATGAGGGCTTAATGGGTGTTGAATTCTTTTTAGGTGGGTTTTTAGAACCCAATATTGATATCTATGCTTCAATATACCCTTGGAATCACTTCAAACTGATTTTTCAAACAAAACTTATGCAATTTGGAAAAGAAATACACACCTTTTTCTTGCTTTTGAGGAGCTCGATATTGAAACTAAATTATATATGTGATTTAGGATATTTAATATCTGAAATTTAGTCTTGTAGTAGCCCTTTGAATATTATTTCGAATGCCACAGGTCTAAAATTATTTGTATGCTTCAAGACAGAGTTATGCCCAATCTCCCACAATGACCTAATTATGGACTGGTTCAGTAGATCGAACTTATATTGTGTGCCACGTGTCATTGTTTCCTCCTTCAGATCTGAAATTGATATACATGAAACTACATTTCATTCACTTTTGGCCAATTTTTACAGAATTCCAATCCAATGCTCAGAAAGACCGTTATGACAATTTTCCCAAGGTCACCTCTTTTAAATGAAATTCGGAAGCCTGCAAAAACCCTAACTTCCACTGATCATATCTCCGAAAATATTGTGAACCAATATCTGAAAATTTTACATGAAGTTCCTCAAGATTTCGGCTTCTCGTGGTAAAAATATCAGCTTCTGAACCTTCGTAGAAAAAAATTTATAGCGAAACTTCCACGATGACCTGTTTGGAGTAGCGAAACACTAGAATCCAAAGCTCTAATACCAAATGTTATGAAACCAACTCCAAAAACAGAAGAAAAGAGAAATCAATGCCTTAGAATTCAGCCACTTCGAGGGGAAACCTCATTTACATTACATAAATGAACAATTCTTGGATGATACAAATTAAAAAAACCTCGTTTATATATATATAGGAGTCCATGGGGTCACAATATAATCCTAGCCGACCTAACAATAATAATGTAAGGGCACAATAATAACAATATGGGGGTTAAAGAGGTACAAAAATAACAATAAGGGGGATATACTAACAACAATAAGGGACTACAATAGTAATATAGGTATTTAACAAAGAAATTAAAAGGTGATCGCATGCTCTTTGTGATGGGTTATTTGTTGCGTTATTCCCTGATATCGTCCTGTGATCCTTGATCCTATTAATTCTTGGCACACCTTGGGTGAGACACATCTATGTCCTAATAAGGGAGGTGATGTCTAAAAATTTCTAGACTATGACGAACTGTTTGTTGGCACCTTATGTCTAAACCCACGGTCTACATCTGTTTAAATTTTAAGCCAAAAAATGGTTTATTTATAGAGGCCCTGAGTATTTTTAAGGGATATGGACCATGGTATTGATAATATTTAGAGGATATCTTCAAGATTGGTGGCATAAGCAAGTCGATCGGTTTCTTTTCCAGCAAACACAGTTACGCCAGAAGAATTTAGAGTGGGTAAAAGAGGAGGTTTTGTATGCAGAACCTGTCTGCAACCAATACTAAATATTCTAGTGTAAGTTCCCTAAATAACTTCATAATTGGTTGCGTCAGTCGCAGATCAAAGGGGGAGTCGAAAATATCCTCCTCGTTCCTGGACTATTGTTGATCTAATTGAGTTGCAAAGGCTAGATACAAAGCTGACGAGAGTTGTTGATTTCTAGGTACAAGCAACCCTAGAGATTTATATCATTGAATTTTTTGCAAAAGACTATTTATATTTTTATAAAGTTGAAAATGGGTTCAAATATGGTTTGCACGAAAGCTTATTGAAGGAAATCCCCCTATGGATTAAATTTGTGATGGTGGAAAAAAAAGTATTTTTGTTTCAAGGAAAAAATATAGCAACCTAAAAATTTAGGTATTGGGGTAGGTTGGATTTAGGGGAGTAATTTTTCATGGTTGTGAAAGGTGAATATGTTGTTGTGATGGATGTAGATGAGTTTCAAAGGGCTCGAGATTTGAGAGCACAAAGGAGGTCACAGATAGATGATGAATGGAGGGAGGAAACTTTACGTGAGATCTGAATATGACAGAGTGAATTACACCAAATAGGAGAGGTGTTGAGTAGTCCAAGATTGTAGGTAGGAGGACCAAGTAGTTTGGATTTTTGGAAGATAGAGAATAGTAATAGTAAGATTTGTTTCCAAATATAAGGTGTCAGAAATATTCTCGTGATATCAATGGAGGGAAGTAGCATATATATCCATGTACCAAAAAGAGTAAAGACGTCGAATAGATTGGGGCCTATAGTTGGAATAATGAACCAAAATAGCCCTCCTAATAAACAAATGTATTTTATAATGAGGAAATTATTTTATGAAGACGATGCATCCCATGTAATTCATACTTCATTGGCCAGCAACCCAGGTAGCACCTTCCCTGACCTCCCCCTGGTACCTTATCAACATCTTCTCATTTTATTTCAAATCCAGCTAAAGTTATAAAAGTTCAGAATTTTTATAGTACATATACAACAGGTACTTCTAGTGGTGGTGGTAGTAGTTCTCAATCTGGTTCTTCCGAGTCTTCACAACCTGGTTCACAAGGGTTTATACACATATCAACTGGTCAATATACAATGTTTGGTAACATAGCAGGTTCATTCACTCGATACCTTGGATTTTCAGGGCAAGGGAATGAAGATGTTGAACAACGCTAATATTTATGGAAATGAATATGGAGGGATAGACAAATGCCTAATGCTACTAAACTTGTTGAATTCCATACTACCTTGAGAGAGAGAGTACTCAGGTGGTTTATTAAATGGTTCACTATGCATCAAAATCCTACCATTAATGAGGTTCAGTGGTAATTTGTTCAAGAGTTCAAACTTTTGTAGACAAATTAACAAGGATTGTGTGAATTATGGGATATTAAACAATGTGAAGGAGAGGTTGCATGGGAGATGATGCAGAAATTTAAGGATGTTATTGGAAATTTAAGTTATCCTATTGATCCCAACCATCGTCAGGACTGGCTTATTAAAAATGTTGCCATTAACTCGGACATCTTTAACTCAACAGAAGATTGATACATTTCAATATGACATTGAGCAAGCTACAAAGATTGAAGCTATGGCCATGTATCCTCATGAGCATAGAGGAGTTTCTTCTAGTGATCCTACCCTTATTAGAATACAACATCAAATTGTTGACTTACATAGAAACTAAAAGAAATGCATGCTACATGACCTTTACGTACTAAATTATAGTGTAAAATTGTCATGTTTAGGGTCACCATGCCACATAATGTCCAAGGTTGTGAGGTCCGAGACCATCCTCCATGCCTAGGGGACTAAATCCACCTTTGTCTATTTTTGGAGTTGCACAAGTCGGCACAAACTCCCTGTATCATGGTCATACTTGATTCCATGCTTTCCCCAAAAAGCAAGGTACGTCTTTGATTGAGTAATGTGAAATATGTCATACATATGGACACCCCCCTCTTCTTTGTCCTATTTTGCATGTGTTCCAAATAAAATTTTCTGTGAATTTTGTGGGCCATGGACTCATCATACGGATCAGTGTAGATATCAAGATGCTCTGGTTGAATGTCTAGATTGATATACATTTAGAATAAATTAAACCCCTTGAGGGCAAGGAGGTGGAGGAACAAGGGGGGGGGGGGGGGGGGGAGAGCTAAAGGAAGAGGTCCAATCTATTGCTATAATTGTGATCAAGAAGGACATTCTACCCGCGATTGTTTGTTACCCAGAAGGACTTGGTGTTCTCAATGCAGAGTAAACACACATGCAATAGAGGATTGTCCTAAATTGATCACTAGGTGGGAAGAATGTAATTGGTAGAGAGGAGAAAAATTACTAAATATAGAGCCTCAGGAAACTAAACCAATTCCAATGCAAAATATTAATATAGTTACTAGAGAAGGAAAAACAACTAGAGTAGACTCGGGTGTTGAACAACTAGTGGTAATTATACCTACATCACCTAAAAGAGCTTGTAACTCTAACCAGCAGAAAGAATACCATAAAGATGCAGTAACAAAAATAAATTAATTAATTTGTTGACCCCGCCTTGTAAACCTCAACTAGGACAGCTAAAACAATTAAAATTGAAAATTTTGAGGTTTTCTCAAGATATACCTCAACCTGTAATGGAATGGTTTAAATTATTTTTTCAGATCGTGAGTGATGATCAGTTGACGGGGTAGTTACGCAAGAAACTTAATACTGTTGTTAAGGATGAGGATTTCTCGTATAGACCAATCTCTGCAAACTTGCCTAAGAGGCATTCCAAACGTGTTCAGTAAAACAAGAGGAGAACAGGAAGATAATTTCATGTTGATGCTCAGATTGTGGGATTCCATTTCAAGGACTCTATGCTAGATTTGGGCTCTGATGTTAACATCCTATTGAGAAAGACTTGGGAAGCTCTTGGGAAACCAAAGTTGGTGTTATCCCCATTTAAATTATGTATGGACAATCAGTAATTTATTCTTCCAATTGGATGTCTAGAGGGTGTTGAAGTGGATATTGCAGGAGTAAAAACATATGCATATTTTGAAGTGATAGATATTATGGGAGATAAATATCCCTATCTCACGTCGTTGAAGATATATTAGGCTTTTGATAAATATGTTGTTATTTATATTAAGTGGGAGACAAAGACTTTTCAGGTAGATGGATTCAGAGTGATTCAGCCACTGGATCCTTACCAAGGTCCCATATTTACAAAACCTGTAGACAACAAAGAAGAACCTAATCTCCTGGAACAGATATCTCTGCTCACTATAGGGAAAAGAGAAGATTATATTAATCCCAAAGCTAATGGTTCTACAAGTTGGAGTATTCAAAGCACATAGGTTGGTTCGGATGTTGTGTGGGATTACTAGAAGCAAGGAGATCATGAGTTACATTCTATACAACACACAATTGTTTGTTTTGCTCGTTGGATTGGTACGGAGGCACGAAATTTTCCTAATTTTAATGGTATAGGTTTTGTAATTAATTTTATTAATGAAGTTGATTTGAAATTTTTAGAGACACAAAATATTCCTTTGTTATATGTTTCCCTTCAAGCAAAACTAGTGAGGTGGTGGGGAGCTCATCATAGTCATCTTCAAGGGTGGGAGTCAGCCAAGTTTGTTTTTCTATGTCGATTTGGTGCACCAAGGGATTATTAAACCAGAATACCTAAATATGAGGGATATACTAGTCCACATAAACATATTCAAGATTGCAGATTTAAGTGGATTGAAGAAGAACTTCTTGAAAATTTGTGGGTATAACAGTTTATTCATACTTTGGGAACATTCCCGCAAGCCTGGTATATCAAGAAGGAGATGGCAAGACAAATGATTTCATGGGAACCAGTGATAGCCTAGTTTTCTAGTGATTTTTCCTTTTCATATGATGAAAATATTACTGGAGCCTTGAAATAAATTAAAAAAATTGTGTCCCAAACTAGGAAGCTTGTTGAGGACTCTACTGACCAAGATATTTTTGAGCACATATATGAATCGTGGTTTCACGAAGTTGTTGCATATAGAAAGGTGAATCGAGACCCTGATGATTATGATTTAAACGAATCAAGGTACTTGACTTTCAAAGATTCTGAAGGGGAGTGAAATATAAAGGATGATCCTATTAAAGATGCTCTGCATCTCAAGTCGTTGAAGTTGCGGAAACATAATATTGGCACTAAAGAGAAACCTAAGCTAGATTCTATTGGTGATTATTGGGAAGAGTAGATTACAAAAGAAATTTTTGACCTGCTAAAAGAATATGAAGATATTTTTCCTGGCTCGGTTGTCGAACTTAAGGGGATTAAGGGGAATTTAGGAGAAATGAAAAAAGTTCTGAAGTCGGATGCAAGATTAGTTAAACATCATCCTTATAGACGTAATCTTAGAGTAAAGGAGAAATTAAATAATAGACAAGATGTTAGTATTTGGTCTCATTTTTCCTGTTGATGAAGATGAGTGGATCATTCCCATTATAATTCAAGATAGGAAAGATTCAAATGAAATTCAGGTTTGTGTGGATTACTGAAGCCTTAACAATGCTTATGTTCATGACCCTTTTCCTAATACCTTTAGTGATGAAGTATTGGACAATGTTACTAGAAATGAAGCTTATTCCTTTACGGATGGATTTTCAAGATATCCCCAAGTGTTCATTGCAAAAGAGGATAAGCGAAAAAACACATTCATGACTAAGTGGGGTTCTTATTCCTATCATGTCATTCCATTCAGTATAAAAAATGCTCCAGTTGTCTTCTCAAGAATTGTTATTGTCACCTTCCGAGAGTATATTCATAAATTTTTGGAAGTTCATATGGATGACTGGATTCTATACAGTCTCTTCAAAAATAATTCCAGTCTTTTGTGGGTGATGTTTGATCGATGTCAGCATTAAAATTTTCTTTAAATATGAATAAGTGTATATTTGTTGTTCCCTTTGGTACTCACCTTGGCCAAATCGTTGCCAAGATGGTTTTTGTGTAGACTCAGCCAAAGTTTCAGTCATTCTGAATATGTTGCCACCCACAAGTTTCAAGCAATTGCAATCCAATTTGGGGCATACATGTTATTATCATAGATTTATTCACAACTATACTTTGATCACTGATCCTTTGGAATAGTTGTTGAAGAAAGCAGAACATTTTTTGTGGACTAAGGAATTTGATAATTCATTTGATACTTTGAAGGGAAAATTGGCCAGTGATCCAATCTTGGCCTATCCATATTGGAATAAGGACTTCCATGTACACATATGCTTCTGGAATTGTTCTAGGTGCCATTCTAGCTCAACCAGGTGAAGGTAATTTATATCATCCTATCTATTTTTCCAACATGAAGCTTTTTACAGTTGAAAAGAAGTATATGACTATAGAAAGGGAGGCCCTTGATATGGTGTATTCGCTTTAGAAATTTAGACACTATCAGCTCGGAGGCCCTTTTAAATTGTCTACTAATCATTCTACACTAAAATATTTGGTGAATAAACCTATCTTGGAATGAATAATATGCAGGTGGATTCTATTATTTCAGGAATTCACTTTTTAATTTAATGTAAAACTAGCGCGGACTAATGCGGTTCCTGACCATATTTCTCGATTAGAGTCTGGTGAAGTAGGAGGATAAGTGGATGACTAGTTTCTTGATGCAGACTTATTTCGATTTTAGGCAGCTCCTGATTATCTGGAAGATATTTCTAGGTTCCTTGACACAGGGAAATTCCTTGTCGATTACACAATAACTCAGAAATACATATGGTGGTTCAGGCTGCAGACTATCAGCATATTGCAGGGTAATTATACAAAATGGGACTAGATCATATTTTTTGACGATGCATTTTATACCATGAGAAAGAGGATGCTCTATGGGATTCACATTCTGGTGTTGCGATAGGTCATGTAGGAGGAAAAGCCACCGCTAGGAAAGTACTACAAGTTGGGCTTTGGTGGCCCACTCTGTTCAAGGATGTAAAATAATATGCCAAGAAATTTGATGTTTTCCAATAGTTTGGTCGGCCATCACAATGAGATGAGCTTCCATTACATCATGTAAGAGAACTTGAAGCTTTTTAAAAGTAGTCTATTGATTTTTTAGGCCCCAACAATCCTCTTGCATGACATTCTCATACCCAATATATCATTATTGCTACATACTACTTAACACGATGGGTTGAAGTTGTAGTTGTCAAATATTATATCGTTGATATTGTTGCACGGTTTATATCTGAGAATATCATTACTCGCTTTGGGTGCCCCAAGAGTCTTACAAGCAATCAAGGATCACATTTCATTAATGAGACTATTGACACATTTCTGCAAAACTTTATGATTCAGCACCATAAGAGTAGTCCATATCATCCACAAGTAAATGGCACAATTGAAGATTTTAACAAAATCTTGGAGAAGGGACTTACTAAGATTTTTCATGCAAATAGGGATGATTGGGATGAAAGCATTCTAGCTACATTATTGGCCTATTGTACTACTGTGAAGCGGTTTCATATGTATACTCTATTCTAGCTTCTTTATGGTTGGAAAGTTGTGGTGTCAGTTGAGTTTATTGTCCCTAATATATTTATTGTGAAAGATACTAATATCATAGACGAATCTATCGCGGACGACTACGGGAACTATGGGAATTGGATGTAGAGATATTTTTAGCAGCCTTTCACCAAACTATTGAGAAGGAACGAAGAAGGACTTGGCATGACCGACACATAAAGGAGAATTCATTTTTTGGTGTTCAGACCTTTCTTTATGACAGAAAATGTTTGAATCATCTGAGAAAGCTACAAATTCACTAGTTGGGACCTTTCCTTATGGTGGATATACGAGACTCAGGAGCTATCAAGCTCACAAAATTGGATGGATTTATTTTTCCAGGATGGGTGAATGGCACACACCTAAATCCCTACTATGGCTAATAATATTTTTAGGTACTTATGGATCTCTTAAAGGAGGTTGTAGTTAGGTGTAAGATTGAGTTACTCATGTTAATTGTTTATGCTTGTTGTGATAATAAGTGTGGTTGTTTCACTTTTGTCAGTTTCGGTTAGATATGACCCGCCGCAACTGATTGTGGTCGGGGGGGGATGTGTCAGGTGTCCTATTTGTCAAAGTCTATCATAATTCGTCGGGTCTTTTCGATTCATTATTACATTTTTTCCTGTAATACTTTCTGACATATTTTTCTTGTCCATTTTTTGGCTATGTCATCATTCCCCATTAATTGGCCATAATTATAATCCACTTTTCAATTCGTTTGTGTCATTTACCTGAGGTACACGTCCGAGTCATCATTATTATCCTGATTTAAATCAATTTTGGGAAGTTATCGTATTTACTAGTTAATGGTCTAATCATTCCGCGTCTTGTCAAGGTTTTCTATACATTATAGGAAATTTGAGCCTAAAAGTGGCCTCCTAAGGAAAAATAATAAAATAACAGTTATGAATTTTGGAGGGGCAAAGAAGAAAACTACTTTTTTTAATTGTATTTTTGGCTTATGAACACACTTTTTTAATGTATCTTCAATTTTTAGCAATGTGGGTCTTATAAAAAGTATGCATAATGCGTACTCATTGGATGTGGAATTAATTCCGCATCCAACGAGTGTCTAAACTTGAAATTTGAGTAAACTTATAAGGTGATAAGCCAAAATACAATTAAAAAAAAAGTTTTTCTTCCTTTCCCTCCAAAATATTTATATGTGCCTCTTTTTAAATTTACTGCAATTTGATTGGTTTACACATTATGACATGGAAATTACATGAAAATTCCATGGGCACTTTTAGGTTGAAATTTCCTCTAATGTAGCGTGCATATTGTTTCCAGGGTTCTTCATTGTGAGTGTCTATTTGGTCGAATTATTCACCCTGGATCCTATGTCAAGTCCTTCTACCTCTCAACCTCATTCCTAGCCTCCCGTTTACATTGTCTATAGTCATTGAACTTCATCCGTGACTCCTCTCTAAACTTTTTGTCTCTCCAGGTCTCTCATATTCCCACATTGTGGATATGGAGGACACTCTTGGGAAGTACGAGAAAGCAACATTGGTTGATAATGATTTGGCAGATTCCTTCCTCTTTCCATCATTGAAGCTCAAAGTTTTTATGGAACCTTCATCAAAGCATTGTGGTCGTGGTTCTTCCCATGTTAATTCATATTTTCAGTTGTTGTAGCAATCTACATTGATCACCCTGCGAAACATGCCCGTCTTTGGTACTACTGGAGCAGTTATGAAGTGTGCAAAATTTTTTATCAGTTGATCGCAAGGTGGGTCCTTATGGCTTGACTAGGAATACCCTATACATGTTAATGATATTTACAGGTTGAAATTTCCTCTAATGTAACGTGCATATTGTTTCCAGGGTTCTTCATTGTGAGTGTCTATTTGGTCGAATTATTCACCCTAGATCCTATGTCAAGTCCTTCTACCTCTCAACCTCATTCCTAGCCTCCCGTTTACATTGTCTATATTCATTGAACTTCATCCATGACTCCTCTCTAAAAATTTTGTCTCTCCAGGTCTCTCATATTCCCACATTGTGGATATGGAGGACACTCTTGGGAAGTACGAGAAAGCAACATTGGTTGATAATGATTTGGCAGATTCCTTCCTCTTTCCATCATTGAAGCTCAAAGTTTCTATGAAACCTTCATCAAAGCATTGTGGTAGTGGTTCTTCCCATGTTAATTCATATTTTCAGTTGTTGTAGCAATCTACATTGATCACCCTGCGAAACATGCCCGTCTTTGGTACTACTGGAGCAGTTATGAAGTGTGCAAAAAATTTTATCAGTTGATCGCGAGGTGGGTCCTTATGGCTTGACTAGGAATACCCTATACATGTTAATGATATTTATAGGTTGACAAGATTGTCAGCTGGTGTCGCAAATGTATCTTCCACTTTCTAGATACCTTTAAGAGGGGTAAGAAAAGGGGTGATGATAAATTTTACACAAAGTATGGTACACAACGAGGTGGTTGAGGAAATTTTATCAGCATGATAAACGATGCTCTAATAAAATTTTCATGTTGCATTATATCAGGAAAATCGATGCGCCATTAAACTAAAGGCAAGTGTACACTAGATGTCATTTCTGTCACCAAATGCTATGATTGTGGTGAGAAGCTTAATTTGTGTAGCTATTTGTTGAATGAGTTGTTTGAGTCCTGTGAATGTGTTTTCAAGCGGGCTACATACTTTATTTATGGTTATTTGGTTGATGTTATCGTCAATTTGAAATGGTGTACATCATAGGGTAGAAATCCAATTGAAGTGTCAGATGATCAGCCTTTGGCACTTGCATACACCCCATGGCAAATCTTAGGTGATCCTGATAACAAGGAAATTAATGAAGAGTATTTCACCAAGTGGTACACAAATGGTGAAAATTACAAAAAAATTGGCATGGGTACCAAGACCAATTTTAGATTAATAACATTATTCAATTTGGTTTGGAATCCACCACGACACTACTTATATTCTCCTTATGGTTTTCAGTGTCGATACTTTCCATATGAAGTTGTTTCCCCTCTATCTCTCAGGAGGTATTCCAAAATGAAGTCCTTTTATGGTCGAGAGTCGAGTGTCAAATTCAGGATGGTAAAGGTATTTATCCGTTTGAAGGAAACTTGTTACGCATACCCTCTAGGGAGAGTCCTTCATCGTCCAAGAAGCGCACAATCGATGAGGTGCTTAATCCAATTTTAAAGAAATTCCAAGAGACTATTTTCTCTGCTCGTAACACTTTACAAGCTTTCATTCCATTGGTAAGTTCTACACATATTTTTGATGTCCATATTGCGGTCCCTCTTCATAGTCATTTACTTAGACCGCCATCTATCCATTTCGTTACCATGGACCCCACCCCTGTAGCCTAGCCAAAAGTTCAAGATACTATTAGTTTTTCTGCTCTTTTTCCATCTGAAGCTCAAAATAATCTGGAGAGTTGCAATTCTCATATTGTAGACCTTATAGACAAAGATCCACGAGACTTTATTTCTAGAGTTCAAATAATTGAATAACCCCAGCATTCCCCACCTACTAATTCTCTCCATTCCCCTATCTCATCGCCACATATAGAAACCCCCTCTGCAATCATCTCTATCATCCCACACACAGGTAACCCTAATACTAAAGAAACCGAAATGGAATTTGATTCAGTTGTTCAAGATATTTTCGAACAAATCCTTGAAGTGTCAGATGTGCACGCCACTCATGTGACCACTTTGTAGTTGACCTTGCTTAATTTCCTTCGGCATCTTGTCCATAACTTTCCATGGCTCAAATTGTGCAACTGACTCAAAACCTTGACCATTGTCATGAAGTTTTGGGCCTTGTTGCACAAACTTGTGATATTTCTCATATGTTACCCTTGCAAATTTTTTATCAAATTCATGCTTAGTTTCATAAAAAACAGAGTCGTGAACGAGAGACTTCATCGCATACTCATTCTCAGAATTTTGTGGCCAATGGACAACCTTTGCAGGCTCAGTTCCCTCTTCCCAATACTCTGTCATCTGATAATATTTAAATTTTGTCCTCTTTGCAATTGCTAAACTTTATCCAGGTATTTTCTTGCCACATGGAGAATCGGCACAACTCTTTAGCTTCTAAATATCAACAACAATAGCAGCAACTCCTTGCTATTACAGCTGAAAGGGATCAATTGCGCAGTGAAAAGGAGTAATTGGAGCACCAAGTTAAAGAGATCAGTTGTAATTTTCAAAATTTGTGGCCCACCATCACTGATGTTATTTCGAATGCACCAGAGAATTTTTCTATGTTCCCTCTATATAAATGTGGTTACCATATTGAAGTCGCATGTACCAATATTATTGTTCTCAATCGGAGGCAGTGAAAAATTGTTGCGACTACTCGCGAGGCACTCCCAAACCCAGGGACTCAATATAATGTTGAAATTGAAAAGAAAATAGCATATGGTTCTTCCCTTAGATATTTCCTTTGCCATCTTACTGGTGATGCTCAATAGGTCTTCCAGCAAGCTCAAGACTGAGTAGGATTACTTTTGAATAAAAATAATCCTTTGTATTAATTGCGGCAGCAAACACAGGACTTCTTTAATCAGGCATTGGCTACTAATGATCTTTCTCAACAACAAGAATTGTTTGCTAAATTTGATGCATTGGAAAAACAAATTCATCTGTTAGAAGAGGATTCCCATGTGCCCAAATATGTGCTAAGAGATCTTCGATCACCTTCCCAATGACATTTTGTGCAGCTATGCCAACTCAACACTGATGTTGATAGCCAATGGAAAAATGTACTGAGTGCACGACCAGAACGCCCTACTGATGGCATACCACTCAATTTTTAGATAAAGTTGCTACTCTTATGGATTCCTGGAGGTATGTTATGGATGGCTACTATGTTTTTAAATCTAATGTTATACAGACATGACATGATTTGGGCCCTTTGTTTGAAGGTAAACCCACATCACAAGAAGGGGAAGCACGAGAAGAAGCACCACAATAGCAAGTAGAAGTAGAAGCACCAGTGGAAGATTAAATCGAAGATGAGTCAATAGATTGTGGTTGGGGCCTGTTGGGTCATTCGTTTTTGGATAAGCAATTTTGGCAAATTTTAGTTAGGTTTTTGGGCAGAAAATGGTGTTGAGAGATTCAACAAGAAAATTTCAACACCCACGCCTAGTGCATTAAGCACCTACACTAGGGTGGGGCCCACAGGGCTATTTTTTGTGCATGTATATTTTAGTTATCCCTTAATTAAGATGGACAATAAATGTAATCTAGTCTCAAAAATAACTTGTAATAGTTTACTGAGAGTGATAAACTCAGTTAGCTCATGGATTTCGAGTTAGAGGTAGTTGGTGAGGCATGCAGAGTAATTCTAGTTGTAATAGAGTTCGAAGTGCAGTGGTGCATTAGTTAATGTAGGTTGTAATCATTTTAACTGAGTTAAGTGAGTTAAACTCAGTTGTGCTAGTTGTAACTGCTTGATACACTAGTGAGAGATCGTGAATTAAATATTAATTAATTCACAATCAGTGATCTCACATGCAACTGAGGATTTACTATTATTAGTCGCATGCTTGTCAGATCTAGTAGAGACCCAGTTGAGATCTAGGTGAAAGGTAAGTTGACTATTAGTTGTAGGATTATTGGGTTGCACCCATGTAACCAAACACCCATTGGAGTGCCCATGATACTTGCACAGTCAATGAAGGAAAAAATTTCTATTCTTTAGGAATTGCATTCATCGGGGATTGCGCAAGCAAGGCAGGCTATCTGGAGGCAGTAAATTGGCTAAGTATTGGTAAGTTTTTTGTATGACAGTGTGAGACAATTAGATAAGTATTGGAGGGCTCTTGTGAGAAGAGTTTTGTATGTAATTGTTTCATGATTCCATGTTTAATATACACTAGAATATAGTAGGGTTTTGAGTAGCAAGCTTTCCCTGGGAAATTATTTGTGTTGTGTTTGATTTTATTCTTCTTTACTTCATGTGATTGGTGATTTGGTTTTTAATTCCGCAAAGGATTTGTAGAAGCGATTCATTATTTAAATTTAGTACATTGTTAGATCAGATTGAATCCAATATATACATTCTGGTTGTATAATTTCTACATGGTATCGGAGCACGGAAAATCACAATTGTGAAGGAGGAGTTGAGTTTGTGACTAGATAGAATTCAAAATTTGCTAAAAGACTTTCTTGGTGCTATAGATGATTCAAGATCGAAATGGATTTCAATGGCTTGAGGTTGGAGTATGCACTTGAGGGCAGCTCAAACTATATTGCTTGGAAGGACGGGATGGAGGCAATAATTTAAGACAATGGCTTGAAGGAATTCATTGACAATGATGTTCCTAAACCCGTTGTGACAGATGCTGCAAATATTGATGCATGGAAAAAGAAAGTGGCAAAGGCGAGGAGGATCTTGTTGGATGGAGTACGAGACCACATTGTCTCAAGCCTCCATGGGAAAGCCACACCATAAGCAATGTGGAAGGCTTTGACGTATCAGAGCAGCAATGACCATAGGAAATTGGCGCTCAAAGATAAATTCAAGAAGATCAAGATGGAGAAGGGCAACTCCATACCAAAATATCTAACAAAGTTTGTCCAATGTCGGGATGAACTAGGGAGCGTTGGTATAATAGTCGCTGATGATGATTTCGTAAGTTTGGCTCTCTTAGGACTTCCCAAGATTTGGCACAGTTATCAAGACTATGTCAATGGAAGGGAAAAATTGCCAGATTGGGAATGACTGTGGTCAGATTCAGTGCAGGAGGAGTTCATACGAAACACCAGAGATGGATCTTCATCAAAGAATTAAGATGAAGAAGATTGTGCTTTGGTTTCCAAGGCGAAGAAGGGGAAGGGGAAGAAATTCCATTCCAAATCCGAGTCCAAGAATGGCAAGAAGTAGGACATGTCCAAGGTGAAGTGTTTTCACTATCACAAGCATGGGAATTTTGCTACTAATTGTCCACAAAAGAATAATAACAAAAAGGTTGGAGGATCTGTAGCTGGTGAGGCTTTGGCCTTGAAATTTGAGCTTGAATTCTCGTTGATCGCATGCATGGTGTCAAGTGCATTGGGATCTGTGTGGTATTTGGATAGTGGCACTTCCTTTTACATGACAGGAGATAAGGAACTTTTCAGTGACTTGGAGGAGAAGGATCTCCATATGCATATTAAAAGGGGTGATGATGGGCGGTACAGTGCTATCGGGATTGGTACCACTACCTTCCAAAGGTAGTCAGGTAAACCCTTTCAATTAAAAGATGTAATGCATGTACTAGGTTTGAAGAAAAATTTAGTCTCAGTCACAATGTTAGAGGATAGAGGCTATGATGTTGTTTTTAGTGAAGCAAAAGCCTTCCTGCGACACAAAACAACAGGACAAGCCAAGAGGATAGGGATTCAAGTTAAGAATCTCTACAAACTGTAGGTATGATGGCTACGCATCAATGATGGGCAAGGCGGATCAAGTCGTGAGCAAGGATGAGGGCGAATTATGGCACTAGGGATTGGGCCATCTTCACCATGGAGCCTTGAAATTCATGCAGTAGATATCTACTGGTCTTCCCAGGGGTACACTTGCGCACTCAGACACATGAAAGGGATGTACTATGGGAAAATATGTAAAGGCCACCTTTCATGAGAAGCAAAACCGAGCTTCAGGAATCCTTGAGAGAGTTACACAGATGTGTGTGGAGCATTCTATGTTGCTTCAACAGAAAAACATAAGTACTATGTAATATTTGTTGATGACTTTTCTCGTAAGTGCTGGATCTTCTTCATGCAGAAGAAAGATCAAACATTCTCTAAGTTTCTTGAGTTTAAGGCACTGGTGGAGAAAGAGTCAGGGAAGCAAGTGAAGGATCTCAGGAGCGACAATGGTGGAGAATACATCTCTAACAAATTCAAGAACTTCTGCAGCAAAGAAGGAATTCGAAGAGAACTGATAGTGCCTCATAACCCACAGCAGAATGGGGTCATGGAAAGAAAGAACATAACGATCATGAGTGCAACAAGAGCGATGTTGCATGATCAAGGCCTACCGATGCATCTGTGGATGGAAGCATGCAACACTGCGGTATTTGTGAAGAACCGTTGTCCTCGTAGGATACTTGGCATGAGTACACCTGAAGAGGCTTTCATTGGTAAGAAACCTGATGTTTCACACTTTAATATTTTTGGCTCATTTTTTTATGTGCATGTGACCAAGGATGCCAGGTTGAAGTTGGAACCAACAACTGAGTTCAAGATTTTTGTGGGGTACGTTGAAACACCCCATAATTATCGTGTGTATTTTCCAAACAGCAGAATGACTATTGTGCGACGGGATATAAAATTTGATGAGGAGAAATCCGTGTTTTCGTCCCTTGAGAGGGAGCTAGACTTGCATGCAGAGGAGGAACTGTTGGTTCCCAAGGATGAGCCTCAAGATGTGGAGCAACCACATGAGGAGTTTCATGGAGTGGAGGAAATCACTCATGCAGATTCATCCATCATAAATGGCAGAAGGCACACCACGGAAGCTGAAAGATTGAGACTTGATGTTGCGGAGAATGTTGGAGCCCCTACTTCACAGTGCAGACAGAGACATTCTCCTGACCAATTTACTAGATACATGGCTCTTATGAGCAAATGTATTGTGACTGAACCATATTCCTTTCAGGAAGCAGTGCAGCAACCAACTTGGGTTGATGCAATGGTGCAGGAGTATGACTCCAATGTCAAGAACAATGCATGGGAGATTGTCTCAAGACTGGTCGAAAAATCAGTGGTTGGATCGAGATGGATCTACAAGGTAAAGCAAGTTGTTGATGGGAGTGTGGAGAAATACAAGGCCAGATTTGTGGCTTAGGGATTCTCACAGATCGAGGGGATCGATTATGATGAGACTTTTGCACCTGTTGCAAGGTACTCTTCTATTAGATCCATCCTTTCACTCTTAGCGCAGATGGGCTGGCACATTCATCAGATGGATGTGAAAACTGTGTTTCTCAATGGGATCATTGGGGAAGAGGTGTACATAGAGCATCCTAAAGGTTTCAAGATCTTCAATAGTGAGTCGCATGTGTGCCGACTCAAAAGAGCATTGTATGGGCTGAAGCAAGTACCCTGTGCTTGGTACACTCTAATAGACAGCTATTTCACCAGACTGAGCTTCACCAAAAGTGAAGCAGATGCAAACCTGTACCAGATTGTGGTTGAAGGTAAGATATTGATTATTGTTCTTTATGTTGATGATCTAATTTTTATTGGCGATGAGCACTTGATACACTCATGCAAGGAGGATCTTGTAAGGGAATTCGAAATGAAGGACATGGGACTCCTTCATTATTTCCTTGGATTGGAAATATGGCAGCGGAATGGTGAAATTTTTGTGTCTCAAGGCAAGTATGTAAAGGAGATACTCGGTAAGTTTCACATGGAGAGCTGCAAACCCATGGATACTCCTCTTCCAGGAAATTGGAGGAAAGAGGATGCTACTTCTGGAGAGGTAGTGGATGCTACTGTCTACAGGCAGTTAGTTGGTTCACTGATGTATCTAGTGAACACCAGAGCAGACATTTGCGACGTAGTTAACCAGCTGAGTCAAGCTATGGTTAAGCCTTCCAAGATCTTTTGGAAGGCGGGGAAGCATGTTTTGAGATACCTGAGGGGCACATCAAAGTATGGTCTATGGTATTGATGGAAAGAGGGAGTGAAGCTTCAAGGCTTTATGGATGCAAATTGGGCGGGCAATCCATCAGACAGAAAGAGCGCGTCAAGAGGGATCTTCATTATAGGATCGACAGTAGTTTCCTGATACATCAGGAAACAACGATTTGTGGCACTCAGTTCAATGGAAGCAGAATACATGGCAGCAAGTCAAGCTGCATGTGAGGCTATCTGTATGAGAAAGATCTTGGTTGGTTTGTTTGGTTCTCAAATGGATCCAACAATGATTCATTGTGATAATCAGAGTTACATTAATCTCTCGATTAATCATATGTTTCGTGATAGGCTCAAGCACATAGATATCTGGTACCATCATCACAGATATTGTGTGCAGAGAAGAATAATGTTGCTTTAGTACATTCCCACGAAAGATTAGGATGCAAATATTTTGACGAAGGTGCTCACTAGGAGTAAATTCGAATACCATAGAGACAGGATCGGGGTGAAGGATAATTCCTTTCTTGTTGAGAGGGAGTGTTGAGATTCAACAAGAAAATTTCAGCACCCACACCTAGTGCATTAAGCACCTACACTAGGGTGGGGCCCACAGGGCTATTTTTGATGCATATCTATTTTAGTTATCCCTTAATTAATATGGACAATAAATGTAATATAGTCTCAAAAATAACTTGTAATAGTTAACTGAGAGTGATAAATTCAGTTAGCTCATGGATTTCGAGTTAGAGGTAGTTGGTGAGGCATGCAGAGTAATTCTAGTTGTAAGAGAGCTCCAAGTGCAATGGTGCATTAGTTAATGCATGTTGTAATCAGTTTAACTCAATTAAGTGAGTTAAACTTAGTTGTGCTAGCTGTAATTGCTTGATACAATAGTGAGGGATCAAGTGAATTAAATATTAATTAATTCACAATCAGTGATCTCACATGCAACTGAGGATTTACTATTATTAGTTGCATGCATGTCAGATCCAGTTGAGATCTAGGTGAAAGGAAATTTGATTATCAGTTGTAGAATTATTGGGTTGCACCTATGCAACCAAACACCCATTGGAGTACCCATGATACTTGTGCAGCCAAGGAAGGCCAAAATTCCTATTCTTTAGGGATTGCATTCATCAGGGATTGTGCAAGCAAGGCAGGTTGTCTGGAAGCAGTAAATTGGCTAAGTATTGGTCAATTTTTTGTATGACAGTGTGAGACAATTAGTTGAGTACTGGAGGGCTCTTGTGGAAGTTTTTGTATGTAATTGTTTCATGATTCCATGTTGAATATACAATAGAAGATAGTGAGGTTTTGAGCAGCAAGCTTTCCCCGGGAAATTATCTGTGTTGTGTTTGATTTGACTATACTTTACTTCATGTGATTGGTGATTGTTTTTTTAATTCCGCAAAAGATTTGTAGAAGCGATTCAGTATTTAACTTTAGTAAATTTTTAGATCAAATGTAATCCAAGATATACATGCTTCTTGTATAATTTTTACAAATGGTTGTGCAATATATCACCGGAAAAATGGAAATGAATGGTCGAAATAACCGGATGTCGAGAATGATTGGAAAAAGACGTGTAAGGGAAATAAAAAGGCAGTTATGGCAGAATTTGAAAATGTTGCAAAAGAAGGATAGGCGCGCTGGAATTTGAAATAATCCATGGTGATAAGGACCAGATCAAGTGAGCGGGATCAAGGGGAAGGAAATCTATAAAATCTTAAAGGAATATGGTTGGAGAGAGATCGAGAGCATATTCTGAAATGTTGTTGTTTTGTTGATTGAAGAAATTCTTGTTTATGATATTTCCCTGAATTCTATTATGTAATCTGATCCAATAGAAATCCACGCTCTTGCTTCTAATGAAGATCATTTTCTGTTGTAATGATTTTCTTTTCAATGAAAAAGGAGTTGCGGGAAATATTTGTGTGTTTAAATGATGAATGTGTTGTTCAACCCCTCTATATACATACATACATACACACACACACACACACACACATATATATATATATAACTTAGGGTGCTCCATGTTATTTCTGTTATGTTGTATTTATGTTATCTTTTGAATTAGTCATATCTACAACTGCAAGCACTTATAAGGTGGCCACATGTTATGCTCCTTATGATGGGTTATTTGTTTCATTATTCCCTGATATCGTCTAGTGATCCCTGATCATGTTATGTCTTGGCACGCCTCAAGTGAGACGCCTCTCTTTCCTAATAAGGGAGGTGAAAATGTCAGTGAACTGCTAGAATACGATGGACTATTTTTTTCACACCATGTGTTTAAACCGAGGGTCTACCTCTTTTAAATTTTAAGCCAACAATGTTAGGTGTACATAGCCTATAAATTAGATTCAAAGTGTTGGAGTCCATTTTTTATAAACGTGCTAAAATTTTGTGGAGAGGTTAATTTGGCGTTGACATACAATCGTTCAAGGAGACCACCAATAGAAGATGGGGTTTGGTTAATTAGGAATAGAAATGAATTATATGTTTGAACATAATATGGGAGCATAAGGCCTCTCACATGCTGAAGTTCTTTGTTTGGATGTTGATTTATTAGAGTTACCATTGAAGGCTAGGTTTTATAAGTATACACTTATACATGTGCATTATCTATATCATGGGATCATTGAGACAGTTCAACTAATTTTTTAGTCCAAATGCAAAAGTGACTTCCATGGTCAACCTCTCTAATTAACTTAAATCTTGCCATACTTTTAGAGTGAATTGAACTAATATGTACTTCAAAAATTTTGTAATATAATTTGCATCTCTCATCATGGGTTGTTGAGAATTTGTGATTCTATTGAGATGTTGAAGGAAAAATGTATCTAGTAGTGGATTTATCCCAGCAAGATTGATGAACATAGCTAATATAAAGACAACATTGATTACATTATAGTACATTTCATATCCCCTTTTGTGCTTGGATCCATTAAGACCCTGGAAAACCTTAGTCATCACAACAAAAGCCAAATTGCCTCTTCACCTAACATCCAAGATGGGCATTCAAAATAGTCAATGTTGCTTTGAATGTGTTTTCTTATTTTTCTTATTTAGTTGTTTTTCTTTTACTCTCTTTTAAACCATGGTGGTCCAAAAATCAAGACAAAAAATCAACAATGATAAATATTATACCCATATACATAAATAGGTTATCTTGAATGTCATATATGAATCATGATAATACTTTCTAAGCATAAACAATATGGTTTAAAAGAGGGTAGGCTCCACTGCCCTATAGAATGTCATAACCTGCAACCCATTTCTTAGACAATATAATTAGGAACAATTAAGATTAGAATTTGGACATAACATATACATGAAAATTGTGCTCCATTCTTAAATTATTCATCTTCAAGTTTGATGCAAAAGACAAATTAAATTAATCTAAAAAAAGGGAAAATATTATATTAATTTACATATAAAATGGAAAATAAAATTCTTTAAATAGAAAAGGGAAGTATACATCTAAGTACTACATACTTGAGAACTCCTTTCATGGTCTCGTTGGAAATACAAATTATGGCTTATCTGCTTTCGAGTCTTGAACCATTAGTCTTTCGAGTCTTGAACCATTAGTCGTTTCGTGAGATTTAACGTTGATTCTTTTCCATGTGTATTGCACTAAATCTGTAAAATCAAATTTTGTTTCCTTTTCTTCAATACAATATAATGTATTTAACTATGAGGTTCCATGACCCTTACTATAACATGAATTATAGAATTGACATTTCCGCTTACTCATTTCGAAAGTACAGCCACTTTGCTTGTAGAATAATTCCTTCATAAGTAGAATGACTATCAAATAATTTTTTATTATTTGGTTAGTCTAGTAATTGTTTGAGCAAAGGTTCATTTGCTAGTAAGCATCTTCATTATTATGATTCCCTTCACTAACAAATCGCATGTAGACATTTTATGGTTAAGTCAATCACTATGCATTAATATAAACCCTTTCCATTGGATTAAGGATTATACATTACCATTTTCAAGTAAGGTATTATCTTCTGTCCAATGGATATTTGAATTTGGCCAATGCACATTGATGGGCTCCATTTGTTCATATTTGCTTTTCATTATTATTTTGTAATTGCCTTCATTTCCATTTATCCTCCAATGTTCTGTATGTTCCTAAAAGTGTCTTCATCGGGAAAGTGTAATGAAGAGCAAGTCCAAAGTAATGCTCATCATCATCCACCAATAAGATGTAGGTCTAAGCATTTAACCAATGAGGCTTTGTGTTTATATTTGTGAATTTTAATTTACCCAACTTCACAACATTAATCTTTCTCATGACTATTCTCAGAATCTTTCTCTAGCAATGTTGACAATAGTAGTTGAATTTTCCTTCATTACTATAAGTTTTTCTCAAGTTTAGGCAAAACTTTAAGCCAATTTTATATTAAGAAAAAACCATACATAAAAAATTCAATCCCAATTTTTCCTCCCGAGAAATCCGAATTGTAATAGATTGTTGGGATAAACCACCTGTTTTCATATGTAAAATGGGAGAATTGTGTCTAGTGCATGGGAAATGCTCCATCATACCATAGGCCTAAGCCAATGTATTGTATATTTGTCACATAGATTTGTCAAATTTTTCTTACAATATATTGATCAAATCAATTGCATTAATATGGAGGTATATCATTTTTCATCTATATCATTTTGGTTATTCAATATCAATCAAATGTATAGTAATTCCATTTTTAAGCATAAGAGTAATAACTCCCCCATTTTCAATTCTTGTTTAAGACTAAATTAATTTGAAGATATTTTAATTATCTTTCATTATTAAAAGCTTGAAAAAATGATTCTACTAAACTTAACAAAATCGATATTTGAACTTGGCCAATGCTCCTTTAGGGGTTCCTAAATATATTATTTCCTCAAACCTCTACTTTGAATTACAAAAATGATTAAAGCTAGAAAAATTAGAACTAATAAATCATTGTGGTATATTGATACAATTCATAAATAAGTCGTATCAAGCAAATACATTTAACTAGGCAATGAAAATACTTGTGAACTAATTAGGCATGCAGACCACTACATGGCATAATATGTATTATGCTAATGTTATATAATTTGATGCAAACAAAGTCAATAAATACGTGGGTTTGATCCAAACAACATCAATAAATACATAGGTTTGAGTAAACATTTTAGAATACATTTTTAACGAAAACAATTAACTTTGTTATATGATTAACCATTATATGCTCAATTTTAAACAAGGAAAAGTCAATACTTATGAACTAATTAGGTATCCAAACCACTATTTTGTTAATGTGACATATTTAGATGCATGTAACTTTAACAAATACATTCATTTAAATAAATGTTTCATAATACAACAAAATAATGTACTTTGATATTTTGTTAATATGACATTTAGATGCATGTAACTTTAACAAATACATTCATTTAAATAAATGTTTCATAATACAACAATATAATGTACTTTGATATATGATGCCCCTTATATACTCCATACTCCATTTTAATGTGTTTTAAATGTTTATACTTGTATACACAAACACAATTTGTTCACATATTAAAGATACAATGTGCAAACAAAATTATCAAATAAATTTAGTGTGCAATTTAAAAAGATTTTTCTTGATTGTCACGCAATTAGTGTGCCCAAACATAACATGAGGTTAGCTCAATTGGTCAACCAATGCAAAAGCTTCAGCAGTGAATTTGGTAGGTGACAAAATCCATTCCCATTGAGTCCACTCTTAAATCCATTTCGGTGGCCAGCACTTAGCATTGTATACCACTTCCTTGTCACCATCTTCATGGAATCATGTTATATTGGAGCACTTAGCATTGTATACCACTTCCTTGTCACCATCTTCATGGGATCATGGTATATTGGAGCTTATATAGTTGTGAGCCACATTTCTTCACCCATGTAGGATTACAAAATCATAATTGCAAACTTGAAGAAATAACTAAAAATGTGTATTTCACAATAAAAGTTGAAGGCAAAAAATTATTTTGAAAAACAATACTAAATCTTTTATATTTCATAGTTGAGGAATGTAATTCAATACATTGTTAGCCTCCCACCAATATTTGGAAAATGTTTGCAAATTCCTAATATTCCACAAAATCATTAATAATAGGATCATCTATGCATGAAGGATATACCCATCTCATCCTTTTCTATAACATGTTAAGTCCAAGCACCACAGAAGAGGTGAAATAGAAAAGATGATCTTGAATGAGAAAAAATAGGAAGGTAGGTACTCTTAAGGCAGTCCAGTAAACATTGTCAATTAAAATGCCAATACTTCTAATCTTATTCATATTAGGCTTATAATATATCTTATTCCAATTCACACCACCGCTTGTTTACGCCTGGTCATCATAAAATGCATCTCATTCGTAGTATGTTCAATAAGATATTTTACTCCAGTTCACACCTTCGATGTTTTAGACCTACTCGTTGTAAAAGCATATCTTGTAACTGTGTAAGAACAATAAAAGGCAACTGCATATCTTCTAATTTCAATAAAATGCCACTGCTTTTAGTCTCATTCATCCTATGTACGATATTTTCCTCCAGTTCACACTTGGCTTTTTCACACCAATTCAGTTTAAAGAGCAGATCTTGTGAGCTAAAAGTCTAGAAATGTAAATGAAAGAGCGCATCAACACATTATCAGTCCTTGAATTCTACATCTAATCTTAAGACAAAACAACATAGTATAATGAACTCAACGACAGAGCAAACTGCACCTCAGAAGGTATTCACTTTTCTAGAATATTCTCAGTGATAGGATAATAGCCTTGTCACAATCGAGCACACAACCACAATATACATCTTGTGTGCTAGCCATAATGAAAATCAAAGGGATTGAACTCGCATTTACTAGTGGAAAACTAGTAAAATGTAGAATGTTGTGCACAAAATGCACTACTGGTTCTGAATAAAATACGGAATTCTAGAGTCTGTCCTTCATATACAAATTAAATAGGTTCTTACATTTCCAATAAGTGAATATACTTCACTTCCATTATCCATTGAGAGCCTCCGGTATGTAAACACTCTACAGAAATGAGAAATGAGAACAATGCTACCCAAAGTGTGCAAGCAATGTAAATGAGACAAGCTTGTTGAAAAGGGCAACATTCACGTTAGCAAACACAATAATGGAAAAACGAATTGTCTAACAACAAGATCCCAGGTACATATCCCAGTAAATCTCTTTGAAAAGACCCAGGAATAAAGGTCAGGTTGATTGTTAGAAAAGGAATCCTAATAGAAAGGGCTTTGAATATGATCATACAAAAGGGTCAAATGGGAAAGATGAAAAACTCCACGATCTTCCATTTGTTTCCAGCTTCGATAAGAACATGACTGGGTTTAGAAATCTCAGTCAAAAATGCTCCATTGAAAAAACTCAAAATATTCCAAGACTCGAAGATTTGCGAGTTGCAGCTTCAATAAGACGATACATCCATCGATCCAGCATTCCTGTAGAAGTCAGCAAAATAAGAAAATAAAAACTGCACTTAAGTATATATATATATATATATATATATATGCAAGACTTCAATTTCTTATCAGCAGATTGAATTTTTAAATCTTGCATTTCAAACCTGTCAGTGCAAAAGTGCCCCCAAGAACAGCACAAAGACGTGTAATAAAGTGAGTGAAACTGCGCTTTTCCTCCCTGATGGTAACAGTGATAGGAGAAAGATCATACAAAAAATAGACAGCTGCAATTACAACCAACACAGGTCAGTTATACTTTCTAAACCTCAAAGAAACAAGCATAGTATGCAATCAAACAACTAACCTGGCCAGCTCCGGTCAGAATCCTTTATTGGCACAAAGTACTCTGTCACCGAAAATTGATTTGTTGGCAATACTTCCTTTGACAGGTATCTGTATTCAGTAGGAACAATCTGTATTGCAGTATCCGAAGGTCAGAAACAAGATCGAAAAACTTACATCTTAAATTGTGTATATGCTAAGACCAACAATCAGACCAGACATATCTTTTCGTCTCAAATGCAAACAGCAAAGCCAGAATAACAAAATCAATCACAACTTTTTTGAGCCACACGAATGTAACTCAAAAGTTCAGTTACCCCTCTGAAGTAAAAAGATGCCATTTTACCAAATGTGGTGTATGAAATGAGTTCAAAGAGCATAGAAATCAACCTTGATGTAATATTTGAAGGTGCCACTTGCATCGCGAAGAATGCGGGCAGTACCATCAAGTGGATTGTGTATTCCAGGATATTTTGGCCCAAATGATAGATCATGAATTACATGGCTCACATTAACATGATTTGCACCCTCAAATATCTGATGGAAGTTCCAAAACATCATGAAAAACAACTGATAAGATTAAACTATACAGAAAAGTACCTGAAAAAAAAGATGTGCATTCATCAAACATGAAACAATAAAAATCTGCGATCAAATAAGGATGGAGACCAGAATATCAAAAGCAACTCGAAGGCAATGCCAATTCATTGCACATTACATATTTGCAACTCAAAGCACGATTATCTTAGAACCAATTGGTTTCTAAATACATGACAGGAAACTCAAATACAGAAGAATTAAATGACCAGAGAAGCATGGGATCAATGGCACATCAATAAGTAATTAATTTAATGTGGAGACGAAGTTAGTAACAGCAGTAAAATTAATTATTTCAAGGACGGCATCAACTATTATTGAACCTGTTAAATCTAATAAAATATAAGATGGCTACAACTTACAATATCATCTCACCATAGGGTAGCAAGGCTGCACGCTCCGAATCTCCGAGGCTTGTGGCATAATTTTGTTTCTTACTTTTTCTTAATAAATTTATTTAGAAATAACCTATCTAAAGAATTAGTGTTCCTTATCCACATAAAAGGTATTTTCACAACAGTTCAAACGAGAAGAAAGTATTTGATCTCCTTCAATGCCTGGAATTTCCCAACTGTTAAGTAGAGCTCTAGTCCCTAACCTCCTAACTTTAGTTTACATATTCTAGTCTTTTCCAAATTGTACTACTTATTCTAGTATTTTCCAAAAATGTATAATTTAGATTTAGTATCTAATTGTGCAATTTTCTTTACTTAATTACAAAACCATTGGGATTAGAACATCAGTCCAGTTAAAAGAGATAAATATCAATTATTTTACATTTTAAAGTGGTAATACTTCAAACATGTGGGTTATCCCTGCATATTTGAAGGTACAAATCGCAGATTTGCATGGAAAATGGGGTTTAAATGTTATTTTATGTGTAAATCCTTTTCAGTTTGTTGTTCACATATTGAGCACACATATTATTTCCAGTCAGTTGCTTTTTGCAGCTCCGAAATTAGTTTTGCAGGCTAACGTTTATCTTTCTATCTCATATCATTCAGCAACAATGTTATTGGAACTAGCCTGGAACCTGCTGAGCAGACTAGTCATACCAGGTCCAGACCTTTTCTGACAAAATCGAGGTACCAGACAGAAAAGCTCTGGTTATGTACAGAACCAGCCATTTTGGCTTAGGCCCTAAACCATATGTTTCGATAAAGGACAATTCCTGTTGAATCGAGCTACCATTGTTCACTGTAATTTTTTAGAAAGGGCCATCCAATGTCAGCTTGGTATGGATACACGGTTATGCATTCAATGGATTACACCATAATTACATACCCCTTAATCAAAATGGGCATTGAAATGGTTGTTCTGGTCGAAATGCTAGACAGGCAGAAACTTATGTCCCTTATCATATAATATGCCTTGTCTAAATCCTCCCGGGTCTTACCATTACAGAATGATAAACACTACGAACCATTATACTATGCGAACCAATTCAACCATAATTATCAATGGGATTGACCACAGGGTGGGGCTTCAAGCTTTAAAGAGTCATAACTCCTCAACCGTGAGGAATTATGAGGCGTACCACCTATCGTTGGAATCATCATGACGAGAAGAATCAAATGAAGATGATCTTGAGCCCAAGAATCTTGATTTGTTTTCTCATGGTGATGAACCACAATAAGTGGTTTGAAACGCGTCGGTCCTGAAAACTACATTGTGATTTCTCCCAAAGATATTTTGTATAAATCTTGATTTGTCTTGTCATTTTTGGCATTGAAGGTGGGGCTTCTTCTAGCTACTGCTTGGATTGACATCAATGAGACCATGGTTCAACAATCTCCCTCTTTAGCATTGATGACAACACATTTTCCCCCTGCGACTGCTACTCCCCCGGACTCCTCGTCTTTGATTTTCCTTTCCTAATTTCTCTCCCCCTTTGACATTAATGGCAAAGGGTAACTCTCCCTAACAAGGGATTTGCCTTTCTTTTCCTACAACATGCCTTTCTCCCCTTGTTTGCTTGGCAGGATTGAATGCATATCAATGTGAACCCGGCAAAACCGCAAGCTTCTGCCGAAGATACTCAAATGTCTCTCGTGGTAGAGGCTTGGCAAAGATGTCAGCTATTTGTCCCTTTGTCCCAATGTACTCTACCTTGATATTCTTCTCTAAAATCTATTCTTGAAGAAAGAAGCAAGTGGTGTTTAATAGAAATGTGCTCTATTTTTTAGTGCATTGCAAGATTCTTGGAGAGACTTATGGCGTTGGTGTTGTCATAGAATATCGAAATGGGCTCATCAAACTTCACTTGGAGATCCTGCGGAGTTTGCTTCATACAGAGAACCTGAGTACAATAAGTTGTTGTGATATATTTTACTTCTGTTGTGGACAACGAGACTGAAGATTGCTTCTTGCTTAACCATGAAACAAGACAATCACCCAAATAGAAGGTTGCTCCATTGGTTCTTTTGCGATCATCAATATTACCTGCCCAATCTACATCTGTATCAGTTGTCAAGTTTAACTCATTCCCCTTTGGGTACCATAGTCCAAAATTTGTTGTTCCCTTAAGGTAACAAAAGATCATTTTTATGGCAACAACTTGGGATTCTTTTGGTGCTGCTTAGAATCGTGCCACCTGTCCAACTGCCTGCATCACATTTGGCCTTGAAGTTGCCACATACAATAGGTTGTCAATCATTGATCTATACAGCCTCTGGTATGCTTCCTTGGACTCATCATCCTTGCTCAACTTGCAACCACTCACTATGGTTGTGCTAACTAGTTTACAAACTTCCATTAAGAACCTCTTCAACATTTCCTTGATGTACTTGGCTTGAGAAATGAATATGCCATCATCTTCCTAAGATATCTATATTCCGAAGAAGAAGGTCAACTCACCAAGTAAAGACATCTCAAACTCATTTTGCATATCGTTGGCAAATTTCTTACTCAACCTGTCATCATCGTTGCCAAATATGATGTCATCCACATATACTTCAATGAGATTCAAGTTGTCTTGTTCAATCTTTATGTATAGGTTGCTATCGACACTTTCGCTTTTGAAGCCTTGTTGTTGCAAATACCTTTCCAGATGAGCATACCAAGCTCTAGGAGCTTGCTTGAGACCGTACAAGGCTTTCTTTAAGGTACAAATATAATCTTTCTTTTCTGTAAGCAGAAAACCTTTGGGCTGCTCTATGTAGACTTCTTCCAATTCACCATTCAGAAAAGTTGATTTGACATCAATCTAGTACACCTTGATCTTTCTTGAGCAAGCATAGGCCAAAAGCATTTTGATAACTTCCATCCTAGCAATATGGGCAAATGTTTCTTCAAAGTTTTTTCCTTCAACCTGTGCATATCCTTTACATAAAAATCTTTCTTTGTTCCTGGTCACATGTCCATCTTCATTCAGCATGTTCCTGAAGACCCATTTTGCGCTAATGAAATTTTTGTCTCTAGGTCTTGGAACCAATTCCCATCTTTTATTCTTTTTTATTTGATCCAGTTCATCTTCCATGGCTTTAATTCAATGCTCATCATGGTTGGCTTCTTCAAATTTGCTAGGCTCAACTGTGGATAAAAGCACATTTTGGCATGCATATTTTTCGACTTCTTTTGGTTCCTATTCCTACATTCATATCACCAATGATTTGTTCTAATGGATGATTCTTCTGGTACCATTGTTGAGGAGTTTTACAAGGTGCCTATCGATTATTTTTTGCTTCTTCTTGGTTGACAATTGACTCTTTGTCTATTTGTTCTTCTTTTATTCTTCCTTCTTGTTCTTGTTCTTTTATATCTTGTACCTTAGAAGATGAGCCTCCTTGTCTGGCCTTTTGTCCATGAGCATCATGAAATGTTACATTGATGCTTTCAACTATCTTGTTGAGTCCCAAATTATAGCATTTGTATGCATTGCTTTTGTGAGAGTACCCAACAAATATGCCTTCATCTACTCGAGAGTCAAAGTTTCTGATCCTCTTGCCTTCCCTCTTTATGTAGCATTTGCTTCCGAAGATTTTAAAGTGCTTGATGTTTGTCGGTCTTCACTTCCATAATTCATATGGGATCTTGTCACTGTTGCTTCTAAGCATTCCTCGGTTCTGAATGTGCACAGTTGTCTCCATTGCTTGAACCTAGAAGACATCACTTAATTTGGAATCATTCAACTTAGTCCTAGCCATTTCTTCTATAGTTCTATTTTTCCTTTTAGCAACGCCTTTTTGTTGTGGTGTCTTGGTTACCGAGAATTGTCTTTGTATCCTTATTCTTCACAGAAGTGTTGGAAATTCTTTGGATGTAAATTATCCTCCATTATCAAATCTTAAACACTTGATTCTCAAATCAATTCATTCTCAACCATCTCATTGTAGATTCTAAAACATTCAAATGCTTCAGATTTTTCTTCAGAAAACTTGTTGTTGTCATTCTGGCGTAATCGTCGATAAATAGCATGAAGTATTGTTCTTCTTCTAGTCCTTTGGTTTTCATGGGACCACATAGATCAATATGAACCAGATCTAATGGTTTCGAAGTGGAATGTTCCTTGGTCTTGAATTCAGCCCTTGTATGTTTTTCATGCTTGCAATGCTTGCACATAGTACTTGTTGGTAATGGAATTTTTGGCATGCTTATTTTGACAAGGTTATCAAAATTTATGTATCCCATCCTTTTGTGCCACAACCAAATTTCATCCTCTTTGGTCAAGAAGAATTCTTCTTTTCCAATCTCATCCAAAGTGTATATATCATTTGGAGTTCTTGTTGTGTTCACCACTAATCTGCCTAATTTTTCCCTTCTTATTTTGCATTTTCTTGAGTCACACAGAAGTGTGTGTCCTTGATCACAAAAGTGACTCACACTTAGCAAGTTATGCTTCATACTTTCAATGAGAATTTGCCATGGCATTCTTTCTTTCGAGCTTAATTGTACCATTTCCTATAACTTTAGTTGAACCATCATTTCCGAATGAAACTGTACCATCGTTTTCTTTCTACAGAGATACAAATTTGTTTTTATCCCCTATCATGTGTGTTGAACAGCCATTGTCGACATACCATTCACTTTTCTTGCTTTGGGCTTTTAGAACAATTGCATATTGTTCATCCTTATTTGGAGGAACATTTGATTCATGCTTTGGCTCCCTTGGAAGAGTATTGAACCTACAATCTTTTGCTACATGTCTAAAATGTTGAGAATTTAGTAGGGCGGTGTTTAATTCAATTCTCTTACTTGACAAATGCTTGTGTTATACTTGTTATGCTTCTTTCTTTATCTTCGTCAACTTATTATGTCTTTCATCAAGTCAATTATCAAAACAAAAGAGACAGAAAGTTTAGGTTCCTCGAGCCAAGGCCAAAAACTCTCCCTCTTGGAGAGGAATACCCGAAAGTAATTCTTCTTATCAATCTTCAATTGACAAGTACCATGACCATGACATAGACCTTTGACTTAAGTATGCCTCCAAGACCTTGTCACTGCTCTTCTAGGCTCCCTATGATGATCTTCTCTTTTCTACATTGTTTTGCACTGCTTTGCACCAGGACTAGGAAAGCTCGGTTCTTATTGAACTTCCTTTCTGCACTTCCTTGAATTGTCCTTGGCCTCCTCGAGATTTCTTCTCAGACCCTTCTTCATACACACGAGATGTCCTTTCTCACATTGTCCAGCACTATCACTAAGAAGATCTCGGTCTCTTATTTTGCAACCCTTTACACAGTCCTTTTGACCTCCAACAATCTTATTTCTGAGTCTCCAAATGCCTTCTTCCTTCGGTCTCCTTCTGATACTGTTTTGCACTAGATTATAGCCCTTGAGCGAATAGAAGTAGTCCTGAAATTATCTTCGGCCTTCACTGAGATTGCAGAGGTAATGTGACAAACCTAGTCCGACCTTATGAAGACCCTTACGCACTTAATTGCAACCTTCTTCTTTGTTGAATAACCCTTGACACTTTCGCACTAAGATCCGCACTATGTATTTCAGAGATTACCGAGATGCTTGGTAGGATATGAGGCGGCAGTCCAGGCTATATATAGGAACTGTCTCCCATCCTTTAGGCCAACATGACTTGCTAAGGGTGAGTCGACTTCTTCATGGGTGTAGGCCGACTTCTTCAAGGAGATCTTTCAATCAATTTTTAGCCAATTTTCTTGGTGCGTTTAGACAAGGCCTTGGAGCATATTTTACATCAATAATTGCCCTTTACAACTGTAACAATACTTCATATACATGACTCTAAATTATACATTTATTAAAAGATGACAAATCCCTAAAGACATCAAGAAGAAGTCTTTGACCTATAATAAAAACTCCTTGCTCATGAAACCTATGATGCAAGTATTACAAAATACATTTTATAATCTTTGTCTTCTTCATTACATAAATTCATAATTACAAGTCATTATGAAGACCGAACCTAGTTACACTTTCTAGCACTCCCTCTTAACTAGGGAGGTATTCATAATGGTACACGATCACTTTCAATCTGAAGAATCTCATAAGAAGAATTTGATTGGTAATCCATCTATTATAGCATCATATTAACCAACATTGTTACAGTGCAAGGCCTTTACTAACAGCTCCATCTCTCCACGAGACCATGAGCTACAATGTTGGCGAGACCAATGATTATAGACACCTTCATCATTGTCTTCGAGGTACATACTCCACCCGAGTGTTCACCGAGTATGGCCTCCTAGGACTATTCTTATCAAGATAGCTAATCCTCAAAGAATATTCGTCCTTCCATGACTACTCTTTCCTTGGATGCCATAATACATCCCAAAAGAGTATCAAATGCCAAATGATTACCCAATCCCGCATTCTGTCTTCCAGGTGAAGACCAAAATGATGTGTCTATCTCTCCCTCTTAATTAGGGAGGACATACCCATTCCTATGAAGGAATGTTCTCAAGCTCCCTCTTATCCAAGGACTTGTCCAGGCTACCAGGGACTTTATTTCAAGCTCCCTCTTAGCCAAGGACTTGTCTAGGCTCCCAAGGATTTGTTTCCAAGTTTCTATCAAGTAATAAACTTATTACCAGTCTCCCTCTTAATCAGGGACCTGCAACAGCAATGATTAAAACCACCCAACCGCTCATGAAGAACTCCTTTCTTTTGATGTCATGAATTTTTTGGGATCTCTCCATTAGGGCATAGATCATCCATCACTTTTCATTTTTATCAGAAAGTGATCCATCAATTTTTCCACCTGGTCTAGCTTCATATCATGCTGCTTTCCTTCGAACCATACTTCTTCCAAGGATCTTTCATCCTGCCACAAGGTTATCAACCTGTGGAAGACATATACTTCCCTTTGGCAGCCCTGCATAAGCTCATCAGATATTATTCAATTATAAATATGAATACATAAATCAAGAGTTACCTTAGTGATGATCTTTCACCATGACATCCTTCTTGTAGGCATCTGCATCCTTTGTTACAGATTGACACGTCTCCTAAAGATATGTATTGTTAAGGGTCTCTATCTTTTCTAGACTTCTATCAGAGTCCACATATCTTCCTCGGAGATCTCCTAGTCAAATCTTCTTGGCTTCCTTGGATGTTGACTGCTTCTTTCCATGGTTGTACTTCTCACGATCTCTTCCTTTTTGTTTCTTCACACAATTTTATTTCATTCCTAGGAAATTCCACTGTGCAGTTCCTTGATCATGTACAATCTCATATTCCATACGAGGACATATTATGTTGATTTCATCTAGTGCAGAATCATGCCTTTAGGCAACCTATGCATCGGAAGAGTTTATGCTTTCTATTTTGATCATACTTCTAAAGATAGAAGTGTACTACCTGTAACCACATGACATGACTTCATAGCAACTAGTGTTAGCATATATATACATGTACCTCATTCTTTTTCTTTCGAGTCATCCTGCAACAGGTTTCCTTGGAGTGAAGAGTTTCAATCCGTTACCTACTTTATCAATATGTCATCATATCTAACCTTTTGCTTTCTTTCTAACAGATTTTTGGGCAGAAACCCTTTTGGGAGAAAAACCATTGAATGTTTTTCTAATAATTAATGAGTACAAAAAATATTCAGCTCCAATTGAAGAGGAATATCCAACTTCCTCGTACTCTAGAAAAGCATTCAATTTATCAGGAAGCTCCAACTCCTGAAAGGATGCTCCTACACCCTAGTTTTACTAGCTCCAATTGGAAAGACACTCCAAGGCCCTAGTTTTTTCAGCTACAACTAAAAGGATTCTCCAACAGCCTGCAAGCTCCAACTTGCCCTAGCACCACCCAACCACCCTGAATATATAAAATAGAGAAATGAACTGTGGGCTCTCGTACCAATAGACAATGAGAACACATGTCATTGGCTACTATTTACAAATGTGAGTTGACTCATCATCACTATTTCAGGAAAAACCATGCCACCTAAAATGGCTCATTGGTGGTCTAAAAAAGTGTAGACTTCCGCCCATATCAGAGGCCTCTAGATATTGGGCCATTACCTTCCTTTATTGCTAGTGCAATTGTTTAGTTGTCCTAAGAACCATAATTCAAAACCTGAGAATTAAAGCAACATGCAACAAAAATCACACAATATGCAAGAGACTAATGCTTCACCAACCTAGGCTCTTATTTATATAAATTCAAAAAATATTTTTTGAAGAATTTAGGCCACTATGGTGATGTTTTCATTACCATTTTGTGGATAGTTGTATAGCTAAATATACATCCCTTGGCTGAAAATACTCTATTTCACTAAAAGCACTTGTTTGCATGCAAATTTGCTCTATTTGCATCAGAGCTGAGGTGAAGACAATCCCTATTTGTTGCAATCACCGAAGAGGAAAATGGGTTCCACAAACTATGGCTTCAAGGAGGATGACAAATTGACTGGGAAGGATGACTTCCATGTTTGGAAGATGATATTGGATCTCAAATTGGAAGACCAAGATGTCATGGACTATGTGCAGGGTAAAATCCAAGAACCTCCATCCATTGCCACTGCTACTGCCAAAACAAAGTACAAGAAGGGGGAGATCAAAGCAAAGCTAATGATCAAGGAATCCATTAATAAAAGTCTGGTGGCCTACATCTCTGAGTTGGGCACATCCAAAGAGATGTACGATAAGTTGGTCCTCATGTTCAAGGCCAACAATGCAAATCAAGTACTATTCTTCAAGAATCAATTGAAGAATCTGAAGAAGGGCAGGGATGAGTCTGTCCAATCATGCTTTCTGAAGTTGACTGAGATCAGGAACAATCTGTTGGCTATTGGGGAGACAATAGCTGATCGAGAGATGGTACTCACCGCACTTGGAGGGCTCTCATCCCAATGGCATGTGTTCAACACTACCATTCTCAATAATAATGTGATACCTAACTTTGACGAGGTACTGTCGAGATGCGTTCAAGAAGATACAAGAATGAAGGAGTATGAAAATGAAGGGAATGTTGCCTACACTGCTCATTCTAGAAAGAAGAACTTTGGTGGTCCAAAGATCAAAGGAAGAGCAAGGGCACAAGGAAAGAAGGGAAAGTATTACACTTGTCATAGGCCAGGTCACTATGCTAGAGAATGTCCTTTCAAGAAGGATTCTCCTGATGGTGATGACAACAACAACAACCGAAGGAATGACAATCAAAGGAACAACAGGTTCAAGGGAAAGAGAAAGGCTCCCTCCAGCGGAAATGATCAACCTTTCAAAAGGTCAAGAAATTCCGGGTATGAGGAATCAAATGTTGTTGATAAAAATAAATGAATTCATTCTTGTATCTGCCCTCTCTGCTGCATCTCCACTCGACACTATGGATGTCTGGTTGATAGATAGTGGTGCTTCAAGGCACATCACTGGGTTCAAAGAAGCACTTTCTGATGTGGTTGAGAAAGATACTAATCTGGAAATTATCCTTGGAGATAATGCCACATATCTCGAGAAAGGGACAGGGACTGTGACCCTCCACTTGTCTCAAGGCCAAGTCTTCCACTTACAGGATGTACTCTATGTACCTAATTTGAAGAAGAACCTCGTGTCTATATCAGCCATGGAAGACAAAGGTTTCAATGTGGCATTCACTGATGGAAAGGTGCGCATGTGGAAGAAGAGCTTCAAGGAAGCTATCACGTTTGGGTCTAGAATTGGTACAGTCTACCAGGTTGGAGGAAGTCCACTGGGAGAAATGAATTCATTCTTGTATCTGCCCTCTCTGCTGCATCTCCGCCCGACACTATGGATGTCTGGTTGATAGATAGTGGTGCTTCAAGGCACATCACTGGGTTCAAAGAAGCACTTTCTGATATGGTTGAGCAAGATACTAATCTGGAAATTATCCTTGGAGATAATGCCACATATCTCGAGAAAGGGACAGTGACTGTGACCCTCCACTTGTCTCAAGGCCAAGTCTTCCACTTATAGGATGTACTCTATGTACCTAATTTGAAGAAGAACCTCGTGTCTATATCAGCCATGGAAGACAAAGGTTTCAATGTGGCATTCACTGATGGAAAGGTGCGCATGTGGAAGAAGAGCTTCAAGGAAGCTATCACGTTTGGGTCTAGAATTGGTACAGTCTACCAGGTTGGAGGAAGTCCACTAGGAGCAATGACATAAGATGCTATTCGACAGACCGATAATGGCACTAAATATGAGACGAACGAGTTCAAGAACTTTTGCAGAGGAGCTAGCATCAAGAGGGAGACCACAATGTTTGTTGGCTACAACGAAACTTCGAAGGCCTGTAGATTCTATGTGCTTGGTCAAAGGGAAGTGGAGATATGCCACGATGTCACCTTTGATGAAGATGCTTCCCTGAGGAAAGTAGTCAATCTTCTGAGATCTGAGGAAGATCATGATCAAGGCCTGGAAATCAATAGGAACCAAAGGATGAGACAATGCCTGATATTGAAGGACCGATGGACCCGATTGATCCACCTCCTTCACTGGGAAAGAGACCATCATGGCTCAGGGACACTCTCGAGGATGCTGAGGGACATATGGCCCCAAGGAGGACATTCCGTGAAAGCAAGAAGCCGAGTAGATACTAAGGGTATCTAGCAACCATGAGTACTATTGAACAATCCGAGCCTGGATCTTTTGAGGAAGTCGTAAAGCATCAAGTCTGGAAGGATGCTACGCACGAAGAGTATGAGTCCATAATGAAGAATGATGTCTGGGATATGGTTCCAATACCAGAGGACAAAGCAGTTGTCACCTCGAAATGGCTCTACAAGATCAAGCATGAATCTGATGAAAGTGCTGAAAAGTTCAAGGCAAGATTCGTTGCCTATGGCTTCTCTCAAAAAGGAGGCATAGACTATGATGACATATTTGCACCTGTGACCACTATCCGATCTATCATAGCCCTTGCTGCTACGCAAGGATGGAGTCTTCATCAGATGGATGTGAAGACCGCATTTCTGCATGGTGCGATAAAGGAAGAGGTATATGTGGAGCAACCTCTGGGGTTCGAAGTCCAAGACCGGGACACCCATGTCTGCAGGTTGAAGAAAGCCCTCTATGGGTTGAAGGAAGCACCCAGAGCTTGGTACGAGAGGATAGATAGCTACTTGATGAAGCTGGGCTTCACTCAAAGTAATGTTGATCCGAACCTTTACTTCTAGGTTGTCAAAGGGAAGCCTCTCATTCTAGTGTTGTATGTGGATGACCTCTTCCTGACAGGTGCTGACCCTCTCATTCATCAGTGCAAGAGGGAGCTTGCTGCTGAGTTCGAGATGAAGGACCTACGACTGATGCACTATTTCCTAGGCTTGGAGGTCTGGCAGAGACCTGGCAAGGTTTTCCTTTCTCAAGGAAAATACATTGTGAAGCTTCTGGAAAGATTTAGTATGGTGGACTATATGTCCGGGTCGACACCAATGGAGCTCAACTTTAAGAAGTTGAGTGGCAGCACTGTTGGGCCCGTGTTAGCAAATCCTACTGAGTATCTTCAACTCGTAGGAGCCCTGATGTTCTTAGTGAACACCCGTCCGGACGTATGTTGTGCAGTGAATACTTTGAGTCAACACATGGTTGATCATAACATTCACTGGGTTGGTGCCAAGAAACTCTTGAGATATCTCTAGGGCACGATAGACCATGGGTTGAGATACACTGCCGGAAGCATGACACTCCTTGGATATACTGATGCCGATTGGGCTGGCAGTGTGGTGGATCGCAAAAGCACATTTGGATGCTACTTCGCACGTAGATTTGCTTCGGGCAGGAAACGAAAGTTGGTAGCCTTAGGCACCACTGACGCTGAATACATTGCAGCATGTATGGCCTGTTGTGAAGTCACTTGGTTGCGAAAGCTCTTCAGTGAGTTGTTCGAGCATGTGCTAAATGCCACCGTTATCCTTTGTGATAACCTGAGGGGGATTCGTTTGTCATAGAATCCTGTGTTCCGCGAACGATCCAAGCATGTTGATGGCTTTTGCGACCATCAATATTACCTGCTTAATCTACATCTGTATAAGTTGTTAAGGTTAACTCATTCCCCTTTGGGTACCATATTCCAAAATTTGTTGTTCCCTTAAGGTATCCGAAGATCATTTTTACGGCAACAACATGGGATTCTTTTGGTGCTGCTTAGAATCGTGCCACCTGTCCAACTGCCTGCATCACATTTGGTCTCGAAGTTGTCACATACAATAGATTGTCAATCATTGATCTATACAGTCTCTGGTATGCTTCCTTGGACTCATCATCCTTGCTCAACTTGCAACCGCTCACTATGGGTGTGCTAACTAGTTTACAAGCTTCCATTAAGAACCTCTTCAACATTTCCTTGATGTACTTGGCTTGAGAAATGAATATGCCATCATCTTCCTGAGATATCTATATTCCGAAGAAGGTCAACACACCAAGTAAAGACATCTCAAACTCATTTTGCATATCGTTGGCAAATTTCCGACTCAACCTGTCATCATCGTTGCCAAATATGATGTCAATCCGCATATACTTCAATGAGATTCAAGTTTACTTGTTCAATCTTTATGTATAGGTTGCTATCAACACTTTCGCTTTTGAAGCCTTGTTGTTGCAAATACCTTTCCAAATGAGCATACCAAGCTCTAGGAGCTTGCTTGAAACCGTACAAGGCTTTCTTTAAGGTACAAATATAATCTTTCTTTTCTGTAAGCAGAAAACCTTTGGGCTGCTCTATGTAGACTTCTTCCAATTCACCATTCAGAAAAGTTGATTTGACATTGTTGGCTCGAGAGGTCGTAACCCAGGTTCGGAGGTTAAGGTTTGCCAACAAACCCCTATACTACTGGCCCTTTCGGCAGTGACCTGCTTGCGCAAGCCAAAGTCTCACCCGAAGCAGTATGGGAGGGTGTTGGAACCAGGTTTCCACACCCTGAGAGAGAGTAGGTAAGTCAACTAGATCTGCGTGCGCAGCTTATCGGGTTCTCACAAGACAGATATGTTCGCAGGTTTGTTAACAGTATAATCCACACTATAACAGAGCTACAGATCTAGTCAATACCTTCACATCCACGTGCATATCAACAGTTATCAATACATAATATCATAACGCATCATTAACAGATTACAGATACACCATAACATAGACAGATTCATAGCATAACAGGTAACAGATAACACAATTGTATTCTTAGTTCTAACAGATCCCAAAGATTCGCATCAACAGTAACACATCAGATCCGATAACACAAAGCTACTTTAACTATATCCGCATATATTAGCATCAAAACCCAGTACAATCCCAACACAACATGGTCTGCACACTACATGACCGAGGATTTCCGCGCACACACCCAGCAGGAGTCCTTACCCAAACGACCCAACCACATATCTAACAATTCGCACTTAGCATCATACTTAATTCTTTTTTACCTGAAGACTCAAAATGTTCATCTATTTATATCGACTTAGCCTATGCTTCCAAAGGTCCGCAAACAGTGGTTTGCGGTCTCTTGGTCTACCCTTGACCCATTACAATGCATTTGGGGCTTTGACCCACCCCAAAGCCCCTACGTTAGACTAATTAAGACCAAAGAGCAAAGTCGATTTTCTTGGAGCGTTTAGACAACGTCTTGGAGCATATTTTGTAACGACCCATTCCCAAGTTATACACAAAATAATATTAGTGTGTGTACGATATATGCATTTGATAGCTACACCTGCCTATATCGCACACATCACACTAGTACACCTACTTATTAATATCAAAATTACATAAGTTACGGACTTAATATTAAGATTTAACTAAGTATAAATTATATGAAAAGGACTAATAAAAGAAAATGATATAATAAAGTTAATTCATTAAGTTAAAAATGAATATGCAAATATTAAAAATTAATCTTAAAAGTACTTAAATGTAAAGTCACATACTCCATAAATAAGACAACCGTATAATCCCACCTCCATAAATATATTCATATCCACATTAATGTGGATCACATCACCATAAAAACATATAAAATCAACATTAAGGTGAATAAGACCTTGGGAGGTAAGAGGCAGTGGAGGAAGGTTATTTAAGTTATATTCATATCCACGATAATGGAAAACACACCACCATAAATACATATAATATCAACATTAATGAGAATAAGACCTCGAGAGGTAAGAGGCGGTGGAGGGAGGTTATTTAAGTTATGAAATATGGAGGAGAGGGGAGGTGTTTTGGAGAACAAAAACGAATTCTGCTTGAAATAGATACACTGTCTGGGAGGGAGTCTCTGGGTTCTTGGAATTCTGGGCACGGGGGCAGAGGAGGCATCCTATAGGTCTAGGATTGTTCCTAGATTGGCTGGGAGGATTTGATTGTTTCGGTAAACTGTTCACAGCATCACAAGGAGAACCACCATTAAGTCATCAGCTTTATTCCAGGTATTTTTTTTTATGTATAGACTAGTTCCTTACGTAAAATTAAATTTCATTGTTGATTTTCATTTAATCGCATTACTGCTGGAATATGTATGCTTCGATTTTATTCACGAAAAAGGTGTTAGTTGTAGCAGAGATTACACTGTTGGTCGAATTAACACTAAGTCTATCTCTAGCAAAACTCGGAAATTTAGTGGAAAATTTTAGGATAATTCCAAAGCGAGTTCTTACATATTTTACATCAATAATTGCCCTTTACAAGTGTAACAATACTTCATATACATGACTCTAAATTATACATTTATTACAAGATGACAAATAGATTACAAAATAGATTTTATAATCTTTGTCTTCTTCATTACATAAATTCATAATTACAAGTCATTATGAAGACCGAACCTAGTTACACTTTCTAACACTCCCTCTTAACTAGGGAGGTATTCATAATGGTACATGGTCACTTTCAATCTGAAGAATCTCATAAGAAGAATTTGATTGGTAATCCATCTATTATAGCATCATATTAACCAACATTGTTACAGTGCAACGCCTTTACTAACAACTCCATCTCTCCACGAGACCATGAGCTACAATGTTGTCGAGACCAATGATTGTAGACACCTTCATCATTGTCTTCGAGGTACATACTCCACCCGAGTGTTCACCGAGTATGACCTCCTAGGACTCTTCTTATTGGGATAGCTAATCCTCAAAGAATATTCGTCCTTCCACGACTACTCTTTCCCTAGATGCCATAATACATCCCAAAAGAGTATCGGATGCCAGATGATGTTTTGAATATAATTCATAACAAATATAATAAATATAATTATTAATAGTCAAATAAGGATTATGTAAGTAGTCATTAAGTTAGTGAAAGGGCATGTCTAAAAGACATGCCCATTCATGAAACCTACGTAGGTATATAAGCAGGGCCTCATTGTAACATTTTATCATCTCTTATACATTTTATATATAATATATTATTATTACGAATACCTCGTGTATTTCACAATTAAGTCAACAAGCCATAAGCTTTGTTGCTCCATTTGGTATTAGAGCGATGATCTTCTCCCCTAGAATAAAACACCTACGCCACTGCTACTGGTTGCCTTCAGCTATTATATGCAGTGCCTTGAAATCATTGCTACTCGATGTCTTCATCAATGTCGATGGCCGATTTCAACAAAAAATCGATCGATCTTAAGAGTAAGATCAATAATAATTCTGATGAATTCACTAAAAGACTAATCAATCTTGAGGATAAGGTTACAGGAAATTCTGATGACATCAAGAAACTTCAAGACACGACAAATCGGATAGAAAGACAAATATGGCAAAACCATAGCGAGTCCATAGACAATCATAACAAAGCAATGTAGAAAATAAATGCCATTTGGGAGAAGATAAATCTGACGCAAGAACCAATATTCCCAAATATTGGGCATAATCAACAGAACAATTCAGCCGATTCAGAGAATTCAGAAGATAATCAGGAAGAATCACTACATTCTGCAGAAGATCAAGTAATGAAAATCTCAGATTCAGATGAAGATGATGTGAAGGAAGAAAACCATGATCAAAATGATGAGAATAATGCACAAAACATTACATTTAATAATGGAGAAGATAAACTTGATCATAATAAAGAAGATCCACATGAAGATGAAGATGATCTCAACAATGATTATGATGAGGGGGAAGATAGAGAAAACCATAATGATGATGAGGTTATTCCACCAATAGTAGTGCCAGACACTAGGGCCACAAGAAAACTTGGTAGTTGGAAGTTTGTCCAATCCGAGTTAACACATGGAAAAACTCCTTCACCCATACAAACCATATGGCAAGAAGAGAAGCATATGTTAGGGACTAATTCTGGAATAAATATGCAGAAAATTAAATTTAAGATGTTTTTACATGGCAATAGGAAAATTATAGCTAAATTTGAATATCAACCCCAATTGGTAGCAACTTTCCTTGGTATTCCAAATATGGGGGAGATAGAAAATATCAGCAAACATGTCCAATTCATCAGAGAAAACGTTGAAGACTCCGATGAATTGCATAACAAGGTGGCAGCCATTCGTGCTCTCAAGGGGTTTCTCAAGATTGACAAGAAGTTCGCAGGAATCATGGTGGGAGAGGGAACCATTCCCGTTTTAATTCAACAACTTGAAATAACTTCTCATCTTCCGGCCAATCCTGCCGATGGTGTACCACCAGGTGTCCAGGAACTGGAGATTTGTACATTGGGCCTCTTGAAATTTCTTGCAAGAGAGATCGAGTTAGCCCAGAGAACCATAATGCAAGGAAATGTGATACCTAACTTTCTTCGTTTTTTTAAACAGAAAACACCGGCGTGCCGACGACGAGTTGCCCCTTCACATCCATCGCGTTGTTCTGAAAATTTTCGAAGTGTTACCGCCCCGAGAGGTGGCAAACGCTCTCGCTTTTATCCAGGGCCACAAACAACCATGGATTCGGCCGCAAATTCTCAATTCCGTTGTGGTCGCTTGATCGTCGGGTGCAACTCTCAGCGCTTCATATCATAAGTGCATTAGTATCGGTACATGCATAGATTTACTTGGTCCAACAAAACCCTCCCTGCTCAGCTCATGAACATGCTTTCTTCCAAGGACGTCGAGCTCCAGTTGCGCAGTGCCTCTACTATATTGGCCTGGTCTCAACCTTGGCATCAATTTGAGGATTTAGACTTTCGATCTGAGGGTGTGATAATGGAATTCGTCAGCAACGAAATTTTGGAGAACATAGTGGATATGCTAGAGAGTTCGGACTTCAAACTCAGGTCGCTCGTAGCTCAGTTAGTGACCAGATTTAATTTCGCTGAAAGTGTAACGACGAGTTCACGTTTGACAGCTCATGGCGCCGTGAGAACCCTTGTTCAGATGCTCAGCTTGCCCAATTTGCGAAGAGATGCAGTCACCACACTTGAATCCTTTGAAGAGCAAATCGTCCAAAGCGTTATAATGGACGGAGGGTTACAGCTTATCATGGATCTCTTCTTCTCACTCGAGATTCAAAACGATGCGCTGCTTGCACAGAGCCTCGGCCACGTGATTTTGTCATGCATCAGCCGTTCTAGATATGGAACCCGGACCACTGATGGAGTGTCTCGCTTCATCAAGATAGGGGGCCTTCGACTATTGAGAAAAGCCGAGCTAAGTGACAATGTATGTAGAGAAGAAATCGCAGTGGCTTTGTGGACTGAGATTAGGGAAACGCTTGAGATATCTATATTGTATTCAAACCACTATCAACATAATGAAACACCCAAGGTAATTCACCATTGGACAACCAGGAGTCTAATTCTTACCATGAAGGAGTGCGATGAATTTATTATTAAGGCACGGTGTGCTCATGCCTTGGCTATCTTCACCCACCCATACAATTTTCATGACATTTTCGTGTTCAACAACTTCTTGGAAATTCTTCTAGAGCTCTACAGCTCAGCCGAACCAGACAACCTTCTTCTCGACACCGCACCCTTCCACCATTTCACAACAATGCATCCGTTGTCGTCACTCCCGTTGACATTTTCTGCGGGTAAATTCTTGCAGGTGGGTGTGTGATAAGTCACGCCTTTCGAAAGGCATCTCACCATATTATATATGCGTTACGATATAGCTTGATTAATTTAATTAATTAAGTTTATATAAATTTTTTAATTTAATTAATTAATTCATATAAATTTATTAATTTAATTAATTAATTTATATAATTTAATTAATTCATTTTATAATTTAATATTAATTAAAAAAAAAGGAGAAGAAGAAGAAGAAGTTCAAGACATCATTTAAAAACAAAAAAAAACAAAAACAAAAACCCTAGTTTCAAGACAACATTACGAGAGAATTCTACAAGATAAGGTACCCTACATGATAAGGTACCAGTGATGAATGACATATGCCAAGATGATAATCACAAAGTGAAGAAAATTGTCGGAAAATATAGCTTTGAAGACAAAGCTTTTAAAGAAAAGGGCAATGTTATGAATATAATTCATAACAAATATAATAAATATAATTATTAATAGTCAAATAAGGATTATGTAAGTAGTCATTAAGTTAGTGACAGGGCATGTCTAAAAGACATGCCCATTCATGAAAGGCCACCTGCGTAGATATATAAGCAAGGCCTCATTGTAACATTTTATCATCTCTTATACATTTTATATATAATATATTATTATTATGAATACCTCTTGTGTATTTCACAATTAAGTCAACAAGCCATAAGCTTTGTTGCTCCAGATGATTACCCAATCCGCATTCTGTCTCTTAGGTGAAGACCAAAATGATGTGTCTATCTCTCCCTCTTAATTAGGGAGGACATACCCACTCCTATGAAGAAATGTTCTCAAGCTCCCTCTTATCCAAGGACTTGTCCAGGCTCCCAGGGACTTTCTTTCAAGCTCCCTCTTAGCCAAGGACTTTTCCAGGCTCCCAAGGACTTTCTTTCCAAGTTTCTATCAGGTAAGAAACTTATTACCAGGCTCCCTCTTAATCAGGGACCTGCAGCAGCAATGATTAAAACCACCCAACTGCTCATGAAGAACTCCTTCCTTTGATGTCATGAATTTCTTTGTTGTTGAGGAGTTTTCATCTTTGGGATCTCTCCATTAGGGCATAGATCATCCATCACTTTTCATTTTTATCAAAAAGTGATCCATCAATTTTTACATCTGGTCTAGCTTCATATCATGTTGCTTTCCTTCCAACCATACTTCTTCCAAGGATCTTTCATCCTGCCACAAGGTTATCAATCTGTGGAAGACATATACTTCCCTTTGGCAACCCTGCATTAGCTCATCAGGTATTATTCAATTATAAATATGAATACATAAATCAAGAGTTACCTTAGTGATGATCTTTCACCATGACATCCTTCTTGTAGGCATCCGCATCCTTTGTTACAGATTGACACATCTCCTAAAGATATGTATTGTTAAGGGTCTCTATATTTTCTAGACTTCTATCAAAGTCCACAAATCTTCTCAGGAGATCTCCTAGTCAAATCTTCTTGGCTTCCTTGGATGTTGACTGCTTCTTTCCATGGTTGTACTTCTCACGATCTCTTCCTTTTTGTTTCTTCACACAATTTTATTTCATTCCCAGGAACTTCCACTGTGCAGTTCCTTGATCATGTACAATCACCTCATATTCCATATGAGGACATATTATGTTGATTTCATCTAGTGCAGAATCTTGCCTTTAGGCAACCTGTGCATCGGAAGAGTTTATGCTTTCTATTTTGATCATACTTCTAAAGATAGAAATGTACTACCTGTAACCACATGACATGACTTCATAGCATCCAGTGTCAGCATATATATACATGTACCTCATTCTTTTTCTTTTGAGTCATCCTGCAGCAGGTTTCCTTGGAGTGAAGAGTTTCATTCTGTTACCTGCTTTATCAGTATGTCATCATATCTAATCCCAGAATTCTACAAGTTAGAATTCGATGAAAACTTTTGCTTTCTTTATAACAGATTTTTGGGTGGAAACCCTTTTGGGAGAAAAACCATTGAATGTTTTTCTGATAATTAATGAGTACAAAAAATATTCAGCTCCAATTGAAGAGGAATCTCCAACTTCCTCGTACTCTAAAAAAGCATTCAATTTATCAGGAAGCTCCAACTCCTGAAAGGATGCTCCTACACCCTGGTTTTACTAGCTCCGATTGGAAAGACACTCCAACACCCTAGTTTTTTGAGCTACAGCTGAAAGGATTCTCCAACAGCCTGCAAGCTGCAACTTGCCCTAGCACCACCCAACCACCCTGAATATATAAAATAGAGAAATGAACTGTGGGCTCTCGTACCAGGAACAATGAACCACTTACAAGGATATTCAACAGAGCCCCTTAATTGTTGATGTAAGCTTCAGAAGTTAATAAGCCAAGGTATGTTAAATGTCAAGCTACAATTATGCTTCCTTCAATACTACTCTTATTGCAATATGCCCCCTCAATCAAATAGTCAGTTTCATACCTCAAAGAAAACTACTGATGCAAGGTGTGCCACCATTGTACCTGAAGATGTTTGCTAATGCAAGAATACTACTGTTGTACTTCAGGATGTCTGCTGATGCAACGTGTACTCATGAAAATGCCTTCAAATTTAATGATGCAAGTTGTGCCACTGTAAAATTTGTTGAAGCTAAATTGTCCTCGAACCTTCTGATTACAATTACTCAGTTATGATTCCAAGACCATCTTTCAAATATCAGAATCTTGCCCTAATACAACTTCATTGTCTGCTTCAATTTTCATGGCTGAGATACTTTTGGAGACTAGAAGTCTGCTTCAAACGATATCTTTAACAACCCTAGACTTATACCATGTAAATATGAAGTTAGAAACAGATCTCAGATTTTCCTGAGACAGCCCTTGATCCCACACGAAAATTTAAATCAGACTTTAACTTATCAGTACCACAGATCTGGCCTCAACCAGTTAGATGTACCTCTGCAATGCCTTAGAAATAATACTTTGCAAACCCTAGATTAATCTTCATACCTTGAACAGCTTCCAGATAAGATACACTTTTAGTAATAGTTTACCATAAATCAGTCAAGGGAGGCCAAAACAAATTATGTGCCAGGTTACCTCTAAACAGTACCTTAGATGCCACGAATTGTCAAGGAGATCAGATGATCTGAATTGATCTTGGCATACGTCAGACTCAGCCACCGAGAAGAGGCCTCAGAAGGGCTTGGAATTTGTTCTGTTTGTCTTGCAATATACTTCAGGATCAGATGCTCTGATCTGGTACAAAAGAACCTCTAGAACAAACTTTAATGACCTTAGATCAGGCCTTAGAACAGTCAATGGATGACAGAAATTTACACGGTAGAACCAGTGATAATACCTCGATCTTGTCACAGAATGAGCCTCAAATCTAATGCAGAGATGACAGCCTTGACTCAGCCTTAAATGTTCCACCGAATAAGAAGAGAGGGATCTTCGATCAGTGCACAGATTGCCTTGGATCAAGGTCATGTTTAGCCACAAAAAGCCTTCAACAGTCCACAAAAGATCTTAATCACAGTCACAGATAGGCTCAGAGAAATGACTCACCAATGTTCTGCTCCAAATCTGTCATGGAAGGTGAAAATAAGTCTCAATCATGTGCCAAAATATGCCACCGATTTGTGCCCTAAGAGGGCCGAAAACCTCAGACAAGGCTGCCCACAAAAACAGATCAAAAGACAAGCTTGTAAGCTTAGAAATCTTGGCCTCCACAAAAGATTTGCTTGACTCCATATGGGCATCATACAACCTCAGAGATGTATCAATTAAGTGCTTCATCTTGTGGGTTAAAATGATGTGCAAACGGGTCCTCTTTATAGAGGCCGAGGGCACTTCTAGAGGGGCAGGATGACTTGACCAAAGGAGGGAGACGACTTGGAATTAGTGTGTCCAGGTAACCTATTTGAAACTCCTTAAGCGAACCATAGCCTTTCGATTGACCCATAGGTCGTTTGAACCCAAATCTTGAATTTACTCTTCTGACCACCATAATTTGACATACACTAATCCAATAGATACTTTTATTGTAGGAACCTTTAATTTAAGATCCTTGGGTTATTTGATCCCTAAGTCCTGTCAGGGAAGCCTCCCCTGTGTTGGATTGTGTCCCTCACAAAAAAGAGGCGAGTAGTTGCTGAGGTGACATTGGTAACACTCTTCAGTGTTGCACATTGTCTAGGCGACTTCGCACTAGGTGCTAGATTTTGTTGTGCTGCATAACAAACGCCAAAATAAAAATCATCTTAAAAATATTATGTTGAGTGCGAACAAGAGAAAATTAAATGAGGACAACATATTGACTTTCAAAAGTTCTGAAATGAATTACTTTGATGAAGCTAACACATTACAATATTGAATTTGGCCAAATCAGTGTGAGTGAAAGTCAATACTGAGTTAATCGACAGTATACCCATTACAAGGCTTTCAACTTGAGCTTGTTTAATAGCTCTGCCTGGCAATTACCTTGTGAAATACACATCACATCAAATAAATAGTGATAATCATGGTAACTAACAAATAACACTGATAAGCAAAACAGTCGGTCATTCATGTGCAAGACCTGTTGAGCAACAATAATATTCAAGCCGTGCACCGAAATGTGGAAATTTCCAGCAACCCTTTGAACATCCAGAACACCAAAGACCTAAAGGCACAAAGAAGCAAATTAGGTTTAATATATATGTATATAACACAAACAAAAAGAAGCAGAAAATAGACAATATAGGTTTATACTAATGGAGTTTACAGAAAAGGTGGAAAATACCAGTCTGTATTATTTCTAGTATCAAAAGAGGCTGTTGCATAAGTGGCTATGAAACATACCCGACATCCTTCACTATCATCTATTGCACGCTTAACATCCTTTATCATCTTTAAAGGATCATTTCCAAAACCATGGGAGTGTTTGGTATCTTCATGATGACTAACAACAGCTGTTTCCAGAATGAAACATTTTTGTAAGAATCTATCATTAGCTACCCGACCTTAAGCTGTCATATCATTAGCAATATAAAGAAGGGCATGCATTATTAAATAAAATTTCCATTCCCCAAAACAATACATTTTAAGTACTTCTGAAATGTAAGGCATAGTAAAATGAACTCCAGATATAATTCCCAGACACAATGAATAAATCCAAATGACAACTCCATAAACACCGAATTAATAAGGCCAGAGAAGAAAGGAAATGAAATAAGTATTGCATGTTATATTATACAAAAGAAGCTAATCCATTACAATCCGAAGGAGGATTATGCAGTCCAGCATAAACAACGATTACAGTACAAGGGATCTGATGATAAAGGAAAATACTGCCAAACTTCAGTTTGTCATTTTTCTGTTTTTAAATATAAAGCAACCCCTTCACTCTATCCCTTTTGAAGTGCTCAAGCCTCAAACTAGTGTGATAGGTAAGAAACAACAAAGAATTGGGGAGGGCCATAAACCATTCCGCTTCGTATTTTCTATTGATGTAAATATTTTTTGTAAATATAGGAACTATTTTGCAAAATAAATAGAGAATAAAAGGCTAGGTGAGGGTGGTGAGACCCTCACTTTGGCTTTCAAAAAACAAGTTATGCAGTCTCTCTTGCGGCGAACTCCCTCTCATGCTCTCTTGCTTCCATTTCCTAATTACTTTCAAGCGCCCATAATTACATGTTTATGTGCTTGTGCTAGCAATGTAATACTACTCGAGGGGGGGATGGGGGTTCAATGTTTCGTTACTTTTAAAGTGCAGTCCAAAACTTGAAGAAGAAACACTTGAAAGCAATCTTCAGTTTATTACAACCGCTTGTGAAGACACCAAATGTCTACAACCTTATCCTAGTTGCACACTAGTCTTTGACTGTTCCACCCTCTTCTAGACCTCAATCTTTGATTACAGATGACTACCCAATATACTTGCAAAATCCTCTAATAAATAACAAGCATTATTACAATGCTTAAAATGCTGCTAAAAATTGGTCTATAACCTCTCTTGACTACCGCCCTCCATTTGCAAGGTGAACAATGTCATTACTAGAACTGGCATTCTTAAATTGAAAGTGTCTGTTTACACCTCATATACGAATAGCGTAGTCATCACTAGCAGATGCAAACACATGTGGATTCACAGGATTCACATAGTTTATTGTACCAAAGTGACTAGACAAAAACAGTTAAAAATTCTCCAATACCTCGGTGCCAAATGTATACCTGTGAGTCTTCACAACAGAATAGGGGGGCGGGGGATCAATATTTTGTTACTTTTAAAGTGCAATCCAAAACTTGAACAAGAAACACTTGAAAGCAATGTTTTGAAAATCGCGATCGGGATTAAATCGGCGAGGGGAAAAAATCGGAAAAAATCGTAAAAATCGGGAAAAAATCGGCACATACAAAAATATTCATTTTTTTTCAATTTTTTTAATATCTAAAGCACCCACAACATAAAATAAATGCATTGACACATAAATATGAAAAAAAACTAATATATAAGACGTGTAATATCATGTCTAGTGCTACATCACACATAATAGTGAATCATGTCTTGAATACTAAGTCCTGAGTCTCAACTCAACCTCAAAATATCAACAAAAAATATAATAATGTATCTCATATCATGAGTCATAATGTTATATACAAAGAAATGCACCAAATAAACTATGTGCCGTTTCTTGCCCCTCTTTTGAAAAATGAGAAAATGTAACGGCTTTCCCTCTAAACGAAGAAAGTGGCCGGGCGACGTTTTAAAATAGTTAGCTCTAGATCTTGAAGCACCGGGGAGCTGAGGCAAACACGTCCTCATGAAGGTAGCAGGGGTAAGGTGGTGTCCTACTCTCCTCATGAAACTCATCATTGATTCATCGCTACTAGAAATGGGATCATCAACAAGAGATACATAAACATCATCTAGCTCAAAGTCTTCAGACTTGGATTGCTCAACCTTATAACATGATAGAAATTGAAAAATTTTAACATGCCAAACCAATGATTTTGGTTTGAGTGAAGGGTTCATCTCCTCAACCTTAAAATGCGGTAGAAAAAGATTAACATGCCTAACCAGTTGTTTTCCTTTGAGTGAAGGGTACATTCTTGTTAAGGCCACGGTAGGGTAGTTCAACAATCAATACCACCAACATCAACAAAGTTCAACAATCAATGCCACCAACATCAAGGTTCTTAAAGGACTTCATGTTCTTGATCAAATGCCAATCTCATACCCTTACACATAATAGAATCAAATGGAAACAATGCAAATCCCCAAACCATGAAACCCTGAAAACCATTAAGCCTGCTGAATTTTGAGTGAAATCTAAAATTCTAGTTTCTCCATATGAAATCCAATGAAGTCGAAACCACTCTTAAACATCCTGAGTCATTTCATGGTAATGTTAAAAATTTAAGTAAAAGTGATATTTTCATCCTTTTACTTTAAGAATTTAACATTACCATTAACTGCCAACAGGGTGTATCAGGAAAATGAGAGGGTGCAAAAATGACAAAAAAAATCGATTTTTGAACTTATTGGGTTGCTGTTTGATGGGCCCACGATTTTTACCAAAAAAATCGCGATTTTTTGGCTATTTTTTCAAATCCAAAAAATCCTTGATAATATCGTTTTGTTCAAAAAATCGCGATTTTTTCAATTTATCGTGATTTAATCGCGATTTTCAAAACCATGCTTGAAAGTAATCTTCAGTTTATTGCAACCAGTTGTGAGGACACCAAATGTCTACAACCTTATCCTAGTTGCACACTAGTCTTCGACTGTTCCACCCTCTTCTAGACCTCAATCTTTGATTACAGACGACTACCCAATATACTTGCAAAATCCTCTAATAAATAACGAGCATTATTACGATGCTTAAACTGCTGCTAAAAATTGGTCTATAATCTCTCTTGACTACAGCCCTTCATTTGCAAGGTGAACAATGTCATTACTAGAACTGGCATTCTTAAAATGAAAGTGTCTGTTTACACCTCATATATGAATTGCATAGTCTTCACTAGCAGATGCAAACACATGTGGATTCACAGGATTCACATAGTTTATTGTACCAAAGTGACTAGACAAAAACAGCTAAAAATTCTCCAGTACCTCGGTGCCAAATGTATACATGTGAGTCTTCACAACAGAACAGAAATTGGCCTCTTATGGGACTCGGCCTTGATCTCCAATAGAGCTATAACCCCACCTTTAACCAGGACTGCAACTCAACCTAACCAGCTGCAACTTGACCTAACCAGATTTCCAACTCAGCCTATCCAGTTCTGCAACTCAGCCTAACCAGGTCTGCAGCTCGTCCTAACCAGGTCTGAAACAGAATATGTGCTAGAAAAAGGATCATCCATCAGGGCTAGGGCACAACCTCCCTAACTGCACTCGTCCTGAACAGAGTTATGCCTCAAACAGGGCAGAAAATTCGGCCTAAAACTCAGCCTCAAGAGCTGAACTTAGCCTTTCATCACACCAAAACTCAGCCTACTCTGCCTCCTAATTTCGGTCTTCAACAAGGGATGAACTCAGCCTCAATAGAAATGAAACCATCCCCAAACAAATATGCAAAAACCCTCCTTAACTCGTCTTCCTTCCTCAGCTCGAATCTGTGGTCTGTCTCAGACACACACGCGTTTCCTTGCCTTCAAATGAGCCACACATGTGGCATATTTATAGTGTTTCAATGCCATCTTTTTGGGTCCAATTTGTCTTGGGGGCGACTCGGTCTCTGGCAGGGAAATTAGTATATAAATTTCAAAAAATCATATATCCTCAATCATGAAGAGTTATAAGGCATGCCATATATTGTTGGAAAGGTCTAAGAATGTACAATTTGATTACGTAATCTTCCTCTTCATTTGGACAGCCTTTGACATCAATAAAACCATTTTCAACAATTCAATAGACCTTTAATCTACTGGGTCAATGGATTTTCGGGTGCTAGGTTTGAAAAAAAAATTAACACCACCTAGATCAACAGTGGAGATTAGATCCAAGTCACCTAAATAATTCAATTATTTACCCTTAGAAACTTTAGCTCAACATCTAACATTAATCAATAAATTAATTATGTGTTTTTCCTAAGTTTTAAAACTTAAACAAATCATAATACTTGCTCCTCTCAAACAAACACCTATAGAGGACTCTCTACTGCATGCTAGACACATCACCTATGTAGCAGACCTTCCGATGCTACAAAAATCAAAAATTCCTCCTAGCAAGAAAGGGATTCTCCACCACCCATAGCTTGTCCCTGATGTTACAAAAATCAACACTCCCTCCGAGCAAGAAAGGGATTCTCCACCACCCTTAGCTTGTCCCTGTAGAACAAGAGCTTCTTCTTCACCAAGGGCTTGGTGAGAATGTTTGCCACCTACTCATCTGAGGATATGTGTTGCAACCTCACAACACCTCTCTAGACCTTGTTTGTGATGAAGTGATACCTAATGTCTATATGCTTGGACCTGTGATGAAACATTGGATTCTCATAGAGCTAAATGCAACTATAATTGTCATAGTAAAACATTGTTGGATCCAATTAAATACCAAACAACCCTATGAGCATCTTGTGAAACCAAACGGCCTCACAACTCGCCAAAACCACAACCATGTACTCAGCCTCTGCTGAATTGAGCGCCACTAAACTCTACTTCCTGCTAAACCATGAAATCACTATTAATCCCAAACTGAAATAGCACCTTGAGGTGCTTTTCCTATCAGCTACACTCTGAGCCCAATCTAAGTCTATATAGTCCACCAATCGCACTCCATTACCTCTGACATGCCTAAATCCATATTCCACTATACCTTGAAGACAAATGAGCACACGCTTCGCTACAACCCAATGAAACCTTTTTGGCTCCACCATAAAGTGATTTAGTGTATTCATAGAAAAGCAAATATTTAGCCTAGTGTTGACAAAATACATCAAAGAACCTATCAACTACTTGTACAATGTGTGATTCACTAACTCACCCTCAGAATCACTCAGCTTCCTCAAGTTGGTAGTCATGGGTGTCGACATAGGAAGGGCTAGGTTTAATTCAAATTCTCTTCTTGATAATTACTTGTGAGCTTACTTCTTTTACTTATGTCTTCTCTTCTTAGCTTATTATGCCTTCATCAAGTTTATTACCAAAACACGCGAGACACAAATTTAGGCTCTTCAAGCCAAGGCCAAAACCTCTCCCTCTTGGAAAGGAAAACCCACAAGAAATTCTTCTTATAGACTTTCAGTTGCCAAGTACCATGACCATGACTCAAACCCTTGACCTATGCATGCCTTCAAGACCTTGTCACTGCTTCTTCAATGACTCCTTGAGTTGATCCTTCTTTCCTGCACCGACCTACACCTTTCAGCACCAAGACTAGTGATCTCGTTCTCTGCTTGTATTCTTCCTTCTGCAACTATATGAGATCCTTGCTTGACATCAGCACTGTATCATAGACTGTCTTACCCTATGTTTATCCTTGCTGACTATACAAACTTATCTTGTTTCCTCTTATAGAATAGTCCACCCTATACACAGTCATGTTCTAGTACTCAACATAGTATTGTTCTTGCACTTCAACACAGTCCCTTCTCCGTATTAGATATAGACATGTCCCCGCACTTATTGCATTCTAGATTCCACACTATAATCCTTCTCCACACTTGAATGCACTTTTACACAGCCCTTATTCATTGTTGAACGCAGTCTTATATTCGCATTAGGGCACAATCCTATTCAAGCTTGAGTGTAGTCCTATATCCGCAATCTCCTTCATACTAGAATGATGCCCTTACATCACACTTCTTGCTGATCTGTATATCCGTAGAGATCTCAGGCCTCTCCTCGCATTTCTACCTCAGATCGATCCAAAGTTCTGTTTTCAAATGAGCTGCAGACAGGCTCTTATATATATACAAGAAAGATCTCCTTCTTGGCCAACATGAAGGCCTACTTCTGAGCCGACTTATGCAGGGGTATGGAAGTCGACTTGTTCACTTGAGGGGGCACTTTAACGTTGATCTTGAGCTATATTTTGAGCCATGACTTCAAGGCTTTTGTGACAACGTCTTTAGGCATATAGGTTTGCCTTGCCTCTTCATATACATGACTCTTTAATTAGTACATTTATGACTAGATGACAAATCCCTAAAAGACGTGAAGAAGTCCTTTGACCTATAATAAACCTTGCTCATGGAACCCATGAAGCAAGCATACCAAAAATATATTATATTATCTTTGTCTTCTATATTACATAAATACATAATTACATAGTCAATATGAAGACCGAACCTAGTTACACTTTTCAACACTCCCTCTCAACTAGGGAGGTATTCATAACGGTACATGGTCACTTTCAATCTGAAGAATCTCATAAGAAGAATCAGATTGGTAATCGCATCTGTATAGCATCATATCAACCAGCATTGTCCTAGTGCAAGGCCTTGACTAACAGCCCCATCTCTTAACAAGACAATGGGCTACAATGCTAGCGAGACACATGACTTATAGACACCATAGTCATTGTCTCTCCAAGGTACATACTCCACCTAAGTGTTCCCAGAGTATGACCTTTTTGGACTATTCTTCTCTTGGGTAGCCAGCCCTGAAAGAATATCAATCCCCAACTACTCTTATTTTGAATGCTCTATCTCATTCTCAAAGAGTATCGGATGCCAGATAATTACCCAATCCTCCATTCTATCTTCCCAGGTGAAGACCAGAATGATTTGTCTATCCATTCTCTCCTTGTGGCCTTCACTAAGACTTACGAGTGTTAGTCCTGGTCTAGTGCATGACACATGAATTAGAGAATCTAAGTCACTCCCTCTTAACTCAAGAAGGACATACTTCAAATCCCGGTCTAGTGCATGACACGTGAATTAGAGAATCATATACGTCACTCCCTCTTAACTTCAAGTCCCAGTCTAGTGCATGACACGTGAATTAGAGAATCATATACGTCACTCCCTCTTAACTCAGGAAGGACATACTTCAAGTTTCTTCCAAGTAAAAAACTTACCACCAAGCTCCCTCTCAACCAGGGACCTGCAGCAACAATGGTGAGACACCCAACTGCTCATGAAGAATTCCTCCCCTCAATGTCGTGGATTTCGAAATTGAGGAATCTTCAACCTTTTGGCTTCATAGGGCACAGATCATTCATCACTTTCATCCACGAGTCATGCCATTCATCAGAAAGTGATTCATCAGTCTTTCTCATATGGTCCACCTTTATGCCATGTTGCTTTCCTTCAAACCATCTCCCAAGGATCTTACATCCTTCCACATGATTGGCAGCCCTGCATAAACTCATCTAGATAAACATATACATAAGAACTTTTAAATCAAAAGTTACCTCAGTGATGATCTTTCACAATGACATCTCCCTGTAGGCATCGGCATCCTCTATTTAGATTAACACATCTCCTAAAGATATGTCTTGTCAAGGGTCTTCTTATTTACCATACTTCTGTCAAAGTCCACATATCTTCCCAAGAGATATCCAAGTCACATCTTCTTGGCTTTCGAATGATAATCGCCTCTTGACATGGTTACACTTCATGATCTCTTCCTTGCTTTCTCTGCACAGCTTTATTCCCAGGAAATTTCAGTATCCAATTCCTTGTTTGTATACAACCACCTCATATTCCATATGAGGACATATTTGTTTTCATCTGTTAGTGGCAACCTGTGCACTAGATGAGATCCTCCTTCCTTTGATCATACTTCTAAAGATAGAATTCCATTACCTGCAACCATATGACATGACTTCACAGCATCCAGTGTCAACACATAGATATATGTACCTCATCCTTTTCCTTTTGAGTCATCCTGCAGCAATTTTACTAGAATGAAGAACTTAATTCCCTTGACCTGATTCATCAGTAAGTCATCATATCCTAATCCCAGAATTCTACAAGATAGAATTCTCGATGAAACCTTTTGCTTTCTTTCTAGTCAGTGAGTCCAGAGAGGACTCCATTAGAAAAATGTCGGCACTTGTTTCCATAATGATTATTGAATGATGATCCTTGATCTTGATGACTTCCTTCCATCAATGATGTTACCAGTGAGGTTTCCAGGAGCTACTTCTTCAAGTGCTCCTTCCATGCTTCTATCATGATGTTATTAATATACATTGCTTTCTATCATACTATTTTACAACCAACAGAAATCACTTAAAGTGGAAGACGATCTCAATCATAATAGATATTTTTTGCTTCTTCTTTCTTAGATTTATTTTCATCAGGTTCTTCCCTTTCATCTGAGACATGGGTTTCTTCCTTTTTCCTCTTGTCCTTTCTAGATTTAGGACAATCCCTTTTGTAATGCCCAAAATCATTACATCCAAAGCATCAAGCTTTGTCCATAGTTCTTCTTTTATTTTGAGGACCAAATTTACCGAATCTTCCTTTCTTCCTGGACATGACTGCAAAGGCTTGATTCCTTTCTTCTATCTTACATAGATCCAGGAATGGCATTGCTTCTTCTTTCCCATCTATGCTTGAAGTGAAAATTTCCCATTCTTTAGGTAGAGATATTTGTACCATAGTGAGTATTTCTCCATCAGATATTACTTCTCCCAGTTTCTGTAGTTGAACTCGTATTGCGAAAATCTCCATCATATATGGAATTATTCCTTCCTCTCTTGACATTTTCAATTTGTATAATTTTTTTCTCAGGGATATTATTTCCCCTGCAAAACCTTTCGAGAATAGCTCCACCAATTTGTCATATATTTCTTTAGAGGATTCTCGATTTGATACATAGAGAATGAGAGAGTCCTTTATGGATTCTATAAGAATCCTTCAGGCTCTTATGTCTCCCTTCATGTATTTGATATATGCTAGAATGTTTTCTTTTGAAGGTTGAATTGAAGATCCTTTGATGTAGACCATAACTTCCTTTTCAATTAGATTCAAATATGTACTCTTCCTCTGTGGACTAAAGTTTGATGACCCAACCAATTTGTTGCTCTCTTTACAATACATCATTTTGACAGATTTAGATAAGGTCATAGATAATTGATTGAGTAGGGTGATTTCCTCCTCCTAGCAGCTTCCTTGATGAAGATGAATTTAGGAACTCCTTCTTAGATTGAGTTCTCCAATGTAGATGTCTTCAAAGGTGATGGATATTGTTGAATGGTACTTGATGATGTATCTTCAAACAATGTCTTCAATATAAATCTTTGATGACAAAGATTATCTTCTTGATGAGTGAATCCTTTGAAAGAGATTAAAGGTCTTCTTGAAACGACTTGAGAATCTTCCTTGAAAACTGAATTGACCTTTCAATGTAGACTTTGATTCTTGCTTCTTTGAGTGTCTCTTTGTCAAGTAGCCCTCGTCTTCAGCATCGTAGGGCTTGGTTTAATTCAAATTCTTTTCTTGATAATTAATTGTGAGCTTACTTCTTTTACTTATGTCTTCTCTTCTTAGCTTATTATGTCTTTCATCAAGTTAATTGCAAAAACACACGAGACACAAATTTAGGCTCTTCAAGCCAGGGCTAAAACCTCTACCTCTTGGAAAGGAAAACCCACAAGAAATTCTTCTTATAGACTTTCAGTTGACAAGTACCATGACCATGACTCAGACCCTTGACCTATGTATGCCTTCAAGACCTTGTCACTGCTTCTTGAATGACGCCTTGAGCTGATCCTTCTTTCCTGCACCGATTTGCACATTTTAGCGCCAAGACTAGAGATCTCGGTCTTTGCTTGTATTCTTCCTTCTCCGGTTATATGAGCTCCTTTCTTGACATCAGGACTGTATCATAGACTATCTTACCTTATGCTTTATCCTTGTTGACTGTACACACTTATCTTGTTTCCTTTTCTAGTACTCAACATAGTACTGTTCTTGCACTTCAACACAATCCCTTCTCCATATTAGATACAGACCTATCCTCACACTTATTGCATTCCAAATTCCGCACTATAATCCTTCTCCACACTTGAACGCACTTTAACACAGCCCTTGTTCACTGTTGAACGCAGTCTTATATCCGCACTAAGACACAGTCCTATTCACACTTGAGTGCAGTCCTATATCCGCAATCTCCTTCATACTACAACATTGCCCTTACATCACACTTCTTGTTGATCTGTATATCTGAATAGATCTCAGACCTCTCCTCACATTTCTACCTTAGACCGATCCAAAGTTTTGTTTTCAAATGAGCCGCAAACAGGTTCTTATATATATATATATATATATATATATATATATATATATATATATATATATATATATATATATATCTCCTTCTGGGCCGACATGAAGAGCTACTTCTGAGCCGACTTGTGCAGGGGTATGGAAGCCGACTTGTTCATTATACATAGGCGGACTTGAGGGGGCACTTCAATGCTGATCTTGAGCTATATTCTGAGCCATGACTTCAAGGCTTATGCGACAAGGTCTTTAGGCATATAAGTTTGATTTGGCTCTTCATATACATGACTCTTTAATTAGTACATTTATGACCAGATGACAAATCCCTAAAAGACATCAAGAAGAAGTCTTTGTCTTTTGACCTATAATAAACCTTGCTCATGAAACCCATGAAGCAAACATACCAGAAATATATTTTATTATCTTCATCTTCTTCATTACATAAATAAATAATTACATAGTCAATATGAAGATCGAACCTAGTTACACTTTCCAACAGGATAAAAACAAGACACATGAAGATGTAGAAATGTACCACCGTTGGTTCTAAGCCTATCAACAACTCCTCAAGGGTCTTGTCCCCCACAACTTTGCAAGAACTCATATTTTGAATGTAGACTGTAATGTTACATGCTTCTACCCACATGAACTGAGGAAGATCCCGATTATCAATCATGTCTTTTGCAGCCTCCACGACGGCCCTATTTCCTCTTACCAACCCCTTTATGTTGTAGCTTGTAAGGAACTTTCAACGCTTTCGTTATACCTACCTCTCCACAAAAATCCTTTAACTCATTAGACGTATACTCGACCCCATTACCTGATCTGACAATGACCCTATTTTTCCTCTTACCAACCCCATTATGTTGTAGCTTGTAAGGAACTTTCAACGCCTTCATTATATCTACCTCTCCCCAAAAATCCTTTAACTCATTAGAGGTATACTCAACCCCACTACCCGTTACATCTACATCTCACCAAAAATCCTTTAACTCATTAGAGGTATACTCAACCCCATTACCCGATCTGAGTTCTTTGACCATCCTCCCTATCTAGTTCTCTACAAGAGCTTTGAACTCTTGAAACTTACCTACGACCTCATCCTTGGTCTTCATGAAGCAGATCCATGTCCTTCTAGAACAATCATCTATAAAGGTCGCATCATAATTGTAACCACTCAAGGACCTCACTGACACAGAACCACACATATCTTAATGCAATAGATACAACAACTCCTTGGACCTAGAATCCCTGCTCAGAAATGATGTCTTGGCATACTTTCCCAAAGCACACCCTTTACATGCATCCTGTCGCTCCAAACTAAACTATGGAACACCAATGACAATCTCCCATAATATAAGTAGAGATTTGTGATGCAAATGTCCCATCCTCATGTGCCACGACTCGCACAAGTTTTCGTTGTCATGCACTAATGCTCACATCGGTTGACCCCTCAAAGGCTCAACATATATAGATTCCCTTCTCTTCTTCCAATCACTAGCTTGTGCTTGAACTAGAATCCCTCAACCTAACAAGTACTTTTCCAACATAGTTGAAAATATCATGCCCCTTGTCCTCCATGCTGAGATTGCTAGAAGATTTTTGGTCAACCCTGGTACAAATAAAACTTCAGTCACCTCCAAAGTTTCTCCTAACTCTAACCGAAGTTGGATGCTACCAATCTCGATTCCCCTCTACTACAAACCTAGTATCATTGCCAAGCTCCACATGTAGCTTTGAGTCTGTGTTATGAATATAATTCATAACAAATAGAATAAATACAAATAAATGTAAATAATAAATAATCAAAATGATGATTATTTAATAGTCATTAGATACCTGAAAGGGCCCAATCGTGAAAGGACATGTGCCGAGTATATATATGGGTCCTCATTGTAACATTCAATCATCACTTGTACATTTATATATATTTATAAAATATTAATTACAAATGCATTTGTGTATTTTACAATTAACGTCAACAAGCTATAAGTTTTGTTGCTCCAGTGGTATCAGAGCCATGCCACACAATATAATCATGCGAGTCCTTGAACGTTGTTCACCACACAATATGCCATTAAGTTTTCGCCCTAAATACGTTGAGCAATGAGTAGTTTAGTAAAATTCAAAAAAAACTTCAGCAATGGGAAGAATCATATGCAGAAGTTAAAACACCTAAAAAGGAAATCAATAATAAGGGAGATGATAGCGACAATGAAGAAACGAAACAAGGTGAAGCAAAAGAAGAAGATTTTGATCAGAATGGTAATGAAAATGAAGATGTAATAGACAATGATGAATATGAAAATGATATCAATCAAGATGAGGATTCCGATGAAGCTAATATAGATCAAGATGAGGTTCGAGATGAAGTTGGACTTGATGTGGACGAAACTAGAAGATGAACAATATCATAACAATGAGGAAGAAAACAATGATGTTGTGACTACTCCACCTAGTAAGGATCCGCTGGAAAATGGTAGAATGTTTCGTGTAGATGGCCATGAAAATATTGAAGAGCCAACCACACAAGAAATTGTGCAAACAACTTCCATCAAAAACTTGGATGGAGAGAACAGAGATGTAAGCAACTTTGATGAAGCCCTCATTGAAACCTCAGAGATACAGGAGGATTCTGAAAATACCAATTTCGAAAGGAAATCTGTTGAAAATGCAGAAAAAAGTAGTTTCTCTCCTGAAAAAGAGCATACAAGTCAAAGAGCTCGTAGCAGAACAGGAAACTCTAGATCTGAATTTAAAGAAGAATTTTGGTACGCAAGGTCATTAATAACCCAGCTGTTAAAATAAAGCAAATAATTAGTTCTCTTCACTGGGCATTCAAGCAGGCCTAGTTATGTGCCAAGTCCTCGTGAATTAACTTCCCTTATTTCAATCATGCATAATAAAGGCAGGATTAAGTTGGAGTTGTTCAGAAGTTTAATTGAAGAGACCACAAAAAACAATGAAAGATTTGTTGATAATTCTAGGTTGAATACTCTGATTCAATATATGGGTTATTCTGAGAGACACAGAGAGATTACTAAGGAAGAATATGTGTCCTTCTACAAGAATCTCACTAATAACTGGGAAGACCATTTAGCCTTGACCATGAAGGATTTCTCTATGGAGGATCCATTGGAGTTCAAGGCTATTCCCTTTGTTCCCAAAAGGGTTCTGTTCGACAATTGTGAGGAACTTATTCCTGAATACCTAGATTTTGTGAAAGGTGTGGTAGACTTTGATGATTTTCCCCTCAATATCTCCAAGGAGATGCTGCAACGGAACAAGATTCTGAAGGTGATCAGAGAGAATTTGGTTAAAAAGAGTACTGAAATGTTTAACGATATTGCCAAAAAGAACTATGACGAGTTCTGTGAGACGTTTTCAAAAATCTTAAAATTGGGCGATATGGTTTACAGGAAAGAAGAACAACGAATAGATGCAAATAAGGGTGAAAAGAATGGGTGAACCTGCAATAGGCGCATAGTCAAAGGACTCTGTTATGAATATAATTCATAATAAAATAATAATAAATATAAATGTAAATGTAATTAAAAATAATAATTCATTAACTAATGATTAGTTAGTTAGTGATGAATAGGCATGTCTTAGAGACATAGCCATTCGTGAAAGGGCACCTGCCTAGGGTATATAAGCAGGCCCTCATTCTCATTTGTAATCTGCCTATCATCAATTCTTTATATAATATACAATTTACACTTATTGTCCTACAATGGATGTGTTTGTCTACGAAGTATTTTAATATTTCCTCTGCGTATACGACTAGTGGTCGCTACATTGGTATCAGAGCCATGTTGGCTAATCCCGGCGTTTGGCCATCAACTCTTTGTCAACCTTGTTGCCATCACAATTGAAGCATTCACTACACTAAATTTTGGAGTTTCTCCATTTCGCTAGGCCTTTGGCCATTTAAAAAAAAAAGAGAGAGAGAGAAGGAAAGTTAAAAAAAAAGGGAAATAAATCAGAAGGAAAAAAAAAATAAAGAAAATAGTTCCAAAAGAAAATAAAATAAAAATACAAACAAAAAAGGGTTCTACATTATTGATAAAAAGTGCAAGATAAAAAAACTATACGTAAGAGAAGGAAGAGTAGATAAGATTATTTTGAATCTTCATTAAGTGGTTTACAAGCTCGTGGTTTTAGAAATCCATGGTAATTGCCCATGGTATTGTCAAGGTAAAATAAGAACAAACGGAATACAAAACCTCTTTTATGTGAATGGTAAGTTTTACATTTTACGTGGAGAAAATTAACGGAGTCAAAGGCACATAAGTGGACATATATTTTATATTATACCCCAAAGAGGTGAATAGCCATGTTTCACTAGGGATGTAACTTTTCAAAAAAAATTATTATTAAAAAAAAGAGTTAAAAAAACAATTGTTGAAAAAAAATATTATAAATAAAAATAAATAAATAAAACTAGAATTTACTTAGTCAAAGAACTCATCACTAAAGGAAGCTTATATTTAAGGTTATATAAAGGCAGTATTATAAGGAATAGGGATATTTTATTAAAAGGCGTTGGGAATATAATCTTTTATAAAGAAAAAAGATGATTAAAGTTACAAAAAAAAATTATCAAGTTAAGTTATCAAGTCAAGGAAAATGGAGCCTAATTCGAAAATAATGAAGGGAGAAAAGACAAGTTCCACACAAGAATCATTATTTTGGACTAAATGCCCAACTTGTCTAAACATAATTGGATATACATATATTCAAAAAAAGTGCACTTTAATATGTCCGAGGTGTGGAAGATTATTTAGTACAGAAGAACATCAAGACAATGAGCAGATGCAAATAAAACAATTAAAGGAAGAAATCACAAAACTTCGACAAAAGAACGAAACATCATAAAAGAAATATAAATATCTCGAAGATCAGTTTCATGAAAAATCAACGGAAAGCAACGAAAAAATTTGGCAATTAAGGGACCACAATGAGAAATTACTTTCACAGATAAAAAAGTCCAAGGTCAAGAAACAAAGACTAAAACAAGAAAAAGAAAGTTCTGATAAGGAACTGAAGGAGAATCTATCAAAAAAAGAAAAAAGAAAATTTGTGCCTAAAAACCCTTAATAAAAAATTATTAGAGAAAATAAAAAATTTAAAAGATAAAGAGGATAATACTAAGGACAAAGTCAACAATTCAGAAAATGGTGAACATTCACGTCTACGGAATCATAACCAAGCCTTACACAAATAAAGGAGCTTAAAAGTGACAAGAAATCACTAAATGACAAGTTAGAACAACTTCAAGAAGTAGTATTGAAGTCTCCAATTGTCTCAATCCAAGTTGAAGATAAGGAAACGAATACTGATCGAGTCAAAATTGTAACTCAAGCAGAGGATAAACCTACTAAAGTGAAGACATATTCAGAAATTGCAGTTCAAACGATGGGCATTCCAAATGAAGATTCAATCGTCAACTCAACAACAACAATGCCTAAAGGAAATCAGGAAACAACCACTAACATGATAAGGGAAATTCCAACTAGAAGAACTATTTATCAACATCTGAATCACAAGAGCAGACTTTCTAATCAAGTTACGTACCAGTATCATTCAAAAAATAAACAACAAATTCATGTTCCTAGGGATACTGAAGCTTGCAGAATCCAGTGATACGACAACTATTCACCACACATCTCCAAAGATCAGAAGATACCCCAAAAGATCAATCTAGGATGGTCTGATCCGTTCTCAGTACGACAGTTTGTCTATCACTCAGAGTATCATATCGTCTCATATTGACAAAGATGAAAGTAGAGTGACGAGAATATGTTCTTAAGGAAGCTTTGAGGACAAAGCTTCTTAAAGGGAGAGGTTATGTTATGAATATAATTAATAATAAAATAATAATAAATATAAATGTAAATGTAATAATAAATAATAATTCATTAACTAATGATTAGTTAGTGATGAACAAGCATGTCTTAGAGACATAGCCATTCGTGAAAGGGCACCTGCCTAGGGTATATAAGCAGGCCCTCATTCTCATTTGTAATCATCCTATCATCAATTATTTTTATAATATACAATTTACACTCACTGTCCTACAATGGATGTGTTTGTCTATGAAGTAATTTAATATTTCCGCTGCGTATACCACTAGTGGTCGCTACAGACTCAGGAATATTGGTAACACTTGCTTCCTCAATTCCATTATGCAAAATTTGCTTGCAGTAGATTTGTTTTGTGGACATTTCATGAAACCTGCATCAGAAAGTTGTATGTTGAAACAAGTACAGAGGGATCGAAGCAAGGAGATGATGTTGACAATATCTTGGACGCATCTTCTTGGATTGCTGCACGAATTTCTCTGTAAGGTGCCTCGGTGCTCGTTCATTGCAATGATGGTTCGGATAGAACTACGCAGGCGGTTTCATTAGCAGGGCTTTTGCTTGATCCGTACTATCGGACCTTTGCGAGTTTCCAAGCACTTATTGAAAAGGATTGGCTTGCATTTGGGCATCCATTTGCAAATCATCTAGGGATGCCAACATTGAATATGTCTCGTGCAATGTCATATGCTGCCAATACTAATCCAATTTACAGCCCCATTTTTTACAGTGGGTCGATTGCATGGCGCAGATATTGAGCATGTACCAGCGCGCTTTTGAATTCTCTTTGGATTATTTCATTGAAATTGTCGATTGCATCGGTTCAGTAACTTTTTGTGCAACACTGAAAAGAAGAGGTAACAGGCTGGAGTTCCAGATTCCTCTGGGTGCATGTGTGTTTACTTGGCACAGCTTCGGAATTCCTATGTAGAAAACAATATTCACGAGCATTGTAACATTTTGTATAGTCCTTATGAGAACCATAGACATCTCTTGCCTCCAGCAGCAGGCTTAACACTGACTCTCTAGTTTCGCTTCCATTTACAGTGGGTTGCTCCATTGGAATCACGGTCTGGTTCAAAAATTTAAGTGCAGCGTTTAATAGAGCTTCAAGACAAAAGAGATTGCAGAAGAGAAATTAAAATCATTCACTGAAGACGACGAGTTCTTTTTTGACATCCAACTCGCCAGTCTCCAACTTTTCAGAGAGTTGTTGTTGTCTTCGACCGAGGAAACTTTGCGCACTCTCCTAACGCTGGACAACAACACGCGCCGAGGGTTTCACGACCCCATCCAGCAGCAGCCACCACTGAATTCTAGAAGCGTTAGTGTGGTTGACTGCAATTGGGAATATATGAATGTTAATGAACATGCAATAGTTCTTCTTCATGAACCCACTTTGAGTAAAAGTGATGCAGTACATCTTTGTGGTTTGAAAGAGGGCTTACAAACTGCATCAAAGAATTGCATTGTCACAAACTCGGTGACGCTTTAAAGCCTCATTTGGTCGATTCTTACCCCGGGTTTAGATACAAAGGCATGTGGGTCGTTGAAATCAATGGAAAGTCGATCCCTAATCTCAAAACATCTAAAAATATTACAGAGAAATTGGAAGATGAAGAATTTGTTCGTATCAAATCTCTAAAGTTGAATGGTCAACTTTTGCACTGTCACCAATGCCTTCCAACACGCCTGACTGCGACAATTTCCGCTACACGTTGTTCCTATGTGGGCACTGAATAATATATACGTTTGACATCTTATATAACATAATAAATTAATTATATAATAAAAGTACTACAATTAATTTAATTATTTTATATATATATATATATAAAGAGGTTTACCCTGGGTTCAAGACAGTGTTACCAACGAAGTATACATACGAAGGTACCATTGACGTCGAGTTACATAGCCTAAGATGATAAATGCAAAATGAAGAAAAGTGTCAGCAATGTAGCCTCATTTGGTTGATTCTTACCCCGGGTTTAGATACAAAGGCATGTGGGTCGTTGAAATCAATGGAAAGTCGATCCCTGGTCTCTGAACATTTAAAAATACTACAGTGAAATTGGAAGATGAAGAATTTGTTCGTATCAAATCTCTAAAGTTGAATGGCCAACTTTTGACTTGTCACCAACGCCTTCCGACACGCCTATCTGCGACAATTTCCGATGCGCATTGTTCCTGTCCGCCTCGACCCCGGACTCGTCGTGACTACGTGGGCACTGAATAGAGACTGGTCACTGCTCCGCTGGGTCACCCTTGTCGATAAATTAACCACCGCCAAACTTCGTGTCCCAATTCATCCTCGTTGTTAGCAAGAGTTAACAAGCGGTAAAAGGTGTGCCCCATCGGTCAAGAAAACATGGACGTCACTTTGTGCTTGCAAGAAAAAAAACCTATATGAAATATGGTCCTAATAATATATAGGTCCAACATCTTATATAACATAATATATTAATTATATAATTAAAGTACTACATTTAATTTAATTATTTAAAATATATATATATATATATATAAAAGGCTTACCCTAGGTTCAAGACAGTGTTACCAACGAAGTATACATAAGAAGGTACCAGTGACATCAAATTACATAAGCCGAGAAGATAAATGCAAAATAAAGAAAATTGTCAGCAATATAGCTTTAAGGACAAATCTTTTGAAGGGACAATGTTATGAATATAATTCATACCAAATAGAATAAATACAAATAACTGTAAATAAAAAATAATCAAAATGATGATTATTTAATAGTCATTAGTTAACTGAAAAGGCATGTCTAAAAGACATGCCCAATCGTGACAGGACACGTGCCGAGTACATATATGGGTCCTCATTGTAACATTCTGTCATCACTTGTACATTTATATATATATATATATATATATATATTACTTACAAATACATTTGTGTATTTTACAATTAAAGTCAACAGGTTAAATTTTGTTGCTCCAGTTTGGCTTTGATATGTTGGTGAATAGATCATGTGATTCAGCCATATGAAGAGAAGCACCATTGTCCTAAAGTAAAACAAATCTTCCATTCTTTCTTGATCTTATTCAAATTGATTTTAGGTCAACGATAATTGAATATTTTATAACCTATTCTTTTTTTAGCAATTGTGCCAAAAAGTCAAGACACGAGTGAGAAATCTCTCTCAAGTAAACTCAGCCACCTATGTGCCAACTGATAAAGCTACCTATGTCCTCCCTTGCCCTTCTTGTTTGGACATTGAAAAGCATAGTGGCCAAATTTGTGACATGCAAAGCACTAGAATTTGCTCATGTCCCTCTTCTTTCCAACTCCCGAGGTACATGTTGTTCCTTTGTAGACAATTCTAGGCTAAGGAATTGTGCCAAAGCATCTAAGTTTTTTATTTTAATTTTAATTGGATGACCAATGCTTTGAACTTTTAATAGATGCAAACCTTAAGTATTTTGAGAAAATAAAAGGGTTGATTCTTCATCCCTAACAGAATAAATCTTCAATTGATTTGAAAGGAAGAACTTAAGAAGATATATAATTTATTAAACATTCATACTAAGCATTTAATTCATCATATATAGAGCAGATGCGCACAGAAAACTTCTATATCCAAACAAAACACATTCAAAAGATGACAAAAGGCAACAATTAAAAGGTCTAAAGGAGCTATCTCAGACAGATTGTCTAATAAACTAATCACTGTAAATAATTATAACTTTGCAAGGGATTTCAGAGATATTGGTACTCAATCTATTCTTACCCAGAATCTCATATTTTACTTTGAACATGTGCAGAAAAACAAAATTGAATAGCTGGAATAACTCACAGAGATACACAAGTTGTTTCAAAACAAATCAAGAATCCTTCTATTATATTCAAAAATAGCTTAAAAGTTTACAATCATATCAAGGTTCATCACAAGGGTTCAACCCTTTGTCCTTCAAATTACAAAATACTAGAGTTTTATTCAAAATATCTAGGCTTTGAATCAAAATTTATTACAAAATACTTATAGAGTTTTTCATTCAAAATATCTGGACTTTGAATCAAAATTTATTACAAAATATATCATCCAAACTAATTTGGATTTTTACAAAAATAGAACCAAAAAATAGGAAATTTGAACTGATTTGACATTTTGCACAGATTTCAAGGACTGTTGTTGATAATTGAAGCTGGAAATATGCTTTTATGTTTGTTGCTCCTGAAAATCTATTGTCTGCACCTGAAACTTGACATTCTGCTCCTGAAAATTTGTTGTCTTTTATTCGATGAGTTCACATAATTTTTCCCATCTCTTTTCATCATGAATAGAAAATTTTAGTAATTTTCTGTATGACTCATCCACTTCAGTATATTTCTCAAAAGTAAGCTTAGTTATGAACAGATGCTTAATTTCATGTTGAGTTAACAAATCATAACTTAAACCTTCAATGAAAGCCTTTCCAGTTATAACTCCTCTAATTTTAGCAAATTTAGCCTTATCCATTGCTATCTCATGTAATCTGTGTTGATAATCTTCCAGTGGAATTAATTTATCTCCTATACCTAGCAAACCTGGAAGTCCTTTCTGATGTAATGCATTGAATTTCTATGAAACTTTTTTATCTGAACTTCTAAATTCTGACACTTGTTTTCAAGTTGTAACATTAAATTTCTCTTAGTGAGCACCTTTCTTACCTCCAAGACAGCTTCAGTTCTGTCTTCAATGTCATATTCTTCAAGCTCTTCTTTTGTCTTGGAATTCAGAACCTTGATTAGCCTTGTTGCATCTCCTAGTTTGTGGTCGAGGTCTTCCTTTATTTCTTCTACCATCAAGACTCTCCTTGAATTAGCAGCTCAAAATGGTTGGAAAGTCCATCAAATGGATGTAAAATTTGTTTCTTGAATGGAGACCTATAAGAAAATATTTTTATGTCTCAACGAGACAAATTTGTTATGAAGGGACAAGAACACAAAGTATGTAAGCTTATCAAATCCTTGTATGGCCTCAAACAAGCACTGCGAGCCTAGTACAAGAAATTGATTGAGCATCTTCTTAAACTAAATTTCAAACACTATGATCTTGATGAAGCAACTTTATTTGTCAAGAAAGTTGGCAAAACTATTATATATCTTGTGGTGTATGTAGATGATCTATTGATGACAGGGTACAATGAAAATTACATAGCATCCATAAAGAAAGAATTGAGGAAAGGTTTTGAGATGACAAACTTGGGATATGTTCACTACTATTTGAGTATTTAAGTAACCCAACATCAGAAGTTTATATTCCTCTCTCAAAAGAAGTACATTGGAGATTTGTTGAACAAATTTGGCATTGTTGAATTCAGTGACACCCTCGTGGAAATACCTATTTGAGCTACAAATACTAACAAGAAATTTTTCTCCTCATTTGACATCTAGCCAGCAGCTCTATGATGATCTCCAAATAACATCATCCTAGAGTTCTACAACTATTTATTCGGTTAGTTTTCTCGCCCATCTAGCATTTTTCTTGAAGGAAGGTCGGTCATCTATCAGAGGGTACTCTAACGATTATAGCAATCATGTGCTTTCATTTATGTTATGGGCATATTAATATGAATCATCGGACAAACTAGATTATTCACCACTTTCGATTATATCTTTGTTCCCTCACTTCACCTAGGAGTGAGGGTTTTTTACTCTAGTCCAATGGGACCTACTTTAAGGCCTTATGTTTTAGGAAGGGCACTACTGAGGAAGCACCGATTGATATAGCATGTCTAGGGTAATCCATACTTACCACTTTCCATCTCTGCGAATTATCCATCTTCATTTTCTGGGTTGATAGTCATTGGTCATTGCAATTGGCACCCTATATCCACATATCGTTGAGTCAGGGCCCGAAAACTTGGTCCCAAAGGTTGACACAACTAAATGAACAATAAAAGTATATAAACCCAGAATGGAAAGATGTAAAAAGCAAAAGGTTGTTGGGGCTTATTTAGCATGTGGACAAAATCCTAGCATGAAGACCCCACTCATTAGCCATCACCCACTTCCCCAAGCATTCAACGCTTCGACTAAAATAAAGGAAATCTTGAATGTCCCAACCCTGATGAGTGGGAAACCGCCAAATCTTAAAGCACTATTGGAAAAATGTATAGTAAGCGTGGCTCCAATGTTATGCACCAAATAAAGATTAGTCACTAAACTAAAAGATGAACCAAATAAAGATAAGTCATTAAGCAAGACGATGAAAGGGGTCACTCATGCCACCATGATTGCTCCCTCCTAACATCCTTATGCATGGGATGTTGGACCCCAAATTTCATATGTAGAAAATAGAATTTCATATCCTATTCAAAATTCAGCAGACTTAACAATTTTCAGGAATTCAGGATGAATGGGATTGTGGCATTTCATTAGATTATATCATGTATGAGGGTATGTGATTAGCATTTAATCAAGAGCACCAAGCCCTATATGTACCCTAGTGTTGGTAGTGTTAATTGTTGAACTCCTTTGTCATGCCCTTAGCAAAAAATTACCTTTCAATCAAGTCAAAATCATCGATAAAGCATGTTAAGTTTTTTCTACCATATTTTAAGGCCTGGATTAGGTAGCTTGATCAAAAATGGCCAATGTTGACTAATATCCCTAGACAATCAAGGTAGAGGCAAAGGCTAGACAAGAGGAGAACCTAGATTCTAGATGGTTGATGCTCGAATAATTAATCATTAATGTGCAATGGATGCCATATCTATCTTGATTTATGTACAAATATGCATGCTTCCATATCTTCTGCAACTAATTTGGTATTTTGGATCTTTTTTTAATATAAATGCAAAAAAAAAAAAAATATATATATATATATATATATATATATAGTAGACGCTTCGCTTCCTAGATTTTTTGGAAATGACACTTCAGCGTCCCTACTTCATGCAATATTGATCATGACCCTACTAAAAATGTACTTTCACTCAAACACAATCTTAACTTGACATGCTACGTTTTTTCTATCTTATGTTAATGCTTGATATTAATGACAAAGATCCCAAGATAGGCAATGATTGTGATGATATGTAGGTATTTGTTGTAGCATAATTTTTTTGGATGTTAGAGGCCATCTACAGCCTATTTGTTGATGTATTTTCGGTTCAGAGATGGATTGCACTCGATATTATTTGTGAACCTATGGTTGATGAAGATTATAACTACTAGATGAATGATTTTATATGGTTTAACCCATGTTTTATGTTTTTATCACTAATTCATCGTTCTACATGCTTTTGTTGACATATTTGCATCAAAATATATAAAAATATATATTATATAAAATTCACTCCCAAAATCGCTCCCAACCTAGGAGCTTTTGAAAATGTCACTCCCCACTCCCACTTTCGCTCCCGCTCCCAAGCAGCCATGGTTAGAAAACAAGGCTAGAACACCTTACATAGCTACAAAATTTAATACATGGATTGCTTAACTCCTCTTCAACACCTTCTAGTGAATACGTTGCCCCATTCTAAGATAAGATATGACCTTGTGGCTCCATCATTGCCCCTCCAAAGATGAGCATTGGGCTTTGAGAAACTTCCACATGCTTCTATAACTCTTGATGTGCCTCCAAATGTTGAAATTTTGAGCTGGAAAGCATGGGCATTGGACTATTTGATGACATGCCTAGATGGACCCAGTATGCCCCCAAGCTGGCCTTAACCCTATTTGATAGACAATGCCTTGTTTTGTAGCCCAAATGAAGATGGTTATCACCAAGATGACTTGGCAAGGCTAGAACATCATTCCTTGATGCCAATGCTTTCCTTGGTGCCACGTCACTCCTATGAGCTTTGTTGGGGTGAGGTAGGCCTCTTTTTGTATGACGTCATGGTGATGGAGATGCCTTTTGGAGATGTACACATGCACTTTGAGGTTTTCTTGTGGTGAGGAGCTCTCTTGGACCATTGCCTCGTTAACTTGATACATTATTGACCATTTTGGAGAATAGAATCATGATGGAAATCAATTTTTCCCACATGTGGGTTATTCTTGGCATATTATTATGTTTTAGAGCTACCTCAAGGTCAGCTTGGGAAATTTGACCTAGTTGAATGCTCAAGTAAACTTGTTTTAGTCCTTTTGCTTGTAAAATTGGTGAAATGAGACTCGGTTACCCTCATATTAATAGAAGGTCGTCTCACTCACTTATTCATCATCATCATCATCATTAATTACACTTCCATCTCTTTAGAATTACGCACTAGCTATTGGTCTCTTTTCTATTTGAATGCAATGTAGTTTTATGGAGCAAATTGGCTTTTGATGAGTAATCTTGTATGAGGAGACTTCTTTGGGATTAATTGAAGAGATTCCTGTGGAATGTTGTCAGTTAATTTGTTGATCTTCTTCCTTTTTTAGCGTGCTATATTTATGTGAATCAAGGTTTCCATGTGTGCAATGTCAAAATTGCGATATTTTTCTTGAAATCTTAATTCTTAATGGTAAGTAATTTTGCTTTCATTGAATCCTTCAAGTGAACTTCGATATATGCATCTCTTGAATTTAAAATCACCCATCTAAGGAAGTCACAAGGGTTTCTAAGTATAGATTTTTGTTGTCTCAACCTCTTAATCAAGGTTGTCTTCATAGAATTTGCCCCAAAAGACTCCACTATCGAATTAGATCAAGGCACTAATGTTGATCAACCCCTTATTTATACATATTCTTTGTCTCCTCTCTAATTTCTAGGTATTGAGGGTTAGGGTTAGGGTTCTTTATAAAATTGTATTCAATGATAATTTTACTTGATGTGTCATTGTCCTCTTGATGGGAATTGCATTAAATAACGTGAAAAAAAAGGGAAAATATAGCATTAATTAGATGGTAGAACCCTTTAATGAGGGTTGACTTCATCTCTTTTTATTGTTTTTTTATGCATGTTTTAGCCATAAAGATTCACTTCCATACCCTAAACCTTCCATACCTAACTGATAGATTGATCCATGCTTCAAATATTATTGCCTCTAGTTGTTATATGGCACTACATTGAATTTCTCTCAATCCATAACTTAAAACAACTCCCTAACCTATCAAAGAGGTCTAAATAAAGAATACTTGAACCCTAGTAAAGATCATCCTAGCCTTCTAGGCTTTGCCACTACCTTTTCCCAATCATTAGACCTTTCATTACCTTCAATACTTCTTGTTGAGTATCCTTTAGGTGATCTTTATAGGTAAGCCTCCCTTATGGGATTTAATTCACCACTAAACAGCTAGAGAAAGGTCGTTGGGGTGATAGTAGTGACTGATCTTTTGTTGCCCTAAAATCTAGATTTTCAAGGTGGGCCTTTGCACTAGGCCTCCTAGATTTTGTTGTAACGATGCCCTAAAGGGTTATCAAGTGGGGATGGACGTCCTCTCTGAAGTGTTGGAAAAGTCTCAATCAATCCCTCAAGGGATAGCAGTTGTATCTCAGAGAAAACATGTAAAACATACCCTCAAAATCAAATGTGATCACCATCATACACTCTAATTGCCACTCCACTTGGGAGGTCATCCTTTGCCCCTAGTCCAGAGTGACATCCCCTGAGGTCCTTCCTGTTGAATTTCCATGATCCTAGGTCTAGGATAGAATCTTAGAATCTTTGACGTTGCCAAAACAAGAATCTCAACAAAGCTACTTTGCACAGCGGAACAATATAAAGCAGTAAATCACACATGTATAAGTATAGACAACTTTTTACAAAATATTGTACAAACATGTACAACAACACAATCTTCGTTATATTAAACCAACAGAATAATACAACAGTCTAGAGCTTCCTGTACAAGGGATAATGACCCTCAATTATCCAAAGTACAAGAATACACGATACACTAACAATCTCGATAAAACCTCTATGTTGTATCTCATCCTGTCAGTCCTTCGCTCTCGTTCTGCTCTCTAGCTACCCCTTAGTCCATTAAAGGACAACGCATAGAAACTCCAAGAAGGCTTCCACCTATCACTGCCACAAGGCACTTCGGCTTCAATGAACACGGGTTGATCCAATCTGCTCTTCTAGGCTTGCCAACACCTGAGCTCCAATCTCCCTTCTAGTCGCTTCTTTCGTCCATCAAAGAGCTACACATAGGCTCAACCACATCACCCAAACTTCAACGGTCAAACTCCCTTTATGATTGTTAGTCAAGGGTTGCTTTGGGTTGCCAACACGTTGCCCTCCACCGGTCCAATGGAACCCAATCCATTCACTGTAAGATTTGTGCCTTGTTGAGGTTTCCAACCACCCAAGTCAACCTCAACACATGGCTCCTACAGGTTGCAACAACATGTCATCCACCTAGCAAACACTACCAATCAAGAAGGGACTAATCATACCCTTTCTTGACCATGGGTTTTGTGCACTATATCTCTGAGATAACAATTCTGGTTAGGGATTTTCCACAGTCCCAAACATGTTGCAATCTCCTACGTAATGCTCCAAGTCTAGCCCCAAACAGCTTACCCAAATGAGGATGTTCCACTTCTCGGCCTCCTCAAACAAGGGTTGAACCCTGTTGTTACTTCAGAACAGCCTACGACCCATACCTGTAGCAACACAACTCCAAAAGTGCACTCACACTACCCAGATCTCCTCCTCACCCACTTGGCCCTCTCCCAAGTGGACTCGATTACCCTGTAAAGATTAAAAAAACCCTTAACGACTCCTTTCTTCCTCAGTGTGCTAGCTCCTTGATCTGCAGCCCAAAAACAGAGAAGACCTCCTTGGTTTGTTTGCACTTGGATTATGAATTAGTCTCCAACCTCACCTTCTATTTATACAAAATAGAAGGGTTTCATTAGGACATCCACATGGGCTTGACAACCTGTCAACAGGCCTTCCTCCACTAGGCCGACTTGTGCAAAACCCAACAATGACATTCAAAAATTATTATCTCATGATCTAGAGCTCTGATTTGAGTGATTCTCGATGCATTGGTTTTGTCTCAGCATCCTCTGTCACCTCAAATTTTCTCATGCTCGTCTTATTGTTTTGGCCCAACTCCTTTGGGTACAAAACCCCAACCATGGGTTCCAAGCCCACAAATGACTTTTGTGGTGCTTCACCCTCTAAAACCCAAACCCTAGGGCTTGGAGTACCTCCCAAGCTACTCAAAAATCAACACTTCCTTCATAAGAGGCATTGCTAGGAGGATTGAAGTAGCATGCCAAGGGTACTCCATAATTGACACCTTCCATATTTCCCAAGTATTAACATCTACTCTTTGGGTTGACTAAAATTTGTCATTGTGATTGGCACCTTATATCCTCATTTTTGAGTTAGGGTGCAAAAATTTTCCTAAGAGGTTGATGCAGCTAAAAGAATGACAAAAGCTTATGAAGCCACAACTAAAGAAGAAAAAAATGCAAAAGATGGTTGGGACTTAATAAGCATTTGGGCAAAATGTCTAGCATGAGCTCTAGAGTCTACCCTCTTGATTAGCCATCACCTTGTTCCTTAGCATTTAATGCTCTATCCACAAGGAACTCTTGAATGTCTCCACCCCAAGGAGCGAGAAACTACTAAATGTTTAATGGGTATTGGAAAAGCACAAAGCAATCTTGTTCTCCTAAGCTACAAAAGAAAAAAAGATTAATCATTAAAGTTAAAGGCGCAAGAGAGTGGTAGAAAAAGTAAGTCGAGGAAAGTAGTAGCTCATGTCTCCATGATTGCTCCCTCTTCTAATTATAGTACTCAAAGATGTTGGACCCCCTCTAGTCGATACCAACACCATCATTTTTCGCATGCACATATGGATTGATGGGTTTGCATGTGAAATGTCCTTCCCTTTAGAGGTTGGAAGCACCTAATAGGACTGAAAGCATAATTATCCCTAACACAAGTTTGGGAACTTACTCACAAATCCTGAGCTAGAAAGACATTGGAAGGAAAAGCTTGTGAAAACTATTCTTGGGCCCCTAACATTGAATATGGTTCACAATGATACTTTAATGGTTTTTGTCACTGATGATGTTGATCTCACTTGATGTTGAGGATATGTTTCAGGCATAGTTTTCAAAATCGCCCGTTCAAACTAGTCGGTCAGATGCCCAGCCAGGTCAAACCAGCCTGAAAACCCGGTTAAGGGAGTGCCTTCACCAATTTTCCCGGTCCGACAGGTGCTAACCGGCCGACTTAGGACAAAACCGACCGGTTTTTGGATAAAGCGGTCGGTTCCGTCCTAAACTGGTCAGTTAGTTGCCACGGCCGCAAAAGGGACCCAGACACGCTGCTTTGGCCGATTTAGGGTGGTTTTGGAGGAAAAATGAGGGTTGTTTCCCTCCAAAAACACTCTCCCCAATCCTTTATAAGCAAGGGTAGCCTCTCATTTGTCTCACACATCTTATTTGGAGATTTTGTAAGTTTAGTCATCTTGGAGGCTTGGAGTTGGAGTTGGAGCTATTTTGGAGATAGTTTGGAGCTGTCAGTAGAGTTTGCATCTTCAAGAGGAGGCTAAGGAAGCTAGATTGCATTTCCAAGTAAGGATTTTCACTTGAAAAATCCCTCATTTCACTGTTGTCCATGTATTAATTTTTTTTTTATGTGTTCAACTATGTTATTGCTATCAAATCTCTAGTCTTATGCTATCAAATTTTGTAGGCTACAATGTGCATTTTTTTTCCTAAATTTAGCTTTGGTTTTCCATTTATCTTAGCTGCAATTTTTGTTTTAAATGGCAGATTTCTTTGCAAATTTTAATTATTTCAAGTCAACATGGCTCCAAAAGTCAAGGACAGTGCATGGGCTCATTGTGATGTGATTGACGGAAAATTATATGCAAATTTTGTGAGAAACTTAGTGGAGGTGGAGGTATTCTCATATTGAAACAACACTTGGCTAGGATAAGAAGCCAAGCAAAGCCATGTGAAGCACCAAATGAAGTGCTAGGTTCTGTTAGGGCAAAATACCTTTCCAAGTTTGAAAATTTTAAGGAGAATAAGGCTTAGGAGAAGGCCATCCAAGGTGATATTGCAAGGAAGAGGAAATTAATAGAAGCCATGAAAGAGAGTGGGTATGATAATTATGAGGTTCAAGACTCCACTTCTATCCCATCCACCAATGACCCATTTCACTATGTTCCTCCTCTTGGCCAAAAGACAAAAGCAACAAAGAGACCAAACATCCAGAGTTATTTCTCATCCACTGCTAATCCCACAGCCACTTCCTCCCAGCCAAGTCGTCAACCCACTTTTGACCAAGTTGTCAACCCACTTTGGATCAACATTGGAAAAAACAATGCAAAGAAACTTCTTATCAATACATTGCTAGATGGTGGTATGATGCAAATATCCCATGTAATGTTGCTCACTCACCTTATTACCAAGCTATGTGGGACTTTGTTATAGCTGCAGGAAAGGGCTTCAAAGGCCCTAGTGTCCATGACTTAAGGGGAGATCTTTTGCAAAAAGAGGTTTCTTCCATTGATGAGTATTTGGCAGAGTATAGAGAGTCATGGCTCAAAACAGGTTGTTCCATCATGTCAGATGGATGGGTTTATCTTATCACTCATAGACTATTTCTCAAGTTGTTATATGCCATTGTATGATCTAAATCTGCATATCATAAAATCCATAACTTATAGAAACTTTCTTCTAAGTCATAAAGGTCTTGGGAAAGTGTACTTGAACTCTTCGAAACTCTGATCTCAACCTTTCAATGTTTGGCCAAGACCTTTCCCTCCAATCTTTAGACCTTGCATCACCTTTGAGCCCCTCATTAATTGAATACATTGTTGGTGATTTCTTTAAGGAAGCCTCCCACGTGGGTATAACATCCACCACTGAACAACTGGAGAAAAGTCACTGAGATGATAGTGGCAGCTGATCTCTTGTTGCCATAAGACCTAGGTATCCTAGTGAGGCTTTGCACTAGGCTTGCTATATTTTGCAATAACATGGACACCATTTCTTCAGGAAAATGAACATAATGTCTCAATGGAGGGTGATGTATGAGATGCCTATTATTGACTAAGAACCTGAGTGGTTGGAAGAGGAGAGGAGGAGCAACAACTAGCATGGAGGGCAAGAGAGGAGCAACAATAATAGGTTCAAGGGGGTAGAGCACTTTGACACCATGGAGGATATGTTGCGGCCTCAACACCACCTTCTACACAGATTGGTATACATACACCCAATAGTCATCATTATATGAATCAGAGGTGAAAAAATCAGCAAGGGAGAAGATCTTCTCAAAAACATCGGCAAAGATAGGCAAACCGCAGAAAACACTAAAAAATGCAAAATATATTCATTTTTTTAAATTGGGAAAAATTGGGGAAAATTGCAATTTTTTTGGTCAAAAAATTAGTTGGCTGAAAAAATGTGATTTTTCAGTGCATCACCGAAAAATCAGTGATTTTATCAGCACTAATACATCTGATGTGAGACCTTCAAATGGAAAATGACTTGATACCTTTTCCCATAAAAGGTGAAGATGGAATTGATAGTAGTTGCTAGATTTGTCATTGCAAATTACTCAAAGATAATAGACTACCAATACAAAATGACATATATATATATATATATATATATATATATATATATATATATATATATATATATATGATGTCATTTTGTATTGGTAGTCTAAAACGAGTCCTTGATAGGACAACTCAACTTTGATGTGTCATTTGGCATGCAAATTACTCAAAGATAATAGACTACCAATACAAAATGACATATATATATATATATGATGTCATTTTGTATTGGTAGTCTAAAACGAGTCCTTGATAGGACAACTCAACTTTGATGTGTCATTTGGCATGCACTACAACATATATATATATATTGGTGTCTTTTCCATATTCATGTGCCAATGTGCCTGACGTTGTTGTCGGTTTATACTTTGAGAAAAAAATGAATTTATTTGTATTTTTTAATGTTTCACACAAATTGCTAACTTTTGCCATTTTTTTTGGTCAACGATTCTTGTGTCCTGATTTCTTGTAGATGATTTCTGGTAGATGCCAACATCTTCAATATTTTGTCTTTTAAGTAGACAGGTTCCTCAACCAGTTGAAAATTTCTGTGGAGCAACCAAGAATCTTCATTAACCTTCTATTTTAGAACTTTCTAAAAACAATATTATGATAAGGTGCTGCTTAAATAGAACTTCTGACATCATATACTAACATGACTACATAGCATAGTATATTTATGAATTATTTTATGATAAAAAACTAACAAGAGGCCTTTCAAGTATATGCGACAAATGGTGATTGTTATTTGTTGATGTAATTTTTCTTGAAGTCTAATATAGATTAAACTATTAAAATTGGCTACCATATTGCACATTGAGATACTATATGATCTAAAGCTTCACCTTGAACTCTATGTTAATAGGCAAACATAAAGCAAAAAGAAGCATGTATAAAATTCCTCAAATGGAAACATCTTAAGAAACTCATCAGTTAGATTTCTCATGAACCAATTTAAAAAGTCAATAGTAGCAACAATGACAATAGAACTTACTCTTGGAAGATCCATGTTCAGATGCAATAAAACAACCAAACCAATAAACTCATTTAAACTTGATAAACACTAAGACGTTTCAATATGGGATTGAGGTCAGTCTAACTAGCCCAAACTGATCATAATTTGCATATTCTGAAAACAAAAACAATTTGAAGATTGAAATAGCAGCCGCTAACAAAAGGCATTGTACAATTAAAGAGAGAATCCATACAGGTAAAATAGATTATAAGGCATGGTACAATTTTTTAAAACGAAAACAATAAATAAAATCAAACATACCATGATCATCAGATGTGTGTTCTTTTTCTACAAGATCCGACACATATTCTGATCCAATAATATAACCATCCTTACTTAAACGAAGCTGCAAAAATATGCCCATAAATGGAGTTTAGACATTAAAGGTTGCTATGATATTTTACAACTGATTTGAATAACCACGAGAAAAGCAACCAAAGTTAATGGCTAGTTCATAATGTTCATCTAGACTATATACTTAGGCATATTAATAAAGTCACTTGTCCATGCATCAAGAATTTATGGACTTAGGGTTTATGTGATTTAAGGGTTCATACATGAAAGGACGTGTACCCTCTCCATTTCATTAATTCAAGAAGTATCCTTTCCAAAATTATCTCTTGTTTTCAGTTACTTTGTGTGTTGAGTTCCTTTCTTTCTAATATGGTGGTATCAAAGCCACAACGAGGGGAAGTCAAAGCAAGGAAGGCCTACGCACTGCCTAGATCACTGACGGACAAGGTACTGTTGTTTAATACACACTGAGAAACCTAAGGGGCTTTAGACAAGGAACAAGGTAAACTAAGTATAATTTTTTCTCAAGTCTTTTCAAGCAAGTTTATTTTTCTGAAAAAAAAGAGGGAAATGTGAGGTTCATACTTTCCATTTTAAAAGACAAGTTCTTTTTGCCTGATTTAAAGCTAGCTCTACTTAAAAAATTAGAAGTGGGAAGGAAAGAACAAGTTTCTCTAATATTTTTTCAGCAAATCTGAAGAATATCCAACAGATTTTCAGCAAATCTAAAGCATTTTCCAGTGGACTTCAAAAAAATAGCAAAATCTCCAGCAGATATTAGTGCTTTACGGCAGATCTATGAGATTTTCAGCTAGATCTGAAGCACATCTAAGCATTTCAGCAAATTTTAGAATTTTACAGCTACATCGGAAGTAGATTCAATCATTTTTCACAGTTCTGAGAGCAATTCAGCTAAGGTCTGTAGCAGATCTGAACATTTTTCTGAAAATCTGATAGTTCCTTCTGGCAGAACTGATGGAGATATGTGCATTTTCAGAATATCTTATGATTTTCTGTTAAAAAATAGCACAAGCATAAGAAAGACAAAATATGGCAGAAAAGCCTTAATGCTATCTTCAACACATTGAATTAATCTCATGATCTCAATTTATAGTACCTGACTTTGACTATTCTAGATCTAGATCTCATTGACAATCATCAATGGATTGTGACAACACCTCATCAATAGATAAGGTTTACAACTCAAATCAATGTAGTCCAGGACTTTGTTATTGAAGACTCACAGTCTAACATTCAACCCCTCAATCACAAGTCTGAATAATTGTATCATTAACAATAACTTGTATCATCTTCAATCTGAAACTGCTGAACTGAGCTTCGATGAAGATATGCCTAAGAACCCGTCAATATCCAGATGTTGAATAATTCAACTAGAAGCGAACAGTTGCCATGCATGAACATTCCCATTCTTCATATTATCATCCCAATAGTTGATTTGATGAAGATATGCCTAAGAAACCGTCAATATCCAGATGTTGAATAATTCAACTAGAAGCGAACAATTGCCATGCATGAACATTCCCATTCTTCTGATTATCATCCCAATAGTTGATTTGATGAAGATATGCCTAAGAAACCATCAATATCCAGATGTTGAATAATTCAACTAGAAGCAAACAGTTGCCATGCATGAACATTCCCATTCTTCTGATTATCAACTCAATAGTTGATTTGATTGATTTGCAGAGACTACTTGCTGTGCTAGAATTACCAAATGTTAATTTAATTTTATGACTATCAAAATTTTGAATCTTGAAGCCCTATCATTACTGATAACTGATATCCCACACTCAGGTGCAAAGTGAGAAGTTTGTTCAAGGGATCCAAGCTTGAGCTTTGGATTCTTTTGTTATTTAAGGGATCCAAGCTTGAGCTTTGAATTCTTTATATGTTGGTTTTGTTGGTTGACCATTAATCATCTTCACTTTGTTCCGTGGCTTTTGGTTTACTAGTAACCATCTTCCATAGATACTAGTGGTTTTTGGTTTACCACTAACCTTTCTCACAAGCTGCATTAGTCTTTTGTATTAGATCCTCTGTGTCAAAAATTGCATCAACCATTTGCATGAGGTTATTTGTTGCAGATGTTGCATCAATCATCTCATCAATTTGATTTTTTCCTCTCTTAATTTTATCTAAAGTGCATCAATCAATTGATGCTTCATAGTTATTTCACTTTAAAGATCAATAAGCCAATTATGCAATTCATGTTTATATTCTTGTAATTCGTTGGTTTCTTGAGATGAATTTTGTAAACGCTTTCCTACATTACCCATTTGTTATTATTCCCATGCTCATTTGCACTCAATCACTTGATTATATGCTTGATCTTGCAAATAATTTGTGCAATAGACCTGCATCAAATGTCAATCTGCACAGACCTGTGATATTCCTGCTTAGCAATTCTGCTAAGTAGAAATATTATTTTTTATCATTTTTCTACTATTACGATTTTGACTTAGGAGAAGGGGGTTTGGAGGCCCCGCGATTAGACTTAGGCATCTATGAGCCCCAAAACATTAGCCTGGGGCCAAATATTGCGGCATTAGTGGAGAATGGAGCCCATTTGGAGGAAACTACGGCCCACATGGAGTCTACATAGTCATTGGAGCAGAATGGAGGCTAGAGGTACGCATGGGGCCCACAGGAACATTGGAGGGACTTGGACAAAAATAGCCTGGGAGGCTTATTTGCATCATTCATTCATCTTTTCAGAAATTGTCTATTGACAGAGCACACTTGCGCAGTAAGCCAAGTCTTCATGTGTTGTTCAGCACACGGGTCTTTCCGAGTGGAGATCCCATCCTTTGCTTCGGTGGACCTTGAATTCCATCCCAAGGAAGGTGTTCCATCTTGGTCCAATTCAGTTCAGTAGCAGAGAGCCCATACCTCAACGCGGAGGCAATCACAGCAACGCAGAGGCTGCGCAGTCACTTGAGGGAGTCACTCCACGAGTTGAGGAGTGAAGGGAGATTTTGGAGGAAATTTGGTGGGAACACTTAGGAAGCCTTCTAACAAGGCATTTAGGCATTTTGGTGGCATCCAGCAGCAGATCTTCAGGAGCACCGAATTGCCCAGTGGCAGAGGCATCCAAGTCTGTGCTAGCAAATCCTACCGAGTATCGACAACTCATAGGGGCCCTAATGTTCTTAGTGAACACCCGTCCGGACGTATGTTTTGCAGTGAACACTTTGAGTCAACACATGGTTGATCCTCATAACATTCACTGCGTTGGTGCCAAGAATCTCTTGAGATATCTCCGGGGCACGATAGACCATGGGCTAAGATACATTGCAGCAAGTTTGAGACTCCATGGATACACTAATGTCGATTGGGCTGGCAGTGTGGTGGCTCGCAAGAGCACATCTGGATGTTGCTTCACACTTGGGTCTGCTTCGATATCTTGGATGAGCAAGAAGCAGAAGTCGGTGGCTTTGAGCACCGCTGAGGCCGAATACATTGCAGCGTGTATGCCGTATTGTGAAGCTATTTGGTTGTGAAATCTCTTCTATGAGTTGTTCGGGCATGTGCTAAATACCATCGTTATCCTTTGTGATAACCAGAGTGGGATTCATTTGTCAGAGAATCTCGTGTTCCACGATCGATCCAAGCATGTTGATATCAGGTACCATTTTATCCGAGATATGGTACAACGAGGCGTCATAAGGCTCGATCATATAGGAACTGATGAGCAGGTCGTGGATATTCTCACAAAGCCCTTAGGGAAGGTCAAGTTCCTAACCTTCCCCGAGAATCTTGGAATCGTGGAATGACCCTATTCGAAGGGTCATATTGGACGATGAGCTCTGCGAGCTCCAAGGGGGCTTTGCGGATAGCATCTTGGGGCTATAAGCAACCACAGGGCTAGGCTTGCCGAACCTTGTTGGTGTGCTTCCGCCCCACCGTGATGATATTGAGTTGGTTTACCTCTCTTTGATCTGTGCCCCGTATGCATCCTGCCCATGGAGTCCCAGACTGATGGGAAGTACCTCTCATCTTGGCCAATGAGGTGGGAAATGTGGAAAGAGACCAATAGCAAGATCGATTGACTCATCGGAGATTGTCGTACTCTCTATGTCTAGGATGGCACCTGTCCAACCACTTGATCTGGGATAAAGTCTAGTGAGGTTTCGAACCTCCAACTGACTTCGAGTCAGTTAAACTAACTTCGGGTTAGTATGAGACTCTTTTGAGTCTTATAGAGGTTTCGGACCTTTGAGCTGACTTTGAGTCAGTCGGGAGTAATGTCTATGTGACTCACCATTTGAAATAAAGAAGCCAACAAAGCAAGTTACGGCAGGATGACACACAGTGTTTGGATGGCACAGGTGGATGGAGTTCTCCCTAGTTGAGAGGGAGTGTTAATTTTGGGCAACTAGGTCCAAACTCCATGTTGCACTGCTCAGATGATGATGCCAATATTTTTATTGGATTCCTATTTCGGAGAGGTGCAAGATTGATATAAAGATCATCTTGATCAGATGAGCAGAACATTTATTTTGAATTTATTCCACTTGTGTGCAAGGTCGGCCAGAATTGTAATGTAGGCTTGGAGCCCCAACAAATGTGTCACACACCCTCACAGATGGATATAAATTGGACAAACTTGGAGGTCATTTCATCATCCACTCATCACACACTTCTTTCTTTTGTCTGATTGGTTCGATCATCATTTGGAGGCTTTTCTTCTCACGTGTGGAACGGCAGCTAGGGTTTTTTGTTCAGATCTGTCTAGGGTTTCAGCACAGGTTTGACTAGCGTTGACTTTGGTCAACACTTGGTCCATTTGACCTCAAACTCCACCAAAATTTCGAATTTTGAAGTTTGCATTCTTTGGCACAAAAATCGAGGCTAGATGTTGACCTTTGACCTGTTGCGTTGACTTTTTGTTGTTGTTGTTCTGCATTGACCATTAACTGGACAACATTGACTTTGGGTTGACTTTTGTGGAGCTGTCTTGAGGGTTGTGTGACACTTCTGGTTGGTTGACCGTGAGGAGACTTTGCTGGTTGAAGCATCATGTTCACCGTCGTAACGCACCACAACACATATATTTCACTGATCAAGTTAAGTGTATTTTTTGGCTTGTCTTCCATCGATCTATTGGTATGTTCTATCAGCAATTTACTTTCATGTTTATGTGATTGCTATTTGGTATCGGGTTTGAAGTAAAGTTGCATCAAGCATAGAACATCTTCAAAATTTTACAAGTTTTTTTTTGGGGTGGGGGGGGAATTAGGGTCTCAAGTCATCCAGCAATGCAGAATTACTCGGCCAACGCAGTTTTCTGGAGGAATGAACTTCTACAGCAGTTGGGCATTTTTGTATTGATCACCTGAGGCTTGTATCTTGCCTTGTGCAAGCCCAAGGTGCACTCCTTCCATTTCCCATTGTACTCCAGTCATTATATATAATAAAATTGGCCAATTTGGTGTTCTAGGCACAATTTTGTTTGTGTGTGTTCACTAAATAATTTTATGTGTTGAAATTATTGCAAGTCTTTGGTTATAACTGTAAATTTCTATTAGGAACATACACTTTGTTGGCATTCTTATTGAAAAAAAGGCAATTTTTTAACAAATCATAAACAACAAGGTAGAGGAAATTTGATCACCAAAAAATTGACATGCAATTGTTTTTTAATGGAAAACGTGATTAATATAGTATTTAATGGGATGCTTTCTATTTTAATTTGGGTAGGATAAAGTCATTTATAGCAAAGTTGGAAATTCAGATTTGAGCCAAAATTAGAATTTTCCTGAAAGAGACACTATCCTATTAGAATGGAACTGCAACAAAGGAGAATTTATTCTATTTCTTGTAATATCCTATCGTGAAGTCAGAATATGTCAAATGTTTCAAACATGAGTACGATAGAAGATGAAAAAAAACCAAAGAAATAAGAAATGTTCTGAGCAGCAAGCAAATATGTTTTATCGAACTTAATGGAGAGATATGTGTTGTCTCCAAAAATGCTTACTTCTTACATTCAAAGATCCCACTAGAGTACATTTTGGTATTCAAGCTACACAAATCATAAATTTATATTATTCAGTAGCTACAATGGATAAAATTTCAGTATGTAAATGGGGGGAAAATGTCAAAAACAGTCTCATGATGATTAAACCAATTCAATCAAGAAGCCTAGTTGTAATTAGCAAGTGAGGAACTCTTACTTTCCATATATTTGTGTCCAGATCTACTTCATGTTTGCCTGACATGTCAATTGCATCAACGCTCAAAACTGCAAATAACATTCATCAAGTTAATATCAAGCATTGTAGTATTACAATCTATTAAGATGATTCTATGTAAGTTATCAAGAGAGATCTGATTCAGGCGCTATCACCCAAGTACAGACTAAATAGAATTTTTTCATTCAAAAATCTATTTGACAAAGCATTATTAAGTTGTGGCAATTGTTACACATTGGAGCTATGCAAAAGGGCAAAAAATGCAAGGGTTCATGGAAAATTGCATGCATCAATAAACGTGGGAACAGTGCTGTCAATTAAATCAAATCCTAACCTGATCTAATTATTAATTGAGTTACCAAAAAACACAATCTTACTGCACACTATTCAAATTTAGAATGTATAAATGCAAATTCTAAGACATATTTAGTCGAGAAACATAGCAGAAATTTGCAACACTTTGATTTGCTTTGTCAAGTGGCTTGGAAGTCAAGCAACCATTTAAGAAATGAAATAGAAAAACAGCAGGCATTTGGAAAATATTGATGTCATGCCAAAACTAAATTAACAAGAGAGGGAGAGAGAGACAAAAAAAGCATAAGCAACCATCAGAATCCCATGGCATTATAAGGTAAATTAACCCCAGGAAACAGCAACTTATTGAACAATTATAGCACCAGAAAGGAATATGCGCATATTAAGACATCAGTTGTCAGATACAACCAAGGTGGAACCCAAAGGAATTCAGAGATAGCAAAGCCCCAATTAATATATGCAGAGTTAGACATCAAGCGAAAAGTTAAAATTATAAAAGACCAAACAGAATATCTTAAAAGAGAATAGAACAAAAAACATATAACATTTCGCAAAAGTTGGATTCAAATTCCTAATCCTAGGATAAAAAAGCAGCACTTCAAGTTACCAAAAAATAAGAATCAATGCCTTACATGCCAATCTGTTTAGGAATACCAGAAAAAAGAATTGACAAATGGTGACTATTAGCCTGCCTGTCAGCAAGGTTACATATACTTTTCAGTGCAGTATCCATCACCGTAGTAAGCCCAAGGTCACAAGTCAAAAGCCATGTAAAACCCATGTGAGGCCCTATATTAGGCATCCTAGAATTGTCTTTGTCATTGTGTCTGTATTCAATTGTTTGGTCAAACCATGTTGTGTCCCTTGAAGTTTCATGAAATGAACAAAGTTCGTACTTCTCGTTTAATACTCCAAAAGACTTGAAATATGAAAATATCCATTGAGGATACAAATATTATATATATTAAAATGTATGATAAATAATTATGATTTGAATGTTACAAATGAGGCCCGCTTATATACTAGGCAGATGCCTCTTCATGGAAGGTCATGTCCCATTTAGACATGCCTCTTCAACCTAATTACTAATTAACTAATCATTATTTATTGTTTACATTATTTATATCATTTTATTCATAACATTGTCTTCCTCCTCAAAAAGCTTTGTCCTCAAAGCTTGTTGATGAAAAAGGCTTGATTCTCGTTTCGGAATCTTCGTTGATACTAGACGATATAATCCCTGGAGTGATATAAAAAACTGTCGCACGGAGGAGGGATTAGACCATCCTAGATAAATCTTCTGTGGAGTCTTGTGGTGACTTGAAACTTGTGATGAATTGTTATCACATGAGTGGATTGCCCTAACATTAGTATTCTTCGTAATCAGTTTGTTGTTTCTGTTCTGAATACGTAGCTTGATTGAGTTGCCTACTCTCGTGACCCGGATGTCGATAGGGAACTTGTTTGGTTTGACTTTCCCTTATTAGGTGTGGCAATTTTTTTATTTTCTTCTGGCGAGGATGTTATTGAGTTGTTTACAGAACCTTCACTTGGAATGTTCATCGTCTGAACTGCAACATCTAAGTTTGTATTTTCTACAACTTGCTTGTCTTCTTCCTAAGTTGTGACATTTACTAGATCATGTATTTTTTAGTCAACCAATTCTTCAACCTTGTTTTAATCCCAATTCCTATCTGGTCCAAAATCCCTAGCCAATTCAAGATTTTTGCCTTTCCAGTTCCAGTCTGGTTCTGGTTATAATAACTTTAGTCCAAAGCCGCATTGGAAGAGTGAGCAAGTGACTATGCAACACAAATTTTAGCTCAAAATGAATAACATCCTAATGTTTTAAAAAACGGAATCGGTCAGCTACCAGGCCGAGGTAATGACTCGGTAATGACTCCGAATCGGTAATGACTCGGTCGACTCGGTTTTTGTAAAAAATACATTAAATATTAATTTTTTTATACAAAAACATAAATTTAAAGATTTTTATTCATGTTTCCAAACACAAAGCATTACAATATAAATAAGTCACAAAAGACAACATATGATCAAAGTAGGCTCATGAATATATCCATTATATCAAAATTGCACCTAGTGCACTGTCCAATACAGGATGATGATATAGAGATCAAAACAAAAAACATAACCAATGTCACAGGTGACTCCTTTCGACAAGACATCAACCCTCTAAAAGGCCTGTGGTAATTCAAAGCATATAAAGAACCGTGGATTAAATCTACAGTGTTAAGTTCTGTGACCTGATTGAAGAGGGTTTCATTGCTTTTTTCTTCAAATAATAAAGCATTTGCAATTGAGCCATAATAGCCTTCAGACCGAGTTATTAAGTTCCCTATCTACGTTGAGAATTTAACGTGGATCAATTCACGGCATCTTTGTACATTACTTTGAAGGCTTGATTCTAAGTATAAACAAGGTATTTCTGCCCCTCGTTTGAAGCAATTATGGAGGACTTCTTTGCTCAAGTAGAATTGAAGGGTATTTTTCTTCTGTTTCTCTTGACAGTGCATCCTTGTTATGAATTTGTTATTCTCATTGTTCCGAAGAAAGTTAAATCCCCTAATACAAAGAAAAATTCGGCATTTGACATTGTGGTCACTGGACTATGAGGACTTAAAAGGTGACTTCATTTACAACTAGAAGGGTGGTATCCTATCAATGATCGTGAGGAGGACTTGTCCTAGAATTAGAGGCACATCATTATAAAGGACAGTTCTAAGGCCCTCCATAATTTAAGGAAACCAAGATCTTGTATACATACGTTTGCAAGGTATGAATTTAAGGAAGACAATTAGCGGGCATCCTTTGTGATCTATATCAGTAAAATCAAGGAACCCTATTTTGTGTATAGAAGAAGAGGCTGAGTCCTTATCACTGTTACAGTCTCTCTCACACACACACACACAAGTATTATAAGCTAGTTCCATCGAAGCCGACTTGTAAATCAATAATTAATATATATTCATGTCTTTGAAGCATTCATAAAAGGTGCCTTGAAGTCAATGAAAATACAAAATGCAGTTATGAGAAGGGATGGTCTCTTTAGACATCAATTTGAAAATGATTTTGAAGAATAGTAAAAGCCCTCCATGATGTCATATTGTTGACTAAGCTGCGCATTATCTAGCAACTGATGTGATTTTAAGAAGGTTTAGTGGCAACCCTTCATGTGATTCTATTTTTGTCTAGCAGTTGAAGCAAAGGAAGTTCATCTAAGAAAAGTATGTAGCTCCTCTATGTTGGCACCTTTGGATAAAGATGATAGTGCCCTTGAAAGTCTAACAAATAGAAGAAGTGCAAGGCACTTTGAAGCAAATCCCTATAGCAACTTGTATGAACGTAAAATCAGAGGTATGGTCTCTCTCATAGTATGTGTAATGCATTTATTTATTTTTATTTGTTTTAAGGCTCTTTTGATGGAGGGTTTAATTTGAATAAGAACCCTAGATGGCTTATGGAAAACCCTAGCTCACATATGAAACCCTAATTTTTAGGGTTTGTGGATTCTAGGGTATTTAGATGAGGATGATGTTTTGAATTCCATCCTCCATTAGTGTATTAAAACCCTATATTGTATCTCATGCTTTTATGATCACATATTGTTCTTGGTCATTGTCACTAACATCATGTCATCAAGGTACATAGAGGGATTGGTGCTCTTGATTAAATACGAGTTCCATACCCTAATACATGACAAAATTCGATGGAAACATTGCAATAACCCAATCCTGAAATCCTAAAAAACTAAAAGTCTGCTGGATTTTGAATGAGATCTAAAATTCTACTTTCTCCATATGAAATCCAATGAGGTTGGAACCACTCACTTTCTCCATATGAAATCCAATGAGGTTGGAACCACTCTCAAACATCCTGAGTCATTTCATGGTAATGTTAAAAATTTAAGTAAAAGGATGAAAATGAAGATTAAGGAGAATGTCACCTTTACCATGAAGCTGCTCCAAAAACCAACTCCACAACTCTTCAGAAAACCTCAAACAAACCTAACAGCGGAATAAAATCCGGTTTCAAGTCCACAAAATCCGATTTTTGGGCCCACCGGCCGACAGATTTGGCTCGGCCGAGTTAACTCGGGCCAGGCCTGGTCGGCCGGTTTGTTACCGAGCCAGCCGAGCCGGTACAAAAACCGGCCGGCTCGGTAACAAACCGGCCAACCTAGCTATTTTTGTACCTGGTCGGACCGGCCAGCCTAATGGCTCGGTCGACCAGGCCTGGTCGGAGTTGAAACGGCCGATTTTTAAAACAGACCTTATACCACCCTGTCGACAGTTAGACACACAGCAAGATATATCTTTAGTATCACTCTAAAGAGATCAAATTTACTATAAGAAAAGTCCTATAACAGAAACACCGGAAGAGAGAACAACAATAACAATGTATCTAGTGAACTTTAGTGCAAATCCCCACAGGAAAAGTGAAAATGTGACTATGCAACACAAAGTTAGCTCAAAATGAATAACACTCTTATACTGTCCTGTATACAATTAGAGACACAGCAAGACAAAATAACTACATGGCTCATTAGTATCACTATGTGAAAAGTCCTATAATAAACGTCCGGAGAGAGAACAAAAATAAAAATGCATCTGTTCAATTTTATATGGACTGATAGACTCATTTATCTGTGGATGATAGAAGAAAGGCCAACATCACTATATCTATCCACCCTAAGAAGGGTTAATGGACATTTGATAAAAAGAAAGAAATATAAATAACTCACTTTCACAAGGTATGGAAGGGAAAGTCATATTAATATGAATAGGAAGATTCTCTCCACGCTTCACATCTACAGACATCTGCACATCAAGAACAATATATCCAATTATATACTAGTTTTTCTGTTTATGTATAAATCCTGGCATTGGAAGCATCTACACAATGAATAATAAGAAAGTAAGATGCAAGATGGGCACTATTAGTAGAAGAATTTTGCTGACTTAGTTTCCATGCAAAGACCTATATGTGATCCTCTAAAGTATAAAATTAGCATAGCATATAAAAATTAACAGATGAATTGGAACACAAGGATAGAAAATAAAACCTCATGTACAGTTTTCGTTGTGAGATAAAACATCAATTCATGTATAAATAGTGTCGCCATTATGATGAGCCCAATAACAGAAACTGCAAAACCCACAAAAAGGATTCAATCTCGTCAGAAAGATTGAGAAGTGACAAAAAGGGTACAGCAAATAACCTCTTTAACATAATCCTTCTTCTTCTGATGAAACTGGGATGAAGAAAAACTAACAGGATGAAAACTACAGTCGACCGGAACTTCAAAGAAAGAAAAAAGAATTGCACTCAAGATTATCACCATATGCCACTTGGAACGCATTTATAGCACATCATAGCTATTCATCAGTCAAACCGATGTAAATTGCAATGAGACTAAGGAATCAAAATTTTAAGATTGAAAGGAAGATGAGGGAGGGTTACATTCTTATGCATAAAAATTAACCAAACAGTAAACAGTGTAGTTATTTTATTTGAACATGACACAAGCAACTAAGTATTACTATTGGAGAATATTTAATTAAATAATTACAAGCATTGGTTTTTCTTTTTCAATGCAGAGTTGATTACAATACCAGACAAACAGCTAAGAGAAGACTATAAAGGGTACTACCTGCTTCTATGACACTTTCCAATAAGAATTGTTATAAATGCCCGCTCAAGGAAAGCTGGTGTAATATGCCCAAGGAGAATTACAGGGTTCCAATCACAAGTTACGCTCATTGAATAAACAAGTATGCTGGATGCCAGAAATGATAGGGATATATAAATAATTGAAAAAGTGCCACTTCAGTCCAAGGTAACAACCTTTCAGTTATTATTTGTCAATAAACAGTTAGTACTAAGTAGTAATATCATATGTAAAGGTATACAACAAATCCCCCATGCTTGAGTTGTTTCGATCTCAGATCAGGCTTTGAATGAGTTATCCTCGAACAAGCAGAATATCATATTCCTGATCCGAGTGAACAAGAGCCATCTAAAAATTACTTGAAAAATCCTTTGAGAAAATTATTGAATACCTCCTATGATCGATAAGTGATCATTCAAACAACACAAATTTAATGGCTAGGTTGCTAAAATCTACTTTGATAAGCATAGAATTTTCTATTTGAACCATATAAATTAAGTAGTCAGAGAACATTGAGGATTTGGATTCCTGATTGAGGCAGTGCTGAGACTGATTCTAAGATTCCAGATCCAAAGGTAACATGTTATTGACTCTCCCAACTTCATGCTCAAGATACAGGGAATCATTATCATTTTGACAAAATTTAAAACTTGATTTCTGTTCTAAGCACAAGGCCACACTGAATTGGGTAAACAGTTCTAATCAAGGTTGTATCATGTCTTCCTTGCACACTTTATTTTGTTGCAATTCACTTCATTAGATTCATGGTAGGGGAGGACAAAACACTGGTTCCTTTTCTTCATTATATTCACCATTACTAAACCAACCCTTTTTTATTTATAAAATCATTTGCATAGGAATAACTGTTTGATTTAGGAACTCCTAGCTATTGTTAAGTCCAAAAATATTCTATCTTTGGACTTTTGTAAGGTTGAAGAAGAGATCTACGTTTTTGGATAGAAGCTGCTTGATCAAATCTCAGCAAGCATAATATAACTACATAGTACACACTGAACTTCTAATGCTTTGTTAATTTACATATGATTCACATTTTTGCATAATAAACAATTGCCTTGGAAGCTTAATCACAATTTTTTGTTTAACTGGACATGATTTAGCTCATTAAAGGGTCCACATATTATTGAATTCCCGACATTTTTTAAGCTTCCTGCCCTCTAGAGTCTAACAGCTTCAATATAAATTTCTTCATTCAGGAATAGTTTTACTTTGGAAAACCCTAAAGTTCCTAATGAACTCTTCATTAATAATGATCAGAACCTACTTGGGCTCAAGTCCTGGGATACCGGCCCAACTAAGGAATTTACAAATGCAACATACCCTAGATCTGATCTAGTTGATCAAGTCCCAGATCTATCCTTGTTCTACTTGCCTGATCTGGATCTCCAATATTGTATCCCTGCACCTTCCTCAGACCCAGCACACAAGTATCTCACTACTCACTTGAGAAAATTTCCCTCTCAGTGGCTTGTGTCATTGTATGGTGTGTCTTTATCCTCTCCTTAGAGTTGATTTTATAACTTTAAATTGCGCTAAATCTCTGACCCTTATCTCCAAAGGGATTGACAGTCAATATTAGATCTCGCCCCACTTGAAATCAACAATTGAGATTAAAACACCAGCCTAGATCCATCTTAACTCCGGATCTATCAAGCGCCGAGAGGGATCAAATCTCTCGAGGTGCAAACCTCTTTTTGGAGTGCAAAACTTGAGGAAAGGTTTGCACCTCGAGAGATTTGATCCCTCTCGGTGTTTGATAGATCTGGAGTTAAGATGGATCTATGCTGGTTTCAGTTGTGTGCGGCCAAGGAAAATCTATCAAAGATATGATTAATTTTATCAATAATATATTAATATGTAAATGTATCTAATATTAATATAATCATTATATATATGCTAAATATGTCTTAGTTTAACTTGGTCATTTTAATTTTAAATTTGCCATATATGCTATGTCTTAGTTTAACCTAGTCATTTTAATTTTAAATTTGCTTAGTTACCTCACTTTGTTGAGATGATAAATATTGTTAATAGCTTTAATGATGAAAAATGTTGAAATAAAAATTTTGAATGCAAAGTGACAATAATCGTGTTGAATGATAGAAAATGTGAATAATAAAAATGTAGTAAATTACAAATAGTATTCATTGTGATCAATCTCAAACTATTTCTTCTACTATTCTTATTATCGCCCTTGTTAGTTTTCATCTTTTCATATCGATTATATGAAAAGGATAGTTGAAATCGTAAATCATTTAAATCTTTAGCTCAAGCTGTTGTAGTAAACATCATACCTTGTCTCTCTTGCTCTCCAATATTAATAGGTTAAATTACTATAACACAAAAATCAATGTACATTCTCAATATTTTTTGGTGCTTCCACTGAAATCAATGCACGATGTTAATCCAATCACTTTAAAATTAATGTATCAACATGATAAACGACCATGCTTAAGATGATCATTTGGACAATGGAGGACTACATGAAAAAGCCTACAATCTACCCTACCTCCATTTCTGCTCCTATAAATGACCAGTCACAATAAAAAGCTTTTTCCACCATCTTAGAGTCAGTCTTTCACAATGAGCCTTACACCATCTGAAAGAGGATTATTTCCTCTTTCCAACGAGCCCTCACACGCCTCCAAATTCCCGGTGGTTAGGGAGAAATCAAATTTTTAATTCAAGAGGTATATATATATATATATATATATATTCATTGAGCCGACCTCACTTTGCCTACTCATGTTGACTGCCCTAACTTTCTATTTCGCATGAAAAATCTCTATTTATATGACGTACAGCCTTTACTCTCAATCATCCATTCGGTGAAGATTATTACAAAGATATTCTACAGTTCACAACTTGTGAACTAGGGACACCGAGAAGGGTTTGAAGAATAAATTGATTGGGGTATATCTGTCCTAGGGTTCAGAACATTGTGAAGAAAAGCGTACCTACTGTGGCTCGTTTTTAAAGGTATATTATACCTCGGGTTGCTGGACAGAACTTCAGACTGTTAAACAAAACTTCAGACTGTCGAACAGAATTTCGAACTACAGGACAGAGCCTCGGACCAGTGAAATAAGGGCTTGGACCTGTTAATTACACCCTCCATACCTCATATCTGTGTTATATAGCTTGGACAGTCACTTGACCAGGGTTATAAAACTTCAGACCTCACCGCAGAATTTCGGAACAGTGAACCTAAAGTGTAAATCAATGTTTCTTCTGGGCTCGGACAAAACACATCAGTAGAGGATATTTGAAGTATTGACCTGTGCTTCTTTGGATCTCAGATAGGACAAATCTGTGGAGGATTGGAGATACAACTATGGAAAGCTCGGTGTAATAAATCTGTGGTGATAAAACTATGGAATGGTCACATAACTTTGGTTCATCATCATTTCAGTGATCAGAGTTTTCTGTGGACAGCTAGTGGAGGCATGAACAGGCAACATTAAAGCTTGAAGTGATAGCTGGAGGCCTGTAGATCTTGGACAGTGGAGCATTTGGTGGTTTGACAATGGAGTTTTGGACAATAAAGAATATTCAGTGAACAATTTGTAAGTCTGGAACAGACTTGTGGAGCAACTGATGTAAGTCACTTATTCATTCTATTTATTAAAAGTTGAAGGATTGGGGTCATAGGGGTTGGTGCCTCTAAACACAAGGTTGAAGCCTTGAGAAGTATAGGGTCAAAGCCCTAGAGGTTGGAGCCTCACTTAAGTCCAAGTTGGTGCCTGATTCATTGAAGGGTTGGTGCCCTCGCACATCTATTGTACTCAATTATTTGAAAAAAGATTGAAGTTCTTATTGATCCTTAATAATATTATTATTATACACCTCTCTGTTTTTAATTGTGAAGATTCTAACTGGCAAAAATTAACAATTGAAAAGAAATATTGATTCACCCCCCCTCTCAGTATTTCCAACATCATCATACATCCAATTACATCAAATCAGAAATCAACTTCTACACTGAAATCAACGCATCTAATGCAAACAATCAAATAAGATTAGAAAACAACTTCAACACTTAAATCAATGCATCTAATGAAAGAAATCAAATGGGATTAGAAATAAACATCTACACTCAAATTGATGCATCTAGTGCAAGTAAGCAACTAGGATTAGAAACCAACATCTACACTAAAATTTATGCATTTAGTGCAAGTAATAAAATAAGATTAGAAATCACCATCTACATTGAAATCAATGCATTTAGTGAAAGCAATCAAATAGGATTAGAAATCATCTACATTTAAATCAATGCCTCTAGTGCAAGCAATCAAATATAATTAGAAATCAACATGTACAATGTACATTGAAACCAATTCATCTAGTGCAAGCAATCCAATAGGATAAGAAATCACCATCTACACTGAAATCAATGCATTTAGTGTAAGCAATCAAATAGGATTAAAAATCATCTACATTGAAAACAATGCATCTAGTGCAAACAATCAAATATCATTAGAAATCAACATCTACACTCAAATCAATGCATCTACTACAAGTAATCAAATAGGATTAGAAATCACCGTCTACACTGAAATCAATGCATCTAGTGCAAGAAATATTCTTCCCTCTTTCCCCCTTACACCTATATCTATATCTCCTTCCATCTCTCCTTCTTTGTCTCTTTATCTCACCCCCCCCCCAAACGCACACTCTCTCACTCCATATCTATCAATATCTTTGTCCCTCCCTGCCTCTCTCTCTTCTTCCCTCTCTTCACCTTCCATCTATAACTCTATCTTCCCCTTCTCTCCCTCTCCCTTGCTTCTATCTCTCTTTCCTCTTGTTGTCCTCTCTCCCTCTCTCTCAATCTTGCTCATCACTCCCTCTCTCTCTCTCTCCACCTTTCTCTCTCTAAGTCTTTCTTCTTACCTCCCTCTCCAACTCCATCTGAGATCTCTCTTTCCCTCCCTCTCTCCACTCTCTCACTTGCTCTCCCTTCCTATTTCTCCCTTTCTCTATCTCTCTCTCTCTCTTCACCATGCAAATCTATTAGTATATCCATCCCTCTCTCCTTATCTACCCCCTTCTATCCATCTCTCCTTCTTTGTCTCTTTATCTCACCCCCAAACATACACACTTGCTCTCCATCTCTCCATTGCAACTCTGTCACTCTCTCCACTTCTAACTCTCTATGTATTTATTTCTTCTTCCCTCCCTCTTTCCCCCTCCAACTCCATCTCTCTATCCATCCCTCTCCTATCCTCTCTCCCTCCCTCTCTCCCCCTCCAACTCTATCTTTTTATCCATCCCTCTCCTCTCCTCTCTCCCTCTCTCTCCCTTTCTCTCCGACCTCTCTCTCCCTTCCCCCCATCACTCTCTCTTTCTCTCTTTGCCATCCAATCCTCTCTCTTCCCTCATCACTCTCCTCCTCTCTCTCAAGTCCTCTCTCTCCCTTTCTCTCCTACCTCCCTATCTCTTACCCCATCACTCTATCTCTCTCTTTCTCTCTCTCTCTCCAAATATGTTACTATATCCCTCCCTCCTTCCTTATCTCTCCTTCTCTCTGCTTTCTCCCCTTCTTTGTCTCTTAATATCACCCCTAAACATACACAATCTCTCTCTCCATCTCTCCCTTGTTACTCACTCTCTCTCCACTTCTCACTCTCTATGTCTTTCTTCTTCCCTCCCTCTCTCCCCCTCCAACTCCATCTCTCTATCCCTCCATCTATTTACCCCTCCCTCTCAAGTCCTCTCTCTCCTACCTCCCTCTCTCTTCCCCCATTTCTCTCTCTCTCTCTCTCTCTCTCTCTCCCCATCTTTGTGTCTCCCTCTCCCTCTCCTTTTTTTCATTCCTCCTCTCCCTTCTCCTTTAATTTATCTCCATCTATCACTCTATGTCTTTGTTCTTCCCTCCCATATATATCTAGAGTTAATATATATCATGATATATTAATATATATTATAACATAAGAAATTTAAAATTGAATTAATCCAAAGTTATTAAATTTAATAATATTAATATTATAATATATTAAGATGAATATTATATTTAATAATAATAATAATAATCTTTTAATATTAATATTAGGGTTAATAATACTTTTTTTGCATGATATTAATAATAATTTGGCCTATAGACTTCACCTAAATAAAAGCACTTTTTTGAGTTTTCCTAAATATAAAGAGAATTATGGAGTTAATATAAAAAGAGGTTTTATTTATTTACGATACCTCTGATTTATTTATATTTTTATTTATTTACCATGCCTCTTTTATTTACCATGGTATTTGGCTCATATGTTTGGTATATAATTAGATGTTGATTTCTAATCCCATTTCATATATTTTTATTTATTTACGACACCTCTTATACCACTTTTATATTTTTTTTTTTACCATACCTCTTTTATAAATATGGTATTTGGCCCATGGTATTAATAATAATTTGTCTCATGGTATTTGGCCGATAGGCTTCACCTAAAATCTAACTTATTTTTTGAGTTTTCGTAAATATAAAGAGGTTTATGGAGTAAATATTAAAAAAAAAAAAAAAAAAAATTATTTATTCACCATACCTCTAGTTTTTTATTTATTTACAAACTTATAACTTGTAACTTATTTACCATACATCTTTAATATAACTTCGGGTTAAGAGACGGATAATTATTACAAATATATTGATTACAATTGAGCCGACATTACAAATGTTTACAAACTTTCTTACATTACATCTACACATGTGCCCTATACTATGCTGTAGAGCGCCTCTCTCCGCAATAACAACAAAAGTAAATACTTTTCTTAAGTTTTTTAGCTCTACAGCCAACATAATTAATTATGAGTTTTTCCTATGTTAGACTTGGGCCAAGTTACAATAGCAATTTACTCAATAGTTAAGCAAGGATCCTAAGGAGACTTTGGGTGACTTCTGCATACCTAAACACTTAGGCTTGAGCAGAATTACCTACCTGAGCTACAAACATCAACATGTGATACACAACCCAACAACTGGAAATTGAAAGAACAAGGAAAGCAGACGCAGGTATGGTAAAAAAATAGACATCAAATTGCAGAAGAATTGCAATATAGTGGAGATTCGAAAAACACCTTGTAGCAATGATGGCTGAGATGTAGAAAAGAAGCCAAGGGGAAAGACTACAAATGCACAGCGGATGTGATGAGCGAAAAGACATCATGTGAAAATGAAGGCCTAAAATGTATGATACACAAAAATTCATAATGCCTTATTGAGCCAGAAAAGTATCAGACATATAATCCAATTACAACATGGTAGAGTAGAGGCATATGTGACAGCATGAAATAAAGTTCAACGCACATCAGGAAAAAGATAACAGAAACTAGCAAAAGACATTGCAAAATCATTGTTGATAATCATGCTTGTGTTGCAGACCAGAATTCTTAAGCAACTTTAGACACAAAAAGATTCGTCTAAGGAGCCAAATTTGAGGATTTTAGGATTTTGCATAAACCTCCCTAGTCCATCAAAACAATGTGTTATTTTCCTATTATGAATCAGTAAAATTTTAATAGGAATAAAAGGAGATCAACAGTAGTCAGACCTAGGATAACATAAATGTCCCTCCCAATCCCCAAAAACATCGTTCAGCGCATTGGAAACAGACACTTGTACAATTCGGCATCGAAACATCAAAGATACATTTCCTAGGCATTTTACTTTTTCTGGAAACAGTGAATCTCAGTTCGGAAACATTTCAGGCCATTTTTTAATCATCTTGGATACATTTCCAGAAATCCGAATACGTGTCACGAAAATCGTGATACTTACCTGGATTTTCGGAAACATTTCCAAGCATAAAGTGCAAAAACCGAGATTGGATAATGTGTTTTGACTGTTTTTACATGGGAAAAAGGCTGAGCTGAGGGGCCCGCCTCCCTCTTAACCTATATCACGCAATGAAAGGGCCTCTTTTCCCTATTTCATGTCATTTCGTTGCTTGGAGGAGGTCGTCATTTCCCTGCTTGGAGTTGGAGGAGGTCGTCACCTCTTGGAGGAGACCATCACAGCTTGGAGGAGAGTGTGGAACCTTAGCTATTGGTGCTTGGAGCTTGGTTGCTAGAGCCTAGAGATCGTGTGGAGCTTTGAGATTGAAGGTATTTATCGTTTACTCCTATGTTCTAATCAAGATTCAAGCTTAAAAGTTGAACAATTAAAATATAAATTTATAGATTATGTAACATGTTTCTTGTTGAAACTTGAAATATAAATAGAAATAGATTTAAGAATTTCTTTTATTTTATTTTGTAGTTTCCATTTACATCATCATCATGGCATCTTCAAGTTCATCCATCCATAAGGAACAAAAAAATGAAATGACACCTAAAGTTGATCTAAATTCACCACTTTGGAAATGTGTAACTGTTGTACGAAAGATCTAAGAAGGGGGATATTGGCATGGGTTTGCAATAACTGTCAAGAGGAGTTTAAGGGATCATGAACCCGGGTTAAAGAGCATTTACTTGCTTTAAGAAACAAAGGGATTCGAATATGCATTAGCCCATTTCTATGACTCTAAATTTAAACATGTAAATTGGATTCCCAAATAAGTCATGATTCGTGAATCATAATAGGTATTCAATCAATTATGATTTTGAATTTATTAAAACATTGGCATTTGCAAGTTTTCGAGACTCATTTTGCTCCCACATCATAGTCTTAACAAGGCTTATGTTAGTGAAAGAAGCATTACAATCAATGGCATGCACTTCTCTTTGGAATCAATGGAGGCAATCTCAAACTGAAATAGCACAAGCAGTGAAAAGGTTGGTTGTTGATGATGGATGTTGGGATAGGGTGAGTATCTCTTGGCATTTACTAAACCAATTGTGGATTTGTTGTGCATGTTTGACAAGGATATGCCCGATTTGGGAAAGGTGTATGAAGTCATAGACTCCATGATAAAGAAGATATGGGTGGCATAGACTCCATGATAAAGAAGATATGGGTGGTTATAAATGCCAAGGAGGACCCAGAAGAAGTTTTTTACAAAGAAGTAAAAGATATATTGACCAAAAGGTGAAACAAGATGACCACCCCGTTGCACCTTTTGGCCTGTGCAGTGAATCCAAAATATTATTCTGCAAAGTTGCTAAGTAATCTAGAAAGAACCGCACCAAACAAAGACCCAGAAGTCTCACAAGGATTTAACAAAGCTTTTAGAAAGCTATTTGTAGATATTGATATTGGGATTCAAATTCATTCAAAGTTTGCTCATTTTGTGGGATCGCAGAGTTTGGGTGCAGATCTTGATTCAATGCAAGACAAGACCATGTTAAGTCCAATTAATTGGTGGAACCACTATTGTGGGGAACTCCCACATATCCAAAAATTGGTCATCAATATCTTGTCACAAATTGTTAGTTCCTATTCAGTGGAGAGGAACTGTAGTACGTATTCATCCATTCGATGAAGCGAAACAAATTGGGCTCCAAGAAGGCCAAGGAACTAGTGTATGTTCATTCAAACCTTCGACTTTTGTCACACAAGAGTGACGAATAAAAATTTGGGCCCACCAGACTATGGGATGTGGAACCGGAGTTGTCTGACTTGGATAGGACGTTGAATGCCATGTCTCATATGACTTAGTTTGATGAGGAAGCACCAATAATTGCAGCTTCAAGTGGACAAGGCAGCAATGCTCCCACTCTTGGAGAGGATTCAAACGTTGAATGTCATGGCTCATATGACTTAGTTTGATGAGGAAGCACCAATAATTGCATCTTCAAGTGGACAAGGCAGCAATGCTCCCACTCTTGGAGAGGATTCGAATGCTGATGTGGATCTTAGTCACATGGATGAAGACAGATTTGATGATATGTAAATGTAATTTATGATTATGTTTTAAACTTTTGAACGGTGAACATTGAATACCATAATATGTCATATGATAGTAGACTGCCACTCTGCCAATCATAGTTCATTTTGTAATTTGTACTATGTAGTGTGCATTATTAATTTTGGTGATGATGTTGATGATTGAAATTTGAAACAGAAACTTCTTGATACATTGAATGTTATAATAATCATTGATGATGATGATAATGTTTATGCTGAATTGATAATAATGATTTATTTATGTTGAATTCATGACGATGATTATGTATTTTTAAATATAGAATCTAGATTCTAAAAGATAAATGGTAATATGAAATTTTTATTGTCTAATATATATGTGTGTGTGTGTGTGTGTCGTTTCCTTGTCGTATCCTATCCGGATTATTTGAAAATTCATCGTATTTGTTTCTAACCCTGCATCTGTATCCATTCCTGTATCCGTTTTAGTGCAACTTAGAGTCAGACTTGTGATCTGAAAGGCTAACTGAGAAAACATGAATCAAACCTAGACTTGGAGGGGTATACTACGGATTGTTGGAACTCTGACCAAACCTTGACTAGGAGTGGGTATACCAGAAAGCCTCTAACCCAAAATTTTGTGGGGGCAGAATTTTGTCAAAGCAGATACCCCAGAAATTGTGTAGAAGAAAAGCCCGGAAGTCACAGCCTAGCAGAGGCAGATGTGGCAAAAATACTGTTCCTAGAATGATGCCAAGTATTCTGCAAGATATGTCACAGAGCAGGCGGAGATTTCCAATCTCTCTTAGTCTGAAAAAGTGTATGATTCAACATAACTAGAAAGAATGTCAGAGTTAATTTCTTATTTGAAGTTTAGATAGTTTGATTGGTCAAAACAATGTTGAGGATTATAAGTTTGTCATGTACCTAGGCGGTTCTTGTAGAAAAACAGCAAGCACCAGAGCTAGGTATCCAGGTCACCTAGTGAATGGGAGCTAAGTTCTACCCCATATGCAGTCTTTAGATTTTGTAGTTTTTAGTTTCGGTTCTACTTTATGAAGGATCCAAACATAACACTTCAAGTCTGGTGTCACAGGGGATAATAAGTTGGGAATGTTAGTTTCGTATTAAGGGAGGTAATAACTGAGACTTCATTTTTGTCTTAGAGGTAGTAACAAGTTAATGATGTTATTTTTGTCTCAACGGTGGCTGTAAGAGTATGGCATAAACATGTGTAATACGCTCACTTTATTAGTGACATGTGAGCAATGTAATATTATAATGTTGAGGTTAGGGGTTAGGTAGTTAAACCACTAGAACCAACATAGGGTGCTATATAATGATGTAATGAAGGATGACTAGATGGAAGACAGGTACTGATGCACCTCAATACCAATTACACCATATTTTCTATGTTACAAATTTATGTACATATTGTGTTTGTATAAGAGACATTGTTGACACTCCCCTTTCCCATTGTTTTAGGACATATTGTGTTTGTATAAGAGACATTGTTGACACTCCCCTTTCCCATTGTTTTAGGTGTACATGTACTTGTTGGTCCCATTCGTCTACATACCCTATATACCTAGTTCAACCACACCACAATTTGAATGTAATTTTTTTAAAACTATTCTATATCTTCAATTTCCTATATACTAAATACGATGAAAGGAATCATAGGCACTTCCCTTTGAGATTGCTTTCAACAAATATGTGATTATTACTCTATTTCACCATTTTCTATCATTAACAAACATAAACGCGAGTGCTTTTTGATCATTTCATGATCTTACATGCTATCTTTGGAAATGAAGCTATTGCACCAAACATTCAATTTGTAACTCTTATCAATTCCAAGGCATGAAATGTAAATCCAATCAAAATTCAAGTTAACAATGTCACATCAAAATCCAATTAGAATTGTGAAAATATAAATTCCTAAAATTTTCCAATAGAATACATAAAGTTCATGTTAGAAATAAAATACAATAGAGAAGAGGTAAACATGCAAGAAATACCTATTGCTCCAGATGGTGTCTTTTGAGTCAAGTGCTCTTCAGCACGAGGGAAAGCATCAATATTCTTCAATACTTGTTTTAACCCCATGGTCGATCTACAATACAAAGGGAATAAAACAAAAAGAAAAGAAAATGGATTAACATCAAATCCTAATTCTTGAACATTAACTGCAAGCTGCCTTTAAAAAGGCAATTAAATAGTACACAACATTTATTAGTTTAGATCATGAACCATGCTTTCTAATCCAACAAAAAAAACAATATAAAGCATGTCCATCCTCAAAAACAAAAGAATCGAAAGCTTGTTTCTACTTAAGTGAATATGATAGTTGCATATAATATATGCCAAAATAAATAGAATTAAAAACTTATATGATAAAGGGTAAGATTGTTAAAATCTCTTAGAAGAATGACAACCGCCTATAGGTAGAAATTACTCTTCAAGTCAAGACTTGTGAAGCCTACCTAACATATAGTTACAACATAATCAGAAAATTTGGGATGGAATTAGAGAAGATGAATACATGGAAGATACCAAGACAAAATAACATAATGAAACCCTACGGAGATTTAAAATGAAAGCTAAGGTAACAATTTTACTTGGAGAAAGAATATTATCATTCTCATGTAATGTTGATCTTTCAAAGCAAATATCGATTATTCTTCATTATTCTTAATTGTATTGTCTTGTAGTTTTTTAATCCAATTTTGGATTACGAGTTTCCAAAGCTTCTTTAACTTTACCAAGTGTCCAGAGATCCACCACCTATCAAGAGGTGGGACACTATTTACACATTATTCTTCATTATTCTTCATTGCATTGTCTTGTACTTTCTTATCCACTTTTGGATTATGAATTTCCAAAGCTTCCTTTTAACTTTATTAACTGTACAAGATTCACAACCCATCAAGAGTTGGGATAATCTACTTTTATTTTCAGTTATGATAGGCCTAGGATGTGTCACTCAACTTGATGATCAACAAATCATCATCCTGAGAAGATGTTCAAATCATAGTTGAAATTCGGGAGTTAGCAGAGAGGGTGGCTTGTATGGGTTGTTAACAAATCCAAAGAGAACCCTATTGCATGACAGTGGCAACTTGTGCAAGCTTTAGCAAAACGGTTATCACTTGCACTATAAAGCATTGCCAATCTTAAAGGACATGGTGTGAGGATTGTCGGATATAAAGATCGTCAAGCTAAGGGTGTTCAAGGGCTATGCACTCAACAAGTATGCCAAGGTTGCTTTCCCATGCAATGAGCATAGGTCAAAAGAAATTATTGGCCTAATACATTCAGACATTTGTAGACCCGTGACTTTAAATTCAGTATCATGTAGCATTTATTATATTCATTTATTGATGATTCTTCTCAAAAGGCCTGGATCTGCTTAATGAAGACCAAAGATGAGGTTTTCAAGAAGTTTGAAGAGTTTAAAACCTAGATGCATAAGATGATTTAAGTGTCGAGATGAAATAATGGAGCAGAGTATATCTCCAAGGAGTTGTACATTTTTTGTAGGCAAAAAAGGACGAAGAGGAAACTGGCAATGCCCTACAATTTTTTAATTATCAAGTGTTCTATGCTTAACACAGTCGCTTATATCAATTCTTCTTCAATTTGCAATCAATTTATCCAATATAATTCAATCTTCCAGCAACAATAAGCAATAGAATAGTAAGCCAATGTACAATAGAAGACATCCAAGAACAATAGAGACACAGTATTTGGTTAAAGACTAGGGGAAAACCCCACAAGGAGGAACCCAAAAAACCCTTTCAAAATTCCCCTTGTATTAGATTGTCATCAAATGTTCAGCAAAGAGGTACAATGTTCAAGTTCATCAACAAAGAGTCAAACGTCAAAGCTTTGACTATCTCAAATACCAATCCAATATCCAATCAAATATGAGCCTAAAAAGTCAACTCTAGTCAACAAGTCAAATCTGCAAATTATGTCAAAGTCAACAGCAGTAGTAGCAACCCTAATCAGTCAACAGTCAATTGGTCAAATAACCTCCAAAGCAACTCAGTGAACAGTCAGAAAACTTGGCCTCCTTTGCTGGTCAAAATCAACCAAAAACAGTCCCAAAATAGTGCCTGCAAATCTGGTCAAACTCTGACCTGTGAAAACCCTAGTCCTGAAATCTCAGTCAATGTTGGTCAGAGTGCTCTAAAAAAGTTTTGCCAAACTTCCAGTCAACTTGGCCTTCCAAACAAATCAGAGTCAAACCAAGTCAAACCATGCTCCACGTCCCAAAAGTCAACTTTGTTCAAAGGCCCAAAACAGAAGACAAATTCAGCCAACAGAAAATGACGCTCTCTCCTTCACACGTGTGAAGATGAACCTGCAATTTCAGAAGTAGTTGAACCGCACAAGAGAAGAAATGCCTGATGTGATGATGCCTCCAATTGATGTGACATGAGGTGTATTTATATTAGTCTTAGGGGTTCGAATTTCCTTGCCCAGGGCGACTTGTACTTTGTGCACATGTGAGATTCACATCAAAAATAATATATTTCCTTCACCAAATTAAATTCTTCCAAGGGCTAGTAGGGGCTTCTCTGGATGAGGAAGGCTTCCTAATGGAGGGAATTTCTACCTGAGCTGCCAAATTTCAACACTCGCTCTCAGCTAGAGAAATTTCCAGCTGCATCACAAATCTCATCTCAAATGTCTCGTCATCGTCATCATTGAATCAAGTCATATCTCATCTCCGCTCATCTCTGCTCATCCACTGAACACTCTTGAATCTAAAGAAGAAGAATCACTGCCACGCAATATCCAAGGACAATAGGCAAGATACCCTCCTTGTCATGAGAGACAAGGATCACACATCCTATTTCCTGTTGATCTTCTCACCTTGACCCTCAAAAATCAAGTGGTAGAACACTTGCATCATTTCATGTTGACTGCTCTGTGTCAACTAACCTATAATAGCATGCATTTTTCAAAGGTTTCCATCATGATCAAGCAGCCAGACATCCAGAGATTGTCATCATATTTCAAAAATTTTGTCAAGGCTATAAATCCAAATTCTGCAGCCCTGTGGGCAATTTTGTAAGAATGATTCTAATATGTTTATAAAGCCATGTAACACACCTAAGTAAGCTTAGAATTTTCAGCAAAGAGTGTCACTCTAGAGAGTTTTTTAACCTCACCTAATTATTTGCATTTTTCCTAAACATCAAATAATTAGCGAAGTTTTTCTCCCAAGCGTACCCCAAAAAAGCTAGAATCAGGGCTCGATGGTGAAGTTTTAAGTGAGTCCTAGTTTATAGAGTCTATGTAATTTATCATACTAGATCATGTCTAAAGTCTTGCAGAATTTGGTCAAGTATAAGTGTCTAATTTTAATTATTTAAATTTCTCATTGGTCGGGATTTTAATAATTATTTTGATGTAAAATGTAAATGTAATGTCTATAAAAGTCGATGGGGGTATGAGTACTCATAATTAGAACCTCTACACCTCAACTTTCTATTTAGACAAATTATGAGGGTTGAAATTATGTCTATCCCCTCAAATTATTATTACTTCTAATTTCCAGCAAAAAAATGGCAAAATAAATTAGCAGGAAATTGGTCAGAAAATAAGAAGGAGAAAAAAAATTTATCTCCAAGTGAAATATATTTTAAAAAGGAATGTGCACTTTCAAAAAAGGGAATCTCCACAAATCAAGCAAGCAAAAATTCAAGAAATAATCATTGGGCCAGAAAAGAGGAATTAATTCCCAAAAAAATCGATTTTTTAAGGAAAATTGAGGTCCAAGTTGGTCAAGTGAATGGGAGTTTTTCGAGGAGAAAAAGTCAAAAAAAAATTGGACCAAGAAAAAAGCCATCATCAAGGAATTCAATTTTTTTCTCAAGCAATCAAGGGTCGATATTATTTTGACATGGATCAAGCATTCAACCAGCCAAGATCAAGTCAAATTTGTGCACCTTCATGGACCTAGCCATTTTTCACTTGGAAGAGTCTCCAGAACTCCCATTTTTTCTATATTAGGAAGCATGGGCTCCTCATTGTAACATCGTATGATCATTGAGCTCTTGGCTAAGAAGCTGCTAGATTTTGTAACACTTTCTGAGCAATAATAAAAAGTCTTTGGGGTAAAGCTATGGTGTATCTCTTCAGTTTGCTATGGTAAATTGTGCTTAAATTTCTACGCATGTTATAATGTGTTAATTTCAATATCCTAATTGGATTTATTGCTTGCTTGGTTGCACCTTGGACTGGAAAACACATTTGATTGGGCATATCTGATAGTTCTTGTTTGGGCCAATAGTCTTCCTTTTCATTGTGTTATTCGATCCCTATGAAACTAACAATATTTTTCGCGTTTGTGTAGAAATACCTTTGTGATCAGAATTCGGGCATTTTGAGTAGCTCTTGTTTGGGCCATCCATCTCCTCGAGGCAGGTAGTTGGAGAAACTCTTGTTTGGGTCATTCAATTGTTTGACACATCTCCATAAAAAATCAAATATTTCTATTTCTCTTATTTAAAAGGTGCTTAATTGAAATAGATTTGCTATCTAGAGCTATTGTTGCTACTTGAGGAATGGAGTTGGACTCATATTCCTTCAAGCAAGCTATTGTATAATTGTAAACAAAATTGTCCATTGTATATATTTCAAATCTATTTTGTACATACATATTCGTGTTGGGTTTTATTTGTGTTCTTGTTTGCAGATCTGAGAACTAGCATACAGGTTTCTCTAACCATTTGTTTGCAAGCGGATCTGGGCTCTTAAGTGAAACAGAAAGAAAAAAATTTGAGGGCCAAACCCTCCACCAATTTTTGCGGCCTCGTTATCAATTTCTTTTTGGAAATTTTGAAGGTCGCAAGTCTACATTATAGCTTCTCTTGAAGTCGCAAGCCTTTAAGGCTTACCCTAGTTCTCAAATCAAATTTTCTTTGAGGGTTTTTTGACATGAAAAAAAAAAAGCAAATTTTTCTAAGAGTTTCTCTAATTTTGTTTCATCTTGCAGACCTTGAAGAAAAAAATTCTAGAGAACCCACAGGTCTTTCTTGTCTTTCTAGACTGAGATTTGGCATAGACTTGCCGCAGAGACTAGCCGCAGGGACTTGTGAATGGAATTTGGCATAGACACAAGGGTTTGACATCCATTAAGTTGCTTCTTCCTAATCCTTGTCTCATTTTGTAGAGAGATTCGAATTGTTTGAAGGGGTTTTCACATCAATATTTTTGGATATAAACTACCATTGTAAACCCTGATATTATTGCATTCTTTTGGGCTTGGATGCAAAGGAATTTTTAGTGGTTATTCCCTCTAGGTCGCAGGCTTTGAATGACCTAGATGTTCTTGTCATTATTATTTGCTAACCCTTGTTTGTTTTCCGGATATTTCAGATCTATTTTTAAGGGTTTCAAATTTCTCAATAGATTTTTGCAAGAATTTCCTTGATCTAGCCATGTAACGTTTTGTGAGGGCCGAAAATTCTATTTTGAAGGCATATTTCCTTCAGTGTCATGAGCATTATGGGGTTGGTTCATTCACTGGTGCGACTCTAAAGCATAACAATCATTTGCCATTGTTTTGGGAAGGCTCCAGGCCTTGAAAACTTTAAAAAGTTCCCTTACGAATTTAATAAAGCTTAAATCAAGATTTTAAGCCAAATTTTGAGAGTTGACCATGAGCATTTCAGATGTATCCCTCCTCTGGTTGTGAGCATGTTGATTTTTAATGTACCTTGGACAAGTGGTTTCCCATGGGTGAGTCTCTACCTAGGGAAAAGTGTCCAAAACAATTATTTACCTAAGTGTGACTTTATAAAGTGAAAGTGACTTTATAAGTGGTAAAGATAATGTTAAATAATAAAGTGAAAGTGACTTTATAAGTGGTAAAGTCAATGTTAAATTATAAAGTGAAAAGTGACTTTAGACATAAAGTACAATGTGGATACTTTATTTAATGGGTGAGTTAAAAAATAGAAAGTGAGAATTAAATGCACATTTATTCTCGTTCCTTGATCTAAATGAATCTGAGCCATTAGACCTTAGGGTTGCCCAAAAGTCATTTAGGGAAACAAAAGGGGGAAAAGAAAAGAGAGATTGCATTCATTCATTCTTCGTGAGCAGATTGGAGAAAGGAGGCTAAGGGCTAGAGAAAAGTTCTAAAGGAGAAATTTGTGGAAGCAAGTTGAAGGAGTGATTTCTGGGCAAAGTTGGGCACGGAAATCAAAGCATAGAAGACAGTAGAAGGTACAGTACGAACAATATTTAATGTTGTGAGCTACACGCATTTCGAGAGAAGCTTTAGAGAAAAAAAAAACCAAAAAAGCCATACAGTGGTACGGAAATCTGTACAGTCTATACGAAATCTGTACAGTACATATTTTCGACTTCAAGTGGGCACGAAAATCGAAGCAAAGTGGGCACGGTTTTCAAGGAGTTTTGGGCTAAAGAGATAAGTTGTATTTTGTTGTTTTGTTTTGTCTGCAAATGTATTTTTCTTGAAATTGAAAGATAAATATAATTGAAGAGCTCTCTAATAGGCTTTCCCTGAAGAAGATTGAAGGGGTTTCGCCTGGGTCTAAGTTGACCAAAAATCTGTGTGTATTTTTATGTGTTGCTAGTTTCTTTATGTCCATATTTATTTTCAGAATGTGTTGACAGTCCCATGTGTTTTAATCTAAAAATTTCATTTCCAGAATTCTATATGTTGAATGTATGTTTATGGGAAAGAGAATTTAACTGAATGGGAGTGATAAGGTGAAATTAAAACCGGGTTGGGATGCAGGAAACTTTTAGTCATCAAATTTCAACAGAGCATATTTCATCATTGGTGCAAGGTTATGTTGCAAGGAAACGTGGGTTCGGGGACGGGGATGGGTACATCATTTTTTGAAACAGGGCGTGTGGGTTCGTCGGGAGTATATTATAATTTATAATTTATATATATAATATATAAATATAATAATATTGTATTTTATAAATTATAATTTATAATATATATGAATTTGTATATTTTTCAACTTTAAACATGAAAACTAAAATATTTATGATTTAAAGTTTTAATTCCTCTCTATAACGGTACTACAAGTACTACTCAGTAGTTACAAAAAAGTTTGATTTTGTTTATGATCTCATAGTTGGGCTTGGGTCAAGTTTTATGGATCTTGTAAAAGGAAAAATTTCTGAATTTGCTGAAAGAATTGAGGCAAGCCTTAGTTGGTTCTTTATTCATAGGATTTTATGATTTATCATATTTCTTTTAAGTTTTCTCAAGGCAATAATAAGTAGGCTTCAAATGGAGTGGAATTCTACTTTAATTTAAATATCCAATTCAGGCTCTCCATGCCCATTTTGGAGATATCTTACACTTCCTGATTCACGTTAGTAAACATCAAATTTTCGCATTTTTTAAACTATAAACATCTACCATCTAAGTGTGTAGTTTATATGTTGATGTCATTTTCTACAAAAGGCGTGAATACCTCCCTCTGCCGCCTTCGTCTGCTCCCTCCCATCCTCTGCACGTATACCTCCCTCCCATCCTCTGCACGTATACCTCCCTCATGCTTGTATTGCATGAATGAATGCCTTTGTCCCTATATATTGCGTCCTTTGTCGCCGTAATACCTCCGCCTCTCGTCCCTGCTTGAATCCCTCTGCCTCTCCGTCGAATGGATACCTCAGCCTCTCATGCCTGCTTGAATATTAGCCGAACGAATACCTCAATGAACTCTTCCCTGGGTCGAACGAATGAACTCAATGAATGGCCTCTCGTTCCTGCGTCGAACGAATGAACTCAATGAAATGAAGGGAAGTGAGAACTTAGTTTAGATTTAGACTTGGTATTTACGATTTACATTTTGATTTCAATAATTAAAATTTTTAATTTTTTTAATTCAAGGTTTTAATTTGTAACATCATGGCATATCTCCACTTCTCTTTGACCAAGCACATAGTTTCTATATGCCTTCGAGGTTTCAACATAGCCCACAAACGTTCCCTTCTTCCCAGAAGCATCTAACTTGCTCCTCTTTTCTATTGGTACATGAAAATAAACAGGACTTCCAAAAACTCTAAAATGAGAGATATCGAGCTTTTTACCAGAGAAGACTTCTTTGGGAGTTTTGGAGTGCAATGCGGAATGTGGGCATCTATTTTGAACATACACAGCGATGTTGGCAGCTTCTCCCCATAGAAACTTCGGAAGACCTTGGTCATAAAGCATGGCACGAGCAGCTTCCAAAATGGTTCTATTCTTCTTTTCAGCAACATCATTTTGTTCGGAAGTGTACACTGTTGGTCAAGGTTGTCATTGATGTCAATATGGAATTGGCCGAGATGTCAATATTCTTGAGATGCCCGGTTCCAGATGATGATACCATGACTCTTCGTTGATACCATCAATGAAGATGTCACGAAGCAGCCTGGAACCAGCATGATGCCAAGATGGCAAATATTCTTAAGGTGCCAAGTGTCAATCATGTTCCTTGTTTGGTAACCTAGAAGACTACACTTTATGATGTCATTCATGACATGGTTGGAAACTATATGATGACATGAAGGACTTGAAGCTCTCTAGATGGCATATTAATGGATGTTGCACTTTGACATATGGATGAAATATCACTGCACTATTACATGACATGGATGCTACACTATCATGATGACATGAATGATATTGATGACACACTATGATGAAGAACTTGGAGTCATAACAATGAAGAAGCCCTAATGACCTTGCTGTCCTAATTACCTTCTGCACTAAAAATTTCAAGAGCAGTCACAAAGAAAAATTATTTTGGACAGCTTGAAGGCATATTTCCACTATAAGCTCTATACCATCTTAAAGAGGACTTTTTCCTCTTTCTAATGAGCCCTTACTTGCCCCGAAACTCCCAACGGTTGATGAGATATTGAATTTTTAAGTTAAAAAAAATATAATTAATTTTGGCCCGACCTAAGCCTACTTGTATATGTCGGCCTCACTACCAAGGGACGTGTCTTTTCGTTTATGATCAAAACCAGTATATATATGACGTCTCGACTTGACATTCTATCATCAAAATTCGGTGATCTATTCATAAAAGAAGTACAGAACTACAGGAGGCCGAGGGGATAAAAAAAGGAGATCATAATTATAATATTTTGGGAAATTTTTAAAGGACACCAAGAAGGGTTTAAAGGATAATTATTTGAGTTAAAAATTTATGACCCTCAAGGACTGTATACACTGGTCCAGAACCTTGTGAAGATACAGTGGGTCAGTTTTATTGGTATTTTACAGCTGAATAGGGCTCAATACCTCACAACAGAAGCTCGGATCACCTGTGACAAGAGGTATGGTCGAATTGGTTGCTGGAGGACAGTGATATATCTCAGACAAACCTATTGACTGTGGAGGACAGATTTCAACCTCGAATCTGTTGTGTGGGAGCTCGGATCCTTGGTTCCTTAATGCTACACCAGCAATAAAGATTGTTGATCTGTTGTGAAGATATCATTGCATTTCTGTGACTGCGGATCTGTGCTGGTTTACCACAGCAAAGAATAGACCTCACACCAGTAATTATCATTTGAAGCTCGGATCACTATTTGAAAGGCCTGGTTTGCAGCCTGAGTAACTTGGATTGTTGGACAGTTTTGTGGAGTGTTGGAGGGTTCAAACCTGCTGCTACATGGTGCAGTTTTAGTAACCTCAACTCAGTCCTATGGCAGTAAATTGTGGACAAAAGCGCTCGGATTATTTGCAGTGATAAAGTTACCTATGGGTTATCTTATTGACACTTGTTGGAGCAGAATATAGCAGATTAGAAGACCTTGGAGAGCATATTTTTGAAGTATACCTTTAAGGTGCCCTTGTGATCCTTGGTGAGTGTCTTAGGCCAGACTTTTGAAGACTTCTGTCAAGACCTAGAGGAAGACTTCTTAACAGACTTGAAGCAGCTTGTTGGAGACCATTTTGAAGATAACTTTGAAGCAGGTTCTTGAAGATATTTTGAGGAAGCATTGAAGGTATCCAAGAGTAAGCAGGCGTTGAAATATCTTTTAGAGCTGATTTTGAAGATTCCTTGGAGCAACTTGTGCAGATTGGAGATATCTTGTGGAGAAGCCTATTAAAGACACCTTCAAAGATTCTTGAAGACATTTGAAGGACCTATAAGACAATCTTGGAGGCAGTGTTGAAGGGCCTCATGATGTAACCTTGGAGAAATTGTTTGGGTACAATGAAGATCAGCGGTGACACCTTTTACGAAGAAAAGGTTGTCATTGATGACATGATGTGTAGATTACAGTGAAGAGTAAGCTAATGATTGTCAGGGCTCGTTGCAGAAGACATTGGGAGCCGTATGTATAAACAAATATATGTTGACGAAATGAAGCAAGAGATTGGAGCCTCATAGAGACAAGGTTGGTGCCTTAGAAGATAGGGTTGGAGCCCTTGAGGTTGGTGCCTCAGAATTGACAAGGTTGGTGCCTTGAAAGATAGGGTTGGAGCCCTAGAGGATAGGAGTCCTCAAGAGACCAGGTTGGAGCCTGTACCAAATATAGGGTTGGAGCGCTTGAGGTTGGTGCCTCAGAATTGACAAGGTTGGAGCCTTGGAAGTCCAAGTCGATGCTTGGCAAATACAGGTTGGAACCTGGGAGATTGAAGATTGGTGTCTTCATCTAGGGTTGGAGCCCTACATATATTGTACTTGATTTATTGTAAAGAATAAATTAATAAAAGCATTTATTCTTATTGTTCATTTTGTGTTCTAAATATAAGTGATCTAACTGGTAAAAATAACAATTGAAAAGAAACACTGCTTCAACCCCCTCTCAGTATTTCCAACAATTGGTATCAGAGCTAGTACCTTCACTCAAAGCCTAACAGCTTGAAGGTTGATCATTAGAACACAAATGGCAAAGCCAAGAAAGAAAGTCTCCAATCCTCCTAAAGACATGTCTTCCTCAACCATGGAAATTGAAGTAAATCAATTTGCGAAGGCTCCATTGTTCAATGGAAACTTTGATATATGGGTGGCAAGAATGAGGAATTTCTTGAAGACTCAAGGAATTGAAGTTTGGAAATCAGTGATTACTAATGACACGATGGATGAAGAATCCAAGGAGTATAATACAAGAGCAATGAAGGCAATTTTGAATGGGTTACCAAATTCTGTGAAGGCCAATTTTGAAAAATGTTCGTTAGCAAAAGTCATATGGGACAAACTTCATGATCTTCACTCAAAAGGAGCGTTGACAATTATCTCCAGTCAAGAAGATGATGGAAAATTAGAAAGAAGTACAAAATTTGTCAAGGAAGCTAAAGATAAAAGAGATGACAACAAGGCTAAAGAAGACCTAGAAGATGAAGAGAACAAAGAATACTTTGAAGAAGATCTTTTGAATAAACTTATGGCTTCCATGGAAGAGATTAATAGTTTGAAAAAGGAAAATGAGGAACTTAAGAAGAAAGCGCAAGATGGTAACCAAGACAAGACAAGGAAGGAAGTTGACTTTGTCAAGCTTCAAGTACAAGAAAGAGATGAGGAGCTCTCCAAACTTAAAGAGGAATTTCATCAAAATAAAAGAAAGCATCATGAAGAAATCATATCTATGACAAATCAATTGGGTAAGGCAAAGAAAAGGGAAGAAACTTTGTCAAGCCACCTTGAACAAAGACTTAAGAGCTTGAACAATCTTGAAGCAAAGATTGGTCAATACAAGGAAGAGGTCTCCTCTCTTAGATCTCAACTAGAAGAAGCAAGGAAACAAGCACAAGGAGCCAAGAAGGTGATGGAAACTTTGGAATTCATAGAAGGACAAGTTGATGAAGCAGAAAAGGAGAGAAACACCATGATATGCCAACTAGAAGAAAAGGATGAAGAAATCTTGAAACTAAAATCAGACATCAAACTTCTCAAGGCCGAAACATGTGAAGCTGCAAGAATAATGGAAGGAATGAAGAAGCAACTAGTTATGAAAGATGAAGATTGTGAAAAGTTGAAAGGAGAAATTGTCTTTCTTAAAAAGGAAGTTGACTTGCTGAATAAGAACTTGAAAAGCTCTCGAACCCTAGAAGACATCCTAAGTCATCAAAGGTCTCCCCTTGATATATAAGGTCTTGGCTATGCAGGTGAATCCTCAAGCAAGAATGATAATGCTTCAAACAACAAAGATGTGAGGAACCTAGAAAGAAGTGTTGATGCTCCTAGTTCCAACAAAGGCAAGGAGAAGAATCAAGACAACAACGGAAGAAATTCTACTCCAAGGAGACTTGCAAATGGTGTCAAGAATACAAAAGGCAATGAATATCATCAAAGAATTCCAAGGCAAAAAGACTTCAAAAGTACTTCAAGGAACTCTTCATCTCCCAGGTACCAAAGTATATTTCTTGGTTATTGCTATTCTTGTACAAACTTTGGGCACGTGGCAAAAGATTGTAGGGCATATCACAAAGACATATATAATGGTCCCCGTCAATCTCCTAGAAGCAATTTTGCAAGAAGAAGTAATGATCTCTCATTCATGAACAAGGTGGAGTGCTTCAATTGCCATAAGATTGGACATATGGCTCATGATTGTAACTTGACTTGGGTTCCTCAACAAGCTAAAATTATGTCAACTAAGCCAAGTTACACAAGTATGGAGAAGGAAGCAAATTGGATCCAAATCTCTTGAACAATCCATCCAACAACACATGTTGTTGATTTGATGAAGACATCCCAGGCAGATGTGATATTCCAAGTATTTGATGGTAAGAATCTGCCAAAAAGGAGACCATGCATATAGTTAGGGGAGCTTGTGATTCTTGATAGATCGTATCTTGGGAGTAACTCCATTGAATAAATCATGAATTTGTGAAGGTGTCTTTTGCTTAATCACAAGGGAGCAATCTTTCTTTCTTGAGTAAAAAGAAAAGCTAGAGGAGTTTATGCAGGCAAGGGGAGTTGGTTCATCACATGAAGAAATGCAATCTATCATGGACCACATTGCCAAAAGGAAGAGCACCATGACAGGGGGAGCAACATACTTATAAAGAATTATTATTGATGAAGAGAAGCAGCTTGATAGGGGGAGTACTTGGGCACCCCATTGCCATTGATGTCAAAGGGGGGAGAGAATGCTGGAAGGGCAAGAATATTGCCATCAATGACAAAGGGGGAGACTGTTGGTCAAGGTTGTCATTGATGTCAATATGGAATTGGCCGAGATGTCAATATTCTTGAGATGCCTGGTTCCAGATGATGATACCATGACTCTTCGTTGATACCATCAATGAAGATGTCACGAAGCAGCCTGGAACCAGCATGATGCCAAGATGGCAAATATTCTTAAGGTGCCAAGTGTCAATCATGTTCCTTGTTTGGTAACCTAGAAGACTACACTTTATGATGTCATTCATGACATGGTTGGAAACTATATGATGACATGAAGGACTTGAAGCTCTCTAGATGGCATATTAATGGATGCTGCACTTTGACATATGGATGACATATCACTGCACTATTACATGACATGGATGCTACACTATCATGATGACAAGAATGATATTGATGACACACTATGATGAAGAACTTGGAGTCATAACAATGAAGAAGCCCTAATGACCTTGCTGTCCTAATTGCCTTCTGCACTAAAAATTTCAAGAGCAATCACAAAGAAAAATTATTTTGGACAGCTTGGAGGCATCTTTCCACTATAAGTTCTATACCATCTTAAAGAGGACTTTTTCCTCTTTCTAATGAGCCCTTACTTGCCCTGAAACTCCCAACGGTTGATGAGATATTGAATTTTAAGTTAAGAAAAATATAATTAATTCTGGGCCGACCTAAGCCTACCTATATATGTCGGCCTCAATACCAAGGGACGTGTCTTTTCATTTATGATCAAAACCAGTATATATATGACGTCTCGACTTGACATTCTATCATCAAAATTCAGTGATCTATTCATAAAAGAAGTACAGAACTACAGGAGGCCGAGGAGATAAAAAAGGAGATCATAATTATAATATTTTGGGAAATTTTTAAAGGACACCGAGAAGGGTTTAAAGGATAATTATTTGAGTTGAAAATTTATGACCCTCAAGGACTGTATACGCTGGTCCAGAACCTTGTGAAGATACAGTGGGTCAGTTTTATTGGTATTTTACAGCTGAATAGGGCTCAATACCTCACAACAAAAGCTCGGATCACCTGTGACAAGAGGTATGGTCGAATTGGTTGCTGGAGGACAGTGATATATCTCAGAAAAACCTATTGACTGTGGAGGACAGATTTCAACCTCGAATCTGTTGTGTGGGAGCTCGGATCCTTGGTGCCTTAATGCTACACCAACAATAAAGATTGCTGATCTGTTTTGAAGATATCATTGCATTTCTGTGACTGCGGATCTGTGCTGGTTTACCACAGCAAAGAATAGACCTCACACCAGTAATTATCATTTGAAGCTTGGATCACTGTTTGAAAGGCCTGGTTTGCAGCCTGAGTAACTTGGATTGTTGGACAGTTTTGTGGAGTGTTGGAGGGTTCAAACCTGCTGCTACATGGTGCAGTTTTAGTAACCTCAACTCAATCCTGTGGCAGTAAATTGTGGACCAAAGCACTCAGATTATTTACAATGATAAAGTTACCTGTGGGTTATCTTATTGACACTTGTTGGAGCAGAATATAGTAGATTAGAAGACCTTGGAGAGCATATTGTTGAAGTATACCTTTAAGGTGCCCTTGTGATCCTTTGTGAGTGTCGTAGGCCAGACTTTTGAAGACTTCTGTGAAGCCCTAGAGGAAGACTTCTTAACAGACTTGAAGCAGCTTGTTGGAGACCATTTTGAAGAACCTCTTTCCTTTGAACCTGTTGTTCCTTTGATTTCCATTCCCCCTGAAGTTGTTGTTGTCATCATCTCCGAGAGAGTCCCTTATATTAAGGCACTCTCTTGCATAGTGACCAAACTTGTTATAAGTCTAACATCTTCCTCTTCTACCTCCTTTGGGACCCGCTCTTCCATGATTTTGATTTCTTGGACCAGCATTGTTCCTCTTCTTTGCATGAGCGGAGAAGGCAGCCTTCCATTCCCATTTTGAGGGTTTGTCTCTCTCCATCATCCTTGTCTCCTCTTAAGTGCATCTCGTCAACAATTCATCAAAATCAGGAATCACATTATTATTAAGAATTGTAGTATTGAATACATACCAATCTCGGGGGAGTCCTCCAAGAGCAATGAGAATGAACTCTTGGTCAGCTATGGCTTCTACAATAGCTAAGAGATCATTCTTGATTTCGGTGAGCCTCATGAAATATGATTGGATGGATTCTCCTTTGCCCTTCTTGATCTCCTTCAGCTTGTTCTTCAAAAATAGAACTTGATTAGCATTGCTAGCCCTGAACATGCTAACCAACTTATCATACATCTCTTTAGATGTGCCTAGCTTGAAGATATAAGCAACCAAGTGCTTATGAATAGAATCCCTGATGATCTTTTTCGCCTTGACTTCCCCTTTCTTGAACTTAGTCTTAATGGCAGCGAGTGCATTTGATGGAGGCTCGTTGATCTTCCCCTACACATAATCCATAACATCTTGGTCTTCTAATGTCAAATCCAAAGACATTTTCCAAGCATGATAATCAGACTTATCAGTCAAGTTATCATTAGATTTGAAACCCTTGTATGATGAGGAGGCCATTGATCTCAGTCCTTGATTATTCAAGTTCTTCGGTGATTGCTTTTCACACTTGCTTGGGCTTTGTCTTCACCTTAGCTCTAATACCATGTTAATTTTAGACAACCATGGTATGTTCTATGCTTAATGCAATTTACTTCAATCTTTCTTATTAGCCTAATTCAAATTTGCAATCACATAACCATTGAAAGTAAATGTTGATAAAACATAAAATTAAATTGACAGAAGACAAGCCAATACAAGCTACAAGAATTTGTAATTTTTCTTATTTAGCAAAGATAGAGAAAAATGTTTGTTACAGCAATCAACAGGATGCCCTAGACAGCAAAGACTTTGGTCGTCAAACCAGCCCTTTCAGCCTCCAAATAGGTTCAGTCAAACTCAGTCAAAGTCAGCTTTCCTTCAAGGTCAAACTCACCCCAAAAACCAGTCCACAAAACAATCAACGCACCAATCAAATATGCAAGTCAAATCAATCAACGTTGCAGTCAAAGCTGCAGTCAAAATTCGACGGTTGACCTCGATTTTTGTGCCCTCCAACGTGGCCTTCCAAAATCGAAATTTTTGGGCAGAAAACGCAGTCAAACAATGTGGGTTGACCAAAGTCAACATTGGTCAATGCTGCCAGAAAAAACCCTAAAACAATTTGAAAATAGCAACTTCCTGTTTCACATGTGTGGAGGAGAGAGAAGCGTCTTCAAGGTTGTACGAACCAATCAGATGAGAGAAAGATGTGTGAGATTAGTTGATAATGACATGAGCATCATGTCTCTCCAATTTATATCCATGACTAGGGGTGAGTAATACATCTGATGGGGCTTGTGAGCCTACATTACAATTCTGGCCGACCTTGACAATTTGCACAGGTGTGGAAAATAAATTCAAAATATAATTTCTGCTCATCCAAACAAGATGATCTTTAAATCAATCTTGCACCTCTCTGAAAGAGGAATCCAACAAAAATATCATCTCCATCATATGAGCAATGCAACATGGAGTTTGGGCCTAGTTATGCAAAATTAACAAAGCTGCATTTTGTTCAGTGTTGGTTAGTGTACATCTTTTGTCGATTTTGAGCAGCCTGCACATTTTCGTTAAGTCTCCTGAGAATATTTTGGCTTTCTTGTATTCAATATTTAGCTAATGGGGCTTTGTTTTCTCTAAAGACAATGTCAATAAAGGATGGAGCATCATAATCGTAAAGTGCTTTGAAAGGTAGCATCCCAATAGACAAATGATAAGTGGTGTTGTAACAATGCTCCCCGAGGTATAGCCATTTGATCCATGGTTTCTGCTGACCAATCATGTACTTATATAAGTATCCCTTATCCCTCAATCCATTTATTCACTATCTTTGTCTGGCCATCTCTTTGCAAATGATAGTTGGTGCTTGGGGTTAATTCTGTCCCTACTAGCCTAAAAAGTTCCAGCCAAAATGTTCCCACAAATCTGTTATCCCAACCACTGACTATATTTTTAGGCAGTCCGTGAAGTCCGAAAACTTCTTCGAAGAAAAGCTTTGCTACCTATTTGACCAAGTAATCAGTCAAAATCGCAAAGAAAAGTGCAAATTTTGTCACCATGTTAACCACTGTATAAATGCAGTCTTTGCCTTGTGCTTTGGGTATTCCTGTAATGAAGTCCATTGACATGCTTTCCCATTTTTGCTCTAGAATTGGTAATAGTTGGAGTAAACCTGCAAGATACGTGTACTCGACCTTCTTTGTTGGCATGTCATGCGTTCGCTAACGTATGTTAATATGTCATCTTTGAGACCTTTCCATTAAAACCACTCCCTAATCTGTTAGTGAATTTTGAAGAATCTTTGGTGCTTGACTAATGGTATGTCATGTGCAACATTCAAGATATTCTCCTTAAGCGTAGATTCAGGAACCAAGTATATCTTGCCTTTATAGTAAATTACCATTAACTATCTTGTACTTGTCATCTTGAATGAGTATGTTTGTCAAAGCACAAGCAAATTTTGTCTTGGAATATTCCACCAAGAGGTGAGCCTTCCAGTTTTCTGTGAGCTCCAAAACAAAACATGTTGCTAGTTTTCTAGTGAGTGCATCAGCCACAATATTTTTTTTTCCTTATACATATTCAATATCAAAATCATAAGTTTGGACCTTGCTTACCCACTTTTGTTGTCTTCATCTAGGCCTCTTTGTTTCGAGAAATGGTGCAAGTTGTTGTGGTCTATCTTCACTACGAAGTTGTTTCCCACTGAGTATTGTTTGAACTTTGCCAAGGCGTGCATGATAGCCATATAGGCTATCATATCATCTTGTGCATCACATGGAATTAGTTGGCCTCTTCAACTAAAGTGTTGTTTCAAACAATGAATGCCCCCTCCAATGGGGGCTTGGAGTAAAACATCACAATCAACCCATGGAGCATCTTTGGCTTATGGGCTATCATATCATCTAGTGCGTCACATGGAATTAGTTGGCCTCTTCAACTAAGTGTTGTTTCAAACTATGGATGCCCCCTCCATTGGGGGCTTGGAGTATAACATCACAATGAACCCATGTAGCATCTTTGGCTTATTTGGCTTTTGGAGGGGGCTTGGAGTATAACATCACAATGAACCCATGTAGCATCTTTGGCTTCTTTGGCTTTTGGAGGGGGCTTGGAGTATAACATCACAATGAACCCATGTATCATCTTTGGCTTCTTTGGCTTTTGGGGTCCTAGTGAATGATAACTTTTCTTTCCAAATTTGAAGGGGAAAACCCATGTAGCATCGTTGGCTTCTTTGGCTTTTGGGGTCCTGGTGAATGACAACAACATTCCAAATTTAAAGGGGAAACAAAAATCTGCAAACTTATGAAGCCGAAAATTGGAAAGAAACTGCCCTTGGTTTCCTTAAAAACCACCAAGCCTGCTTATAAGTTTATAAGGCCGAAAATTGGAAAGAAACTGCTCTTGGTTATTGAAAACCACACAAAACCCCAATCCATGGGTCCACAAAACTCTCATTCCCTGTGACCAACAAACCGTCCAGATTTCAAAAATATGAATGAACACAGCCACCACAAAATTGCCCAACAAGCCACTAAAGAGACTACAACAGCTTCCAAGAAACTTATTGCTCCACATACAATACAACCACCCCCAAAGTTGCTTCCCACATAGTACAACCACCCCCAAAATTGCTTAACACAAGTTTTAAGACACTGCTTCTAGGGAAGGACTTGCACAACACACAATGCAGTCACCCCCAAAATTGCCAAACGAGTCATTAAAGAGATTGCACCTAGGCAATTATATTCACCATGTACATTACAACCACCCAAAAATTGCCTACAAGCCATTAAATACACTGCTCCTAATCAACTAATTGCACCACACACAATAGAACCACCCCAAAAATTACCCAACATGGCAACAAGCCATTAAAGAAACTGCTTCTTAAAAACTAAGAGCACCACGTACATTACAACGACCCCAAAATTGCCCAACAAGCCATTACAGAAACTGCATGCACAACACACAATACAACCATGCAAAAAATTGCATGGAATCCATTAAAGTCACTGCTTCTAAGAAACTAATCACCACATACCGTACAACCACCCCAAAATAGCCCAAACAAGCAATTACAGAAACTAGAGCTTGATTGTTAAATTTGGACAACTAGGTCCAAACTCCATGCTCAGATTAAGTGGCTAATATTTTTGTTGGATTCCTCTTTCGGAGAGGTGTAAAATCCATATAAAATATATCTTAATCCGATGAGCAGAACATTTATTTTGAATTTATTATTTATAATAAATTATATGTGCAGGTCGGCCTTAAGGTTTCACACCCCCAGCGGATGTGTCACACACCCCAATGATGGATATAAATACAGGCAAAGTTGGAGAGCATTTCACAACAACTCAACACACATCTTCTTCTCTCATCTGATTTAGTACGAGCTCCTTGGAGGATAAGTTCAGCCCACATGTCCGAGGGATGATGTCCTTGTGACTGACCCACTTCTGTTCTGAAATAAAGAGGCCAGCAAAGCAAGTTACGGCGAGATGACGCACGATGTTTGATTGCACTGATGGATGGAGTTCTCCCTAGTTGGGAGGGAGTGTTAAATTTGGACAACTAGGTCCAAACTCCATGCTCAGATTAAGTGGCTAAAGTTTTTGTTGGATTCCTCTTTCGGAGAGGTGTAAAATCCATATAAAATATATCTTAATCCGATGAGCAGAACATTTATTTTGAATTTATTATTTATAATAAATTATATGTGCAGATCGGCCTTAAGGTTTTACACCCCCAACAGATGTGTCACACACCCCAATGATGGATATAAATACAAGCAAAGTTGGAGAGCATTTCACAACAACTCAACACACATCTTCTTCTCTCATCTGATTTAGTACGAGCTCCTTGGAGGATAAGTTCAGCCCACACGTGTGAAGAAGAAGGACGAATGTACGGCCAAGAGGAAGGACGAAATTTCTGCAGCTAGGGTTTCCAACGAAGTTTGACCAGCGTTGACTTTGGTCAACGCATGGTCCGAAAGGGCTGAAAATTGTTGGAGAGTTCGATTTTGGGAGGCCGTACACATTGGCACAGAAATCGAGGTCAAAAGGTTGACCGAACTTGTTGCTGCGTTGAATTTTAGCTTGCTGCCCTGCGTTGACTTTTCTGGACAGCGTTGACTTTTCTGGAGTTGACTTGGGTTGACTCGGTAGCTGATTGGAGGATTGTTGTGACACATTCTGGGTTGGCTGATCAAGGAGACTTTGCTGGTTGAAGCATCCTGTTGACCGCCGTAATGCACCATCACATTTTTCTGTTTCTGGTTTGTCTTCTATAAGATCCACTGATATGTTCTATCAGCGTTTTACTTAACCATTTGTGTGATTACTGTAATAAAAGTAAAGTTGCATCAAGCATAGAACATCTACAAAAATTTACACTGATTCTAGGAACCTAATTTCCCAACATAGTATAACCACAACCAAAGTTGCCTAAGACACCATTAGAGGCTGTTTCCAGGATAACACTTGCACCACGCTTCCAGGATAACACTTGCACCACACATAATACAACCACCACCAAAATTGTGCAACGAAACAATAATGAGATGCTTCTAAGAAAATAATAGCACCATGTACAATACAAAATTGCCCAACAAGCCATTGGAGAGATTGTACCCTGCTTCTAAGCAACTAATTTCCCACATACAGTACAAACAACACCCCCAAAGTTTGCCTAAAGCACGTTAGAGAGACTGCTTCTACGAAACCACATACACCACACAAAATACATCCACCCAAAAAACCCAACAAACCATTAAAGAAACAAAACAACCACCCCCAAAACTGCACAACAAGCCATTAAAGAGACTGCTTTTAAGCAATTAATTTCAACACATACAGTACAACCACCACAAAATTGCCCAACAAGCCATTAAAGAGACTACAGCCTGCTTCTAGGCAACAAATTTTCCCACAACCAAAATTGCCTAAAGAGTCATTAAAGAGACTTCTTCCCGGAAACTAATTGCCCCCCTCCCCCAAAATACAGTACACCACCCCAAAATTGCCTAAGAAACTGCAAAACCTGCTTCTCAGTGACTAATCAATCACCGGCATAGAGTATAACCGCCCCCAAAGTTGCCTAACGTGCTATTAGAGAGACTACTTCTAGGAAAGCACTCACCCCACATACAATACAACGACCCCCAAAATTAGCCAACGAACCATTCAAAAGACTGCTTCTAAGCAATTATTTTCACCACGTATAGTAAAACCACCCCCAAAAGTGCCCAACAAGCACAACTAGTTTCACCAAGTACACTGCAACCACCCCAAAATTGCCCAACCAGCCATTAAAGAAACTACAGCCTGCTCAAAGAGACTGCTTCTGATCAAATAATTTATTAATTCACCATGTACAGGACAACCACCCCAAAATTGCCCAACAAGCCATTATACATGTTGCAGCCTGCTTCTAGGCAACTAATTGCCCCACACACAATACACAGATGATCAAACCCTGAAAGTTTCAATGAAACTATTATGCAGTGTGTGTGTGTGTGTGTGTGTGTGTGTGTGTGTGTGTGTATAGGTTAGATATGTCGTTCATATTCTTATTTCTTCCTTTCATATTCTTTGTGGCAGTTCCACGAACCTTCCATACTTCTGTCAAACATCTGAAAGGGCTTTAGGTTGTGTTGAGTACTACTTTTGAAATGTAAAAATCGTGTACTCAAAAAAAATTATGCACACAGAGACTATTTCTGATAAAAGCTAAAGGCCAAATCTAAAGCAAAGTCTGCAAATCTTTTGCTCAAGTAAACTTCACTCAATGAACTTTACCCCTTTACCAGATTTGATTTATAATTCCTTGACAGGACAGCAAGGGTGAGCGATAATAGTAAACCTAAAAAAGAGCTGAAAGTAGTATACATTTATTTCAGCCTTGGATCGAACCACGGCGAAAAGGATTAGAAAAATAGTTTAGGGTCTGTCTTTGAAAATTATTGGTGTGATGAGTACAAGCAACATTTTAGTAATTTCCCTAACCTAAGTAGACACTTCAATTCAGCCAGCTGACTTATTTAGCCATATAAACGCTAATGCTTATAGGCTACATTGCATGCAGTAAAGCTTAGTCTGCACTAGGGCATAGTATGATACAAATCATAGAAACAAGGTAGTAGCCGTTCATAAAGCTATGAATTAGAATTAAGGAGTATTCCAAATGCTATAAGAATCAATATTATTGGACATTTAAAAGACATTGCAAAATGTACTTGAATCTAGCCATTTTACAAATAGGCATTATTAATAGCTTACCAAATTCTGTAACATGGGAAAAGCATTAACCTGAAAAATAGGTGATACTTCAATGGAGAAGCGCTAATCTGAAAAATAGGTAGACGACTTGTTGGACAAGAGATCTACCTCTTTGCATCTCTTTGAAAGCTAATCTGAAAATGTAAGCAGTTGTGCAGACATGTAATCTCTTCATAAGAAATACAAGATCTTATCCATATATATATATATATATATATATATATTTGGAAAGACATGATAGATTTGAGGTTATGAATAATTAAGTATAAAGGAAGCTCATACATATAAATATTGAACATTTCCTTCTTCCCTAACAGGGCCGTAGAGCACTCACTTGAGAATCTTAACAACTTGGGGGACCTATTGCTAACAACAATTTTCTCAAACTGCACCCAATATTATTAGCTTTGACCATTTTCATTTCAGCAACTTGTTTGTAGACTTGTTTAAGGCATAAGTGCGCCCAAGCAGGGTGAAACCCTAAACCTATGGACATGAATCTTCACAAAACCAAATATTACAATAGATTGCAAGGGTGAAACCTAAGCCTCCCGACACACAGATCCTTCAGCAAAAAATCACTCATCGTCGAATCTGGTCATTTCATTCCAAATACAGAAAAACTGAGAAGGTTATGGCCAGTTTACCATTGATTGATTAGTGTCGAAGGCACGCAGAGAATACAATGAGTATAATCTGACAATATATTGTAACTGCAGTCCTTCATAAAAGTACCGACAGTAGCCTAGCGGTTTTAGGCAGGAACATCAAGGTGTGAGCTAGATGTTTCCCAATTAAAAATTATAGATTTGATTACATGGTCAGTTAATGCAGGCGCGGCTAATTTTTTAATAAATTAAATATAAGCATCGATTGTGTAAGCAGTGCTTTTCCAAATCCTATGAAGGACCGTGGAATCATGCAGCATTTAGGCAAAGAAATCTAATAGTTAGAATTGATTACATGGTCAGTTAATGTAGGCCAGTTTTTTAATAAATTACTTATAAGCATCAATTTTGTAAACAATGATTTTCCAAATTCTATGAAAGGAATGCGGAATTATGCAGCATTTACAACTAATGTTATTAACACAATTCAGCATTTCAACTTTGTTATTAACAGAGTTAACCTGGCTTGCCAAGGGTGGTAGAGGCCAACCCTCAAAGGAAGAGAGGAGATTTTTCCAATCAAGGGTGTCTACAGACTAAGATCTGACACTGTGACAAGTTAACTAATAAAAATCAGTCAGATTTGTGATCAGCTTGCAAACATCTACACAACATTACTTATAATCACCAAAGTGCAACCAAATCATCTACACGACCACATATGGAAAACCTGAGCAATATTACTAAATAAATTGAACTAAGAGGAAAGGGAGGGTTACGAAAGGCTTACCTCAAATAAACCTGAGCGTCCCTCGAATAAGCCTTCTATTGATATTCACCGTTGAACTCGGGAATTGCAAACACTATCAAAGCATAACCACATATGCAAAACCTCGTCCAGATTATTCAATAAATTGAAGGAGAGGCAAAGGAAGGCTACCAAAGTTTACCAGGAATAAACCTGCGCTTTTCTTGCATTTCGCATTGAATTCGTCCAACTGGGAGAGCAGAGCAAAGACGAGAATTTGAAGCAAAATGGGTCAAATAACAGCACAGGCCGTTTTAATTCGAGGGGTGAGATTTTGATCGGAGTAAACTTTAACCACGCCCTGTGGGTATGTTTAAACCTAGGGTCGTGTGGTCGGATTAAGAGAAGCTCCTTTGTAGTATTGGAGGAGGTTGCGTGAGAAATTTGGAGAGCACGAGTATAAATGTACTAAACTAACCATATATTCCCCTTAGGAGCGATTAAGATTAAGAGTGAGAAACTATATTGATTAAATCAAAAGTTCAATTTTTCCACTTAGATAAGTGTAATTTATTTATTGGTTCCTTCATAAAAATTTTGAATAATTCAAAGGGTGTTTTAAAATGGGCCCAAATATTTGAAGGCAAGTGTTATGGCACGAATTTTTTTTAAGTAAATGAATGATTAGTAGAAATTCTTTCGGTAATAATCACATGCAAAAGAACGTGGTTAAAATAAATAATTAATAGATTTGGTCAAAATTAAAATAAATAAAAAATTATTGATTTCATTTATTTATTAAATTATTTTTTGAATAAAAAATTTAAAGTTCTCTTTTAAGTTTGGTTTAAATTTTTTTCAGGTTTTGTTTATTATGCTGAAAAGTGTTCTCTTTCCTGGCTTGGGGTGAGTAAACATTACTCACCCCAGCCAATGAGAATTTTTTTTTATCGCTCTTCCAGCCAATGAAATTTTGACATATGGCAACTCTTCCAACCAATAAAAATCCTCCATTTGGACTTGGCCCCTCCAACTACAGTTTTCGAGACTTAGACACATGCACAGTTGGTTTGCCAAATGTTAGCCCTCGAGAGGAGCCCAGTTACCAGCTGTTAACCCTGTTGTTAGTTTTTGTTTTCATTTATTTAACCGTGAGTTCCCTTAGTTTTGGTTTCCCCTCCTCTAATTCAGCAAGAGCAACTCACAATTTTGGATGTCGAATTGCGGATGGAGCTCACGAAGGTTGTGAATTCGGGAGGAGCCCGCTCCACAAGTAACCAGCTGTGTTACTAGTTGTGCGAAAGCCGCAGATGGGACGCGTGACCCTTTTTCTTAGCCCTTCACACATCAGTACTCATTTTTCCATACCAATAACTATCGGGAGACTTCAACACAGTCCGATGAGGGAGAGATTTTGCCATACCAATAATTGTAGGGAGACTTCAACACAGTTCGAGGAGGGAGAGTTAAAGATAATGCAGTATTTCCATATGAAATTGCTCTATGGCCATACCTTTTCATGGCTCCCCTCTCCTGCTGTTGTACCCTTCTCCTTCTGCTTGAGCAATCTAACCCCTTCAGCCATACTCCGCATTCATTTGCATTGACCTTCTCTGCTACCTGTCACTTCGTTCCCCTGCTCATATATTCCGACGACCCTCTCCTACCTTCCTTCTATTTCAGTACCTTGCAATCAGACTTGCAGCCTCAAGGACTTACCGACTTCCAGCTTGAAGGACTTAGGATTACATTGTCAAGTGAAAATAACGGGTAAGATGTGACTTGTCTTCCTCTGCTAACAACTATTATTCCCAGACTTCCTCAACTATATCTACCTTAGTGGTGAAATTGTGCTTTTATTTACAGTGTTGGGACTTGTCTTCCTCTACTTCACATATCTAACTACAAAAACTTGGGAATGTTGCAGCCGTGATTGGTGTGAATTTCTCAGCGTCATTTTAGTTTTTTTTTCTATAATGTGTAAATGAGGCTTTTTTTAAATCTTTGTATAAATTCATTAGATGTGAAATTATTGCTTAGTATTTTATTGTCGTTTACCATGCCTACTCAAAATTTGGAGCAAATGCCCTATTTTGATTGTTTCCTTTACAGTTACTTTGTCTCTGCTTTCAATTATTTTATGTCCTTTTTGAAACAAATGGGTTGCATCTCCTCACTTTACTTCACTGGTAATCCACTAAAATCCTATTTAGTTTGTTTCCATGTGCTTCTTGCGTGATCAAAAATAAGCCTGGCCTTGTAAATCTGAGACTGATCTTAAAATTGGCCAAGTGGTCTCACTTATCATTATATGTTGATATATTTATGAAATATTTTCTCTTAATCCTGTAAGTTCACGAGATTCCTTCAATATCTCTTCTGCCTGGTATAGCACTTTCATTGTATTTCCAAAATCTAAGCCATTCTAATATACGTTCAATTCTTAGTATGCCCTTCCTCTTCATTCTGTGGTGCAGGAGGTTTATCTTCTTTTCAAATAGGGAATTTAAGAAGAAATTCACATGTTTTGTCACCATAAATTCTGTCTATATCTTCCATTCTTCATTCCCATATAGCTCTGTGTTGGTTTTTGTCATTAGTGAAACTACTGGGTTGTTTTTTTGTACCTAAGTCACATGATACAGGGACATGTGGATACTTGTGTCTTACACGTGGACCCCCTAAATATGGCATGGGGGTACACATAGAACTACACCAATTACACATTGGAATACATGTGCACCATCTTTTTTATTTTTTGTGATCTTTTAAATTTATTTATTTTTTGTGTCACAAGTGTCCCACGTGAATGGCGTGGCCCATGTGTTTCCAACACTATCATCACATGTCCTATGTGTTTAGTTTCTGGACATGTGACCCATAGGACATGGAGGATGTATCTTGTTTCTCAGCTTCATACATATCTTCATCTTGTTGTTCTATGACCTTTGTTCATTTGTTTCTGCACTTAACAATTTTTTGTTTGATATGTGTTGCTTTTGTGTTGATGGCATGATCCACACCTAACTGGGATATGTTTACAGTCTATTGTGTATATTGATTTGTTGGCGTGGACTAAGGGAGAGGATTTGAGATATTCATTAAAACATGGATTTGAGTATTCAAGTGTACCTCAGGGCCTTGGTAACTTTATAGGATTGAATGAAGATGCCCAGAGTGCTTGTATTTCGTGCAAAACCTCCTACATTAAGAGAGTTGTTAGCAAGGAATAAAGCTGAAAAATCTTATTTTGCTAGGTTGAAAAGTTCCAACCAGTACCTCATGCAAAGTTTTAAGTAGTTGAAAAATAGGGACCAAACTGGAAGATTTGTTTTTTATCGCCAGTATGGGAAAATTTGCTCTGAAAAAGGCTTTGGTGCACAATGTAAATTCAGTTGATCCTTTCAGCTTCCATTTTCTATGTATCCACCATCTTAGTGCCTGCTCTGAAGGTGAAATGCCTGCTAAACGATAGAGAACAACAAGACCAATCATGTACTAAATGTTTTAGGCCACTATGAGAAGTAATCTTCAGGCATATGTTGTCTGGATATTTTTCTAAGCAGTTGCACAGGCATCCTGGAAGCCTTGGATTCTTCCCAGCAGAAATAATAATTTTGCATTCTCCTTTAACCCAACAGTAGGATCCTTATATGATGGTTTGGAAAGAGAGGTCATTGCCTCATCGGCTAGAGCAGCCATTGGCTCTCAAAACTGCAGCAACTTGCATAACTTGCCTATCTACCTTCAATTATGGGCTAATATTGCCCTTTGACCTAATATGTGATTAATTGTGAATAATAAAAATAACTCTATTCATTTTGATATTTTGAATTTTTTAATATTTTGGAAAATGTCCCCTGAAATTTGTGAGCTTCTCTCCACAAATCCTTGATATATTTCCTTGCATCAAAAAAACTTTATGGATCTTTACTAGGAATGCAGTTGTAGGGGCATTCACTTAAAAGGCAGTTTGGCAGAAATCTTTTTATACCAATTTAGTGAAGGTGTTTGTGAGACATGTTTTAAGGTTGTTAGAATATGCGTTCAATTCTTAGTGTGCCCTTCCTCTTCATTATGTGATGCGGGAGGTTTATCTGCTTTTCAGATAGGGAATTTAAGAAGAAATTCTCATTTTTTGTAACCAGAAATTTTGTCTACATCTTCCATTCTTCATTCCCATATAGCTCTGTGTTGGTTTTTGTCATTGGTGAAACTACTAGGTTGCTTTTTTGTACCTAAGTCACATGATACAGGGACATGTGGATACTTGTGTCTTACATGTGGACCCCCTAAATACGGCATGGGGGTACACATAGAACTACACCATTAACACATTGGAATACATGTGCACCATCTTTTTGAATTTTTGTGATCTTTAATTTTATTTTATTTTTTGGTGTCACAAGTGTCCCACATGAATGGCGTGGTCCATGTGTTTCCAACACTGTCGTCACATGTCTTGTGTGTTCATTTTTTGGACATGTGACCCATAGGACATGGAGGATGTATCTTGTTTCTCAGTTTCATACATATCTTCATCTTGTTGTTCTATGACCTTTGTTCATTTGTTTATGCACTTTATAGATTTCCCTTTGATATGTGTTGCTCTTGTGTTGATGGCATGATCCACACCTGACTGGGATATGTTTACAGTCTATTTTGTATACCAATTTGTTGGCATGGACTAAGGGAGAGGATTTGAGATATTCATTAAAACATGGATTTAAGTATTCAAGTGTACCTCGGGGCCTTGGTAACTTTAGAGGATGAAATGAAGATGCCTAGAGTGCTTGTATTTCATGCAGCAGCTCCTACATTAAGAGAGATGTTAGCAAGGAATAAAGCTGGAAAAATATATTTTGCTAGGCTGAAAAATTCCAACCAATAACTCATGCAAAGTTTTAAGTAGTTGAAAAATAGGGACCAAACTCAAAGATCTATTCTTGATCACCAATATGGGAAAAATTGCTCTGAAAAAGGCTTTGGTGCACAATGTAAAGTCAATTGATCCTTTCACCTTCCATTTTGTATGTATCCACCATCTTAGTGCTTGCTTTAAAGGTGGAATGCCTACTAATTGATAGAGAATAGCAGGACTAGTCATGTACTAAATGCTTTAGGTCACTATGAGAAGTAATCTTCAGGCATATGTTGTCTGGATATTTTTCTAAGTAGCTGCACAGGCAAGCTGGAAGCCTTGGATTCTTCCCAGCCAAACACAATAATTTTGTAGTCTCCTTTAACCCAACAGAAGCATCCTGTCATGAAACCAGCTCCAAAAATAGAAGAAAAGATAGATCAATGCCTTAGAAATCACCCACTTCGAGGGGGCAACCTCCAATACATTACATAAATGAACAATTCTTGGATGATACAAATGAAAAAGCCTCCTTCTATATATAAAGTCCATGGGATCACAATATAATCCTAGCCGACCTAACAATAATAAAGTAAGGGCACAATAATAACAATATTGGGGTTATAGGGGTACAATAATAACAATAAAGGGGTTACACTAACAACAATAAGGGACTATACTAGTAATATAGGGACCTAACATGGCCCTCTCCTTCAAAAAAGTGTTGTCCTCAACACCTGAGTAGCTCTAGATGCTTTCGTATAAAATTCTCATCGTCCCATGTAGAATCTTCAGTGGGTAATTTCTTCCACTTGATGAGATACTCTGAAATTGATCGATTTCGTAGCTGTCGAGTTCTTGTTTCTGTGAATGCTTCAGGTTCCAATATGATTTTTCCTTCCTCATCAAGTTCTCGCAATATTGTTTGAACTAGAAGTTTTTCACCTATAACCTTCTTTAAGCATGAAACATGGAAAACTGGATGCACTTGTGAAGAAGCACGAAGCTCCAATTTGTATGCCATAGTACCAATCTTTAGCAACACCTTGTAAGGACCATAATAATTTGGCGATAATTTGCTCGAGGGACATTTGTTTGTATGGTTGTAGCCATAAAAATACCTAGTCTCCTACATCAAAACTTCTCTCGTTGCGATGTTGATCTGCTTTTTGTTTCATTCAATTTTGTGTCAAATTTAAGTTATCCTTTAAGAGTTGGAGAACTTCTTGTTGATGCTCGATGTGATCTTCCACTGCTTGAACCTAAAGATGATGTGATGGACAGTGGATGATATCCATAAAGTGCCATAAATGGGGTCATTTATGCTGCAGTATGGAAAGAAGTGTTATACCACCATTCAGCGAGAGGTAACCACTTAACCCATTGTGTTTGCTTATCAGATACAAAACAACGAAGATATCCTTCCAAACATTTACTCACTATCTCAGTTTGACCATCGGATTGAGGATGATAAGATGAGCTATGAGCTAGTTGAGTACCCAAACAAGAAAATAACTCCGTCCAAAAATTTCCAGTAAAAATGGGATCTCTGTCACTTACAATAATCTTTGGATTTCCATGTAGCTTTTGAATTGTTTCCATAAATGCAGTAGCAACTGTACTTGCCTTAAATGGATGAGATAATGCACAAAAGTGTGCATAATTGGTAAGTCTATCAACTAACACCATGATGACACTCTTTCCTTTGGACTTAGGTAAACCTGTGATAAAATCCATTGAAATCTCCTCCTAACGTTGACTTGGAATGGATAAAGGTTGTAGAAGACCCGGGGTCTTAATTGTCTCAACTTTATTTTGCTAGCAAACCAAACATTCCGCCACAAACTTTTAAATATCAAATTTAAGGCCATCCCAAAAAAATTCTTTCTTCACCCTGTGGCAAGTTTTTAAAAATCCTGAGTGTCCTCCTAAAGGAGAAGTGTGCAATTTCAAAAGAATCTTTTGTTTTAGTTGGGAATTCTTACAAATATATAAGCGATCTTTGTACCATAAGGAATCATTTTTCCAACTAAATGTATCAGATATACTAGGATCTTGATGCAACTTTTGAATGAGTGTCCACACTTCTTCGTCCTTCTTCCATTCATCCCTTGCTTTGGTTATCCAATCTTGTTGGATAATAGAAATGGCACAAAGCAATGATTCCACCTCTTCATCCTTTCTTGAGAGTGCATCTGTGACAACATTTAGCTTCCCTTTTTTGTAGATGATTTCAAAGTCATAACCCAATATCTTTGTGACCCATTTTTGCTGCTCTTCTAAAGATAGTCTTTGTTCCAAAAAGTGTTTAAGACTATCATAATTAGTTTTTACCTTAAAGTGTCTTCCCATTAGGTAAGGTCATCATTTCTTTAGTGCATGTAGTATTGCCAACATTTCCTTCTCATAAATAGCTTTCTGTAAATACTTTCCTCTGATTGGACGACTTTCAAAAGTAATGGGTCTTCCTTCTTTCATTAAAACAACACCAATTCCATTTCCTGAGGCATCACATTCCACAATAAAGGTTTTTGTGAAGTCTGGCATAACTAAGACCGGTGTTAGGCACATTGCTTCCTTAAGATGTTCAAAGGCCTTAGTTGATTCGGGAGTCCATGAAAATGCATGTTTCTTCAATAATGTTGTTAGAGGTGCTGCTATTCTCCCATAATTCTTAACAAACTTGCGATAATACCCTGTTAACCCAATAAATCCTCGCAACTGCTTTATGGTTGTGGGGAATTTCCATTCCTTAATGGCTTTAATTTTGTTAGGGTCTACCTTGACACCCTCATGAGATACAATATGACCCAGATATTCCACCTCTTATACTCCAAAGAAACATTTGGATGTTTTTGCATATAATTGTTTCTCCTCCAATAGTTTGAGCACCCTGTCAACATGTTGAACATGATCCTTCCAAGAACTGTTGTAGATTAGTATATCATCCAAAAATACTAGCACAAATTTTCCAAGGAAGGAAATGAAAATGGAATTCTTCAACCCTTGAAATGTAGAAGGTTCATTGGTAAGGCCAAAAGGCATGACCAAAAATTCATAATGACCCTCATGAGTTCGAAATGCTGTTTTCGGAATATCTCCCGTCTTCATTCTAATTTGATGATATCCTGAACAAAGATCCAACTTGGTAAAATAAATTACTCCATGTAATTCATCCAATAATTCATCAATCACAGGAATGAGAAATTTATCTTTAATAGTGAGCTTATTGAGCTCCCTGTAATTCAGACACATGCGCCATCATCCATCATTCTTGTGCACCAATACTACTGGAGCAGAGAAAGAACTTTGACTAGGTTGAATTATACCAGCCTCTAACATTTCTGCAATCATGCGTTCAATTTTGCTATTTTGGACATAAGGATATCTATAAGGCCTGATGTTTGGAGGAACACTTCCTGGAATCAAATGAATAGCATGATCATGATCACGAATAGGTGGGAGTCCTTTGGGAGTTTCAAACACCTCTGAATGATTATCCAAGACTTTTTCGAGATATGGAGAAATAGATGATTTTAATGTTGGAACTTCTAGTGAGTATAATTGTGCAATTATGCCTTGTTGTTCTTTCTTCAGAAGCTTTGTCATGACATTAGAGCTTATTATCTTTCCCAGATTCCATGTGATACCTCGTAATTCAACTTCCTTTCCTTCCGAAAAAAATTTCAAGAAAAGTTCTTGAAAATTAAAAGATATTGTCCCCAAAGATTGTAACCATTGTACTCCTAGTACAACATCAACACCTCCCATTGGAATGGAAAGCATTGGACTATTCAATACATATTCCCCCATGGTTAGCTTGATATTATGGCATTTTCCAGAACAATTTATAGTTCCTCCATTTGCAACCATCACTTGACATTCTGGTGCTGGGTATAGGAAACAATTTAATTCCTTGGCTACCTTACAATGAATAAAATTATGGGTACTACCCGAATCAATCAACACTATTACCTTTTTCTTCTTGATATGTCCTTCTATCTTGACAGTTGAGGAGTGGTAATACCTGCCAATGCATTACACGATATGGTCGGACTCATTTCTGATTCTTCTAGCATTGGTTCCTATTGTATATCCTCTTCTTTTGAAGTTTCTTGTTCTTTTTCTTCCTCCTCTTCACAATCTATGTAAAATAATTTGTTCTCAGCACACTTATGACCTTTAGTGTATTTGCTATCACAACTGTAGCAAATCCCTTTTGCAATTTTTTCTTTCAATTATTGTGGTGTCAACCTTGTAGGTTGTGGAAGTCTAGGAGTAGCAACACTTTCATCTCTATAGATGTGAGTGGTAGGCTTCCTTGTCTGCATAATTTTACATTCAATTTTTCTTGCCAATCTGAATGCCTTCTCCAATGAGTCAGGTTCCCAAACGCGAACTTCATGTTGGATTTTATCCTTTAAAGTCCCTACGAAGACATCAATCCTATGTTCCTCTGGAATATCAGTTACCCTTATATTCAATTTTTGGAAGTCCTCAATGTGCTCCACCACTGAACCCTTTTTGTTTGAGATTTATCAATTGGCTAAAGAAGGTGTTGCTCTTTGTATCCTCATAATGTGCTATCATTTCCTTCGTAAAAATTGACCAAGTGAAAATTTATTATGAGATCAAAGCCATCGATACAATACAAATGTATTTTGTTCTAAATGTAAAGTTGCAATGCGTACCTTTTGTGTGTTTTGCACATTATTGAGATCAAAATATTGCTCCATCTGTAGTATCCACGTTACAGGATCCTTGCCATCAAACTTCCTCATATCCATATTTTGAATATGATGGTTCTTCCATCCAACATTAAAGTTTATAAAATCACGATTAACATTTATTTTTTTCTCATCATGAGTTTCCTCTACTATCTTTTCGCCATTAGGTAACATTTCTTGTATCAATTTTGTCAACCTTCCATGCCTACTTTTAGATCATTCTTCATGTTTTCCATGTTGTCTTTCATGTCATCCATCTTAGCTTCCATGCCAGCTTCCATGGCATCCATCTTAGCTTCCATGCCTTTCTCCAAAACTTCCATTTCATTTTTTGTTGCTCTTTGCAAGAGCGAAATTTGGTGCACTTGCTCTTGTAATTTTGACATGTCATGTTGCAGTTCTTCGTCTTCATGAGTCATAGTAGAGCCTTCTAAAGGCTTAATGGGTGTTGAATTCTTTTTAGGGGGCATTCTAGAACCCAATAATGACATCTATTCTGCAATATTCCCTTGCAATCAATTCAAACTGATTTTTCACACAAGACTTATGCAATTCGAAAAAACATACACACATTTTTCTTGCTTTTAAGGATATCGATAATGAAACTGAATTATCTCTATAATTGCGGATCTTCAATATCTTAAATTTGGTCTTGTAGTATCCCTTTGAAGCTTCTTTCAAATGCCACATGTCTAACCTGATTTGGATTCTTTAAGGCAAAGTTATGCCCAATCTCCCATAATGACCTAATTATGGACTAGTTCAGTAGAGCAAACTTGTACGGCATGTCATGTATCAATGTTTCTTCCTTTAGCTCTAAAATTTATACACATGAAACTACAGTCTGTGTACTTGCGGCCACTTCTTACAAAATTCCAATATGATGCTCAGAGAGAGAGTTATGATGATTTTCCCACGGTCACCTGTTTTAGATGAAATTCGGGAGCTTGAAAAAACCCTAACTTCCACAGATGATATATCCAAAAATATTGGGAACCAAGGCCTGAAACTTGTACATGGCGTTCATCAAGATTTTGGCTTCGCTCTGTAAAAATTTTAGCATCTGAACCTTAGTATAAATAAAGTTATAGCGAAACTTCCACGATGACCTATTTTAGGTGAAATTCGGGAGCCTGAAAATACCTTAACTTCCACAGATCATATCTCCAAAAATATTTCGAACTAAGATCTAAAAATTTTACACGACGTTCCTCAGGATTTCAGCTTCGCTCTATAAAAATTTCAGCTTCTGAACCTTCATAGAAAAAAGGTTATAGCGAAAATGCCGCGATGACATGTTTGGAGCAGCGGAACCCTAAAATCCAAAGCTCTGATACCAAATATTATGAAACCAAGTCCAAAAATAGAAGAAAAGAGAGATCAACACCTTATTAATTAGCCACTTCGATGGGGCAACCTCCAATACATTACATAAATGAACAATTATTGGATGATACAAATGAAACAACCTCCTTCTATATATAGGAGTCCATGGGATCACAATATAATCCCAGCCGACCTAGCAATAATAATGTAAGGGGACAATAATAACACTATTGGGGTTATAGGGGTACAATGATAATAATAAGGGGGTTACACTAACAACAATAAGGGACTATACTAGTAATACAGGGACCTAACACATCCTTATATGATGGTTTGGAAAGAGAGGTCACTGCCTCGTTAGCTGGAGCAGCCATTGGCTCTCAAAACTACAACAACTTGCAGAACTTGTATATATACCTTCAATTATGGGCTAACATTATCCTTTGACCCATTTGTGATTTAATTATGAATAGTAAAAATAACTCTATTCATTTTGATATTTTGAATTTTTATTTATTTATTCAATATTTGGAAAAACGTCCCCTGAAATTTGTGAGCTTCTCTCCACAAATCCTTGATACATTTACTTGCATCAAAAAAACTTTATGGATCTTTGCTAGGAATGTAGTTGTAGGGGCATTGACTTAAAAGGCAGTTTGGCATAAATCTTTGTATAACAGTTTATTGAAGGTGTTTGTGAGACATCTTTTAAGGTTGTTAAAAGGCAGTTTTGGACCAGTTTTAAAATAGTCCTGTAGCAGCATTGAAAGTTTTTTTAAAACAACCCTGAGATACCCCTTTGTATCACATTGAAGACCTTTTTATGATGGATTTATAGCAGGTTTGAATACTTACTTTGGAAATTTATTTGAATCATTTGAAGACCTAGGGCAACCTCCTTGGAGCAATTATTGAAGGATCTTCGAAGAAGACTTGAATTGACATTGAGAGAAGTATATTGGGCATACTTTGGCCCAGTATTTAAGAATACTCTTGGTGAATACATATTAAAGTGAATTTGAAGAAGTCTTGGGGACCTTATTTCCTATTGTCCTAATTTATTCAAACACTATAGAGGAAAAACAAACAAAAAATGCTCAAAAATCTGTCAATAGAAACCTTATCTGAATTCCCTATCTTGCACTATAGCATAATTGTATATAAATGTAACAATTGGGTTTGGTCTAGATATTTTAGAAAACATTGATACTCCCATATCGCAACCATGCTCAAGTTTCATATTGATTCTGCAAACTTCTGGGCTTGGAGCATATCATCCAATCATACGAGTGCCCTATTTGGGCACCTTGCTACATCCCAACTCATCACCAACGCTAATTATAATCGAGTAAAAACCATAGTGATTTGAATATGGGCTCAGATGCCAATGCCACCATCAAAAACCCAAAACCAAAATCCCCACTCAATTACTGCAAACAATGCTTACTGCATTGCAATCCACTCCATCCTAATACACTAGTGACCATAGCCTTTAAGCTATAAAACTTGGTTATTATGATTTCTATGGTACAATTTTCACTACAAAATGATGGCAGTATTGACCACTTGCATGTGCTGGAGTTATGCAACATGGTTTCTCCTACCCTGTAGGAAGCATGGATGTTGTAAGCCTGCATTATTTAAGCATTCATAATTACAAATCCCTTGGACATTTTTTGTATTTCATTTCTCTTCCTGCAACCAACGAAAAACAACTTCCTTACATCTTACACAATTTCATTATGAAGGTTTCTTTGTTACAAATGTTTTCAAATTACAAATGTTTTGTTCTGTACATGTTTCTTTCCATCATCTAACAGTAAAATTGCAACAACAAATGCTTCTTTCATCTCATGCCATTCTACGATTTTAATTTTATTTTATTCAATGGGTATTTTGTCATGAACAATTTTATTTCATTGAGTTTGTCTTTTCTTATAAATTATACAGATTAGAATTCTATTTCATTGAATGTGTTTAAGTTTTTGTAATGATTGTATGGATCAAATAAATTCAGAATTTGACAACTTGGAGATTATGATTTTTTTTTCTAAAATTGATAAACAATAAATTAAATTATTCACTTTATTAAAATTAAATTATTTCACTCCATTAACTTCTTCCTGAATATGACACAATTGATGTTTCAAATTAACTAAATTGAATATGTATGATGTCATAAACCATATTATTTTTTACAAATTGACAAAACAAAGTTTTAAATTTTAGTTTTTTGAATGTGGTTTATGTCTTTTACAATTGAATTTGTTGACCTGCCATGATATCATTGCATTGGTTTTGGCTTCTGATACATCTGTGCTTGAAGTAATAATTCCCAACCCACTTCCATCTCAGCTCTGCAGTCTTACCCCTCTCCTTATCCCCACTCCTCATTTTCCTCTCGTCATCCTGCTTCTTGGCTTCCAAAAGGATCTGAGACTCCTCAAGAGTCCATATGCCCTTCCTGTACTCTCTTCCTCTTTCTCCTCCTGTGTCTGTGCTCTCCACTCTAACCAAGGCACTAGAGCTTGGGCCTGTCATGTTAATAGCATTGCCTATTCTCCTAAGTTCTTGAAACACTACAAAGCAAAAACAAACAAACAAACAAAAAATGCTCAAAAATCTGTCAACATAAACCTTATCTGAATTACCTTTCTTAAACTATAGCATAATTGTATATAAATCTATCAATTGGGTTTGGTCTATATCTTTCCAAAAACATTGATATCCCATATCGCAACCATGCTCATACCCATGCTCAAGTTTCATATTGATTTTGCGAACTTCTGGGCTTGGAGCATATGATCCAATCATACCAGTGGCCTATTTAAGCATTCATAATTACAAATCCCTTCGACTTTTTTTGTATTTCATTTGTCTTCCTACAACAAACGAAAAACAACTTCCTTACATCTTGATACATTTCATTACGAAAGGTTTCTTTGTTACATATATTTTCAAATTACAAATGTTGTGTGTCTATACATATTAGATTCAAAAAACATGTTTCTTTCCATCATCTAACTTTAAAATTCATCTCATGCCATTTTACGATTTTACATTTATTTTATTCAGTGGGTTTTCTTGTCATAAACAATTTTACTGCATTGAGTTTGTCTTTTCTTATAAATTATAAGGTTTTGAATTTTATTTCATTAAATGTGTTTAAGTTTTTGTAATGATTGTATGGAACAAAAAATTTCATAAATTGAAAATTGGAGACTATGATTTTTTCCTAAAATTGATAAACGATAAATTAAATTATTCACTTCATTAAAATTAAATTATTTCACTCCATTAACTTCTTCCTCAATATGACACAATTCATGTTTCAAATGGACTATATTTAATATGTAAGATGTCATAAACCATAGTATTTAAAAAAAATATGACAAAACAGAGTTTGAAATTTTACTTTATTCAATGTGTTTTATGTCTTTTACAATTGAATTTCTTGACCTGTCAGGATATCTCTTCCTGCTCCCTCTAAGGAGGTAGAGATATCAACTTCTTTATCTTTTACAATTTTTGTTTTGCCTGTTCAGAGGTATGGATCCACACTTTTGCTTTACAAACTTACTTTCACATTGCTTTATTCATTTCTTGCTTTCTAATTTTTTTCCCAACACGCGTACATTTCAGCAACAAAAAAAACACCAAATGCTACTTACTTCCAATCTCAAATTCTTCACCATCCACTTTTCTATACACATTATATAAATAAATAAAAAACACACAAAAAACAATAAATTAAACTCCTCCCATCCACCTTCAAGTGTGTCTCATTTTTCCTATCGACAAGTATATTCAACCAACTTCTCTCAGTGCATTTTTTCCCTTTTCTACCATACATTTCCAAACTCTTCGACATCCTTCTCTTCACCATTTCAACATGCACGTGTCTACTCATAAAAAAAATAACACATGTGCAACATTTATTAAAAACAAAAACAACCCTTCACATCACTTGTCTACTATCACCTCCACATTTTCTTTGTTGTTTCACTCGGTTCCAGCAACATATCAGACTGCATTACACCACCGTACTGCCCTTTCTGCCTTCTTTTGTTAGTTTGCCTCCATTCTGAATTAGCACATCCCCCCTTCATATTTACTATAAACACCATTCACTTCTCGAAATTAAACCCATTTGACCTTCAAAAATTTCAATTATGGTTCTTTCCTTCATCTCTCTTAAACTAGCAATTTATAACTTTTCCTTTGTTTATGTATACATCTTCTGCTTCACTTTCTTGACCTTAATATGTCTATTCGCTTGCAGCACCTTCTTTTAACAAGACGCCCGCATCACCATGGAGACATCCTTAACTCACAATGCTCTTTCTTCGTTGTTTGCTGGTTTTGCCGACCTGCAACCAACCCTCTAAGTATTTGCACTTAAATAGATAAATTCTGCTCGGACTGAGAAGCCTCGCTACCGCGTCTCCCTTTCCGATGGTGCTCACAAACATACTGTTCTACTCCCTTCTTCGCATACTAGCCTTGCACAAATCGGGGACTTGCAAATAGGCTCCATTGTTCTCCTCAAAAGAAGCTCGTGCATGTATGCACATCAATCCATGTATGTTGCGTACAAACCACCCCCCCTCCCCCCTTTTATGATTCTCCTCTTACGTCCCTTTTTTATTTCTTTTTCTCATTCCTAATGTTTTATTTCCCCTCTTCACTGATAGAATGCTCGTTCTTGCAGGTTGCTTTGTGTCCTCGAGCTTCAGATAGTCCAGCGTGTTGCACCATTAGTTGGTGACCCATCCCCTCTTATTCTCTCTGTCGAACAGATGCTCCAAGCCACCTCGTCCTCCTCTTCTGCCTCTCCCTTTTCATCTCCACCCTCCCTTGAAAATCACACGTTTTCCTCCCAAGACTCCACCCCAACATCTGCAACTACTCTCCCTTTTAAAGCACTCTCCCCTACCTGGAAATCTTGGTCCATCCAAGGAAGAGTGCTTTCAAAAACACCCCTTCGTGAATATACCAATGCATGTGGCGCTGGGAAATCGCTAGGGTTTGATGACGATGAAATACACGTCTCTGCCTTCAATGACTTGGCAGAATACCTACATGCTCTCATTCAAGTTGGCCACATCTACAATGTTGTGAATGTCACCGTAACGGTCCTCAACCCTTCCTATAACCATCTAAGACGCCCATTCGAAATCCTCCTCTTCTCTTCATCAACTATGTCTCAACTCTTCATTGATAACCTTACAATACCTTCCCATACCTTTCACTTCATGCTGATCAGTTCCCTCAAACTTTCACCTCCTAACTCAATCGTTGATGTCATAGGTATTGTCGCCTCGCTCTCTCCTACCTCTGTTGTTCACAAACACAATGGCTCTGAGACTCCAAAAAAAACTATATCTCTTCGCGACATCTACGGGAGCAGCATCGATGTCACCTTGTGGGGCGAACACTACCATGCTGAAGTGGCTCGTGTCATTTCCGTACTTGCAATCGGGGGGGGGGGGGGGAGAATCGTCGAGTTCAGTGGCCAAAATATCGATACAATCCCTACCACTTCCCTGATTATAAATCCAGATATCGCTGAAACGTGAAAACTTAAGCAATGGTTTGAAGAAGAAGGCATAAAATCTTCCTCGCCCTCGCTCAGCCAAGAATACACCGGCACGAGCAAGAGGCGCCTCAATACAAAAACAATTGCCGACATTCTCTCAATGCTGCCCAACGGAAAAGCTCCATGGATTTCACTTCGTTCTACTGCTACCTCAATTAACATGGACGATTTCTACTTCCTTGCATGCGCCCTTACTATTGATGGGTTGCAATGCATGAAAAATGCTTTATGAAAAGATGACAACACCTGGCATTGTTCAAAATGTGAAGTCTCCTTCATCGAGTACGACTACCACTAAATCCTCCGCCTCCAGTTACACGACCACACTGGCCACCTTGAAAATGTGGTCGCTTTTGATGAAGCCACAACTGCACTTCTGGGCATCTCTGCAAAGGACCTTTGCCTCCTCTCAGCTGATCCTGGAGTTATCCTGGACATATCTAGCAAAATCAAAGGACGCTAATTCCTCTTCACACTATATTTCAAGACGAACACCTTCAACGGTGTTGAACAGCTATTCCCAACTCTTATGCATGCAGAAGAACTCCCTTATGCCGATGCGCCGACTCTCCTCCTACAAGTCCTGCAACTCGCTCTTGCCCCCCCCCCCTCTCCCCAACACAGTCTGTCGCCGACTTTAGCAGTTCATTTCCACCTCTCGAGTGCCCCCTCCCCAATACATTCTCCATTGCTTCCCATCGTTCCCCCTGCACTCTTGTTGAACCTCACTTTCCATTCATCATCGATTGTGCATACAACTTTTGTAATCATTACTATATCTTTGTGGCCCCTTAGACTTTGTAGTAGTTCTCCTAGACGTATGGGCACCCACTTGTTTCTTCATTAAATTTTGTATATATGTCATTTCACTATGTTGTAATGGGTCTTCTTAATATATGAACATTTAGTCACCTGGTTTTCCCTTTCCTCCTTCATTGTTTCATCTTCTTTGCAACACACACATTTATTAAATGCACATATCAATATGCTATGCTTAGTATGGAAAATAATATAGAAATTTCTTCTTCTTATTTTTGTAAAATGAAAAATATGGCTTCGCTTTACTCTAGCCAATACGTGCAAAAGGTTGTTGCTTACAAAACTAATATTTTTTCATTTCAAAATCCCAAAACTCATTTCCACGCATCCTGTATTCAATACATTTCCGCTTCAAACATCATTCGTACCATTTCTATACTACTATTCTTTATGATGAACGACATAACACATAAAAATCTAACAAAAACAAAAATAACTAAACAAAATATGAAATAAAATTTTTCATCTTCATGCTTCCCTCTCCTTTCATTGTACTTCATACACATGTTCGCTTCTTGACATACATTTCCTTATTTGCAACAACTATGCCAACCACACCAGCGAACAGTGTGCAAAGGGAACAACAACGACACCACTACGCGCTTAACAAAGAAATAATTAATGCACGTTGTCACCTCCTCTTCGCCAATCATCAAGCCAACCTTCACTCTCAATCCAACGCAAACCAAACTCCCATTCCTTCCCAAAATAGCCTCCTTCCCTTACATTCCACCCAACCTTTCCCAGTTACCCTTCCATCTCCACTCGTTGACCAAACCCTTCAATTCCTTCACCTCTCGCCTACCTTGTACATGCGCCCCCCCATGTGCCTCATTTTCCACCTTCCCAACAATTTCTCCCTATCCATCTCCAACACACACATTGTCGCTTTCGTGCAAGGATCGATGCACTTTGTCCCATCCAAGTTTGCTCAAATTGTCATGAATCTTACCCATCCGTGAAAACAAAAACAAATAACGGAATCATTTCTTGTACTTGTTGTGCCACCGAAAGAACCCACAGTTTCTCCCCCACAAACAACATGGACCCAGGTATCCAACCGCATGTCCTTTCCTGCCTGACTGAAGTTAAAGAGATGCTCACTGCTCCTGTCAACCTCGTTCTTCAAGTCACCCATGCACGTGGTGGCCAACTCAAATATTTCTACTGTTAGCACTGAAAATTTTAATGGTGTAATCGCCACTAAGTCACTGTTTTCAAAATTTTTCTAATGTTCTAGTCCATGTCCAAGTTTGAGCCATTTTCAACGAAGGTAAAAAAGAGTCCCAAAATCAAGGTAATTTTAAGTGAATAGGTGTCATTAGTGTTTTAGATTCATAAAATAAGTTAAAATCACTATTTTAACTTATGTTAGTGCTGAAGGCTACTCGTCATTTGGGTAATAAAGTTGCAGTCACCTTGTATGGAATAATAGCTACCTCTGTTTTGTTTTCATTGTCAAAACAACAATGTAATGAAGGGCAACTATTTCTCATAATTGAAAGCCATATTATTCACACAGTGAAAAGCACAGCTATTTCGTTGAGATTTTGGTTATCTCAATTCAAAGGTAAAGAAAGTTATTCATCAAGCATATAGGAGCAACAAAGAATATTTTAAAGGCGAGAACCATTCATATTTGAAGACCATTGAAGACCCCTGTGCTATAAATATGATTATTCTTTTAAGTAAGATTAATTATTATTTGACCTAAGGGGAAAATTATTAGTGAATGGTTAATTTACATAGGAAGCTAACTTGTAGCCACCTTACCTAAGGCAAGCCGAAATCATAGTATGAGGTATCTTACATCTAATGATAATGTGGAGTGTTAATCCTAGTGGGATGACTTGGCATTTGTTTTTTAATTATTTCAAAACATGTCATTACTCCTTGCCATAATTACAGGTGCGAAATTAGAGAAGAGAGCTCAGTGTTCACTCAACCAAAGTCCTCTATGCAGGCTACAGGTAAACAAAAACTATTCTTCCAGCAAGCAGTTTCAGTTTTCAAAGCAGGCAAACGAAGGGTTCATGGACAGTATTGCAACTAGAATTGAACAGTTGTGTTTGAGCAATCTAGCTATTGAAAGAATGGGGAAAGGAGGAAATTTCAATAGGTCAGAGCCAACAAATACAAGATTCGTGGATGCTAGGGATAAACCACAGTTCAAATCCGCTGGCTGGTATAAATTCTTGCAAAAATTTTATGGGGAGAATGTGGCTCTAGCTCAGGCTTTTGTCGAACTTTCGATGGTGAAAAGGTCAAGTTAGGCAACAAGACATTCAACATTTCTGAGGCCATCATAGCTCATGCTACCCAAACCTCTGCAATCGGTGAACGCTGGTTTAAAAGAAAAACGTTTCCTGAAGAATTAAGTTCCTACCTTAAGCCCAAACATGTTAATGTTAAGTGGAATCCAACTGCTCACATTTCTTGTTTTAAGGCCGAGTGGCAGCGTGTTATCACCTCAGTCCAAAAATATATCACATGTGAGGGTAGGTTTTCCCCTATTCAACGTTTTCAGTTAAGATTCCTTGCTCACATTTCAGGAGATAAACCTCTGAACCTACCCTATTTTATATATAAATCTCTACTCAAAAAGTCCCTAAAGCTACAGAAAATTCCAAACTACACTTTGCACAATTCGTATCACAGAGGGCTAATTAAAATTCCGATTGTCTATCATCTCAGAAAGAAGAAAATTACTTGGGATAGGTTTTTAAGAGAGGAAGGGTTTGGTAACATAAATTTGAGGAGAAGGGTAGGGATGCCCAAGAAAAGAGACATCCATGAGAAAACCAGTGCTGCCCCTATTTCACATAGTTCACCATCTAACTCTGTACATTCATTAGTCTTCGGTCAAGTTAACCCTACCTCCATCTCAGTTAAAAGGGAAACTAGAAGCTTAATCAGGAAGGCTACAAATCCTATGCCTATGCCAGTAGTGTCACTAGTTAATGAAGTTCATGTCAATAGCTCACCTAAGGAACCTCAAACCCTAAGGTCTTTCATGGAAGAATACAAGAAGAAACTACAACAGAAAAATGAAACTCCTAAGGAGTCCATGTCAAAGGACAAGGAGAAAATAACCTCCTCTTCATGGAGCCAACTTAAGAAGAAGCTTTTCATGGCAGAAGAACCAGTGGAAGTCAACCCTGGTATTAAAAGTTCAAGCCATGTTCCTGAAACATCTCATTAAGCACAACCAAGTAGTGGTATTTCTCTCACAATTTTTGCTTCTCTTAAGAAGGGCAAACAGAAAATGACAGATCATGTCATAGAAGAAGAGCCCCCTTTGTCTAAATTAGTTTCTTCCATTGGTTCTTCGATCAAGAAGAGAAAGAAAACTATGATACACTCCTATTCCTCCTGTGAAGAAAGTAGTGACCCCGAGTACACATAATCAAAAGATGAGGAGGGAGAGTCTAGTTAATTCATACATGGAGGTAAGAGATCCAAATTCATCCCTAATCCCTATGTCAAGAGACCTCATACTAGACCCAAAAATAAAATAAGGTTTAACAACAAGTTGATTTCCAATCCTAAATTAAGAGATGAAATTATCAACATTGAGGAGAGCCCAGAAGACAAAATCGAAAGGAAGAAAAAGACTCAGTTAAAGAGTCAAGCACAAAGAAAGAGGTCAGATAAGAGGGTGACTAAAGTAGAGGACATTAGGATTTTTACCTCTATTATGGACCTCTAATGAATGAAGGAACATGGCTACCCTGGATTAAAAAATTAGGGTTAATATTCCATGTTTTTTGGATATAGCTACCTTTTCTGCGAAGGTAAAAATTATTTTGAATATCAGCATGTGATGGAAAGGGGCTACTTTTTGGTTTGCTATCATGATGGTGACATAAAACAGGTGAAGTGTAGGAGTTTTTCAGTTGCAATGGATGCTGCCATGTGCCATGTATCAAGTCTTCTCTGAAACACTAGGGGTTCTGTTTTGCATGTTTGAAGGAGACAACCACATGTCACTCTCACTGTTTTTACACTTTTTGCTGAAGATTGGTTGCACCAGAACAAAAGAGTGGTCTTCAGATAGGCTTCCACCTCATAAAACCATCTCGGATTGACAACCTTCATGCTGTTTATATTATTTTTAATATGTCACTTTGCATTTAAGATTAGGGATAAGCCTCATCTTTTGCACGATATTGTAATAACTTTTGAAACAGATTTACCTTTTTTGTGGAGATGACAGTATCATATTTTGTATATATATGCCAAACTGATATGAAGTAAAGGTTCGCGGTTTTAGAATCTTGACTCATATGATCTGCAATATTTTTTGTGAATGAAATGGAATGATACTATTGAGACTTATTACCAATCTGCTGTGTGTATTGTCAACTTTACTTGTGTTTCCATATCTTATTTCTTTCAGTTTCAGTTTACAAACCATCATGATATTATGTGTCCTTATCAGTCTCTTAAACATGTTACATGTTTTATCAGTTTTTGTTAGTCTCACACAGTGAGCATTTCTGGTAAAATATATGTTATAACAGTGTAAGAGCATCACTCATGATAGTTATCCTTCATGATATTTCAGCAAGAATCTTGTAAGGCTAGGAATAACTTTCTCTCGATGAAATATTGTTAAACTGTAACTTTTGTTAATTTCTACCAAATGTAATAGATTTCTGCTTTGCAGACCTACTGTTTCCTCTCCCACCTTACTATTTCTTCTCCTCATAGGCTACAAACTCACTCCTTGCTACCATATCAGGCTCCAATACCCTCATTAGTAGAACTGTGGATTTGACTGAAATCTCTTTTTAGTGAATCAGAGTTTATACCTCCTACAAATCTCATAACACAAATCATTAAATTGCCTTAGAGTTTAGGATGTGTCTATTCAGGCGCTTCTTGTGGTCCAAGTGTTGATTCCAGCACCAACATCTTTTGGTGCATCTGCTGAGAGGCGAAGGCCTTGAAATGAAGAATTCTCCCGAGTCTCTTATTTTGAATTGTTGATAATCAATTATTGATGGTGAACAAGAATTGGTGACTTGAAGAAGACTGCAAATTAGTTCACGTAGCGACTCCCCAAAGAGGAAGAGGGGTTTCAAGACCTCCTTCTACAAGGAGGAATCAGAGATCTCCTACTGTGACTCCAGTTTCTGACATAGAGAAGATCATTAAAGATGCAAAAGGAAAACATAGATCAGTTGAAGCCACATCTCAGTCAGTGAAGAAGGTACACAAAAAGTACATTCCAAAGAAAAATTTACCTTCATCTACTTTAGAATCAAAAGAGGTTTTAGTTTCAAAATATTCTGCTGAAAAATCTCAAGCCGAAACTACTTCCCTAGAAAATAAAGTGGATGTTGTTAACCTAGGCTCAGTTGAAAGTTTTTATCACTCATCACCTAGTAAATCCGAGATAATTATTGTTCTAGTCAAAGAGGAAGAAACTGAATTTTTAAGTGTTGATAAGAAATCATAAGAGTTTGTGCTGACTAAAGGGGAATTAGAACAAGTATCAGATATTGCAACTTTTATTGATAGGGATGTTTGACTGAAGAAGAATTCAAAACTATTTTAAATTTCCTTCAAACTCATCCTGAATACAAGTCTCTTATCACCCCTCAGCAAGAGTATTTTCCTTTTTCTCCAAATCTAATTGTTGGGTCATCTTCTTCTCATCCACTAAAAGAGAGTGTTCTTGAAGGTCTTACTTTCAACTTATCTGATTTCCTTGTTCGGCAAAATAAAGCTGAATTAACTCCGTCTCCTCAAGAGACAACTCTAGAGTCTGATTCTTCTACAGAAGGAGAAGTCAAGACATCTTCTGTTCATATTTTTGAAAATCCACTCTTTTCAGTTCCAAAGCCTGAAAAATAAGCTCATGATTTCCATTTTTCTGTTGTCCTAAATCAGAATCAGAATTCACCAATTGTAATTCTTATTTCCCAAACAACTACATCAACTATACATCAACAAAATATGGCTCAACATGCCCTGACGAGAATGCAACATTTAGTGGCTGCAAGATATGCACCACTTGTTCTCCCTCAACCCTTGCATCCACTTCCCTAAGGAGAAGGGAGAAGGAGTTTCTGTTGAGGAAAATTTAGTGCCTTTCTATAGTTATGCTGACAATCAGAATATTGAACATGAAGATGTCTGGTCAAGACTCTTTTTTCAGAGCTTGGATGGTGAAGCTCGTAAATGGTCTAGAAGTCTGCCTCCAAACTCAATAACAGGAATTGATGAATTAGAGAAGATATTTGTGAAGCATTGGGGTGATAGGAAAGACTATGTGTACTATTTTACAGAATTTGGAACTCTGAAGAAGAAATCAGATGAATCATTGACTGAATTTACTAAGAGCTTTAATAAAATTTATCAGAAAATTCCTGAAGAAATTAAACCTACTGAAACCACAGCTATGATAAACTTTGAAAATGCTTTAGATTCTGAGTTTTCTTTATGGTTTAGGGCTGAAAAAGCACAAACATTAACGAGTATGCAAGAGGCTGCAATTGGAGTGCAATCTAACCTCATGGCTTCTAATAAGTTAAAAATGGAGGAATAAAAGGCAGCAAAAGACAAAAAGAAGATGAAGAAAAAAAACCTTCTTCTTCTAAGTCTCTTACAGCAGAAGAAAAGATCGATCAAATGTCCAATTTGATCAAGGAACTTGCCTCTAAGATGAAAAAATTAGAGGTAGAAAATAAACCAGTTGTTAGAGCCATTCAAAATGAAGCTAATAGAAATCAAAATCACTTCAAGAGGCCTTTTCAGCCTCAACAAATCCTACAAATCCCAAGGAGGAATGCTGATGATCAAAATGTTCAGCCTCCTTTGAATAATTTTGCAGAAGAAGTGAAACAAGGAAATGAAGAAGAAACTGAAGAAATAAACCTTGTGGGAGAAACTTCACAGTCAACATGTTTGACATTGCAAGAATATGAAGATCGATCAAGGATTTGTTTGTTTTCGGATGATGTGGATGCTCAAATTTATGCACAAAATGATAAAAAACAACAAGAATTTCAAAACAGAAATTATTCTTTGAGGTCCAAAGGTCCTGTTCAAAAACCTCAACAAAAATCAGATTCAGATAAACAAGATGCTAAACAGAATGCCAAGGTTAATGAGGTTCCTCCACCTCAAAATTTTGCCCCGATTGTCAAAATTACTGCATAAAATAAGGAATTAGTTCCAATTTATTTTAGTTTCAAATCTGAATTGAATAAAATCAAAATTCGAGTCCCACTTATGGAATTATTGAAAAATCCAGCTTATAAAGAGTCTTTTAAAAGTCTCCTACAACCTCCTCTCGCTCCCGATTCAGTCAACCTTGAGGATGAGCATCCCACTATTTATCTAGGTTGTCATGTCCAAGACCAAAATGATGATAACTCACCACCTTTCTACCTGTCACTCATTATACATGACAAATTGCTGCATAATTGTCTGTTAGATTCTGGAGCTTCCCACAATCTCATGCCAAAGAAAGTGATGGATGAATTGGGATTAGAGATCACCAAGAAATACCATGACCTCTACACCTTTGATTCCAAAAAAATCAAGTGTCTAGGAGTGATTAACGATTTGGTTGTTTCCCTTACCCGACTTCCTATGAAGATCTTAGTGATGGACATTGTAGTTGCTGACATTCCTTCTAGATTTGGGATGTTACTTTCCAGATCTTGGTCTAAGAAATTGGGAGGTACCCTTCAGATGGACATGTCATATGCCACCATCCCAGTGTTTGGAGGGGAATTCATAAGGTTGTGTAGGGAAACCCAAATGACCTACATCATTAGTAAGCAACATAATCCTTCAAACCATCCCATATATGTTGAAGAAAAAAATTTTGGGTCATCGATTCTGCACCTTGCTGCTGATGATAATGATTTCCAACCTGAAATAAGTGAAGAAAAACACTTTAAAGGTGCAAATGAACAACATCTAGAAGGAGAACATATATGGAAATTGCACTTTGATGGAGCCTCATCAAGAGAAGGATCGGGAGTCGATGTAGTCCTCATTTCTCCCACTCAGCGGAAGGTAACTATGTCATATAAACTGCAATTTGCTACCACTAACAACACTGCTGAGTATGAAGTGCTTGTGTTGGGTATGAAGGTAGCAAAAGATTTGGGAGCAGAGCAGCTAATTGCTTTTGGTGATTAAGCAGGTGAGAAACAATTACCTAGTGAAAAATTCCAAATTGAAGAAGTATAGGAAAGGAAACTCGGATTTGATTGAGAATTAATTTTCAACATTTAATATAAATTTTGTCACTAGAGAAGAAAATCAAATGGCTGATTCACTAGCTATTGCTGCTAGTAATTTCAAAGTTCCTCTAGATGTCAAGGCAGCCTATGATGTTCAAATAAAAAACAGGCCTTCAATTCCAGATAACATCAAATACTGGCAAGTATTTGAGGATGACAAGGAAATTTAGAAATTTTTAGAGTGCATTGAAGAGTTTGTAGACATACAAATTGATGAGGAGCAGGACATTGTTGAAAACCAAAATAGCAACCCTTTTAAGAAAACCATCGCTGGGAAGAACATTATAGATCTGAAAACTAACTATATTCCTAAGGGTTTAGTTCCTTTAGAAAGATTGTTCGATAATAATGATGTTTTTCTCAATCCCGAAAGCAAAGTTGATGGATAGAGTACAATAGAATGTAACATTGGCACATAAGATCAACCAAAATTAGTCAAAGTGTCCAAATTCCTTCCTCTTGAAACCAGAACAAAATATATCAAACTGCTGAAAGAATTTGCTGGTATTTTTGCATGGTCTTATAGTGAGCTGAAAACTTATGATAGGAGCATAATGGAGCACAAGGTTCCTTTGAAAACAAATGCAAAGCCTGTCGCACAAAAAATCAGACATATCAATCCCCTGCTGCCCCCAATCATTGAGAAAGAAATCAGAAAATTATGGGAAGCAAATATAATTCTGCCTTTGAGATTTTCTAATTGGGTAGCTAATATAGTCCCGGTTTGGAAAAAGAATGGAGAGATAAGAATTTGTGTAGATTTTCGCAACCTGAACTGGTGTACATTGAAAGATAACTACCCACTACCCAGGATGGATTATATTTTGCAGAAGGTTGTAGGATCCAAAATATTGTCAATGATTGATGGGTTTTTAGGCTACAATCATATTTATGTTGATTGGCAAGGCAGAGAAAAGACAACATTTACCACACCCTGGGGTACATTCATGTACAAAAAAATGCTATTTGGTCTGATGAATGCAAGTGCAACCTTTCAGCGGGCAATGGATATTGCCTTTGTGGGAGAAAAGGACATATTTGTAGTCATCTATTTGTATGACATCACAGACTATTCAAAATCTGATGAAGACCACTTGAAACATATGAAACAAGTTTTTGACAAATGTAGAAAGTTTGGTTTGTCCTTGAACCCCAAAAAGTCATCCTTTGTTGTCCAAGAAGGTAAATTATTGGGACATGTGTAACAGAAAGTGGCATTTGTATTGATACGAGAAGAGTAGAAGCTATTCGGAAGATTGGTTTGCCAAGGAATAAAAAATAATTGCAGTCATTTTTAGGGAAAATCAATTTTCTGAGGCATTTTGTTCCTAATTTTGCAGAGCTGATCAAACACATAAATGTCTTGCTGAAAAAAGATGCAGAAATTAAATGGCGAGATGAGGCAAAGAATTATTTTTCAGCGATCAAGTCTGCCTTGACTGAAGCTCCAGCTTTGATTAGTCCTGATTTTGAAAAAGATTTTCTAATTTTTTTATGTGCTTTAGAAGAAATAATTGCAGTTGTCTTACTGCAGAAGAACAAGGAAGGTTTAGAGCAGCCTATTTCATTTTTCAGTCGTGCTTTAAGGGATGTTGAATTGAAGTACAAATTGACTGAAAAACAAGCATATGCACTAGTTAAGGCTTTGAATTCTTTTTGAGTTTATGTGTTGCATTCAAAAATAGTTGCTTTTGTGCCCAATATCATTGTTAAATATGTGTTGCTGCAGCTAGATACAGATGGCAGAAGGGGACGATGGCTGACCAAAATTCTGGAATTTTATGTCGAGATCAAACCAACTAAATTGATAAAAGGTCAAGGCTTGGCTCGCTTGATGGCTGAGTCTAACTGCAAAGCTTTAAATATGAATGTAGAGGCTACCATATCAGGCTCCAATACCCTCATTAATAGAACTGTGGATTTGACTGAAATCTCTTTTCAGCGAATCAGAGTTTATACCACCTACCAATCTCATAACACAAATCATTAAATTGCCTTAGAGTTTAGGATGTGTCTGGTCAGGCGCTTGCTGCAGTCCAAGTGTTGATTCCAATGCCAACACCAGCCATACTATTAGCTTTCCTCAAGATATCACTAATATTGTCACCTCTCTTCCTTGCAGGATGTCAGAAATATACATCCTTGTTGTAAACAAAGCTAGTAATGATGAAATATCCTATTAATTTTTTGTTAGTATATCACGTGTTTGTGCAACTTTGCAATTCAAACTACAAAACGACCCATACTACAAAGTTGTCCAGATTAACCAACTTTCACTCTCTGCTCTACCTGTTGCACCTACTAACATTTTCAACATGCTACGTCATATCAACACGACTTCTATCCCACTCCAAGAAGGCATTTATGAAATTCCTAATTGTGAACTTCCCCACCCATGCTCGTCTGACCTCCACCCATCCTCCTTTGTTTCAAATCTACCAAAATCTCATTCAGAAATTGATGAAATACTCGCCTACATATAATCCTCTAATTCCATACCCACCCATTCACTTTAATGGCCCATCATTGGCCTCTCTCCAATCAATGAATACAACACAGAGGGCCTCTTCTCCATGGCCTTCCCCACCCTCTTCCCCACCATATATGCCATGATTAAGCAACCAAGAATTGTAAAAGTGGATATGCAGGAATACGCTTTGCATCTAATGCGTTACCATGACAACTGTTTTGGGCAAAATCCTCGATTTCACTATTACTTATACAACCTTATCATGCACCATTGCAGCCAAGAAACTGCTTCTATCTTCATTAAAAGGGACCTTTCAAATACCCTTCCGGAAACAATCACAAACCTTCGCCACCACCTTCAAAAAATTCCACCTTCCACCATTCTAGACCAGATTATGCATTTCATCTCATCCTTACGCGGGAGCCGTTCATTCTAGACCAGGGATAGAGGGGAGCTCACCGACATGATCATTCAACAAGGCATCCCTACCATATTCTTCACACTAAGTGCAACTGATACCAAATGGCCTAACTTGCATAATGCCATGCCTTCCAACCCTCCATCCAATTCACATGATCAAACTCGATGGAGAATCCAAAACATTGTTGCAAACCCACACCGTGCATCTCAATACAGCCATTGCAGATTCACAATATTCTTGGAAGAGGTCCTACTTAAGGGAATCCTTGTAAAGGATTATTGGTGCAGTTACACATACTATTCTTTCCCTGTCTTTCCTTTAGTTACTTTCACTTCCACGCACCCATATTACTTTTTCTCACCTTTCTTTCTAAGGTATGAATGGCAACATCAAGGCTCCACACATGTCCATGGTTTCTTGTGGCTTCTGAATGCACCTGCTATGGACACTTTCGATTGGACCAGCGCTACAGATGTCCGTGCGGCCAAAGAAAATTTTCGGTACGTACATTACTGCTTGGAACCCTCGCCCCCTTCATAATCAGGCTCCTGGCATGAATCATTCATCTCTACGAGACCCATGCCTCCTTGGGACACATGAAATTTTTGCGGCCAATCAATTGCAAGACTATGAACAACTTCTGAATTTCGTCCAAAGGCACACAACTTGCCACTCCTCTACATGTTTGCGCAAAATAAATAACGCTACAACTTGCTGCTATGGAGCCCCATGGGAGGTTCGCGACACCTCCTCTCTTCACATTGATGCTACTGGCCGAAAATTGTACTCCCCTGCTAGAAATGATGACAAACTAAATGTGCACAATGCTCATCTGCTTGCAATATGGAGGGCCAACGTTGAATTTCAACCAATTCTCTCACGCCATGCTGTGTTGAACTACATTTCAAAGTATGCTGCGAAAGCAGAGGCAAAGTTCGAAAGCTACTACCAGATGCTCTCCTGTCTCTCGCAATGTCCCCCCCCCCCGATTCTCCTACTGTAATTGTCATCCACAAATTCCTAACCGAAATGGTCACTAATAGGGACGTTGGTGCACAAGAAACAGTCCACATGCTACAAAAACTTCCACTAAAAAAGTGCAGTCGTTCTTTTGTCTCCCTCAATGTAAAAGAGCAAGTATTCAAACGTGTTTCAGAAGAACTGGATGGTCTTCTTCCATCCACACCTTTCATTACCTCTTACATGCAAAGGCCACCTGCACTTGCAGGATTGCCTTTGGAGAATCATTACATGTTCACTTACATGCTTTTCCTTTCCTTGCAGAAAAATATGGACCAAAAATATATTTCACAACTCCATAACTTTTGCTACCAAATCAATGAACAAGAGGCTTCCCTTCTGACTATAGAAGAGCGGTTCCTTCGCCTGCCTACTTTTCCTCTGTACCGGTTGTGCCCGACGCTACAACTGCTTCAAAGGATTAAAGATTTCATGTATCTCCTCATCCATGTACATGAAAGGGATGCACACAGACAACTTTGAGCATATTATCTTGACCGCGTCCCAACTCTGGACATCAATTGGTGTTGTGGTTGTCGCGCAACACCTTGTGTTTACGACTAGGAGTACCCCCTTATGGGAAACCATTGACATGCATTGTGCTAGACAGAGTGCAATTTTTTTTTTTAGGAAATGCATCACATCTTCTTCTTCAAAAGGAAATAATACATCTTATTTTTGTCAACTTTTACTTGCTATAAAGTAATGTATATAGGAAAAATTGACATGCTTGCATGCGCAATCATGCTACTATGTTGTCACTTGTTCCTTCACTATTTTCAAATGGGTTTTTTGCTATATTGAACAATATCTCTCTTCATGCTTCCTAACATGAAAAAATAAATAAATTATACAGTACAAGTCCTTCTTCATACCCTTGTTCCTTGTTTCTTTTCCATATGTCTTTTCACTCTTTACCCTTTTCTTGAAATGTCTTCGTTGGAAATAATAATATGAATCTATGTTGCATTCAAACATGTCACGGTTACATGCTATGTTGTTATCAATACTTTCCCGAGGTCTATACCACTCTGTTGCATTTGTTCCACAACCTATAAATGCAAATCCACTATATTTCATTTCCACTAGATTTTATTTTGTTATTCTATAGGTTTCATTATTTTTGAAATGCAACAAAGTTCCAACAAATTGTAATAGAACAACCATTTCACATTGTTGTTCTCACTGTTTTCATTTCCACATACTAATAATTTAGAATTTATGTCTCACATACACATATGTTGTTCTTTTTTCCATGCAATCATTCCGTATGAATCACCATGAAGATTTTTTCAGTTTTGTGCTTCTTCTAACAAGGTCTGAATGTTATATAACATATTTTTACATAACTTCCTCAACTTTAACTCATCCACATGGCAGACAGACTCACCAGAAGGAGGCCTTTCATCCATTTACCGACTCCAAAGCAGTGGGCTTTGTTAAACATTATTTCTCATGACTCCTTTCGGCCTCCAGGTCATTGGGATGACCATTTTCATACATAAAATACTTCGGATTTATAATCATCTTTACTTCTCATATGTCTCTGCATACACATACAATGTTGACATTTCCTACTGTCAGGTATATATTTGAATTACTTTCTCACTCTAATTCTCAATAGCACAATTTCACTCCTTCACATTTAGCTTTACAACGTTTGCCATATCTCAATGATGTATCTCATTGACTTGCAATTAGTCCCGGTAAGCTTATAAATATAAAATTTTGTGACTATCCGCCCATTCTTCCACCACTGAATAAATTCTTCACTTATTCAACCTCCTCCTCCCATTTCTCGCAATGCTTAATGGCCATTGTATACGTGAACAAGATGCAGTAGAAATTCCTAATCACCCACTCAAGATAATGGTAAGGGTTTGGAATTTTAATAAGCTGGTGTGTTTTGGTATAATAGAAAACCTCAACCATAAATACCCTATTTATATACAATGCAAATTGGAGACAAAGGCTGGGAATATTGAGACGATAGTTCACTTCTCAGTCAGGAAATAGTAAATCAAATTTACAAAATAAATATTAATAATAGTAATAATATAATGATCTGACCGAGCCAAACATCAAACATGATTCTCAATATTTTTGATGCATGATTCTCAATATTTGTGTGGATAAAAGATGAACCTCTGCATAGTGAATTACTGATTACTAAAATCTACAAAAATATATATACTTTACCCTTTGGAATTTAAATCTACAAAAGTATATATACTTTACCCTCTGGATTTAAACCCATGAAATACATATGGAAAGACTAGTTCACTATAAAACTGAAAGATATTAAACAAGATTTACAAAATATATATTAAAATAGAAGGGGCATTCTGATACACACAGGTTGTGTTGTGTATCATTAGAACAAAAAATCTATAATCTGCCCGGAAGCTTGACTCTTATGCTGACTTGATGATTTGACATTCTACCACTGATTACTTCCGAAGTTCTTTCTTCTGTGGGTATAACATCTGAAGAGATATTATGCATGATTTATCTTGTGGAGATATTCATTGTACATTAGTTACATTTTTAGTAAAAGTGTGCCTTAGATCAATTATTTTGCTTTGTGAGTTTCTACTACTTTTTCTGATTATCTTGATTACTCTCGATATTTCAGATGTCGACATTCCCTCAGACTTACACTGGCTTTGATGACAATGGCTGTCGTAGTACCAGAACCTATCTTCCGCTACTTGGGTTATCTACTCACCCACTGATGAATTAGTTTCTATTCACGGGGTTTGCCTCGGTCAGACAAAGAACAATATTGTAGAGTATAACGTAGTCATTGAGCTATTATCTGATGCCATTGCATTTGGCATTCAAGTTTGATTGTTAGGTTAGATTCACAACTCATTGTATTACATTTAAACAATGTCTATGCAATTAGAAATCCATTATTGTTAAGAATGTTTTTAAGGGTCCATCTCTTGGAAAGACAGTTTCATTACATTGAATATCAACACATTTCAAGAAATTTAAACACGGTAGCTAATGCATTGGCTAATCAAGTTTTAAATAGACATTTTCAAAATTGAAAGTAAATCAAAACAATATTCAATCCATATTGAACAAGATAGTCAGAGACCAAAATTAGTAATCGTCATTAGGACAAAATAATTGTTTATCATAGTTTGTTAAAAAATATACATCATATGTGATCATAGGTCTCAAAAACCTTGTGATCTAAATATATTGATACAAAAAACAAAAATGACGTCTAAAATGACCATCAACTATCCATGATGATGATCATGATAACAGAGTATAGCATGCGCCACTCGGCACAAGTATCGTTTGAATGGACCAGGAACCCCAATCACATGCCTTTGGTATCAGAGAGGCAAATCATCTGTCCCAATCTCTGGGATATCTATGGTCAGCCTCTCTAGATTATGTTTTGACCTAAAATTGAGAAGCTCTCTAGAACTTCAGAAAGACCAAGATCATAAAATTCAAAGATAAAAACATGCGTCAATACTTAGATCTAGTCAATCCATGATTAGATCATACAATGGAATGCCATTTCAGGTCTCATGATCCTGATCCATCATTGTATTCATCGATGCATTATTATTTCAGATCAACTATAACCATTACAATGGAAATATACTTCATATTGAAGTATTCACAAAAAAACCTTACACATGCACACTTAGCACTTTGATCTTCACCTACTTATATAGTTAGAGCCTTGGCCAATACCATGAGCCAAAACGACACTAGTGTCGGTGGTAATCTTGGACGGGATCAAATAACCATTACTGTGCTCAATATTGTGGGCTAATACCATGTTACAGATCCTTGGTAATAATAAATTGGTGCACCATCATGTACGCGGCTTGGCTTCTTCATACCCGCGTGTGTACGCGACTTGGCCTTGACTAACCCGTATATATATATATATTCAAATATTTAACTTCATCAAACTTCTGTTTCTAACCTGCAAACCTCTGACCCATCATTCTGTCACCTTTGAAAATATTTGTGAACATATTTGGTTACCATTGAATTGTTTTGTTATTGGTGGGTTGCCATCAAGAAAAACACATGTACCATAATGCTAACAATCTCCCCCTTTGGACTCGATGGAAACCATGTTGGTGTTTGATCACTATAATATGAAGATACCTGAAATAGATACCATAGTCAAACACCAAGATAGTCTCCCCCTTTGACATCAAGGGCAAAGGACGAACCAATAGTCCCCCTGAGCATATGCAGATGTTTCAGAAATCTTTAAAATATATGACTCTATGATGCAACAAAAAAATACCTTACATCAACCACCCAACCAAGTGGGGTTATATACCAGCAACTTCCCAATATGGGATTACATATATGACTCACTTACCCAACCAAGTGGGTTTACATAGTATCATTAAATAATTAAATCATAGGACTCCATATGATGTTTACATGTACAAAGTGACAACCATTTGAAAATCTACAACAATGCCTTAAACACAATGCCAAAAATGCATTAGCAAGGCTAAAACTTACCCTGAACTAGTGCTCCCTGCTTGGTATTTACGATCAAAGATGTATACGCGCTTGTCTGAATCAAAACTCATGTACATACACGACTAAGCTTCCTGAAACCCACGTACAAAAGCAAACTTTTGAATTTTCACCTATAGAAAGATTAGACTTGATTAACAATAAAATGAGGCAGAGACAATTCCCAGTTTCTGTCTGAGATATTCAAATGATTCTCTTGGAAGAGGTTTAGTAAATATAACAACAATTTGTTCTTTGGAGGGAACATACTCCAATTTAACCTTTTGCTCAAGCACCTATTCTGGTATAAAATGATACTTAATTGGAATATGCTTTGTCTTGGAGTGCATAACAGGATTTTTCGAAATACTAATATCACTTGTATTATCACATAGGATAGAGATGGGCGGAGAACATTTGATTTGAATATGTTTTAATGTATGAATCATCCATAGGAGTTGAGTGCAACAAGATGCAACAACCACATATTATGCTTTTGCTGTAGATAAGGTAATAGGACTTTGTTTCTTGCTGAACCAAGATACCAATCGGGGCCCCATGTAAAATGCACCTCCACTAGTACTTTTCCAGTCATTGACATTTCTAGCCCAGTCCGCATCTGTGTATGCATGAAGGGTAAGATATGCATCTTTAGGATACCATAAGCCAAATTCTTGGGTTCCTTGGAGATATTTGAATATTCTTGAAACTTCTGGAAGATGTGTTTCCTTTGGATTGGCTTGGAAACGTCCAATGATCCCAACTGCATGCATGATATATGGTCTAGTATATTTTAGATAAATCAAACTTCCAATCATAGAACTGTACTCTAGTTGGTTTACTGTGGGAGATTCATCATGTGCACTGAGAGTACATCCTGTCACCACTGGAGTACATACTGGTTTGTAGTCTTCCATCCCATACTTTTTCAAAATCTGGATGGAGCCTTTTCTTTATCAGATGTGTCTTCTTCTGCTTCTTCATTGGTTTCTTCTTCTATATCATTTCATTTTGATGAGGGAAAACATTCATCATCATCATCTTGTTTTGGTGTTGTTACCTTTTTGAGATTTGTGCATGCTTCATCAATTACAACATAAATACATTCAACAGTTTTATGAAGTCCCTTTTTGTAACATTTGTATCCTTTGCTTCTAGATGAATAACCAAGAAGTATTATTTAATTTTCCCTAGATTCAAACTTACCAAGTTTTTCATCATTATTTTTTATGAAACATTTACTTCCAAAGAATCTAAAATGATTTACAGTAGGTGGCTTACCATACCAAAGTTCATATGGAGTTTTATCACTGTTTACATGAAGGTGTCACCCCAGAAGGTGTCAGGGGTTCCAGACTCATCAAGCATAACATGAGCCATTTATTGAACAATTATGTTCGTTCTTTCTGCCATGTCATTCTTTTGAGGAGTTTTGGCGACAAAAAATTGTCTTTTTATGCCATGTTATTCACATAAATAAAAAATTCATCTGATATGTATTCTCCTCCTCGGTCAGATATGAGACAATTGATTTTAAGATCTAACTCATTTTCAACTGATGCTTTGAAGACTTTAAATTTATCAAATGCTTCATCTTTGTGTTTCAATAAACCGATCCAACACATTCTATAAAAGTCATAAATAAATAAGATATTGTATTTTTCTCCATGAGGTGAGTTTTTCCTTACTGGTCCACATAAATCAATATGTATAAGTTCAAGAGGCTTATTTTTTGATCCTTCATTGGCATTGAATTGAACTTTGGCTTGCTTATCAAATTGGCATGACTTGCATATGGTACTTTCTGGTAAGGCGATGTTGGGCATGTTATCTCTAAATTGGTATTGATGGGTTGCTTCACCAGAAAACTTAGAGTAACTCTTTCAAACCAAATTTTCACTGAGGATTAGCCTCTTTAGCCTGAGAGGGATCTCTCAATTTATTTAATGATTTGCTCAATTAGGTCTTAAATCAGATGGCTAAATCTGTGAGTGTCTTAATGTATTTGATTGCAGGTGAAAAATGGGATAGATTTCACGACCATTGGGCTCATGGAGTCAGTAAGAAGGAATTCAATGACAAGTGTATCTTCTTATGGAAATTGAGGTTTTTTTTTGTTTCAATGAAAGGACTAACAAACAAAAATAATCAATAGCTCAATGCTAAAAGGAAGTCAAAGCATGGATAACATGAATTCTGAGTAATTTAACATTAAGATATTGGAAGCAAGATAAAGGGAAACATAAGACATAAACTCATTGGAACATCTCAAGAATCTCAGGTGAAGCAGAAACACAGTCACTGTCTATTACTGATCATAATTTTTTCACAATAGTGGTAGTGTCAAAAGCATTCTCCAACCTCTTCTAACTCTAAAACTCTCTCATTTATAGAGTGAGGACCCATACAAATGATTTTCCACTTGTGAGCATGAATATTTTTAATGGAGTCATCAAGGTAATTTCTGCAGCCTCGAAATGTTCTGAACTCCTGCAACCTCCAAGAGTTTAGCTTCACTGTTTGAGCACAGATTCAGGAAATATGTCTTTCGGCTCCTGACAGACACACTTGAATTAGTACTGATGGGCTGCTCCACCAAACAACTTAGAGTAACTCTTTCAAACCAACTTTTGACTGATATGACAAGACTCATGGTGGGTTTAGACTTAGGGTAAAACTTATCACATGTGTTTTTTTTAATAAATTTCATGAATTTGACTATCAAAACAACATGGAACCTAGGTGAATGATATGTAAGACCCTATCAATGAAAATTTTAAATCCTAAGAGTGATAACAGGGTAGATCACAAACAACTTTGAACTTGCTTGATTTACTTATTTGGGAGAAGCTTAGATGTCCCAACCTTATGCTCCATAACCATTTTTCCTCTGGTTTTCCTAGGTAACATTTTTCTTGACTACCTTTCAATTTATACAGATTACTCGAAGTTCTTGTTCCTCTTATTACAGTCCTTCCCTTGTCAAGTCCATGAACCACACATTCTTTTGATCTAAAGACCACTTCATTTCCTTGATCACACATTTCGCCAACACTCAAAAAGTCATGCTTTAATACATCAACATACATAACATTACCAAATTTAACCTTTTATTTTAGAAAACATATACTTTACCCTTAATGACAACACGAAAGTCATTTCCAAAAGTGGCATTCTTTTCTTTCTCTAAAGAATTGTATGAAATAAGTTTATCTTTATCACTTGTCATCTGTTTTGAGCATCCATTGTCAATGTACCATTGATTTTCTTGTCCTTTTGTAAACAATCATATGCCACAACGTTCAGATTATAAGTCCTTCCTATTCCATACCTTAGAAATTGTTGATATTTTATCCTTTTGAGATGTTGGTTGTAATTTTCTCCTACATTTAGATTCTTGATGTCCAAAGTTATTGCATAATGAGCATTCAATTTCATCTTTTAGAGGCGAGAAATTATTATATGTGTTCTTCTTGATTCCTCTCTCATTCCTTTGTTTTCTTGCTTCTCTAGTCATGATGGTTTTGTATGCAACACATTGAGCAACGTTGTGACCAAAATTATGACATGAGAAACATTGTCCATTAAAGAAGAAATTTTTGCGATCATAGAACCTTCTAGTGCTGTTTACCTTTTAACTGATGCTTCTGTTATTGTTCATACTTGAATTAGAGTGAACACGATTTACCTGTGAATTATCTTTATTATTCTGCTGAAGATTGAAACGTTGGTGATTGGATTTTGCTACATTTAGATAGCTTCTAGTTTTGCCTGATGATCAGGAGATCATGTCCAAGTTATGAAAAAATGCTAAAAAATGAAAGTGCTCAGAAGTGGTTGCAATATGAATGACTGGAAATCTCTCTTCGCTGCGATTCTGGTGCCATGAATGGTTCTCAAAACTGAGGTCGTATGCAAAATTTATTGAGGTTTGAAATCGTCCAATGAACTCCAAAAATATGACTTTGATTTACTTTGACTATGCCATTTTTATAAAAAATAATATAAGGCATAAGTTAAATTTTTTTTTTTAATGTTTTGGGACAACCTATCAGAGGGTGCCATGTGGCCTGCCTGGAGGCTGCCACGTGGCCCCAGGCTTAAAGGTTGAAGGCAAAGAAAATTTTTGTAGGTTATGGGATTCAAACCCTAAACCGACAGTTCGGGCAGGGCTGACCCAACCGGCCCGCCTGTGGCATGTTCTTAAACGAGTTGATCTTCTAAACATGTTGTTGGCTCTTTGGATTGGGCAGAGAAAAGGTTTTGGGCTAGCCCCTTAGGGCTAGCCCACGTCGTCACATGACCACAAGCACAAAACCGTGGCTTAAAATAGTTTGAACGACAGAAAATTAAAGGGCTAGCCCCTTAAGGATAGCCCGAATCCATGTGATCTTTACTCGTGATTGGGGGCTTCTCCACCCACATGTACCCGCCGACAGTTATGACTAGCAGGAATCTTGCATGTGAACGTGGAGTAAACGTTCAATGCCACGGTTAGTTAACGGAGATGCTGACGAGTTACTCGATACCGGTTACATGCTCTATAACAGATAACGTTAAAATTTATTGCCACCGTCAAGTCTGGAGCGGATTCCACCATTTCTGCCTGTCCTCCATTTTTGGAGCACTAATTGGAGTTCCTCCAGTTTTGGAGGAGGATTTTGGGGGACACTGGGAAAAAAAATGTTTTTGCCATAACTTCTTCAGTTTTCAACCAAACAAGGTGCAAAAATAGTCAATTTTGGGTCTCTTGGACATTATGAGTAGTTTGGAATAGGTTTCAGGTCGAACAGAGGTGATTTACAACAATTTTTTCTTCGAGGAAGATGAAGGAGCCATCAGAGCCATCATGGAGAAGGCAGTGTATTGGGTTCTCTTTATCTGTTTAGTGTAAATGAAAAGCCATTTATAGCTATTTCATATCTTCTGAAGCTAAATTTACAGTTGGTTTTTCCTATTGAGGCTTATTTTCACTTGTACAACCATTTTGAGCAAATTAATACAACAAGGACATGCCATTGGGGAGCCTTGGACCGACAGATGTAGCCCATGAGGGGCGAACTGTGTTAATAATTTGTTGTGTAATGTGCTTGTGAAGTTTAATTTTTGTTCATTTCTGCTGTACTATGTTAAACAGTAAAATTACTTAATCAATCCTCACACAAAAACCTCATAAACAAAGCCATAACTTATTTGTTTAACATGCAATTTAAGGAGAACCATTTGCACACTTTATTATATCAGTTTGGATACTTTGCATAGCGTTACAAATATCATCCATTCAGATCAAGTTGGTACCAGAGCTAGAGTTTTACTCTGCATTGTTCTCGTCCAAAGTTTTATTTAACTGTTTGCAAGGTTTTTTATGCTTACTAGGCTTGAGCTCAAGAGAGGAGAAGGTCAATTGGTGAGAGCTCAAAGTAATCCTCAACCAAGGAGGGCAAGAGTGATATTATCTCCTCCTTTAATTTCACCTCCAAGAAAAGCAGAAGAAGCCATAAGCATGTCTTCAAGAGAAGGAGAAATTCCTGAAGACATTGATCCCAAAGAGGAAGAAAGGGTGTTCATAAAGGCATTCCTAGACATGACTGAAATGGTGAGGATACTCTACCATGAAAGTAATGAAAGGCTTGAAGGAGAAGGATCCAAACATCACAAGGAAGGAGAGGGATCTTCAGGAGGAAAGAAAAATGAAGACAAGTCAAAGGAAGGACATGGAGTAAATGGTGATCCACCATCCCCATCTTCATCCTCTTCCTCTACATCGTCATCCTCAACTTTAGTGAATCAATCTCACAAGTCCAAGAACACTGGTAAAAGTCCATTTTTAAAACTTGATGTTAAGTTTGAATTGCTTATGTTTAATGGTGAAGTCAATGCAGAAAAACTTGACAATTGGATAAGGTAGTTGTATGTTTACTTAAGGATACATAACCTTCATAACGACGACACCAAAATTCAACTAGCTTCTTTGAGAATGGAAGGTGCAGCACATGTTTGGTGGGAAGCCAAAACCAAGGAGGAGATTACAAAACATGGTTAGATCATTTTATCATGGGTTGATTTCATTACTGCAATTAAACAACAATTTTATCCATTAGCTCATTTACAAAAAGCTATCATGAATTGGCAAAATTTCAGACAACTTAAGGGACAAAATGTAAAAGACTACACCCAAGAGTTTAGGAGAAGAGCACTCTTATTAGGGGTAGACTTACAGAGTCAAGACACTTTGCTGAAATATATAGGTGGTTTACAAAGCTACCTTAGACATACTATCCTTATGTTCAATCCTACTAGTCTAGATGAGGTTTGTGTCCAAGCCACACATTTAGAGGCTAGAGGGAAACATACTTTTGAAGAGGGAAGAAACAAGCTTTTTAAGGGGGAAAACAAAGATAAAACCTCAAAAGGAAAAGGCAAAAACAATGCATCTGTCGAAAAGGAGGGTGATAAAGTGATTTCTAAACACTATTCAAGAGAAGGCCATGAAGAGAAAAACTGTTGGAAACTTCATCTTGAAAAAAGAACTCAATTTAACAAAGACAAAGGGAAGAATAAAACTGCAGCTACTACAACTACACAACAAGACTTAGGTGATGATTCAGGTGACGAAACTAAAATTAGAGCCATGGGTTTGAAGAATATGAAGGGGAAATAAACTGAAACTAAACCGAGTACTAGTACTTCAAACTGTCATGTACAAGCTCCAAATGAAGAAGAAAGAATTGAACTGTTCCATGTGAGATTTATCTCAAAACATAAAAAAATTGACACATTGTTTGACAGTGGGTCACAAGTGAACCTTATCTCAGAAGACTTAGTCAAGCAAATAAAACTTGAGACCATTCCACATCCAAGACCATATCCACTTGGTTGGATTTGCAAGGATGCAAACTTATAGGTTTCAAAGAAGTGCATATTGCGCTTTGCAATTACTGCACATTTCATTGACACAGTTGAACTAGATGTAGTTCCGCTGGATATATCAGGAATTGTTTTGGGAAGTCCTTACTTATATGATAGGAAAGCTATCTTCCATCGCCATGAGAACAAGTATAATCTATTCAAATATGGCCAAGAGTTTATTGTTAGAGAACATTGCAAAAAGACAAATATAGCAATGGTAAATGCTGGATAGGTAAAAAGGCTAGTGAATTCTAGTAAGAATTTTGTACTTCTTATGGTTAAGCCTAAGGTTGATGTGAATCATGAGTTATTTGAAAATTTTGATCCCAATTTAAAATCAGATTTATATGATGTAGTTGATGCACATCATGAGATGTTTCAGGAGCCGACAGGTTTGCCTCCTAAAAGGGAGATTCAACATGAAATACAGTTGCAACAAGATTGTCCTCTTCCAAACATAGGCATGTACCGCATGTCTATCATGGAGAATGATTATCACTTGCATGATAATTTGCTGCTTCATATGGGCAAGTTATGCATACCATAGGGAGGGAGACTAAGTGTCATGAGAGAAACTCATTCTTCTCTTATTGCTCGACATTTCGGGGTAAGCAAAACGGTGGCACATTTACAGAGGTATTGTTATTGGCCTCGCATGGTAGATAACGTTTCATGTTTCATTAGAGGTTGTTCATTATGTGCCACAAGCAAGCCTAGAAATAGGAAGCTTGGTTTATATACTTCATTACCGGTACCTTCTAGACCATGGGAAAGTGTTTCTATGGATTTTGTTGGAGTTCTACCAATGTCTAGAAAGCAACATGATTATCTTTATTTAGTAGTTAATAGATTCAGCAAGATGTGTATTCTTATGCCATGTAAGAAATCTATAAATGCTGAACAAACTGCTGATTTATATTTTCAACATGTTTGGGTTTATTATGGCTTGCCTACTTCTATTGTTATTAACAAGGATTCCAGATTTGTTGGGAATTTTTGGTCCAATTTATGGAAGATGATGGACACTAAGTTGAAAAAGAGTACTGCTTTCCATCCGCAAACAGATGGCCAAACAGAGGTAGTGAACAGAACCGTTGTACATCTTTTGAGAGGTTATTGCAACAAGCACCCCAAGCTTTGGGATGAACACTTGCATTACATTCAACATGCTTACAACCGGGCCAAGCACTCTTCTACAAATACTTCACCTTTTGAAGCTTGTTTTGGGTATTTGCCTAAGTCACCTTTAGATTTCATTCTTGAGAAGGATGTTTCCATTGATGGGCATAGTGACATTAACAAAGCTCACATGTTCATTGAAATAATTTAGCTCATACGCAAGTTCAAGAACAACTTGAAAAGAGTCAAGGCAAGTACAAGGAGAGGCGTGAAAAACACTGAGTTGATCATAAATTTCAAGAAGGTGATGAGGTATGGTTGCATATTAGTAAAGAAAGAATGCAAAGAGAAGGTAAAAAGTTGAAGCCTATTCGTTATGGTCCATTCAATATTATTAAACAAGTCGGAAATAATGCTTTTCAACTAGATTTTCCTTCATATATGCAAATGTATTCCGTTGCAAATGTGGAAAATTTACGTTTGTATGAGCCTCCTTTGATTGCTGATCAAGGGAGTGACATTCAGCTGCCATCCATAGAAGATTTCTCTCCAGAATATTTGGATGAGCTTAAAGAGGATATTATCCTTGACAGGAGGACACACACTTCTAAGAGGGGAAGTGTAGATTATATTCGGATTGGTCTTAAAGGCAACAAACCGAGTAAGGAAAAATGGATGGAGGTGGAAAAGGTGAGGGGGCTATACCCTCATCTTATGAACAAGTAATTGAAGGATTTTAGTGTCCAAAAGCTTCCTAATGGGGAGGTGTGATAAGGAGATCATGTCCAAGTTATGAAAAAATTCTCAGAAATGAAAGTGCTCAGAAGTGGTTGCAATATGAACGACCAGAAAGGTCTTGTCGCTGCAATTTTGACGTCGCGAATGGTTCTCAAAACCGAGGTCGTATGAAAAAGTTATTGAGGTTTGAAATCGTCCGGTGAACTCCAAAAACATGACTTTGACTTACTTTGACAATGCCATTTTTATAAAAAAAATATAAGGCAAAAGTTAAATTTTTTTATGTTTTTGGACAGCCTATTAGAGGGTGCCACATGGCTTGCCTGGAGGCTGCCATGTGGCCCTAGGCTTAAAGGTTGAAGGCAAAGCAAAATTTTGTAGGTTATGGGATTCAAACCCCGACCCAACAATTTGGGCATGGCCGACCTGACCAGCCCGCCTGTGGCAAGTTCTTGAACGAGTCGGGCTTCTGAACATGTTGTCGGATCTTTGGATCGGGCAGAGAAAAGGTTTTGGGCTAGCCCCCGTCGTCACATGACCACAAGCATAGAACCGTGGCTTAAAACAGTTTGAGCGGTGGAAAATTAAAGGGCTAGCCCGAATCCACGTGACCTTTGCTAACGATCGGGGGCTTCTCCACCCGCATGAACCCGCCGACAGTTACAACTAGCAGGAATCTTGCATGTGAACGCGGAGTAAACATTCAATGCCACGGTTAGTTAACGGAGATGATGGAGGGTTACTCGATACCGGTCACATGCTCTATAATAGATAACATTAACATTTATCGCCATCGCCAAGTCTGGAGTGGATTTCGCCATTTCTGCGTGTCCTCCATTTTTGGAGCGCTAACTGGAGTTCCTCCAGTTTTGGAGGAGGATTTTGGGGGACACTGGGAATTTTTTTTTTTTTTTTGGCATAATTTCTTCAGTTTTTTATCAAACAAGGTGCAAAAATAGTCAATTTTTGGGCTCTTGGACATTATGAGCAGTTTGGAATAGGTTTCAGGTGGAACAGAGGTGTTTTATAGCAGTTTTTGCTTCGAGGAAGATGAAGGAGCCATTAGGGCCATCATGGAGAAGGTAGTGTATTGGGTTCTCTTTATCTGTTTAGTGTAAATGAAAAGCCATTTCTAGCTATTTCATATCTTCTGAAGCTGAATTTACAGTTGGTTTTTCGTATTGAGGCTTATCTTCACTTGTACAACCATTTTGAGAAAATTAATACAACAAGGACATGCCATTGGAGAGCGTTGGACCAGCAGATGTAGCCCAGGAGGGGCGAGTTGCATCAAAAATTTGCTGTGTAATGTGCTTCTGAAGTTTACTTATTGTTCATTTCTGCTGTACTATGTTAAGCAGTAAAATTACTTAATCAATCCTCACACAGAAACCTCATAAACAAAGCCAGAACTTATTTGTTTAACCTGCAATTTAAGGAGAACCATTTGCACACTTTATTATATCAGTTTGGATACTTTTCATAGAATTACAAATATCATCGAAGTTTGACTCCATTCAGAGCTGACATCAGGTGTGGACCCATAAAACGTGTCCATCCATTTCTGGAATCCACCTTGATTGCTTCAATCAGCTAAAGGGGGCTCTTTTGCTTGGTGTACTTTTTTCAGATCAAGTTGGTATCAGAGCTAGAGTTTTACTCTGAATTGTTCTTGTGAAAAGGTTTATTTAACTTTTTGCAAGGTTTTTGATGCTTACTAGGCTTAAGCTCAAGAGAGGAGAAGGTCAATTGGTGAGAGCTCAAAGTAATCCTCAACCAAGGAGGGAAAGAGTGTCATTATCTCCACCTTCAATTTCACCTCCAAGAGAAGTAGAAGAAGCCATACGCATGTCTTCAAGAGAAGGATAAATTTCTGAAGACATTGATCCCAAAGAGGAAGAAAGGGTGTTCAGAAAGGCATTCCTAGACATGACTGAAATGGTGAGGATACTCTACTAAGAAAGGAATGAAAGGCTTGAAGGAGAAGGATCCAAACATCACAAGGAAGGAGAGGGATCTTTAGGAGGAAAGAAAAATGAAGACAATTCAAAGAAAGGACATGGAGTAAATGGTGATCCACCATCCCCATCTTCATCCTCTTCCTCTACATCATCGTCCTAAACTTCAGTGAATCAATCTCACAAGTCCAAGAAAACTGGTAAAAGTCCATTTTTAAAACTTGATGTTAAGTTTGAATTGACTATGTTTAATGGTGAAGTCAATGCAGAAAAACTTGACAATTGGATAAGGGAGTTGGAGGTTTATTTGAGGATACAGAACCTTCATGACGATGACACCAAAATTCAGCTAGCTTCTTTGAGAATGGAAGGTGCAACACTTGTTTGGTGGGAAGCCAAAACCAAGGAGGAGATTAGAAAACATGGTAAGATCATTTTATCATGGGTTGATTTCATTACTACAATTAAACAAAAATTTTATCCATTAGCTCATTTACAAAAAGCTATCATGAATTGGCAAAATTTCAGACAACTTAAGGGACAAAATGTACAAGACTACACCCCAGAGTTTAGGAGAAGAGCACTCTTATTAGGGGTAGACTTACAGAGTCAAGATACTTTTCTCAAATATATAGGTGGTTTACAAAGCTACCTTAGACATACTATCCTTATGTTCAATCCTACTAGTCTAGATGAGGTTTGTGTCCAAGCCACACATTTAGAAGCTAGAGGGAAACATACTTTTGAAGAGGGTAGAAACAAGCCTTTTAAGGGGGAAAACAAAGATAAAACCTCAAGAGGAAAAGGAAAAAAGAATCCATCTGTCGAAAAGGAGGGTGATAAAGTGATTTGTAAACATTGTTCAAGAGAAGTCCATGAAGAGAAAAACTGTTGGAAACTTCATCCTGAAAAAATAACTCAATTTAACAAAGACAAAGGGAAGAAGGAAACTACACCTACTACAACTACACAACAAGAATTAGGTGATGATTCAGGCGACGAAACTAAAATTACAACCATGGGTTTGAAGAATATGAAGGGGAAAGAAACTGAAACTAAACCAAGTAATAGTACTTCAAACTGTCATGTACAAGCTCCAAATGAAGAAGAAAGAATTGAATTGTTCCATGTGATAGTTATTTAAAAACATACAAAAATTGACACATTGTTTGACAGTGGGTCACAAGCGAACCTTATCTCAGAAGACTTAGTCAAGCAACTAAAACTTGAGATCATTACACATCCAAGACCATATCCACTTGGTTGGATTTGCAAGGATGCAAACTTACAGGTTTCAAAGAAGTGCATATTGCGCTTTGCAATTACTGCACATTTCATTGACACAGTTGAACTAGATGTAGTTCCGCTTGATATATCAGGAATTGTTTTGGGAAGTCCTTACTTATATGATAGGAAAGCTATCTTCCATCGCCACGAGAACAAGTATCATCTATTCAAATATGGCAAGGAGTTTATTGTTAGAGCACATCACAAAAAGACAAATATAACGATGGTAAATGCTGGACAAGTAAAAAGACTAGTGAATTCTAGTAAGAGTTTTGTACTTCTTATGGTTAAGCCTAAGGTTGATGTGAATCATGAGTCATTTGAAAATTGTGATCCCAAGTTAAAATCAGATTTATATGATGTAGTTGATGCACATAATGAGATGTTTCAGGAGCCGACAGGTTTGCCTCCTAAAAGGGAGATTCAACATGAAATATAGTTGCAACAAGATTGTCCTCTTCCAAACATAGGCATGTACCACATGTCTATCATGGAGAATGATTATCACTTGCATGCTAAGTTGTTGTTTCATATGGGAAATTTATGCATATCACAGGGAGAGAGACTAAGTGTCATGAGAGAAACTCATTCTTCTCTTATTGATGGACATTTTGGGGTAAGAAAAACGGTGGCACATTTACAGAGGTATTGTTATTGGCCTCGCATGGTAGATAATGTTTCACGTTTCATTAGAGGTTATGTGCTACACGCAAGCCTAGCAATAGGAAGCTTGGTTTACATATGCCATTACCGGTACCTTCTAGACCATGGGAAAGTGTTTCTATGGATTTTGTTGGAGGTCTACCAATGTCTAGAAAGGAGCATGATTATCTTTATGTAGTAGTTGATAGATTCAACAAGATGTGTATTATTATGCCATGTAAGAAATCTATAACTGCTGAACAAAATAATGATTTATATTTTCAACATGTTTGGGTTCATTATGGCTTGCCTACTTCTATTTTTAGTGATGTGGATTCCAGATTTGTTGGGAATTTTTGGTCCAATTTATGGAAGATGATGGACACTAAGTTGAAAAAGAGTACTTCTTTCCATCCACAAACAGATGGCCAAACAGAGGTAGTGAACATAACCATTGTACATCTTTTGAGAGGATATTGCAACAAGCATCCCAAGCTTTGGGATGAGCACTTGCATTACATTCAACATGCTTACAACCGGGCCAAACACTCTTCTACAAATACTTCACCTTTTGAAGCTTGTTTTGGGTATTTGCCTAAGTCACCTTTAGATTTCATTCTTGAGAAGGATGTTGCCATTGATGGGCATAAGGACATTGACAAAGCTTGCATGTTCATTGAAAGTATTCAACTCATACATCAGGAAGTTTAAGAACAGCTTGAAAAGAGTCAAGGCAAGTACAAGGAGAGGCATGACAAACACATAGTTGATCATAAATTTCAAGAAGGTGATGAGGTATTGTTACATATTAGTAAAGAAAGAATGCAAGGAGAAGGTAAAAAGCTTAAGCCTATTCGTTATGGTCCATTCAAGATTATTAAACAAGTCGGAAATAATGCTTTTCAACTAGATTTGCCTTCATATATGCAAATGTATTCCATTGTGAATGTGGAAAATTTACGTTTGTATGAGCCATCCATACAACTGCCATCCATAGAATATTTCTCGCCAGAATATTTGGATGAGATTAAAGAGGATACTATCCTTGACAGGAGGACACACACTTCTAAGAGGGGAAGTGTCGATTATCTTCGGATTGGTCTTAAAGGCAGCGAACCGATTAAGGAAAAATGCATGGAGGTGGAAAAGGTGAGGGGCTATACCCTCATCTTCTAAACAGGTAATTTAAGGATTTTGGGGTCCAAAATCTTCCCAATGGGGAGGTGTTATCAGGAGATCATGTCCAAGTTATGAAAAAATGCTCAGAAATGAAAGTGCTCAGAAGTGGTTGCAATCTAAACGACTGGAAAGGTCTCGTCGCTGCGATTCTGGTGCCACAAACAGTTCTCAAAACTAAGGTCGTATGCAAAAGTTATTGAGGTTTGAAATCATCTAGTGAACTCCAAAAACAAGACTTTGACTTACTTTGACTATGCTATTTTTAAAATATATATATAAGGCAAAAGTAAATTTTTTTTAATTTTTTTAAAATTTTTTTTTTGGACAGCCTATCAGAGGGTGCCATGTGGCCTTCCCAGAGGCTGCCACGTGGCCCCAGGCTTAAAGGTTGAAGGCAAAGCAAAATTTTGTACGTTATGGGATTCGAACCCCGACCCGACAGTTCGGGCAGGGCCGACCCGACCAACCCGCCTGTGGCAAGTTCTTGAATGAGTTGGGTTTCTGAATGTGTTTTCAGCTCTTTGGATCAGGTGGAAAAAAGGTTTGGGCTAGTCCCTGTCGTCACATGACCACAAGCATAAAATAGTGGCTTAAAACAATTTCAACGACGAAAAATTAAAGGGATAGCCCCTTAAGGCTAGTCCGACTCCACGTGACCTATTCTCGCGACCAGGGGCTTCTCCACCCGCATGAACCTGCCGACAGTTACGACTAGCAGGAATCTTGCATGTGAACGCGGAGTAAACATTCAATGCCACGGTTAGTTAACGAAGATGCTGGCGGGTTACTCGGTACCGGTCACGTGCTCTATAACAGATAACGTTAAAATTTATTGCCACCACCAAGTCTAGAGCGGATTCCGCCATTTTCGCTTGTCTGCCATTTTTTGAGCGCTAACTAGAGTTCCTCCAGTTTTGGGGGAGGATTTTGGGGGACAATGGAAAAAAATATGTTTTTGCCATAACTTCTTCAGTTTTCGACCAAAAAATGTGCAAAAATAGTCAATTTTGGGTCTCTTGGACATTCTGAGCAGTTTGGAACATGTTTTAGGTTTAAAGAGGTGTTTTATAGTAGTTTTTTCTTCGAGGAAGATGAAGGAGCCATCAGGGCCATCTTGGAGAAGGCAGTGTATTGGGTTCTCTTTATCTGTTTAGTGTAAATGAAAAGCCATTTCTAGCTATTTCATATCTTCTGAAGCTGAATTTACAGTTGGTTTTGCCTATTGAGGCTTATTTTCAGTTGTACAACCATTTTGAGCAAATTAATACAACAAGGACTTGCCATTGGGGAGCCTTGGACCGGCAGATGTAGCCCAGGAGGGGCGAACTGCGTCAACAATTTGCTGTGCAATGTGCTTGTGAAGTTTAGTTTCTGTTCATTTCTACTATACTATGTTAAATAGTAAAATTACTTAATCAATCCTCACATATAGACCTCATAAACAAAGCCAAAACTTATTTGTTTAACTGCAATTTAAGGAGAACCATTTGCACATTTTATTATATCAGTTTGGATACTTTGCATAGCGTTACAAATATTATCCATTGAGATCTCCTGGGGATGTTTTGTCTATGATGTTTCACCAATGTATCTAAGACCTGTCTTCATAAGAGGAGAGCATTGAACCTTGATAATTTCATGTAAGGTTTCATATCCTTTAGAAAATATAATATTTAGAGCTTTTATTTTCTAAGGTTCCTTTCTTAGACTTACTATTTCACATTCTAACTTCTCATTATGCTTCTCCTTTTCTGTGAGTTGATTATTTAAAGTATCTATGGCTACTTTGTTTTCTTCCAAGAATATTTTAAGTTGAGTAATTTCTTTAAGGAAATCATTTTCCTTTAAAGCATGCAATTTTTTTTCATTAGACTCACTAGTACTTCTTTTTAATGCCATTAGTAGTTTAAGATGTTGATGGGATCCTCCTTATTCACTATTTGACAAGCCATCACTATCTTCATGAGTATAATAAATTTTCCTATTTCCTTTTGAATATCCTCCCCCTTGTCATGATTGTCTTTATCAGGACATTTTGCAGCATAATGACCAACTCTACCACAAGAAAAACATTTGAAAGGAAGCTTACCTCCGAACCTTTCGGTACCAAGTTGAAGCTTATTTACAAAATTTACCTCATCTTCTTCTGATACATACCCTGATTCCTTGTGTCCTTCCTTTTCCTTTCCTTTTGCAGTTGCTATAAATGCGACTTCTCTGACTTTTGAGGGACCTCATTTTCTCATTTCAAAAGAAGTGGGATCCCGTGAAGTTGAACAATAGTACAAGTCTGCAGATCTTACTTCTTTTCAATGGCAACCACTTTTGACTCAAATTTATGAGTTAGAGATCTTAAGATTTTCTCTACTAAAGTTGTGTCTTTTATGTCTTCACCCAGATTTCTCATACGATTTACAATCTCATCTAGACGTAGAAATGAACTTGCAATACTTTCATCATTATGCATTATGAGATTTTCATGTTGAATTCTGAGAGTTTGGAGTTTAGCACTTTTTACCTTGTTATCGCTTTCATAGCTTAAGATGATTCTGTCCCATATTTCCTTTGTTGAATTTAACTGCATAACTTTGACAATTTATGATTCGGCCATACTTCCCAATAATGTATTGACAACTTTTGCATTGGTTTTATATGTCTTTTTTGTTGTTGCATCTATGGGAACTACGACTAGATATTGGTAACCTCATTCAACAATTTCCCAAACATCTGCTCCAAGAGATTGAAGATACAATCTTGTTCTTGTCTTCCAGAATATTAAATTATTTCTGTTGAAGAGTGGTGGTATGATAGATGTTGTTCCATCTTGATTCCTCATCTTGGTAGATCTTCCTTCAAGCGATCCATGATGGAACTTCTATGATTCCAATTGTTGGGAAAAATACTGAGAGGTCGGGGGGCAGGCTGGTGCAGGTGAATAAATATTAAAAAAAAATTCATAATAATATTTTCTTTTCTGAATTCTATACACGACTTTACTAAATCCAACTAGCGTATGTATGCCACTGTTATATAGGAAATTAGTGTATGCTTAGTAAACTTATAAATAAGCTAATTCTTTATCTGTTTAACTTAAACTAGAATGTAAGATATTTATCAGACATTTGATAAGAAGTAAGCATGTGCAGTTAGAATAGAATAAAGCATCACACATAAGTTACACACATGAACACTAGTATTTAAGGTGGAAACCCAATGTGGGAGAAAACCATTGCTGTTTTCATCTCAGTATTCAATCTTATTATTATAAAAAACTTCTTACATTCTTGTACTGGTGCAAACTCATTATAGTACGTAGACACCCACCTACTGAAGGCTACAACTTTCACTCATTCTCCAACTCCTACTGGAAGGGAGCTTCAACTCCCTGATCTCGTTTACCAGCACCCACTGGAAGGGAGCTTCAACTGTATGATTTGATCAACAACTACTACTAGCAGGAAGCTTTTACTTCCTTACTCAAGGCTCCAACCCTCATCACCATCCGCGGACCACGCTTCGTAAATTTTCACACTCGATCCACCTGATTTAATACATCACAACTTGTAGACCACTCTTCAACACATAATCCTTGCTGAACCCTTTAACATCATATAAGCCAAACAACTAAACTGAAACTGATTACTATACCCAAAACATTCATCCAATTCTTGAAAACAACCGCTGAACCAAACAGTCACCAACCACTCGAATACTGAACCAACCACTGAAGCAAACAATCATTTAAACAATCACTAACTTAATTCAAACAAAACAACGAGATAATTGTAACCAAAAAACATAACTGAATTCATAATACTCCATCAACACACTGAATCAACTGCAACCCTGATCATTCATAAACCAAAATATATACGCTACTTCACTTAAGGCAAGTTGTGTGTATACGCACTTTTCTGTAGAGAAACCTGCATATAGATCTCAATATACTAAGTTCTAAAAATTGTTACTCTGAATCAATCACAAAATTGAACAGAGTCATTTAGCTTACAGATCTCTGAACCCTCATACAATTAGCAACATTAATAATCTTTTCAACCAATCAACATGCAACCATTTTCAACATCATCATTCAATTAGTTCTACTTCAGACATTATCACTCAACCCAGATCAACATGAAGAAATGATTGAGAGACATCAGAGATACAATAACACTGATTTGATCGATCTGTCATTTATAAGCAGAAACCCTTCCTTTATGTACACGACTTTGATGAAATGAACCCACGTGTATACGCGACTTCACTGAGACCAACCTGCGTATAGATCTGCAAATTCTGACCTAAAATTACACAGCTGTTCAGAAAGACCTAGATCATAATATTCAGAGATAAAAACATGTGTCCATACTTAGATCTAGTCAATCCATGAGCATATCATACAAATGTAATTCATTTCAGGTCTCATGATCTTGATCCATCATTGTATTCATTGGTGCATTATTATTTCAGATTAACTTTTCAACTATATCCCTGACAATGCAAATATACTTCAGATTGAAGTATTCATAAAAAACTCTTACACATGCACACTTAGCACTTTGATCTTCACCTCCTTATATAGTTAGAGCCTTAGCCAATACCATGAGCCAAAACCACACTGGTGCCGGTGGTAATCTTGGATGAGATCAAATAACCGTTATTGTGCTGAATATTGGGAGCTAATACCATGGTAAATACCCTTGGTATTAATAAATTAGTATGCCAGCATGTATGCGACTTGGCTTCTTCATACCCGTGTGTGTACACAACTTGGCCTTGACTAAGCCACATATATATATTCAAATATTTACCTTCATCAAACTTCTATTTCTAACCTACAAACCTCTGACCCATCATTCGGTCACCTTTGAACTGATTTGTGAACACATATGGTTACCATTGAATTGTTTTGTTACTAGTGGGTTGCCATTAAGGACAACAAATGTACCATAGTGGTGACAAATTTCGCTGGTCAAACAAGTATCTTAGCTCTCCATGGTTTGAAATAAATAAAAACTTCCTCCCAAGCAAGTAATGCTTCCACATTTTCAATGCATGCAATTTTTTTACAAGCTCCACGTCATGAGTGACATAGTGATTCTCATGCTTCTTAAATTTTCTTGACTCATAACTGACCACATGTCCTTCCTGCATCAAGACTCCACCTACTCCTTCCTTATAGGCATCTGTGAAGACCAACAATTATTTTTTGGGTCTACTATCTGCAAGATAGGTGCACATATGAGAAACCACTTAAGTTGTTAAAAACTAGCTACATAGTTTGATGTACATTAGAAATTGACTCCTTTCCTTTGTAGGGTTGTGATTGGATGCCCAATATTTGAGAAATCTTGAATAAATCACATGAAATATTTATCCTTTGCCATGAAAGGTATCACTTTGGTGACATTTCTTGGTTTGGGCCACTCCATGATGGCCTTAATGATCTCAAATTCCATTGCCACTCATTCCCTTGAGATGACATGTCCCAGGTATTAAACGTGTGATCGAAAGAAATCACATTTGTTGAGTTTAGAATAGAGCTTGTGCTCTCTCGACAATTGAAATACTGCTTTCATATGTTCTTCATGTTCTAATATGGTTTTTGAGTAGATCAAGATTTATTCCATGAATACAAATACAAACTTAACCAAATATGGGTTGAGGATATTGTTAAGCAAACAAATAAATGCGGTTGGTCATTGGTAACCCCAAATTGCACCACCCAAAAATCTCAACATCCTTGTCTTGTTGTAAAATCTATTTTATGAATGTCTTTGTCCTTAATTCGAACTTGATGATAATGCCCTGTTATATTATTATATTTTTGTGTTAGCTAATGACATTTATATGTGCTAGAGTTGTATAGAATTAGATGATGGTAGTGAATTCGAATGTGTATCTTAGATGATGTTTATGTTTGTTAGATGGTTATCATCACAATGTTTATTTTTGTGAAATAATATCTATTATAGATTAAATATTGGTGAACTTATATCAAACTTTTATATATGAAATTGCATGCAAAATGTCTTAAAAAAATTCAAAGATATTTTTATAAATTACAATGTTTAGTATGGTTGAAACTATGATTGTAAAATTACGATAAATATTTTTCTATTGCTTACATATCTCATTGATATTCAATCTAACTATTAGTAAAATATTTAAATACTCATAAGGAAAAAATAATTAAAGGTAAAATAATTTAGTTGGTTCTTAATAATGTGCAACTCATTCAATTTTTAATATAATATAATAATAATAATAAATTATTCAAAAATTCAATTTAACCAATTCAATATTGGTTTATAAAATTCAATCTATTGTTAGATTAAAAAAAACTTAAATCATATATATTTTTTTATAATTAATTTAGATTTAATATAACTTAAAAAATTCTATTTTTATAAAATTTAATTTATTACTAAAGCTATGATGTTTTCAAGCAATTTAAATTTAATATTTATAAAAACTCTTTAGGATTACAATTTAAAATTAATATTTATATTTAAAATTTAATATTTAATGTAGAAATCTCTCTCTCTAAAGATGAGGATCAAGAAATGTAAAATAAGGCTTGTAAAGTTACTTGTAGTCGGGGATTTGCTCTATTGGAAGTTCTACCTTAAAGAGGCATGTGAGCTTTTTTTCTAGTAATAAAGATATAACATTTTGGTGCTATTTTGGTTCTTTATTTGCTATTGTAGTTGTTTAAATTTAACTATTTTTAATTTTAAATATGAATTAAATAATACAAAAATGATACCATATTAGATTTAAATGTTTGACAAATAATATATTTGATTATTTCTTAATGAACAACTCAAAAAATATTATTTTTTCCACATACTTATCACGAGATAGTCACTAAAATTCATGTTTTCACAATTCTCTTAGCTAATATTACAACATGTACACCATGATAAAGACATGTCTACTTTAAATAATTTACTTATAAATACATAAAAATAGATATTTATTTTATTGTTGTAACTTCACTTTGCAAATGCAAGCATCGCAGCACTGTGAGCCCGCGTTCCAGACCTAGCAGCCATTAACACGCAGTGCTTGGGCCTCCGCCGTCATGGCTCTCCCGAAGCCTGATCCAGGCATGAATCCTTCCTGTGAAGGCACAAAATCTCCGACTCACACACGACTTGATGCGGTTGCCTCTGCCTTCGCCTCTCTAATCGCCTCAATGGGCCCTCAGAGAACTAGACCTGCTATCTCCAAATTTGTAAAAAAACTTGAAGCTATCCCCGAGATCATCCTGTCGCCAACCTGCCTCGGAGAGCAGCGATATATTTAGCTGAGAAAGGGTTGGTTGGGCAGTTCACTGGATTATGGCCCTCCCCCAAGACTGTCAAAAAATGGGTAGAACGAAACTGGGCACAAGTCACTCAAGGAAAAATATCCATACGATTGTGTGGCAGAGGTTACTACACCTTCCATTTTGAATCCAAGGACAATCGGGACCTCATCTTCAGAAGCGGTCCATATTTCATGGACACTAGATGTTTATATCTGAATAGATGGACGTTTGATTTCGATCCAAAACTGGATGTCCCTAATGCAGTTCCGGTTTGGTTCAGGCTGCCTCATCTCCCTCTTCATTGCTGGGGAGATGATTCAGTAAGAGAATTAGGGAATGTCGTCGACAAGTACATTGATATAAGCGAACCAAAGGATAATATGCAGGCATGCGCAAGGATTTGTGTCGAAGTAGATCTAGGAAGAGGACTTCCGGGAGCCATAAAACTCAGGGTCAACAACTAGACGCATATTTAGTAGCTGGATTGTGAGAAAAATCCCTTCAAGTGCAAGGTATGTCACGAGTATGGCCATTTCGCTAATAGATGAAACACAAAATAAAAAAATGATAAGCATGTAGAAGAAAGTCAAGATTAAAAATGGGAACAAGTTAAGAAAAAAAGACTGCATCCAAATCTCATCCTGCACCTCCCCTACCCCCTATATCTGACCCTCTCTCTCCTACCGACAGATCCTCTACCCAACCCTCCTCCTCCATCCCCAAAACCTCTCCTTTCCTGGGATCGAATCACTTTGAGCTCCTCTCCAACCCCACCAATCGATCCGATCCCCCAACCCTCCCCTTTCCCCTTCCACCATTCCCGAGAACACCTTCGAACTCTCTTCTCCTCCTTTGAGCTCCCCTCCTATGGGATTCTTCTCCTCCATCCCCCATTTGGAGTCCCCCCCCATCCTCTCCAGCCCCCCTCCCCCCCTCAGATCACATTCTAACAAGAAACCAGTCCAAAGAATCCCTCCTATATGTTGAACACTCAAAGAAAGCAGGAAGGATGTCAAATAAAGAAATAAGAGATGAGGCAGCTATGAAGGACCTCACCTTGGGAACACAAGAACCAATGGAGAGTTACCTCGAAAAAGGCAACAAGAATAAGGATGAAGATCCACAGGTTCATAAAGGGAAAGGTCCCTCAACCTCAATCCCCAGTAAAATGGTAGTTGTCTCTTGGAATTGCAGGGGGTTCGGTCATCCCTCCAAGATAAACCTCATAAAATACCTCATTAAAAATGAAAAACCAGACATCCTCCTCATTTAGGAGACACAAATTAGAAGCTAAGAGATGGACAATATCATAGCAAAAACGAAAAATTATGAAGGAAAAGCTATTTCAGCAAATGGAGCATCTGGAGGGATTTTCTCTCTTTGACAAAAAAGAAAATGGGAAATGCAGAATTCAACAACGAAAGCCCACTAGATCAACACAAATATGGAAAATGCAGCTAATGGGAAAAAAATTAGCATATATAACATCTATTCTCCAAACCACTATAGGGACAAAGAAATTTGTTGGAAGACTCTAAAAGAAACCACAATGGAAGACCAAGAAGAGAACCTTATCCTTGGAGGAGATCTAAATCTCATCCTTAAGTTAGAAGAAAAAAGAGGACGCATTTTTCAGCCAGATCCAAACAGATATGTTCTTGAAGGAATCATTGAGCAGTGCAACCTTTTGGACATTCCTCCGAAAAATGGGAAATACACTTGGGATAATAAGAGACTAGGGAAGGCCAACATCAAACAGAGGTTGGAAAAAATTCTCATTAGGGACAACATGGTGGCCAGCTATAGCAAAGTCTCCTCTAAAATCATTCCATCAACAGCCTCAGATCACAAACCGGTCTCCATTGAACTTGGAACAGCTGAAAACTTTGAGCCTCTTCCCTTCAAATATAATCAGCTATGGAGCAGCCATGAAGAGGTAAAACAAGAGGTTGAAAAAATATGGAAGCAGAAAATTAATGGATCTCCTAGCTACATATGGGAAACAAAACTAAAATCCACCAGAGTAAGAATAGAAGATTGGGCAAAGGCAAACTATAAGGAACCACAAAGAGAAAAAGAAGAGCTGCATCAAGAATTAGCAAAAATACAGAGGAAATGGAAAACATGGATAACACAGTTGAAAGTCAAGCAAAGGAAAAAGAGATCCATTGGAGAATTTATAGGAATATCAGACAAGAGGAAGAAACATGCAGGCTGAAGTCAGGGAAGCTATGGATACAAGACCTCCTTTTAGTTTACATATGTTACAAGAACTGTAATTTAAATATAATAAACATGGCTTTACCTCTCATGTCAAAAATTTAATCTTACATATTAATACACAAAAAAGTTCAACCTTGTCAATTGGATGTCCATTACAAAAATGGAGGTCTATCCATTAAAACTCCCGGGACTATGAATCCGGCTCTGGGAACCGAGATTGCCTGGAGGTTTCTCACTGGAGAAAGATGTTGGTGGAAAGTAGCCTTAGAGGTAAAATATCACAATGCCCCAAGAATTTCCCTATTGGAAAGAAGCCCTCTCATAAGACCATGCTCTCAAATATGGAAACTCATCTCTGGCACAATCTCAATGATCAAGGAAAACATCTTAACAAGGCTAGGGAATGGAGGAAGAGTAAGCTTGTGGTAAGATAGCATCATGGGAAACCCTCCCTTGGGTAGCAACCCAGATATTCACGATTTAAAGAGTTGTTTGACAAGGGAAGGCTACAAAAAATTGGGGGACATATCCAAATGGGATAACAATGGAACTTGGAAACAATGGAACATACCCAACTTGCCTATTGACCTCACTAATAAATGGAACTCCATGATTTATCTCTTATAGGGAGCTGCTCCTATAGCCAAAAATATTCAAGACACCTATTTCTGGGTACCTACAGGAGGAAACTATTTAGTAAAGTCAGGCTATGCAAAGATTCAAGAACAACAGAAGCAACAAGAATAGCAGTATTGGAAGTATGCTTGGAAGGTGGAAACTCTCCCAAAAATCAAGATTTTCCTATGGAACCTCCATTGCAAATCTCTCACAGCGGAGAATTTAAAAAAAAGGGGGAATCCATGGACAATCTCAATGCCCACTTTGTTTGCAGGAGGAAGAAACCATTCAACCTCTCTTCCTAGAATGCTAATTTTCTAGAGAGTGTTGGGAGAAAAATGTGTCTCCAATTGAAGTAAATTTGAATTACAACCTCCCTATAAATCAATTCATAAGTAAATGGAGGAGAAACTATCCCCACACCTTTAAAAACAAAACTGCAATTCAAAGGTTCTGGGCCAACATCCCCTCCTACTATCCCCACACCTTTAAAAACAAAACTGCAATTCAAAGGTTCTGGGCCAACATCCCCTCCTTCCTATGTTGGCAAATCTGGCTTGCTAGGAATGGGAAAGTATTCAAAAACAAAAACCCAATAGTGAACACAGTGATTTCAAAGGGATGGGGACATATAATAGAGTTTCTCTCAACAAAGGGGTTAAACGGAATTGATATCAGCTAATTGCATCATGATGAAAGAATCTGGATCAGCTTTGCACTTAACAAGATCACAATTCACCAAACGACAAAAGTCACAAAGGTGCACCCAACCTGGAAAATCATAAAGGATGAGGAAGAATTTCAAAGGTGGATTAATTCCCTCAACAGAACCTGCCTCTTCTTCGACGAAGCCTCAAAGAAGAACCCAGGCAAAGTTGGAGCTAGTGGAGTAATATCCCAAAGAGACAATTCCTGTCATATTCAATTTAATTGGGGGATGGGGATAATGTCAAATAACAGAGTAGAGGCTTATGGCCTACTCCTAGGCATGAAAATTCTAAAAGACAGGAAAATTCACAATGCAATAATTCTTGGGGACTCCTATATTGTCATCCATGAAATGGTGAGTGGAAGTTTCCCCAAAAATGCAGCACTCTGCCAAATATTGAATAGAGCTAAACAATATGAAAAACAGATTTGGAAGATAGACTACTATCATATCTTAAGAAGCAATAATAAGTAAGCTGACATTTAGGCTAATGAAGGAGTCCGTAGAAACACTGGGCAGGTTAAAATTGATGGGCATATCACCCTCCTCCCAATACCTTGATGGCAACTTTCACTCCCTTTACCATGATGCCTCAACATCCATACAAAGGATAACATATTTGCAGATATGATATGACCCGATCCTCTGATTACACTTGAAAAAATATCCCCGAATCACTTATTCGAAATCCTTCAAAGATTTTTTCGCATATATTTTGAGAGTGCCCAAACTCAGAACCTCAACATCCCACATGTGACCCATCATCATTACATCGCTCCTCGCTTCTTAAATTTTCTCCACGATCCTCAAATCTCCACATCTGCATCTTTTGCTTGGTATCCAAGGCAGCCTCTTCCCCAACAGCGTGGTTCCACTTTGCCTCTGCTCTTAAGCGCGATCTTCCTCCACAACGACATCTTTCTCAACCGCAGGTGCATTTGTTATTCACAGATTACGAACTGGGCATTGGCATTTCGCCTCTCTTTACTGCGTTTTCATTTTGACCTCACCTCTCCTACTCCTGCTCGCATCTTCCTCCATCTCCCATAAGCTCCTCTCCATTTGGGCAAATCCATCATCCTGTCCTCCATAAATGCTATAAAAAATACATTTAACAGATAAGGTTCCACTGCGGTTAATTACAAAACAACACCACCTACTCCTCAAAGAAAAGGAAACAATACATTTTCTCTTTCCATCCTCAATCTCATGGACTCCTATGATGATAAAAACCATCCTTGTTCATTCTGCAAATCACATAGAGTGGTTATTTAAAGTTTAAAGAACTAGATGCCTCAGGATAAGGTGCACACTAAAGAGGAAATGGCCCTCCTCCGACAACAATGGAACACATACTCATCGGAGGTGAAAAACCGTTGCACTCACCTGGAAGGGATTATCAATTATGTGCAAGATGTCCTCACCAAAACATCTGAGCAAGGATCCAACTCTACAGACCAAAGGAGTGGCCATAGAGATAATGAAAACACAGTCAACAAATGAATTATCTCCCTCTCTGACTCTCTATGTATTATCTACAGGTCATTAGGTGCAAATCTAGTTAAATATGAAAACAAAATGCATTCTCTTGTTAGAACAATTTGTAAGACAATATAGTACAAATGCAATAGTCTCCACTTTAGATAGGCTTGTTAGAAGTAGTAGTAACAACAATACTCTAGTAGCAACGCACTCCCAACATCTAAATCTATTTTGTAATTTGTGTGGAGTGATTTTGTATTGAGGAAGTTCCCTTCCTCCCCTCTTTTTATGATAATATATCATAACCGAATTTGTATGAAAAAAAATAGATATTTATTTTACATAATTTAAATAGGAAAGAAAAATGCATCACCAAGTCTATTTGAAAGTCAAACAAATGCCTCTTAATCACTATCACATTATTTATCATTTAATTCTTAGGCATAAAATATTTATTAATTCAACTTTTATTTATAATTACCATTGAAAAGAAAAGTCGAAATTGTTCCATTATCCATGAAGAAAAAATTAAAGCCTCTCATGCATCCATGTAAGCCCATTTGTTTCTCTTGTGGTCCATAAAAATATGTAATCAACATTTTATACATGCATACGACCTCCTTTAAGTTTACATAATGTTACAAGAACTGTAATTTAAATATAATAAACATGGCTTTACCTCTCATGTCAAAAATTTAATCTTACATATTAATACACAATTTTTCCATTGTTAAAGTCCACATAGAGTTATCACTACATGATGATTTATATTGATTTCGAACTAAACAAGAATAAAAAACATGTGAACTGATTAATAAATCAACAAGTATCAAAATCGAGAGTAAATCTTCAATGTTATTTCTAAATTCATTAGTTTCTCATTTTCCTATATGAGAAGCATTATGACCTTGAATCCTTATTATCTTATATATTGTACACAATTGGAAATACTTAGTTTTAAGTGTAAAAATATTTTCACTACAAAAAAACATGTAAAAATGTTTGTGAATCTTACTAATTATATTATAAAACGCTAACAAGATGAATAAAAAAACAGTATAATTAGCGAAATAAAGAAAAAAAAACATGCAACAATAGTATAAATGATGAAATAACACAAGTACATCTCAATCTCCATTGTCATCACCCTGATTATCTTCCTCACTTGGCATGATAACACTATTGTTCTCAAAAATATGTTTTTATCTGGGGTCATGTCTTAATACGAACCACCAATTCCTATCCAACACATCTGGGTAAAAAACACACCTGGTTGTAGTGTTTTGGGAAAACACAAGGCTCCCTATCTTCATGCCACATCTTTCTAGAGTTGATAGATATCAACCACTATCGCGATCTTCCTTTACATTATTCTGATCAAAGGTGATCCACCACTTGCACCTAAAAATAATACATTGGAACGAAGAGAAGTCCACTTGAATGATCTCTTATATCTTTCCAACATAATCTAGTGTCACTTGCATTAGGTTTTGATCGCAGTGGCTAGAATGACTAGATTGGTGAAACTCGACTTCCACTCCATAACCTTGTGTCATACATCCATCATCGACATCCTTCGTGCGAAAATGATGTCCATATGACCATATAGATGGGAACAAATGTACCTATAAAAAAAGTGAAAATCATAGTGTTATGTGTTTAATAATCCGAACATAATTAAAATATATATATATATATATATATATATATATATATATATATATATATATGTTACAATTCAAACATGTAGTATGAAGTTAAAATTGTACAAAAAGAGATTATAATTACCGAGTTGTTGCACCCAATCCCTATGTTTAGCGCATACTCTTTAGCACGCAGGCAACAACTAAATGCACCGTATTTCTCTTTGATTTGATCAACAACCCAACTGTTAGGGCATTCCATTGGCACATTTTTTGTTAAATGATCAAGATAAGGCACACTTCTACCATTCAACTGTCTAAATTCTTTCCTGTTACTGTCCCATTTCCTCCTCTTTTGTTCATATAATGAGACCCATAGTTATGTCGCTTCCATATTGTAAAGAATGAATCTGTTAATGTCTTCAATTTATGAATTCACTGATGAAATCAAACCAACATATACATATCTATGTGTGTATGTGAGAGAGAGAGAGAGAGAGAGAGAGATCAAAATATGGATTAATATGAAGTTCAGTGTGAATATTTACTATGTAGAAATTTTAAAAATGATAAGCCACTTACTCTTTATCATGCACCTCTTTCCATTCATTTCAAGAATCTCCCCTTCTCTTTTGTCTTCATCCCTTTCATCGTCCCAAATCATCACACCTAGTGTGTTGTTGATATGCTTGTTATACTCACTGTCATAATATAAATACTCATACGAAATATACCCCTTTGCCATAAACCCCTCGGGTTTCGCACTTTGTCAAACAAAACCTTTAAATTTATTCATGTACCTCTCTAAGAAGAACACCCAATGACATGAAACCACCCCAACTAATTCAACCCCATCTACTAGGTTAATTAGAAGATGAACCTGCATTTCCATGAAAATCTTCGACAATTCCTTCTCAAACATACAAACAATCTCAACTATCTCTTGACGCCCCCGTGGAATGCTATCTATATGAATCTCCTTTGATGTGATCTAACATACAAATGTAGATAATTTATATATGGCACATCGTAGGTCTTGGGGGAAGTCATGGTTCACACACCCATGCATGAGAAAAGGATAATGACATTGCACAATATAAAATAGTACATTATACAAAAATTAATTATAAAATATCCCATTTATACATAAAAATATAAAATAATAATAAATCATGTTTTTAACATACGTACTCTTAAAGGTTCAAATGATCATGCGATTTCAACCCCGACAAACAATATTCCATAGTGAAGCAACGTTTTAGTGAAGCCCCATATAAATAAGGCACCCTCACACTCATTATAACTTACTTTGCCAAAGAAAGATCATCTTTCTTTAAAATCCATGGGACATCACATTCTTTGAAAGACCAAGAGGGGCTAGCCTCTCCTCTAGTTTCTTGTCTTGGTTAATGTTTCTTTTTAGTTTTTGAATAATTAAGATCTCTCCTAACAACCAATGTGTCACTTTCTTTCGATGATATGTGCCTCCATAAATAATACGAAACATTTTTAAACATATGTGTGGGATCTAGTAAGTGGGAAATCTTATGATGCTCAAAATATGGGATCTCATAAAAAAAATATTTCCTTTTCATTTCAATGGGTGATTTATCAACATAGGTGTCGAAGAATTATGGATCATCGAACACAGGCTCCCCATTTGAATCAAACATTTATGAAATCTCCTTCTCCTTCTCAGTCTCATATGCCCTAAGCCATTTAACTGATGTCATTATTTCAGGTCTTTGATTCTCTCTAGTTTACCATTGAAAGTAGATGTTACTCTTCTGTAATGGTCTTATTTTGGGAGGAATACCTTGGAGCAGTCATACACTGGCTTTCGTAGGTGGTCGGACCACCTAGCCTTTCGAGAAGGTCCACAACATTTACATCCATGATAACCTTTTGTTACAAGACTTGTGAAATTATTGCATACAGGCTAGCACGTTAGCGACCATGAACATCAAAACAATTGTAACAAATTAAATTAATATGTGAAACAATACTGTTATGTATATAAACAAATCGATAAAAATGTAATTTAGTAGATAAAACTCCTAAGCTTGGATAATCATGTATGACGTAAGCACATATGGTATACAATGTAAAACTCCTCTTTGTTGTGATGGGTCTTGATACATAGTACACATGTATCCCTTCCCATAACTCCTTCAATTCATCTACTAATGGTTGTAAATAGACATACATATTCTTCACTTGTACTCTAGTAGGGACTATGAGAGCTAACATAAGATGTTCATTCTTCATGGAAAACCATGGGGGCGTATTGTTATCGATCACTACTACAGGAAAAAAATAATAGTTGGTGTTTTGGAGGGAATATGGGTTGATGCCATCCATGGCTATGCCGAGTCGTAGACCTTGTACTTCATCCTTGATTTTTTCAAGCCATGTATCCTCTCTATGCTTCATGGCTATTGAATATTTTGGGATTCACATAACTCCTGGCTCACTTTTCTGTGATACATTCCATCCTTACAACATAGCTAATTCTTTGCAACGAAAGCGTTTTTGAATCCTTGGTATTATAGGCATGTGCATCAATATATTATGAGGAGGACCATGTGATTTACCTAATTTTTTTGAATTAATGTATATTTCATGCCCACATTTCGAACAAAATCTCTTTGTCTGCATATTCTCCTTTATATAGAATACAATCGTTCGAACATGCATTATATGATATGTACTCAACACCCAATATTTTCAACAACTTATTTTCCTCTTCATAGCTACCTGATAAGACATTATCACTAAGAAGGACCTTATCTTTGAATAACCTACAGTTGGTGGGGAATATAATTGTACAATGTCAATATTTAACATTCGTAAAATTGACCATTTTTAATGTTGATTGTGTGACAATATTTCTCAAAATATAAGGGACTTGATCAATCATGCAATGAATTACCTCAATATTTCTGAGAAACATGATTCAACATGCCAAAATTTTCTTTTAAGTGGTACAAAAACATCGTTGTCCCCAACTGAGTATACTTTGACTTGCCGCCAGGTTCAAAGAGAGGGGTGGTGGAAGAAAATTTCAAGCTTTCGAATAAGGTATCAGTGATATGAGCATCATGCCCTAGTTCATCATTCTAGAATGCATCTAGCAATATTGCCTCCATGGCAGTCGTATCCCGTAAGTAATCATCCATACCAACCTCTATTTGCTTTCCTCCATTGCCAACATGATGAAGAACTACTATTGTTGTAATCATTCCTTATTGGTGAATCCGGACATAGTTGGGATTGAATAAGAGGCTGATTCAACCATTCTTTGTATGATTCTTCTCCGAGTCTTGCTCTTAATGCAACCTTCTCTTGAATTAATGTTGTAGTGGGGTGCATTGGAAGGTGGTAGGTGGGTCGTTCATCATCATTAGAATCCTAATTTCAAAAAATATTGAACATCACTAGTACAATATCAATATTAGTAAGCACATCAATGCAGTTGGTTTGTTGAAATCACATTATACCAAACAATTATTAACATGATTGATTAAATATTGTGACTGGATGAATCCATGTTCCAATTGGCAGGGTGAAGAGGTTGTCCATTTTCATCTACCAATTTCTTGCGATATGATGCTCCTGATAAGTGCTTCCGATGTTTTTTAAATGAGGAATATTTTCTACATATGAACTTGATTTTGAATCAAGATCTTGAAAATTTGGATACATTTTTATTCAAATTGACATGGATTAAAAAAAAATCAATTAGATAATCCAAATATGAATAAAATATGAACTTATTGGAGATGGAAAGGGAGAACTCTACGAAGGAATTTGATCAAGAATATGGAACGAGATGGAATTTGAAGAATTTACCATTTGATAATATTAAGCGTTTGTCCCCGTACTTGAGAAAAATAAGAAATAAATTTTTGTGTGCATATCTAAAATTAATCTCGAAAACCATATAATCACAATCTGAATTTTAATATAGTTTTCAAACTATTTTTCAATAATAAGGTGAATTTAAGAGGAAAATGTAGACTATGAACTACTATAATTCATGTGGATGCATCATAAAGTATAATTTGAGATTAATATATTATTTGAAAGTAAAATTTTAGATAGCTTTTACCCCGACTGGGATGCGAGTCGAAGTAATTTGGATTACCAATTGTTTTAACATGATGTGCACGGTACCAGAGCATCGTTTCACCACCCCTCGCATACACAAGTTGTATGGAGAGGTGGCCTCATGCATGCAACAAATTAATGAAATCAGAGAAGGTGGAAAATCGGAGTGAAGTCGAGTTTTTATGGTAATTCCACAACGAGGGTTAGTAAATTTTATGTTTCAAGGAAGGATGAATACATGTTTGTTCCTGGATCATTGCAGGCTCGAGATAATGCTCTTCGTGGTCCTCCACTGGGTTGCAGTCGACCTTCGCTCTGCTTCGGTCTCTTTCAACGGGTATAGGTTTCTGTGGCCTCGCCTCCCTTGCTTGCTGAGTATCTCTGCTTTTTATCTCGAGGAGTGGTCATATACCGATGTATGATGTTCGATGGAAGTCCAACCATGGTTTTTGGAAGGAAATTTCTAATTCATATGTTGGGTTGTATACATTATGCACTATTGTCTTGGTATACATTGGAATTTTACTTTCTCGCATGGGAATATACCGAGGGTGTCTGATAAGGCAAATTTTTTTATTTCTCATGTATGATTGCTTATGGAAATTGTTATGACTTTTCATTGGATGTATTGGGCCATATGTACTGGGTTTTCGAGGTACTGGTCCATAGTTTATTGTCTCCTTATCACAACCCGAGTCACCCTGAGAAGGCATGGTTGAGTTTTCCTGGGCTCTGGGGCTTGGTCCAAATCATTATCGCTGCCTATATACTTACCATGTTATGCCTTCATGCCTTGATAATTTGACAGGTTCTCCTATTCGGCAAGGGTTATGGAACTTTAATATTGTTTCATGTTGGGTGGCCAAGGTTCAGTCACCCTGGTCTTTGGTCTGTATCATTAAGGGTTCTAGTTTCATTAGTCACATGGCTCATTCCACCTTAGTGAAAGGACATCAGGCTGGGGGTAATCGAGGTCGTGGCAGGAAACTTGGGTTGACTAATGAAGGTAGCCTAACCCACTCTCGTCCAGTGAAAAATAGAGGCCTTAAAACAACCTCTCTTCTCATTAGAGATGCTTCCGAAGCCTTCCATTACCGTAATTCGCTTAAGGTTCATCATCTCATTTCAGGTTGGGAAGCTAAATTGAATCAACGAGATGAAGACACAAATATTGATATGGATGATTAACATGGTTTGGTGTCGAACCCTTGTCATTCAAGAGGCAGATCCTCTTTGTACAAGTAGATATTTTATCTTTACTGGTTGATGAAAAACATAGTAGCCAAAGCGGTGGTAAACCCTCCAATGGATTCCTCCAAGACTGCTCAAGGACTCTCGGAAACCCATAAGGAATTTCAACTGATTCAGCTTCAGCTTCAGCAATGGAATGGGCGTCTCAGTCGCATTGAAAAGCACATCCCATGCCTCCTATAGACTTAGATTCATGGTTCAATTGTGAAGGATCCAACCCTTATGGATCCTTTTGATGACTAAAAACATATTTGGTTTAATTTCAGTTTTTTAATTTTGATATATGAAGAATTTACAAACTCTAATTTCTATTTTCAGCTATTTAGAGTATAGAAAGTTTAAGGACATTCTGACTTATTTAGCACTTCTTGTGAGGACTAAACTATTATGTTTTTAGAGGGCATATAATGCAGTTAGCTGGCTAATAGATCTGGTTTCCCTCTGGGCAGGTTGAGGCCACCTAAACACTTTATTTCTGGTTGCAACTTGTTCTTTTTTGAAGAAAATGAATGAAAAGGTCGTGCCAAACTTACAAAAAAAATAAAAATTAGATAGATTTTAAACCCTACCAGTGCATTTTTCAGAAGAAATCGCACTCATGAATTTAAATCATACCAACAATGGGGCGTTCAAATAATTCACACATCGATTTCCAACATTTCGAAAAGTATAAAATATGTTATTATATCGGTGCTCTTGTACAAAAATGCACTGATGCGTTAAAAAAATAAAACAACATCGATACACACCTGTTTTCGGAATTTAGAAAATAAAAACGAATTCAACCATATCAGTGCTCTTATAAAAATTACAACACTGATGTTTTTAAATACAAATTGCACCGTTGTGTTAAAAAAATAAATCACATCGTTTCAGGATTTCAAAAAAAAAAAAAATTGTATCATGTTAGTGTGTTGAAAAAATTGGCACCTCGAAAATGTTGGTGCATTTTTCTTATAAACGCACTGGTGCGCTTGACTATGGAACACACTAATGTTCGAATAAATTGAAAAAAAAAACACGATTTTTTTTTTCTTTTAAATTAAAAAATGAGCGACAATTGATTTTTGGAAATCTAATTTCATAAAGTCTTTAAAATATTAAAAAATTATTCACTATTTCATTCTCAAAATTTCATGGGAATGATTTGTAAAAGAGACATATGAGGAGAAGTGTGAAACAACATAATACTTTGGAGCAATAGAACTATTAGGAATATCAGAAGCTGAAAGGTATGGTGATTCACTCAAAACCCTACATATTAAAAAAAATAAATTTTATTGTTTATTTTACAAATACAATTTTTTACAATTTCTGTTAGGGTTTGATTAAAAGAGAGATAATTTGCAAGAGAGACATACTCGGAGCACGGTGGAGGAGAAAAATATTTTGGAACCGCATAAAGATAAGAATTTGAAAGGTATGGTGATTCACTCAAAACCTTGGATAACAAAAAAGTTAAATTTTAATTTTAATTTTTTTTACAATTTTTATTAGATTTATTCACAATTCAGAAAATAAAAATAAAAATTGAAACCCTGTCTAATAAAAAAATTACTATTGATTTTACTATTAATTTTTTATTATTATCTTTGTTCCTATTTAAATTTAATTAAAATTCAGGAAAAAACAAAAAAACCAATACTTACCTTAAACCATTGTTTTTTCCTGCAAATTTTCACCATAGGGTTTAACTTCCTCTACCACTTCATAATTAGGGTTTTTTATTGAATTAGATCCAAGCCCTGTCGACCCTGTCCGTTAAAAAAAACCAGATATATGTTCCGCGGTGCGCCTTGTGCAATATAATGCACCAATGCATCTTGTGTAATACAACACACATATATATATTATAACACTTTCGGTTCTGTCTAGTCTATTCATTGTTTCTCCTAGTGTAATATAACGCACCGATGCGCCTCTGCCAAATAACACCATTAAATCATTGTGGTGCATTTATTATTACAAATCACACCATCATAATTTAAAATTATTTAAAAAATATAATTTTCCTTGATGGTGCTGAAAAATTAAACACCCAATGTGTTTAATGGGATAAACGCACCAATGTGTTTATTCAGATAAACACACCAGTCAGAGCTCTTTTTGGCCGATGCGTTTATCCATATAAACACACTAGTTATCAGAGCTCTTTTTGGCTGTAAATTATTTGATTTATGTATAAAATATATTTAATGGTTTTTGTATTGAATGGTATATGTTGTATATTGCTAAATAAATGTCTAGAAGGTGTCAAGTAACAAAAAATACTAATCAACACAATGATAACACATTGAAAAAAGTAGAGAATGCAAGTTCTTTGTAAATTCTTTACAAAATCAATCTGTTTGAATTATATGTAAGTTTAACTAATATGTATTGCTTAGTATGTGTCATGTAGAGCCACAAAATAAAGAATGTCGAAAATATTATTTTTAATCTAAGTGCAGAAGAGCAGAAAATCCTGATAGAAAAATTGCAGAAGGATGAATCAGGTGAATAAAAAAATACTATTAAATATGAGTTTTTTTTTGAATTTTCATTAATAATATACTTAAGGATATTAGATAACATGTTTCAAACAATCTATAAATTCATATATGTTTAATGTTCTACAGAGATCAACAATGAAGGAAAATATCAATGTCGTTCTAAGAAAAGGAAAATTATAGAACATGTAAATGACGATGAATTGGTCGTTATCTCATCTCAAGTAGTGTTGGAGGTTAATGAAAGGGGGAAATTTTTTACAAAACTATGAGAGATCTAGTGGAGCGAATTTATAGACATACTTTCCACTTACAATACAAAAATCAATCCAATAATTCTAAGAAACAAATTATATCTAAACTACATGAAGTGTTTCTAGAGCAATGGTCAATGAGACATGTGAGACTCGCAATAACAAAAAACATACAACAACAAAAAAAATTATTCAAAAGGTAATATTCATAATTAAAATGAATTTCTAGAATTATATGTTTATATTAGTATAAACCATTCATTTATTAATATCAATTTTGCTATATTTAGTTTATATATATATATATATATTAAGGAAGATTATGAAAATCCCTAATGATTAACGAGCTAATATGCGAAACATGCTAGTAGGGATGTCCAAAAAAGTGTACAAGAAGATGGTCAAAGAAATGGACATAATTGCATCACAAAAACGTCTTTCAAATGTATGTAATCATGATTGACTTTGTATATATAAAAAAATAATTTAGCATTAATATTAGTTTTCAATTATTTTCTTGTAGAAAAGAAAAAAAAATGGAACTCATTAAACACATAAAACAAGACAATAAGGAATAAAAGGGTTGATATCAAAGTTTGTGAGTAATTGTTAATATTTCCTTATAACAACTCAAGGTTTCATTTTTGTATATTTTAAGTTGTTTTACAACAACCATCCTTGAATGCCTTCTAGTAGGTGCTAACATGCAAAGAAGAACCATAAGAAGAATTGATTTCCATTGGGTTAAATATGGGTTGTGAATATATGTTGGCATATAAAAAATTAATTATGGAATTTGTAAGTATCTATGTTGTTTTTCTCTGAGTTTATAATTAATATAACAAAAAAATATTTTACATTAAATCTATGATTTATAATGGGGTTTAAAACATGCAGGAAACAAAGTATGGAACTACGCCAACAAAAGACTTGTTGCAACAAGGCACGAGACTTGGTTTTGTAACCGTGTGCATAGTTTATGAGTCACTTCTTGCTATGGTACATTACTATTCGATTTACATTTATGTATATTATTTATTTCAATTTTCATTATTCTCGCCAATGTAGATACACTCATCACACTTTATTTTTATGTTTGTAGTTGGAACAAGATCAAGAAGACGAAAAAAATTGATGCAATCAACAAAACATTCCTCTAAATAACCCAAGTCATGGAAGTAGCTCGAGCACTGGAAACAATACCAACAAAAAATGATGATATATTTGGATATGAATGCAACCTGTTGTATTTTTTGAAATAATTATCTGTGAAAATTAGACATTTTGTTTAATGTAATGGACATAGTATCCCAATTGAAAGACATGGACTTACCAATAAAGATCCCATTTTGTATGAGAAATAGCCCCCCCCCCCCTCCTCCCCCGCCCCCTTTTTTTTTTAACAGGAACAAATATTGATTTATATTAAATCCATGGCATAAATGCCTCAAATCAGATTATAAAGAGAGATGGCAAAGCCTAGTTTTCCTCTCCTACCGAGAGTTCAATGGCCCAGATACTTAAAAGCTGATGATACTTACAATTAGCAATCGAATCAATCTCCGTAATTTTCCCTAACTTGTGGATACAAACGAACTGATTCAGTAAAATGAAATAAAACATGAAAGAAAAAGATTTAAGGGATGTGATCCCATTCTTCGACCCTATCTTTTAGTAGAGTGCCGACAGAAAGGAGGACTGCTTTATTGGCTTCCAAATCTGCATCCTTGTTATTCTCCCTCAACACACGGAATATGAGAAATAGCTTCTTATTGATATATAATAAAATATATTTTAATCTATTCTATTGTGTTATCCAATGTCGCTGTGAAATCTTACACCACTGATTAAATATATGGATGATTAAATATTATAATGAAGAGGAGTGGAATCTGATAATATAACAAATTAATCCAAGCATCATATACAAACTCACTAATCAAATTTTAATTTATATGAATACTGTTATAAGATATTTGTCAAATTTTCAATGATAAACAAATTTAAAATATTACAATAATTGCACTATCATAGGTCAATGTTTCCAAAAAAGAGAAAATCTCATACAAAAAATCGGTGCGTCCATAACATAAAAACACACCTATGCATTATGTTATATAAAACCATCGTGATGGCGTATTTTTTCTTGACCAGTGCCTTTTCGGAAAACAACAACACCTGGGCATTTATTTCTTCAAGCATGAGTATCGTTTGCAATTAACACCCTAGTGCATTGTAATTCTTAACGCACTAGTGCTTTCATAGAACTAACACGCCGGTCTTACAAAATATTATTTCCAGCCTTGATGCATTATGAAAATTAACAACACCAGTCATTTTATATAAATAACACATCGATGCGATTATACAAATAATACACATCAACACTGTGAGTTTAAACAAAAGCATCGGGACTGCAATTAATTTTTGCATGCCCCGGTGTCGTTCCTTACAAGAACATCCCAGGGATTTTTTGATATATTAGCATTGGTGCAGTATAAATTTCATGCACCAATGTTCTTTGCATTCAATGCCTTGATGCTTTTAGTTATGTATGCAGTCCGATGCATTTATATATGTAGCACACTAGTGCTACTTGTTCCATGAAGCACACCGCAAAAAAAACATATGCTAAAACCTCCGACCACCCAGTTTTTTCTTTTTTTTATAGTTATGATGAAGTTCCATTATAATCTCCACTAACACATCTACTATCACAAACAAATGTTTTGTCGAATGTTTCTTTGATTTTTTTTTCCAATTTTATAACACTAAAAACCTTCGTTATAACCTCGACTAGAAGGTATTTTCCTTGTAGTGTCACTAGCTTTCCCATGTCTCTTCCTCGACTTACTTCTTTCTTCTCTCTTTGCATCTAGTCCTTGGTTCTGGATTTCAAAAGGACTTTGATTGGATTTGTGCCCGCTTAAATAATTGGCATGAATCTCATGTTTCTTTTGTATTACTAGATTTGAAAAACATTGTAATATCACTGCATTCACCTCTACTTATCTCTCTTGTGCTTGAACAATATTCTCATTGTCTGCTTTGGAGCTTCTCAATTTAGGTCTCAAACTCATGAGGGTTGTTGGTACTATTTTATTGCTATCTTTTTCTTCTAAAAATCCATCATTTATCTACCATTTTCTTTCATAAACTCCTCATAGTCCATTGAAATTGATTAATGTAGCACTATAATTGTTATTTTACATTAAATTTAATTTATGAAGTTTTTATGTTAAAAATTGAAAATTTTCAGGAAAATTACAGGATGTGATAACTTCCTGTAATTGGTTTATGTTCTGACATGTGGCATAGCAGGAAAATCGAAATAGAAGACATGGACGTGATCTAGGATGTACATACATGGTGGAAAATCTATCCAAGATCGAATTTGAAGCTCTTGAAATTTTGGTCAATGCTGGTCAAACCCAGCCTATCCAGCAGAAAAATCAGAAGTCATAATGAATGTACTTGATATTTTGCTTAAGATTATGAACTCTAAACTGATTCGATCTATTTTTGGATCAGTTAGGATTGGGGGGGAACGAAAATAGCCTCTTTGGTTGTAATTTTTAATAAATAGGAGGATGAAAGCATGTAATGAACTAAGGATGCTAGTGATAACATTGAAGGAAGAAACAGACTTAAGATTGTCAGCGTATTTCAGAACTCTGTTTTTAATGTAACTCATTCTCAGAACTTAATCAGAGACATAATTTCATCATTTATGGTGTTTTTGAGTTAAAGTTCTTATCACTTGAAGTTTTTCAAGTGTACCTTCAAAGCGTGGAAGGGCCCCCATGTGAAGATTGGTACACATTCTTTTCATTTACATAAGATTTAGTATTCAGATCTGGTTAGCATTTTATTTCATTTGCGTGCTTTTGAGTTCATCAATTTTATTTAGAAGTTCAATATTGTTATTTTATGTTTCATAGTAGTAATTTGAGAATTCAATTGCAAAAATTAATAAACAAGTCCTTGTAAGAGGTTTAATTGAGTATTGAATCTCAAATCATTTATGTGATCTCTGTTTTATCTCTGTTTTTATGAATTTGATTTTCAGTATGCTTAGTGTGTTAATTTGAAAGAGTTTTTTTGAACCATAGCCTTGTAAGAGGATTGAAAACTCAGACTAGTAGCACTTTGTTTTAGGACAGTAGATTAGATTAGGTAATATAAGTGTTTAGAGTGTGAAAGGGACCACATTTCAATCTCTTGTAAAAGAGTGCTGGAGCCTGTCACAATAAACATTTATCTATAGAGATAGAACATATCCTTTTAGGTCTATAAATATTAGACAAGTGCCTCTAAGATTACCTACCTTGGTTGACAATAAATTGAGTCTAATCTAGAACCCTAGATTGGTCTTTACATTTTGGCGCCATTGCCGGGGAGGCGCAACTAGAGGATTTCTAAAAAAAAAAAACAAAAACAAACAAAAACATAGATTTAATTTTAATTCATCATTTTAGAAGTCATGGTTACTTATGTCTAGACCTAGAGATGATAAAGGTAGATTCATAAAAACCCCCCATCCAAGAACTAATCCACCACTAGGAGCAGACCCTTTAGAAAGAATTGAACACGCAACTCCAGCTGGGAAAGCCACTGTACAAGAATTAGAGGATAAACAAAAATCAGGGCAAAGACATACACTCATAGAGAGACAAATTTTATTGGCATACGAAGCAAAGAAGAAACATCTCCCTGAATCCTCTATAACAAGAGAAGGTAGCAAAACAACTCAACAATCTCTCCTTGAACCTACTGATTTTGAAAAATTTCAAGAAGGAGAAAAACCAACAGAACAACTTTTCTTTGAAACAAGTGACACTGAACAAGAACTTAAATCAACAGAGGAACCTATCAAAATGGTTGAGGAAGGAGGAGGATCAGCAAGAGGACCCACTCCTGAACAACTTAGAGAATATGAGAGACATCAAGAGGAAAGAAGAAGACAAAGAGAGGCTGAACTAAAACAAAAGCAAGATCAAGATCGAAGGGAAGAGGAAGAGTCAACCTTTAAATTTCCCATTCAAGAGCCAGAAGAAAATAATGATGAGGAAATAAAAATGAAAAACATACCTCCATCTGTGTTACCAAACTTTTATGGCATGGCTTCAGAAGATCCAGATTCATTCTTGTTTGAATTTGACATAGTATGCCGAACATATGGTTATACAGATGATGCTCATAGGCTTAGACTCTTCCCAACAACATTAAAAGCATCGGCATTAAGATGGTTCATGGGACTTGGTGAACATGCAATAACTGATTGGGATGACATGAGAAAAATATTCTTAAATAAATATCAACCTTATTGTAGATCAAAAGATTCTGAAGATGATATTTTTAGAATGAATCAACAAGAGGATGAAAGCTTAGAAGAGTATTTGGAACGATTTGTTTACAATCTACACAAATCAAAACATAGAACCATGTCTCTTGATCTGATCCGAACAATATTTTTAAAAGGCATTCGAGAGGAATACTTAGATGATCTTAATTTGATGGGAAAAGGTGATATTTCCACCTTACCTTTTGATGAAATTGCTGATTTATGTGAAAAGTATTCCAGGAGCAAAGCTAGAAATGGAAAAAGAACCATATCATCCAAAGCCACAAAATCTGCTTCAGCTAGTGTCACAAGGGCTGAAATAGGAAACTTATTAGAAGAATTCAAAACAGACCTATTAAGTACCTTAGGAAATCAAATTGACACTCTGAAAGCAAAGAAAAGACAGGAAGAAGAAGATCAATTAATGGCTGTCTTTTGCCCAAAATGCCGGAAGAAACAGGCTTTGAAAAACTGCCCTTTAGAAAACATTCAAGTCTGTGCCTTTTGTACTGAAAATCATGATATATTTCATTGCTCTAAAATCAAGATTTTGCAGAATTGTAATTTGGAAGCCAACGCAGATATGTAGAATGTGTATTTCATGGGCGCCAAGAGACCATGGCAACCAAGACCTTCACCTCCAGGTATGTTTCCAAACCAAAACTTGCAATTTCCTGCACATGATCAGATGTATGTTCAAAATTCTTGGAATGTACCCATGCCATGGCAACACCAAAATTACCCACAACAACAATGGAAACCATTTCAACAATACTCTCAACAATACCAACCATATCCTCAACCATACCAACAATATTCTCAGCCATATCAACAGTATCATCAGCCATATTAGCAGTATCCTCAAACATATCAACAATATCCTCAGCAGCAAGTTGTCCATCAACCCCAAAACACTCAACAAACATTGCCTGCTCCTCCACCAATAAATCCACCTCAATTACAACTTCCATCTAACCAACCTCCTAGACCCACTCAGATTCCTGCTCAACCTGTATCAAATCCAAATAATAGAGCAGATAGACCAGCTTATAGTGTAGATGAGGGACCATCATATCCCACATTACCTTTACAAAATATTGAGTTGAGGTCTGGTAAGATACTTCAAAAAGAACTTCCAATAGCTAAAAAACAAGAAGAAAACAAAGACAATGAAAATGAAACTCCAACTCAAAAGAAACAAAATGATGACATAAAAAATAAACAAATACAACCATTGCATCCACCACCTTTTCCAGAAAGATTGATCCAAGCAAAACTTCCCATGCCTTTACCACATTTTGATGTTTTAGATGAGCTGAAGAATGTCTATATAAAAATTCCACTACTTCAAGCCATAAAAGACATTCCGATATATACTAAAGCAATCAAAGAACTATGCCTCAAGAAGCCTACAAGAAAAAGACTTGATCCACAAACCATTCATGTTATTGGACATCTAGCTGGTCTTATGACAAACACCATTTCAATGGAAAAGTATGTTGATCCTGGAATTCCCAGAGTCACTACAATCATCAACAACATACCTATTCCAAACACTTTAATTGACCTTGGGGCTGCAATAAATGTGATGACTCTTGAAACAATGAAAACACTGCAGCTCACAAACTTGCAATACACACCAATTGTTCTAGAACTAGCTGATAGGTCTAAAGTGATTCCTGAAGGGATTTTGGAGGACATAATTGTTTCACTGGACTCTTGGGAGTATCCAGTGGACTTTTTAGTTCTTCAGCCAAAATATAATTTAGGAGGACACCCTATCATCCTTGAAAGACCATGGTTAGCAACTGCTGATGCATTCATAGGATGTAGATCAGGTAATATGATTATTTCACGAGGAAATGAAAGAAAACAACTCACTCTGTACCCATCAGCACAATCACCAGCAGTAGCAAACAACTTATGGCTTGATGACAAATACAATGATAAAGAAGAAATTCAATATGTTTTCAGCATCAATCAAATCTATGATTTTCAAGAACATAATAATGATGATTTGGTAGAATTGTTCCTTTCTCAACCTGATATTTATGAAGAATTAAGAAATGAACAATATCATGCTGCAGATGAACTTCTAGCATAGAATTTTCAAGAAAGATGTACCATTCATTCTTTGCAAACATTATTTGAAAACATTTTCCCCATTCAATCTATCACAAACACACAGAGCAAGACCATAGAGATTAGTCCAGGAAAAACATTGAATATTAGCACTCACCTAGACTTATCTCAGGAAGAAAAATTGATTCAATTATTGAAGAAATATCAGAAAGCATTTGCTTGGGACTACACCGATATGCATGGAATCCACCCTGAAACATGCACTCACCATATTTACACAGATAGTAATATAAAACCAGTGAGGCAACCACAGAGAAGAATGAATCCCATTCTTTAGGATATTGTTAGAGATGAATTACAAAAACTATTGAAATTCAATTTTATTTATCCTATCTTTGACAGTCAGTGGGTATCCCCATTGGTAGTAGTACCCAAGAAGAATGGTAAGTGGAGGATTTGTGTTGATTACAGACAATTGAAAAAAGCAACCCTCAAAGATTATTTTCCACTACCATTTATTGACCAAGTGCTAGACACATTAGCTGGGAAATCATCATTCTCTTTTCTTGATGGTTTCAGTGGATATAATCAGATCAGGATAGCCTTAGAGGACCAGGACAAAACTACTTTTACTTGTCCCTGGGGCACTTATGCCTATAATGTTTTACCATTTGGACTTTGTAATGCTCCAGCTACATTTCAGAGAGCTGTATTAGCTATTTTTGCTGATTTAGTTCATGAGTGTGTTGAAGTTTATATGGATGATTTTTCAGTGTATGGTAATTCATTTGAGCATTCATTAGAAAATCTTGAAAAAGTTTTGAAGAGATGTATTGAAGCTAATCTGTCCCTGAGCAATGAAAAATGTTTTATGATGCTAAATTAAGGGGTAGTATTGGGTCACTATATTTCTTCTCAAGGCATTAAAGTTGATCCATCAAAAATCCAAATCATTGTCAATTTGCCAATTCCGAAGACTCAAAAAGAGGTAAGAAGCTTTCTTGGGTATGCAAGCTATTATAGAATATTTATTGAACATTTTAGTAAAATAGCTCTACCTCTGTTTAAGCTTCTAGCAAAAGATACACCTTTCAACTGGAATGGAAATTGTCAGAAAGCTTTTGAAACACTCAAAGAAAAGTTATCAACCACACCAGTCTTAAAAGGACCTAACTGGACCCTACCATTTGACATCTTTACAGATGCATCTGATACTGCAGTAGGTGCCTCATTAGGCCAAAAAGAAGAATCTTTGAATTATGCTATCTATTTTATTAGTAAAAATCTAACACCTGCAGAATTAAACTACACAGTCACTGAAAAAGAAATGCTTGCAATCATACACGCTATGAATAAATTCCGACATTATATAACTGGTTATGAGGTTTTGTACATAGTGACCACTCTGCCATTAAATATTTAATGAATAAACCAATCACTAATGGCATAGTTACCAGATGGCTGTTATTATTACAGGAATTTAATATTACAGTGTTGGATAGACCAGGTAAGGAGAATCAGGTGGCAGATTTTCTTTCTAGACTCTAGAATTCAGGTGAGGTTGTTCCGGTTGAAGATTCTTTTCTAGATGAAAATTTATTTGCAATTTCAATAGTAGATCCATGGTATGCTGATTTAGCTAATTAAATGTCCATAGGAAAGATACCTCCATATTTTACTACAAAGGAGAAGAAGAGGCTCATCAAACAAAGTGCTAGATATTCATGGGTCAATGGAGATTTATTTTACACTGGTTATGATATGATTATTAGAAGATGTGTAAGAAATGATGAAATAATTGATATTTTAAAATCTTGTCGTGACGAACCGCGTGGTGGGCATTTTACAACAAAAAGGATAGCATTCAACATCCTCAGCCTTGGCTACTATTGGCCATCTATTTTTAAGGATTCAAAGAAGTACGTGAAAAGTTGTGACAGTTGTCAAAGAATGGGTAGACCAACAGCTTCAGATGAAATGCCACTTCAGCCCAAGTACATTTAGAGCCATTTGAAAAATGGGCTCTAGATTTTGTAGGACCCATCAATCCACCTTCAAAGGGAAAAAAGTACATCCTAGTATGTACTGACTACGTGACAAAATGGGCTGAAGCAAAAGCACTTGTCCGAGCAACAGAGCAAACAGTGGTAAACTTCCTCTTTGAAGAAATTTTTGTAAGGTATGGAGTACCTAGGGAGATAGTGACAGATCAAGGTGCTCAGTTCACTTCAAGGTTGGTTCAAGATATCACAGAAAAATATAAAATCAAGCACAGAAAAAGTACACCTTACCATCCACAGGCCAATGGCCAAGTGGAATCAACAAATAAAACTTTGGAAGAAATTATTACTAAAACGGTAGCAATGAACAGAAAGAATTGGGAGGAAAAGCTCAAAGATGCACTCTGGGCTTACAGAATCACATGGAAAGACACTACAGGATTTACACCATATCAGTTGGTCTATGGAAAAGAGGTAATGCTTCCTATTGAATTTCAGATACATACTTATAAAATGGCTGCAGATTTAGGAATTGATCTCAATGAAGCACAAAAGGAGAGAATTATGCAATTGAACCAGTTAGATGAGATGAGGCAGCAAGCAGAGGAAAAAACAATCCTAATGCAGAAACAAAGGAAGCAGTGGCATGATTCAAACATTAAAAAGAAACAGTTTAAAGAAGGAGACTGGGCTTTACTCTTTGACTCTAAATTCAGAGATCATAAAGCCAAATTTACAACACATTGGATGAGCCCATATGAAATAGTTAAAGTATATGAAAATGGATCAGTCAAACTTACTGCAATTGATGGAGAAGGCAACACCTTTATTGTTAATGGACACAGGTTGAAACTCTATCATAAGCCCATCAACAAGGAAGATTTTATTCAAACTGTATCTCAGCAAAAGGAGGTTGAGATATCACAGCCTTCAACTATGATATCTCTACCTTAGTCATTTCAATTTCTTTTAAAAATAAATAAATAAATAAAAATAACACACAATAAAAAAAAATTAATTAAAAAAAAATAAAAAATAATAATAATGGTTTAGATGTGAAAACTAGACTCTGGCACACTCTAAACCCGAATTCTTACTGGAAAACCAATCATTTGGCTGGTAAGAATTCCTGTTTACTGTTTTTCATCAATTCAATAATGACTTGAGGACAAATCAAAGACTTAGTGGGGGAGAAGAAACAGTGGTTTTTCCCTATCTCATCTCCTCAATTTCAATTTTTCAAGGAATTTTTGTTTCAGTCATTCAATCAAAGAGTTGTTTTGTTCTAATCAGTAAAAGGGACCTGTTTAAGCAACAAAATATGCAGTGGGACCTGTTTCAAAATGATTATACAGAGGGACCTGTTCAAAGGCTATGTCAATATTATCAATATCAGAGGGACCTGTTTGAAGACTGCATTGAAGACAACAAGCTTTCAAAGGTTGTTTATCAAAATTCTAATCAAGGCTACATCATCAAGGCTACATCAACACCAAAGATAAAAGAAGCTTCACAAACATGGTTCTTCAGATTTTAAGGGACCTGTTATATTCAACTTCAAAGGAACTTGTTTTAGATGAAAAAGATCAGTCACACCTGTACAAGTAGATCAGTCACACCTGTACAAGAAGAATCAGAGTTTGATCAGCCAACAAGTGCAATGTATTGAAAATTTTTGTTTTTAGCATTTAAAATTCTTAAATTATTTTAGTGTTAAAAATAACAGTTATGATTGCTTTTTATCAATTTCAAAAAAGCCTTCTTATAATCCTTATACCCATATTCTTCGTATGTTCCTATATACTCACTTCATTACCACTCTGCCTATTTCTATATATTCATTTCCATTTTCATATCATACATAACCTTAACCTATTCCTATTTCTTATTCTTATCTACGCTCATAAAACCCTTTTCATAAACTCATCATTCTTTTAAATTGACCTCTGCCAACAAAGTACCAACAAATAGTGGTCTTAATAGACACTCAATGAAAAAAATCTGTCCGTGTAATGGAAAGACATTTGTTAAAACACATGCCCTTAAATGATTTCATTCATTTCGACTGCCAGAGTTACAAAAACGATCTTCTGACCCAAATCTGCTTCTGAATGTATCCGCTATGATTTCATTACCAACACGATCTGGATATTGTGCTACCATGATTATGCTTCTACAAATCAGTATTACTCCTCTATATTCATGATTTGAACACGCCTTCCAACTCTGCAAACAAGCTCACGGCCTCTGACAGTAAGACTCTGTTCTCTGCGTTATCATCATAACAATTATCGAACAAAATTAAGGTCGGCCGTTGAGTTTTTCATTTTAGAAAAATCTGAGTTCATAAAGTTAGTTAAGGAGTTAATGTTCAGACTCTGAGTTTCTTAAAGAGGGCCGAGATAGTAGGTGCTAAAAAGGGAGAAAATATAGCAGACGAGCTTATCCAGAATTTTGACTTCCGCTCAGAATTTTAAGAACAGCGCCGACATTTGAAGAAGTAAGCTCAGAAAATTGAGGAAGTTAGCCAGGTCAGCTCAGTGGAACGTGAAAAGAGAGGTAACAAGTTGAAAAACCCTGGGTAAAATTTTTGTTTTATAAAGCATAAAAATGGGTTAGAACAGAGATTTTTGAAATGACAAATAGAGCAGAGCCTGAGAAATTTGATAGTTCAAAGTACCATGAAGACTGTGTTAAGATTTTGAGGGAAAAACGCTGGTTGTCTTTTCTAGAGAAATTTAATGGAAATAATGAAGAAGTTACGAAACAATTTGCATTTTCATTTAATGGAGAGAAAGCTTTGATAGGAAATTTCTGTTTCAGAATCTCAGAGGATACAATAGCTCAGTCATTAGACATCAGTCCAGAAGGGGAAAAGTATTTCAAAACCAAGCAATTTAGAGAAAAATCATGGACTCAGTTTATGTCTAGGTCAAGGGTTTCTTCTGTCAATTGGAAAAAGGGTGTTCCTAGAAGTTGGTTAATCCACCCATGGGATGAAATGGTATACATTCTTCAAAAAATTGTTACATGTGAAGGGCGTTACAACATAGTATACCTATATCACATAAAAATTTTGTTGCACTTAAAGGGTCAATGTACTATCAGTCTCCCCTATTTTCTTTTACAAATTTTGACTAAAATGTCAAAGACCATTCAGAAACAAAAGGGTAATGAATATAGGAGCTTGTATCATTTTGGTTTGATCAAAATCCTAATCGAATTTGAGCTGCAGCAGAGAGGGAAAACATGGAAATAATTTTTAATTGCCAATCAAATCAAAACCAAAGAAGATGAACATGAGAAACAAGGAAGCACAGAGTTTATGGTTGATATTGATGAGGAAACCCCTGAGCTTAAGTCAAGCAATGTTGTTCAACCCAGCAATAGTGCGAGGACAAGAAGAATGAGGCAAGAAGATGCCAAGAAAATTGCAAAAGATAAAATCTTCACTACTTACAGGAGAAGATCAAGGAGAATAAAAATAAATCAAACACAAGATGATCAACCAGAGCAGAATGCAAATACACCAATGGAAATTGAAAGCAGTGCTAATTCACAGCTAGAACAGGAAGCAGAAATGGAAACTGAGAATAACAAGGGAGAAAGGGAAGAGCCAGTACCTACAAACAAGAAAGAGAGAAAGTTAGAAAAAAGAATTGAAGATTTAAAAGAGGAACTTATGGAAGAAAATATGTTAGAGAAAGTCATAAAGAAAGAAAATGAAATGTTAAGAGCCCAGAGTAAGAAAATTCAACAGAAAAATGAGAAACTGAAGAAGAAAGTCAAAGAACTTAAAACTGATCAAATTGAAATATGCAAATGGGCAACAAAATGGTACACTCAGAAAAAGGCTCTCAAAGAAAAATATAAGAATATGAAGCATGAGTTCCAAGTTCAGAAGAATGTAGATGTATTGTTACAAGCAGCAGAGGCACAAGCAGAAACAGAACATAAAGAGAGCACATCAGGATTAGCATGAGGACATGCTAAATCATTGAGTTTGGGGGAAATGTTGGTACTATTTTATTGCTATCTTTTTCTTCTAAAAATCCATCATTTATCTACCATTTTCTTTCATAAACTCCTCATAGTCCATTGAAATTGATTAATGTAGCACTATAATTGTTATTTTACATTAAATTTAATTTATGAAGTTTTTATGTTAAAAATTGAAAATTTTCAGGAAAATTACAGGATGTGATAACTTCCTGTAATTGGTTTATGTTCTGACATGTGGCATAGCAGGAAAATTGAAACAAAAGACATGGACGTGATCTAGGATGTACATACATGGTGGAAAATCTATCCAAGATTGAATTTGAAGCTCTTTAAATTTTGGTCAATGCTGGTCAAACCCAGCCTATCCAGCAGAAAAATCAGAAGTCATAATGAATGTACTTGATATTTTGCTTAAGATTAGGAACTCTAAACTGATTCGATTTGTTTTGGGATCAGTTAGGATTAGGGGGGAACGAAAATAGCCTCTTTGGTTGTAATTTTTAATAAATAGGGGGATGAAAGCATGTAATGAACTAAGGATGCTAGTGATAACATTGAAGGAAGAAATAGACTTAAGATTGTCAGCGTATTTCAGAACTCTGTTTTTAATGTAACTCATTCTCAGAACTTAATCAGAGACAAAATTTCATCATATATGGTGTTTTTGAGTTAAAGTTCTTATCACTTGAAAATTCAAGTGTACCTTCAAAGCGTGGAAGGGCCCCCATGTGAAGATTGGTACATTTCTTTTCATTTACATAAGATTTAGTATTCAGATCTGATTAGCATTTTATTTCATTTGCGTGCTTTTGAGTTCATCAATTTTATTTAGAAGTTCAATATTGCTATTTGATGTTTCATAGCAGTAATTTGAGAATTCAATTGCAAAAATTAATGAACAAGTCCTTGTAAGAGGTTTAATTGAGTATTGAATCTCAAATCATTTATGTGATCTCTGTTTTTATGAATTTGATTTTCAGTGTGCTTAGTGTGTTACTTTGAAAGAGTTTTTGTGAACCATAGCCTTGTAAGAGGATTGAAAACTCAGACTAGTAGCACTTTGTTTTAGGACAGTAGATTAGATTAGGTAATATACGTGTTTAGAGTGTGAAAGGGACCACATTTCAATCTCTTGTAAAAGAGTGCTGGAGTCTGTCAGAATAAACATTTATCTAGACAGATAGAACATATCCTTTTAGGTCTATAAATATTAGACAAGTGCCTCTAAGATTACCTACCTTGGTTGACAATAAATTGAGTCTAATCTAGAACCCTAGATTGGTCTTTACAAGGGTCTCCATCCAATTAAGGGAAATTTTTTGTAATCTTGGGTCCCATGGGGTCCTCTTCCTGACGATGATAGGATTTGGGCATGATGTACTCTACCATTATGTCACTCATTTTTATTTTTGGAATTTGTGTCTTCTTATCTCTTTCTCTCTCGCTCTTTGTACTATTGTATTCATGTAAATGTTAGCAAGTCAAACACAAATAAACTGAATTTACTCATCACCTCAACATATTTGCATAGGCATGTTGATTTGAAACTACATGAAAATTCAAATCCCACATTACTATGCAGGTCAGAAATCAAAATAACATGTCATCAATCCATCAAACCAATAATCACAGTAGTTGTGAGTTCATTGTGAGAAAACATGTATATATGTAACAGTTAAGCCATTTTAGCTTATGTTTTGTGAGATCCTCTTTAGGTTCAATGTTGAATCCCTTGCTCTATTATGATTCACTTGTGATGCTTAACAAATCTCTACACATCCTCTTTCAAGGCCCATCTATTCCAAGTGTTGAATTTGGGATTCATGGCATGTTTCTGGCCCTCTAGGCCCAAGTTCGAACCAATGCTCTATAACCAATCTATATTAGAGCCTCTAAATTTATCCCCCAAAGTCTAATGTTGAATATTTTCTTTGATACCACTCTGTATCAAATCCTCTAAATTTATCCCCACAGGTCTAGTGTTAAACCTTCACTCTGATACCATTATGTAATGCTCCCTCCCACCCCCTTGTACTATCTCGGGTTGCAAGATATGTTACTTGTTGTTTAACTAAATCCCCATGGTCTATTATGAGTATGATATTAACAAAAACCTTGTATCTACAAGTTTGCAGAATTTAAATTTTGATTTCAACATTGCATCCAACTCATTGAGAGATTTATGACGAGACCAATTTCACCTTAATTTGATATTCAGATATAAATTTACACTCAATTAAAGTTCAACCTATTAGGTGAGGTTATGTCAGCAACCTAACCATGTGGTTCCCATATGCCCTCCACAGAACTTTGACAACTCATTTTGGTGGGTTCTTGCATCGAGCCCATGTCATAAAGCTATGGTCATTGTCGCTCACAACATTTGACATCAAAATACAAAGAAGCTGGCAGTGGGTAGTGAGCGATGTTAAGGTTCCATGATGGAACTATGACTTAGGTTGACCAACCTCTAATGGTGTGCTCAAATATGTTGTAGGCTACAAGGAATTTAGAGGTGAGCGGTCAGTGGTTATTGCAAATAAGGTTACCAACGTTCCTATTTATGTTTGAACCCCACTCTTAGCCCTTATATTTCTTGCCCATAGTCAAGCAAAATTTTGTCAAGTGTATTAGCCCACACCCTTCCTTAAAATTAACCACAACAATTATTGGACAATGGATGACGTATGTACAGACGACATGGTTCCAATAAGGCGCGTTTCCACCAATTATTGCTAAGTGTCCACTTGGTAGCCCCCTAAAGAGTTTAAATCCTCCACTTGCCAATGTCGACAACATACCATTCATCACAAAAATTATAAATCCTAAGGTAATGTTAGTGAACAGGAGGGCGACCACCTTGTCTGTGCCCTGCAACTTGTAGTATTAAGGAAAACCTACTCATGGGAGTTGTAACCCAAGGCCTAAGGTCTCAACCTCTCAATTTAAACAAGGTAGATGGTGCAAAAGTAGTTTGAATTTGCATTCATCTACATACTATTAGAGTACATCACGTAAGCATAACACATAACTACACAATATCCACGATCATAGTAATAAACAAGACAATCCATGAAAACATCAATCCATGATTTATAGGGCACCGTTCCAATTATAAACACATTAGCAAGCTTCATAGCTCAGGGAGTCATTTATATTTATTACACAAAAATATTTCGTTATTCATATTGTAATAAGACCCATCATAGTACATAAGACAATACATGTAAGAAATGTCCACTTATTTGTGCATTTAAAGGCAATTGTCAATTGAAGGAGGGACTTCAAATCTCCACCCAATCCGATGCCAGCCACACTATAGAATTTCTTGCATCCAAACACAACCAAGCAAGATCCAAGGTCCAAGGGGATACATATTCAGGGAAATTCACATCCATGAGTTCATCACACAACCACGAGAAGTAGTCCACTATCCAGGTGGTTTTTCAACTTATTTCTAATAGTAAGTAGCATACTGGCTCATTTTCTCTACAAATTATCATAGAAAGCTTCACCAAAGGCCCATTTGGCATATTGCTTAGTTTAAGGAGTCTGAACCAACTGTTAAGATTATTTATTAGTTGGATTTTCAAGGCAAGCACTACAACAACTTGTAGCCCACTCTTAAAGTATTTTATCAACTTACTTAGCAAGCACTAAGTGGCTCATCAACTTCCTCAACAATCACTTAATGGTTTAACAACTCTTTTAGCAAGTACCACAATGCCTCAACTTACTTGTCCAATGATTTACAACCTTCCAACATGCACCCTTGTGGTTTATAAAACCATTAAACAAGAACTAGGTGTTTTAACAGCTTATCCAACAATAACTTAGTGGTTTATCAACCTACTCAACAAGAACTAGGTGTTTTAACAGCTTATCCAACAATAACTTAGTGGTTTATCAACCTACTCAACAAGAACTAAGTGGTTAAATTATCCACTAAGCTTCCCATTGGAAATAAAAGTCCCGGACATACGTAGTCCAGAGTCTGATCCTCATCACCATATAAGGAAATTCATCCCAATATTCAGGGAAATCATGTCCATGCTCCAATTTTCTTCACCGGCTTACACTATTCCTTAGTTGTCGTAAGTATGTATCTGCTTTCCCTGAGCTTCTTCTTTGTCTACCTATTTCCCATCTCCTTCTTCTCTGTTGTCCTCTTGTTTTATAATGAACTCATTTTTTTTGTCTTTGTTGCTCCCTTCCTCTTCTCTACCAGTCCCCTTTACATTTTTGACGTGCCTCCTCTTCCCGAGGAACCTTCCTCTCATCGACCTCAATCTAGAATGAGGATGGCAATGGGTGCTATCATTTTTAATCCTACACCCACTCCAAAACTTCAATATTTTGGTTATGTTAACACAAAGGTATTGTGTTGGTCAAGCCAATGTATTAAGGAAATTAAATGAAGTGAGGTATGGGCCTTCTCATGACATTCCATAAGCAACTCATCAAGCATGGAATAGGAAACTGTTAGATCCCTATAATACTAATGTAGCCCCATTATTATTATTCTTGTGCCCCATATAAGCCCACTATTTTCATTGCCGTGCCATTACATTATTAATGTTCTGTAGGCTTTGATTCATATTGTGACCCCTTAAACTCCTATATATACCAATGAGGTCTTGTTCTTTGTATCCTCCTAGACTTATTCGTTTATATGATGTAAAGGATGTTTCCCCCTCGAAGAGGCTAATTTTCAACTATTTGATCTATATTTTCTTCTATTTTTTGATCTATATCTTGGCATTTTTGCTATAATTTTTTTTATACGAGGCTTAAGAAGATGAAATTTCGATCATGTGGAGCCAAAATATTGGTGAACTTTTTTTTTTAGAAATTTCAAATCTTGGTTCACTATATTTTCTATGAGATGGTCCTCAGAAGTTAGGTTTTTTGCAGGCTCTAGAATTCAGTCTCAAAAAGGTGACCTAGGGAAAATCATCATAGCATTCTCTACGAACAGTAGATTTGAATTTTGTAAAAAGTTACTGAAGTTAAAAAAATTGTGGTTTGTTGTATATCATTTTCAAGGTTAAAGGGTGAAATAATGATACGTGGCATTTTGTGAAATTTCACTCTACTGAACCAATCTATAGTTAGGTTATCGTGGGAGAACGAGCATAACTTTATCTTGAAGAATCCAATATCGGTCTAACTTATGGTGTTGGAAATAAGATTCAAAGGGCTACCACGGGGTGGAATTTAAGACCTTGGAGAGCCAAAATTACAGAGATACAAAAATTTCAAGATAAAACTCCAAAAAACAAGAAAAAATGTATGTATTTTTAAAATTTGCATAACATTTATTTGAAAAATAAGTTTGAAGTGATTCAAAGGGCATAGTGAAGCATAGCTATAATAACTTAGTTCCAATATTCATCACAAAAAAATAATGGATACACCCAGTAAGCAACCAGAAAGCTCTAATATGATGCATGAAGAAGATGAAGAAATGTAACATGATATATCAAAATTACAAGATCAAGTGCAACAAATTTTGCTCTCACAAAGAGTAACCAAAAATGAATTGGAAGCAATGATGAATGTTAAGATGGATGGTTTAAAAGGTAACATGGATGGTTTAAAAGAAAAGAAAAGAAAAGGGACATGAAAGGTTTGAAGGATGGTTTAAAAGTAGAAATGGAAGGTTTGACAAAGGAGCTACAAGAAATGCTTCATAATGGTGACAAGGTATTCCATGAAACTCATGATGAGAACAAAATGAATTTTAATCATGAATTTAGAGGCTCTAACTTTGGATTGAATACCAACCACATTCCAAAGATCGATATTAGGAAGTTTGATGGCAAGGATAATGTAACATGGATACTAGAAATGGAGCATTATTTTTATCTACGTGATGTGCAACACACACAAAAGGTACACATTGCATCTTTATATTTAGAACCCAATCAATTTTCATGGTATCGATGGCCTTTTTCTCATAAAATGCTTGTCACCTAGTCAATTTTTACGAAGGAAATCTAATACATTATGAGGATACAAAGAACAACACCTTCGTTAGCCAATTAATAAATATCAAACAAAAGGGTTCAATGGAAGAGCACATTGAAGACTTCCAAAAATTGAATATCAGGGTAACTGATATTCCATAGAAGCATAGGATTGATATCTCCATAGGGACCTTAAAAAGGATAACATCCAACATGAGGTTCGCCTTTGGGAACATAATTCATTGGAGAAGGAATTTAGGGTGGCAGGAAAAGTTGAAAGAAAAATTATGGCAACAAAGAAGTCTACCACTCACAGCTATAAATATGAAAGCGTTGCTACTCCTAGCCTCCCACAACCTACAAGGTTGACACCACATAAACTAGAGAAAAATATAACAAAAGTGATTTTTTACAGTTGTGATAAAGAATACACTAAAGGTAATAAGTGTGTTGAGAAGAAATTATTTTACATAGATTATGAAGAGGAGGAATACAAGGAACAAGAAACATCAAAAGAAGAGGATGTACAACAATAAACAACCCCAGAGAAAGAAAAAATGAATCCGACCATATCTTGTAATGCATTAGCAGGAATTGCCACTCCTCAAACTCTCACGATAGAAGGATATATCAAGAAGAAAAACAGAATAGTTCTCATTGATTGAGGTAGTACCCATAATTTTATTCATTGTAAGATAGCCAAGGAATCAATTTTTTTTCTATATCTAGCACAAGAGTGTCAACCGACGGTTACAAATGGAGGAACTAAAAATTGCTCTAGAAAGTGCCATAATATCAAGCTAACCATGGGGGAATATGTATTTCATAGTCCAATGGTTTCCATTCCAATGGGTGGTGCTGATGTTGTACTAGGAGTCTAATGGTTACAACATTTGGGGACTATAACTTTTAATATTCAAGAACTTTTCATGAAATTTTTATGGGAAGGAAGGGAAATTGAATTAAGAGGTATCACAGGGAAACTAGGGAAGATAATAAACTCTAATGGCATGACAAAGCTTTTGAAGAAAGAACAACGATGCATAATTGCATAATTTTCTCACTGGAGGTTGAAGCATCGAAATAATCCATTTCTCTAGATCTCCAAAAAGTATTGGACAATAATTCCAAGGTATTTAAGACTTCCAAAGGCCTCCCACATATTTGTAATTATGATCATACTATTATCTTGATTCCAGAAAATGTTCCTCCAAACATTAGGTCTTATAGATATCCCTCTGCCAAAAAGAGTGAAATTGAATGTATAGTTGCATAAATGCTAGTGGTTGGTATAATTGAAGCTAACCAAAGTTCTTTCTCTGCTCCAATAGTATTGGTGCACAAGAAGGATGGATCATTGCGTCTGTGTTCAGATTATAGGGAGCTCAAAAATCTCACTATTAAAGATAAATTTCCCATTCCTGTCATTGATGAATTGTTGGATGAATTACATGGAGAAATTTACTTCACCAAGATGGATCTTCGTTCAAGATATCATCAAATTAGAATGAATACTGAAGACATACCGTAAACAACATTCAGGCCTCATGAATGTCATAATGAATTTCTGGTCATGCCTTTTGTCCTTACTAATGCACCTTCTACATTTCAAGGTTTGAAGAATTCCATTTTCAAACACTTCCCTAGAAAATTTGTGTTAGTATTTTTTGATGATATAATAATCTACAACAACTCTCGGAAGGATCATGTTCAACATGTTGACAGGGTGCCCAAATTATTGGAGGAGAAAAAATTATATGCAAAAACCTCCAAATGTTTCTTTGGTGTAAGAAAGGTGGAATATTTGGGTCATATTTTATCTCTTGAGGGTGTTAAAGTAGACCCTAAAAAAATTAAAGCCATGAAATAATGGAAAATCCTCACAACCCTAAAACATATTCAAGGATTTCTCGAGTTGATAGGGTATTATCTCAAGTTTTTTGAGAATTATGGGAGAATAGCAATACATCTAACAACATTACTGAAGAAAAATGCATTTTCTTGGACTCGAGAAGAAACTAAGGCCTTTGAACGTCTTAAAGAGGCGATGTGCCAAGCACTAGTATTAGCTACACCAAGCTTCAGAAAAAACTTTATTGTGGAATGTGATGCCTTAGGAAATGGAATTGGTATTGTTTTAATGCAAGATGGAAGACCCATTACTTTTGAAAGTCACCCAATCAAGGGAAAGTATTTAAAAAAACCTATTTATGAAAAGGAAATGTTAGCAACTGCATGCACTAAAGAACTGACGACCTTACCTAATGGGAAGACACTTCAAGGTAAAAAAATTCATGATAGTCTTAAATACTTTTTAGAACAAATATTATCTTTAGAAGAGCAACAAAAATGGGTCACAAAGATGTTGGGTTATGACTTTGAAATCATCTACAAAAAAGGGAAGCAACATGTTGTTGTAGATGCACTCTCAAGAAAGGATGAGGATGTGGAAGAATTGCTCTATGCCATTTCTATTATCCACCCTGATTGGATAACATAAGCAAGGGAGGAATGGAAGAATGATGAAGAAGTGTGGACATTCATTCAAAACTTGCAGCAAGATCACAATACATATGATACATTTATCATGAAAAATGATTCATTATGGTACAAATATTGCTTATATCTATGTAAGAATTCCCAACTCAAAGAAAATATTCTTTTGGAATTGCACCGCAACCCCCCCGCCCTTAGGAGGGCACTCAAGGTTTTAAAAAACTTACGATAGGGTCAAGAAGGAATTATTTTGGGATGGCCTTAAATTTGATATTAATAAGTTTGTGGCAGAATTTTTGGTTTTCCAACAAAATAAAGTTGAGAAAATTAATACCCCGAGCCTGTTACAACTTTTAGCCATTCCAAGTCAGCATTGGAAGGAATTCTCAATGGATTTTATCACAAGTTTACCAAAGTCTGAAATAAATAGTGTCATCATGGTGGTAATTGATATACTTACTAAGTATGCACACGTTTGTGCATTATCTCATCCTTTTAAAGTCAATACACATGATATTGCTTTTATGGAAACAATTCAAAAGCTACATGGAAACCCAAAGGTTATTGTAAGTGAAAATAGGAAAATTTTGGATGGAATTATTTTCTTGTGTTGGTACTCAATTAGCTCATATATCATCTTATCACCATAAATATGATGGAAAAATTGAGATAGTGAACAAATTTTTGGAAGGATATCTTCATTTTTTGTATTTGATAAACAAACACAATGGGTCAAGTAGTTACCTTTGGCAGAATGTTTGTATAACACTTCCTTCCATACCAAAAAAAATTACCCCATTTATGGCACTTTATGGATGTCATCGACCATCCATCACACCATATTTAAGATAAAATTCTAAGGTTCAAGCAGTGGAAAATCACATTGAACATCAACAAAAATTTCTCAACTCTTAAAGTATAATGTCACTCTGGCATATAATCAGATGAAACAACAATAATATCAAAATCAAAGTTAAAGAAGTTTTAATGTAGGTGATTGGGTATTTTTAAGGCTACAAACATACAAAAATATGTCCCTAAAGCAAGCTAAGAAGGATAATAAATTATCACCCAAGTACTATGGCCTTTACAAGGTGTTTCAAAAGATTGGTACTATGGCATACAAATTGGAGCTGCCTGCATCTTTCCGAGTACACCCAGTTTTCCATGTTTCATGCTTAAAGAAAGTTATCAGTGACAAGATCCCAATTCAAAAAATACTTACAAAACTTGACAAAGAAGAAAACATCATATTGGAGCCTGAAGCAGTCACAGAAAAAAGAACCTGACAACTACATAATTGATCAATTTCAGAGTATCTCATTAAGTGGAAGGATTTACTCACTGAAGATTCCACATGGGAGGATGACAATTTTATACAAAAGCATCGAGAAATACTCAAGCATTGAGGATAACACTTTTTTTGAAGGAGAGGGGCACATTAGGTCCCTATAATACTGCTGTAGCCCCATTATTATTATTTTTATGGCCCATAGAAGCCCACTATTTTCATTGATGTGCCCTTACATTATTATTGTTATGTAGGCTCTGATTATATTGTGACCCCTTAGACTCCTATATATACCAAGGAGGTCTTATAATTTGTATCATCCAAGAATTGTTCATTTATGTGAATGTAAAGGAGGTTTCCCCCACTAATAGGCTAATTTTAAAGTCATCGTCTATATTTTATTCTATTTCATGATATGGTTTCATAATAGAAACCCCCTCAGAGATTTGTATCCATACATCCCTCCATTTAGGCCAATCATCAATTCATTTTTCACTGAAATTTATAAATTTCCTAAAGTTTACATATGGATGCTTACAATCCTGAGTTGTAGCAAAAAGGATTGTTGGATATATCTCATGTGAAGGTATACTTAACATGGTTTATGCATACCAATTTTAACTTTTATACTAGCTCATATATTTGGCCCACCAACAACACGTAATGACCTTAATTATCCCTTATTTCTTGTTATAGTCATTAAATGAGGTGAGAATCAAAGTCGAGGGAGGAAATCTAAAGCCTTGGCCCATCATGGGCTTATGAATACTTTTTTGTAATACTCTCAAAAGCCTAGAACCTCATGTTCCTTGGGTTGATTTTTGTGGACATCGATAAACATAATTGGTTAGAAACAAAAAATACCTAAAAGAGAAAAGCCTTGTAGTATTGAAAAAAAGAAAGAAAAGGTAACTGGTCTTATATTCTCTACAAATAATCTAAAAAAGTACAAAATAAAGGTAGAGTTGACTGAGAAGAAAATTACAACAACAATGGTCAAAATGGGGACACCACCTAAGCCCAAACAAACGTCCCTAGTGTTTATATTTGTGTGATATTTGCACCTATAATTATCAAAAGAAACAAACCTAGAGAAATAAGCTTCTAGAATGAAGGATCCTTCTCTTGTTGTGGTTCACATGTAAGAAACATGATGTCCTAAGGAAAAATTTGGCACTAAGGAACCCCTTACAAAACACCAAAATTATCCAAGAAGGAATATCTACCCAAGGAAGTGAAACTAGGGCTACAACGAGAACCTTTGAAGGTTTTTGGTTAATCAAATATAGGAATACTATTGTTAGGACACTTTCTACTTCATGTTATGCTATAAATTAGGAGGGCCAAGATAGAGGCCCATAGATAGAAAATAATTGCAATTCTAACTGCCTCCTCCCACACTTACCCAAGCTCACTCGTCCACTAGGGTAAATATGTGACAAAGTGTTACTATGATATGACTCAATATCCTTGATCACCTTAAGGAAGTGGAATCGACAACCAAAACCTTACTAAAATCCCCTAGGTGATACAAGACCCCCAAGGGCTAAACCACCCTTCCAGGTGCCTAGATCTTGAGCTAACTTTTTTTTTTCACCGATCTAAACTCTTAGTCGCATGCATAAGCATGAATCCATGTGATTGAAAGACTACAGTCACATGCATAGGCCTACAAGGGAGCGACTGCAGTCTCAATTTCATAATTTTGTGCATGCTACCACAGAATCCGTGCCACCTTTTCAAGGCTAGACTCCAGTTCACTGCCCAGAAATTGATGAAACTTTCCAAAACAATGAATGAAACAAAGACAAAGCCTTCCATACAAAAATTAGACAAGAATTTGACCCATCAAGGCCTAACCATTACAAACATTCCGTCAAACACATCATGAACATGTAATCTACAGGTTGTAATTACACATATAAACATAGGGATTGCATATTTATCCCAGAAGCATCAAGAGGATCTGATGTCCTCTCACAATAGTTGAGTTGTCATATATTAGTTCATTCATTATTCAACCATTCCTTTACTAATCAAAACATGATCAGAGCCATAACTAAAGTCTTCCATAAAACCATGCTTATAACCAACATATAACCATAATAATAAAAATGATAGAACAACCATCAAAGCCACATCATAACAAGTAAAAATATTCATGAAATACAAGAGGAAAATAACTCTTATTAACATAGGCAAAATCCAACCAAGTCAAGGACTTACACATACCAAACGACCATAGATTGGGCTAAACCAAACATTTCTTTCAACCAATCACCCCTGCGCCATATTCCAAGCATGAATGTGGGACTCAAAACAAAACAACTAGGGTTTCCTCAGGATTTAGCGTGTATCCTGCCATTAACAGTAAAGGGATTCCTAGGCCTAAAACTCTCATATATACAACTAGGCATTACCATGTATCCCGCCATTACCAGTCAAGGGATTTCTAGGCCCAAACAAGAAACATACACTACCAAGATTTACCAAAATCCTTCCAAAATTGGTCAAGGGATTACTAAGCCCTAAAAAAACATGGATACCTATGAATTTATTCACCAATATCTTGAGGAATTTTCCCAACTCCACCCTCAGGATTTACCGTGTATCCTGCCATTATTGGTCAAGGGATTCCGAGGTCCTTTGGAATTTTCAAGAGATCACCTCACCTAGTTCCAAAACCATCTGGAAATCCAACTCAACCAAATAAAAGAACCCCATCACACCATGGCTATTCGAAAATGGCAAGGAAAGGTTAAAAACGTTGTCACACCTGGAAAAAACCATGCCAATGATAGCAAGAGAACCAAATACACACATTCATGTACCATGCATGCCAAAACTAGCAAGGAACTCATACATGCAACTTGATACCTGCAAGTAATCCCATTGTAGCCAATTGATCCAACTCTTCCTTGCTTGATATTTGCTTCCCTTTTATTTCTTTTCCTTCCTTTGCCTTCCTTTCTCCAATACTAGAGTTCTCCAAGAATTCTCTAAGTGTGAGAGAGTGAATAGAGAGAGAGAGAGCGCTCCAAAACTGAACCAACAAAAGGTTAAAATGTCAAAAGCTATGAACTCATCCTCAGAAGCATTTTTATCAATGAGGCCTCTATTTTCTTCAATTTCCATTATTTTCCTTCAATTTCATATTCACATGCAACCTGTGACCTTTGACCTTCCTTTTCTCCTAATTTCCACCGTTTCCATAAATAAAATATCAATAAATGCCTCTTTACCTTTTGAAAGCATTTTCCAATTTCCTTAGCCATATTAAACCAAATGAACAACCACTAAGATGTTTTTCCCAACATTAATCATGGAATACATGTCCCATGACCTTGGTCTTATTTTGCCTTTATTAAATTTATTACATGAAATTTTAAATTGAGGTTGTTACAACAACATAATAGGGGGTTGGGGATGTGGCAAGGCTATAAGAACGAATCCATCATCTTGATGAAGATATGATTCTACTCAAGATATACAAAACAAATATTAGGGAACAACTTGAGAAAGAAAAATAACACCTCAAAGAACAATCAGAGTAGTAAAAAAGTATAATATCAACCAAAGATAATAAAATCACAGACATAAAGGCCTCGTTAAGAAGCATGGCACACTTGTCTCTAGAATTGGTCAACTATAGGTAACCAACTAAGACTTACACTTTCTTTCTAAGGGAACAATCGTATAAGTATCAAATTTTCAACTTAGCTCAACAAGGGGAATTCAAAATTCAAACCTTTGAAGAATTTATTAAGGCATGCCAAAGCAACAACATGGAAGAAAAGGTAACGTTGCATGATTTTTTTTACCACAAGTTTGTATTGTCAAAATCAACTTCTTGGGACCCCATATGTAGAGGATGTGTACCTCATGGATTTAGTACCTTGTAAAAAGCACGAGGCCACAAGTTTGATGTGAAGAAGCAAATAGAGGAAGAACAATTCAATTCCTTATGGGTCGAGGAAAAGGATCCTAATCTAGGGACAATTATAGTGGGTCATGACATATTATCCAAGGACTAGTAGGTAGCCCCTATTTGGAAAAAAATACAAGAAGCAACCATCTCTCAGTTTGAAGACATGTCAAGGCCACTAATAGATGAGCCTACTCAAGCCTGACAAAAGAGATGGTAATCCTTATCTTACAACTTTCAAATCAAGGAACCCCCATCACCATAAGAAAAGTTGTTTCTGGGACACCCTTATACAAAAGGTTGCTACAAAGGATTGAAAAAAATGGATTAGGTTGAGTTTCAAACCTCCGCTCCTATTTATGCCTTTAAAAAAGTTTACCGAGTATAAAAAATCCAAAGAGAAAGAGATATATATGAGTTAATATGTTTTTACTTGCAAGGGGAATTGGCAAGGTATATTGCATGGCATGCAAGGTATGTTTTCCGACAACAAGATAATGATATTTAACAACAATCAAATTGCAGATTTGTTGCACAAGGGTATGCAACATCTTGAGTTGGGGTGTGGCGATGGCCCCACATAATGGACACTTTTTATCATGCCCATCCCCAGTAATATTTTGATCAATTTTGCATGTTTTGAAATTTTTTTTTGACAAACATTATGATAGATACATGATTATTATGTGTAAATTATGAAAGCTTAAAGAGTTAGTCCACCTTTGAAATATTTTTTCCTTTTTTTGCAGATAAGGTGATGGTTTGATAGATATTGTGAAGATCCTCTTATCCAAAAATAGGAGGATATTTCAAGGAAGTTTTTCAATCTTATAGTAGAACTTGATCCAAGGCTATTTGTGCTTTGTTTATAGTAGTTCAACCTAATGGGAGCACCTATCTATATGAATAGGAGATGTCCTAGAAATTAGGCCTTAATTTAGAGATATTTGTTGGAAATTTGCTCTCTCATCAAGGAGGTTGTACCCTACACTTGGTATAAGAAGAAATTGAGGCATGGCCTCTGGCTAGCTATATTTTTATTCTCTATATATTTATACCTTTGTGATCAAGTACTCAATTTTTTATGTATTTTATTTCAACAATTTAACGAAGCAACTTTGTCAACCAACTATGTAGCATTGATTTCTTAAAGGCCTTTGAGCACCTTTAGGAGGACTCACCCACAAGAGATACGGGGAACCTTATGCACTTCTCTTATTCCATTTCTATGATTTCTTAGTCAAAATCATTTTCAACATTTCTTTTTGTTACAAGATATTAGTGTTCATTGGATTTGCATTTTTTTTTGCAGAAGTTTGATTCAAGAGTGCATGTAACTTCTTGAGCGAGATTTTAGTTTTTTACATGAATATTTCAGGTTGTTTGATGAGTATATGCAATTAGAAAAGCACACTATCCATTTAATTTTCAATCTAAGATTTCCTATAGAAGTTTCCTACAGTGATTGTCAAGCCTCCAAAATTGCCTCTTTTTGACAATCTATTTCCTATATTTCACTCATTTTTGTCACTCATCTTCACATCACCACACCCTCTATTTTTGAGTTAAAATCCATCAAAGCGATACAAATGCAATAATAGCTTAAAATTCTATTATTGTCTCAAATCTATATGTTTTGCTTTATGAAATTGATTTGATTAGGCATAAGTTACCGAATCTTGCATATTTCACAGCTCTAGTAACATTTTGTAATTGATTCGAAGGGCTTATAAGATCCCATAAGCTATAAATGAGCTGAAGCATATAGGAATATGCAAAAATGATGCCAAGATTTTGATCCACCTATCAGCACTAAATTCAAACTTTTGGTTAAATAAATACCCAACACATCTTTAAAAGGAAAAATTTCAAGCGAGCGAAATTCTTGTAAAGAAAGCAAGAATACACATTATATGAAAGATGATGATGTGTTCCTTTCACAATTTTCGTATCTAATATAAAATTGTGAAAAGGAATAACTCTGTTAGGAATGAAACACTAAGATTTCGCTTATGTATCTAGTTTTTAGCCCATAGATTCTCAAAATTGTTATTTGAAAACTTTATAAATTTCTTCACTTGGAAGCGAAGAAATAGTCTTGATAGTTGATTTGAATTCTAGACTTATTGCTATTTTGAAACTTTGTGTACACACTTCCAATAATATAATCTTAGTTATGGTGCTTTTATAAATTATTGGTGGTTGATTTAAGTTCGTGATATGAGTTTTAGAACTACTCATGCATCTCAAGAGGGCCCCTTGTAGAAGTATGAGCTTAGTTTGATTTCCATTCATAATTCATTTGATTTCTAATGCTCCATTTTGTTTAAAGTTTCGTATTTAATGCTCTATTTTACTTACTTAGTTTTAATGCTCTATCTTTATCTCACTTATTTCTCTCCTCTTTCACAAATCAAGCGCTTTTGTAAAATAAAAAAAATACAAAAACATTTACTTTGTTCTCAGTCTTGCATTTATTCTTTATATGGATAGATGTTAAGTTTGCATATGAATGAACTCTAATTGATGTAGGCAAAATCACATATTTTATGAAGTTGTAGTTCAATTTTTAATGGATTTCCCAAAGAGTTAATTGTTATTTTTATTGCTCTTAGAATATAAGTTTGGTTTCCTTTATCTTAGAATAGAATTTACAGAATGGAATTTTATTGTTTTATTAGAAAATAGTTTTATTTCTTTCTAGAATAGAATAGACTTATCAATTGAATTTTCATAGAATAAAATTTATGGTTTTCATAGAATAGATTGGTTTTCATGGTTCATTAAACTAGAATCTAGAATATGAACTTTGAACTTTAAAAATATTTCGTAGCATAGAATAGAACTATCATTTCCATTTAGTAGATTAAAAAATCGATTGTTTTTTGGTTCAGGGTTTATTGCTTTTCTTAGATATTTCCTTTGGAGAAGCTTTCCCCTTCTTTCTTATAAAAGTGTGTGTGCACTGATTTTGGATATCATTTCATAGGTATAACTTTATTTCAAGCTCCGCAATTCCTTTCAATAGATTAGTTTCATTAGACAAGAATCTAGAATAGGAACTTATAACTTTAAAAAGCTTTCATAACACATAATTGTTTTTCTATAATCACATTTATTCTTCTTAGAATAAAATTGTCATTTCAATTCAATAGATTAAAACATTTCTTAGATATTGCCTTTTGAGAAGCTTTGTCTTACTTTCTTAGAAAAGTGTGTGTATTGTTTTTGGATATCATTTCATAGATAAAAATGTATTTTGATCTTTGTAATTCCTTTAAATATATTATATTTCTTTTTAAATCAAAAGTTAATTCCCTAGCATATATAGTGAAAGTGTGCTTCACAAGAATACAAACCCTAGATTGACATTTAATGCAAGTAATTTAAGAGACAAATAAATTACCCAATAATGATAGAAATCTTCTTGTAGAACAACACACAACATCATTCTTTTCTAGGGTATTAGTTGGTAGTGCATGTTTCTTCACAATGGATGTTGATGTTAGGAAATATGTGCGTATAAAAGGATTTTTAAGCATGATTGGGGTTTGGTTATTTCAAGATCCATTTCCTATTTTTACTATAATTCAATTATTATTATAGAATATAAAATAATATTTTATTTCATTTCTTGTAGGTAGGAAGATAAGATAAGATTAGCTTTAGTTTTCAAAATCATTTTTGATTTCTTGCAAACTATTTTCACAGAAGTAATTTTTAAATCCTTTAATATTTTTTTCCTTTAGAATACTATCCTAACTAAGCATTGAAAGTAAGACCTAAAATAACATTATATAGACATGATTAGATTCATCTAGAGTAAACATAGAAGCATCTTACATATAAATTGCACAACACTTGAGAGTTTTTATGACCCTAGGTTGATAATTATAGTAGAAAATCTAAAGGAAGGTAGCATTTTTGTTGCATTTTCTAGGTCCATCACACATGCCTTGTCCATTTCCTTAACTAAGAATCACTACCATTCATAGATGGATATGTAGATCCCTTTAAAAACTTGAGGAGTGCATATGTGCTCTTGGGAGAGATACCTAACATGATTTTAGTTTTAGCTCATCAATCTAACTTTGGTTGGATTTATGTCCTTTTCACTTCCATATATAATAGGGACTGTGAATGGTTGAAGACACTTGAGATCAACTACTCTTTCTTAGGTTCTTTCCTTGATTCCATTTTTGGGTCTTCATGATCTCCTGATTTCCCCTATGAGTTAGAATATCTATCTTCTTTGATTCCTAGCTTATTTTGTAGAGTTGGAATAAGGAGGTTCATATTGTGACCAATGTCATTGACTTGCACTTCCATCCTTGTGAATCTCTCTCCTGCTAGATCATGAGGGTTATTGTGAACAAACTTGTTGACCATGACTAGTGTTTTGTGACTTTCTACTTAAACCACTTCCTAGATCCCCTGCAACTCCCCATGAAATTCCCCTAAGAAACATACTCTGATACAAATATTATTTTTAAATTGTTGTGGATATTCCTTTGGAATAGTTTGTGACAATAGATCTAATAAAATTATTGAAATTTGTACTTTTAATTTTTCCTTAGATTTGAGATTCTTAATTAGATAATTTTCCACTTGATTAATTAAGTTAGCTAAAATGTGATAAATATAGAATAGAAATAAGTAACCATCCACAATAGACAAAATTTTCCGTTGAAATACTTATGGAAGAAGATGTAGATAGAAGGGGAGGTTGATTTGTTTTTTTTTGTTTTTTTGTTTTTGTTTTTGTTTTTTGTTTTTTGTTTTTTTGTTTTTTGTTTTGTTTTTTGTTTTTTGTTTTTTTTTTTTTCGTTTTTTGTATTTTTTTGTATTTTGTTTCTTGTTTTGTTTTGTTTTTTTGTTTTTGTTTTTTTGTGGCATGGAAATGTGAAAGTACAAAGGGAGATGTACTTTATATGGAGTTACCTCAAAATTGTGACATGTAAGACTATTGTAGAACTTTAAACCCCTTATAGTTTGCTCTATAACTTCCCACTTCTAGTTATTCTATTGAACCATGGAACAAAATAAAAGAGCATAGAATGGAACCCCTACTCCAACTAGTGGACCAATATTTAACATAGCCCAATAAACAACTAAAGGTGATATTTCACTCCCTCAAACTTGAACTAGAGTTACGATTTTGAACCTTCTATAGTATTCTTGAAATTTCACATGTGGATATCCCCATATACACGAGTAATGATGCTGATGTGATATCCTTTAGTACCATGGTGGTAAACATGATGGGTTAACTTGAGGGAGGCATAAATTCTACGCATGAGCTTGAATTGACCTGATTATTACACCATTGTAAAGGTCTCTAGGTGTAGAACATGCTCTCATGGTCTTGCACTAAGACATGAAAGTTTTGATCCTGTTGGTGCTCAAATTATCCCGGTAACTGAGGACAATCTAAGACCACATCACTGAGGATCCTAGATCTACCCGCTCTAGGTGACAAGGGATGGCCTCCCTTTCACCACAAGGGGTAATCCTTGGTGATACTTAAAATTGAATAGTTGTTGTAATATATAGTGAATTAAATTGATTTTATAATTAAGAAAATAAATAGGCCAGTTTATTTTTAAGATGCAAAGAGGTACAAAGTGCAAAGGTCTAGGTGTGAGAAGCCTATACAACATATAGTGAATCATGTTAAGTTGTGAACTTGATTGTATGACAAGAAAAAATGATATTCCACAAACAAGTTAAAACCAAATAAATAATAGAACATAACATAAAATAAAAATACTTAAGGGTTAGCTACACTTGTATCTTCTTATTAATGACTCATCTTAATGAAAAACGTGAAAGATGTAATATCAATTATTATACTTTTCTATCCACTTTACAAAAAGGCAAGTATCGAGATCAAATCATCATCCGATAATATAGATATCAAGAAATGAGAAAGTTTCTTGATGGCTGCAACAAAATAATGTCAATCAAGTAAACTATTATTCATCATATAATCAAATGTTACAAAATATGTTCAAGTTCTGGCTTGTGCATTGAGTGAATTCAGGGGTATAATAGTTAAGTTTCTTCTCTCACTGAATCACCCAACCTCCCCCTTGAATGAGAAAATAAGGGGTTTTATACAAAGGTTCCAATAACTGTTTTACATAACTGTTACATAACTATTTATTTTATAATAATTACACCATAAGGCGTTCCTCTTTGAAAAGAATTTCCCCAGCTAGCACTGTGTCTTTGTTTGTGTCATCGGATTAAATGTTAGACGATTAAAATGTTTTAGGCCATTAGATCCACTACCTCCTTCATTTAAGCTAGGCTAACTAACTAACTACCTCACTAAACCTTACTAATGTCTCTTCTAACTTGCTATGAATTATGATACAACCTCCCTTGTGTTGGTGTGATTGCAAGCCGAACTAAAATCTCATCTCACGATGCTCATTGCAGGGTCTTCCACTTCTTAGTTGAGGTATAATAATTTTTAGTTATTGTTGAACAAATGTATATCAAGATTACTTAGTTGTTTGCTCTTGCTGTTTGATGCATTGATGCATGTATATAGACAATGTCAGATTGATGGACCGAGCTTCTCATCGTCCATGTGCTTGATAGCCTTGTCCCGTGCCTGTTTCAACTTGATATGCAGAAAGAGTGGTACTTTTACGTACAACGACACAAAAAGTATAGAAATGGTGATCGACCAAACAAAGTTACCATTTCTGGATATTGGAAAGCTATAGGCACTGGCTGGGTGATTCACGATGAAGTCTCTTGTTGCATCGACTTAAGAAAACGCTTCTATTTTATAGAGTGAAGGCGTCCAAAGGGAGAAGGACACACTGGATCATGATCGAATATAGGCCGCCACAACTTGAAACTCACAGAATTCAAAAGGTATTTATTCTATATTTCATGGTCGTTTCAAATAGTTACCGGGGACAAGGAAATCTGTGTTTTTGGTCTTAATGAAGTAAGGTGCATATGGAGTTGACTTCAGATAAATTCAAAGTGAAGCTGATCTCTAGATATCTAATTTTGATTTTAATTTACATAATTTTGTGTTTTGGTGTTTTTTTTGGCTTAGTGAAATATGTTTGGGGTATTGAACTTCTGATCATTTAAATATCCATATTATACACATATATATATATATATATATATATATATATATATATATATATATATATATATATATATATATATATAGTGGTACCACTTATTTATATTCTGTAATGTTATTTTATTTTAGATTCTAGTTGACTTTTATTTTAATATATGTATGTAAATTATAAATTTAGGAATAAATGACTTAGTGAAATTAATTTTTTTTAATTCAATTTCATTATATTTCCACATTTTTCAAATTTTCAATCTTTAAAATTATTAAAAAAATTATATTTATGGAAGAACGAATTCTCCCTTTACTGTGTTCGCAAAAGATCAGGAAAATCCGACGAAGGAAGTTTTGGAGCAAATGAACATGGTAAGGGAATGAAAATTGATAGGATAACAACATGGTTACCAAATTCCGGCTGATTGGTAAAAAGCTTTCGAATATTCGTGTGTTAGTTCGATTCGGCCGTATTATTCGTCAAGGTTCAATTCGTTTAACCATACATTAGGATAATATGGGTTGGATATTTCAAAGTTGTTTTAACTGATTCAATGAGCTTTCTCTTTGCCTAAATATTAAAAAAACATTATTGGATTGCAGGTTATATTCAAAACAGCTTACAGGGAGGCAGGGAAAGTCAAAGCAAGAGTCACTTATATTCAGATTATAAGTAGATTTGATATTTTGAAAATATAAGTGATTTTTTTCAAATATATCAACCAATTTTTTCTGAATTGAAAACTGTATCGTATATGGGTTGGATATTTTAAAGTTGTTTTAACTGATTTAATGAGCTTTCTCTTTGCCTAGATCTTAAAAAAGTTGTTTTAACTGATTTAATGAGCTCTCTTTGCCTAAATCTTAAAAAAATTATTGGATTGTAGATTATATTCCAAACAACTTAGAGGGAGGCAGAGCAAACCAAAGCAAGAGTTATCTATATTTAGATTATAAGTAAATTTGATAGATTTTGAAACATATAAGTGAATTGTTTTGAAATATATCAATGAATTTTTTTTAATTGAAAAACCATATCGTATTCGAATTCGAATTCGAACTTGATAACTATAGATAACAATCCAATATCTTATTTACATGAAATGCAGGATCCTATTTTCAAATAATCATTCCATTGGTTATGTAGCAGTGTTTATGTAACTGAAGTGACTTTGCAAAGTCTCATGCGGAATTCCAACTCTCTTCTTCATGATAGAGGTGCCCCAGGACCAAGGATTAAATTTCACATGATGATTAAAACTGTTTTCCACAAACATGATTTAGTAATAAATTCTTTCACATACAATTGTTTTGTATGAACCTTGATTTTATGGTTATATAAATTTATTTTTAATCACTTTCCATGATTTTACCTAAATATATATCTCATTTATTCAATGTACGGTCATTCATATTTATATGTTAAAAGAAATTATAACGCAGATAGTTGGTTGTTGTTGTTGTTTTTTTTAGTCATTTTCCTTTATATATATATATTACCATGATATGGGCATGGTCACTTGTATTAAATAGATGAGGATAAATCAAAAATCATTTTCCTTTATATATATATTACCATGGTATGAGCATGATCACTTATATTAAATAGATGAGGATAGCTGCTGATAGTCCCATTTGAACACAAAGTCTCCATTATAATGTCCTCTATGCCATTATTAGAGGATAGAAATATATCATATTGCTTATAGTGTTGATCTAGATGAGGTAAAGGGATCTTCCAAGTAATAACAATAATAACTTGGAAATAATATTTTCTATTCAGAAAACGAGATAATATTGAACATACTTCTCATGAGTTTGAAATGAGTGAAATAAAACAAGCAATTGTAATTTGGAGTTTTTATTAGAATAAATAAATAAATAAATAAATATATATAAATATATATATATATATATATATATATAATTTTTTTTTTATAGTCAAATCAACTTTTTTTAAAATAAGGTGTTCCAATATATGGATTGTGGAGAAATTTAATTGAAATATAAGTTTTAAAAAACTCTAAAACCTATAACAAGTAGAATACACCAATTTGTATATCCTATTTGTCATCCTCGTGGTTGTCATCCCTGTGGTACTCACAGATTGAGAAATTGAGTTGTAACTACACAAGATATTGAGTTATAATTGAAAGATGTGCAATATGGAGATACGAAATGTCGTTTTTATTCTCATTCTTTTAGGGGAGGGAGAGAATGTTTCAATCCCTCTTCCATCAACTCCATTCTCTTTGCCTTAGCCCACGTCAACATTCTCATTCTTTTAGGGGAGGGAGAGAATGTTTCAATCCCTCTTCCATCTACTCCATTCTCTTTGCCTTAGCCCACGTCAACCAAAACAATGCTTAACGCTTTATAAATATCGTGAGCATTTAATTATAAAATAGAAGAAAATTATAAAAAATAAAAAATAATTTTTTTTAAAAGTTTATTTGTTAGTAGAAAACATATTTTTTGAATTAAAGTCAAATTTATTATTGGTTTTCAGTATGTTTCCTTTAATTAAAGCTCAAATCAAAGAAATAGAAAAATTGGTATAATAGTTCACTAATATGGGTTAATATATTATTATGAAGAACTTTTTAAAAGATAGACATACTCATGTAGTACTTGCTTTAGTAATTGGACACAGGCTCCTTGTGATTGTTTAGCCTTATTTGCTTGCTTCACATAATATTAGTGTGACTATAAAAGTTAAGAGACACAATTAATCTAACAGTGTAGGACACGTAAGGAAACACCATAATGAACATGACATCTATGGTGGACATTAATAATCTTTATCCTAACAATTTAAGAGAATTTAAGAAAATACAAAAGGGGATTAATAATAATAATTGAGGTGTTATTTTTTCCCCAAAGATAATAATAATTTTATTATAAAGAAACAAAATTACATTTTGCAGAGGTCGAAATCCTTCCAACAAAAGCCAAGACCAAAATCTTGGGAGACAGAAACAACTAGAAAATAGAAAAAACAAAGAAATCGTCACCTTCAATAATCATGGAGATTATTTTATTTCCCTTTCTTCCTATGCACTTTTTGTTAGTTACCCCCTGAAGATTACACCTGAATGATTTCTAGATCCAAACCCAACTCTGCTTAGGGTTGGTCTTTGTTTGTACTTGAATTTCCCTATTCATGAGCTCTTTTTGTTCCTCGAGCCCCATTTTCTTTTGTTACCATCTTGTGTTGAAAAAATTCCTTCTTGAGTCCTCTCCCCATCATGGTCAATTTTTTTCTGACTGGTAAGTACTTTCCATGGTCTGATTAACCTTGGTATCTGGATAAGGGATATCTTCCTCAACTTCCTACTCTGATTCTACAAAGTCAGTGTGCTGACAACCTTTCTTTTTTCGAGTTTCCCCCTTTTTCTTCTTCGGGTGTATTTTGGCTTGTGGACACGAGTACTATAGGTGACGCATTTGAAAACAAGTACACCATCTAAATGTTATGTTTTCATAATACAAACTTTGGTTCCATTCATATTCTCCATTTTTCAGTCGTATGTTGTCTCGTAAGCCTTTGCTCAAATTTATCTCTATACAAATCTAGGCAAGGGTAAAAAACCTTGTTGCATCCGATCATTATCTATTTTTTGTAAGTCCCAAAATTATTCCCTATATCTTCCAGGACTTGATGATGCAAAAATGGTTGTGGGAGGTTTGATATCCTCACCCACACTGGCATTGTTGACACCGCCATCATTACAGGGTCAAATTCAAGGAACCAATGGGTCATATAGAGCCCAACACGTCCCTAAAACTAGGGGCCTTGATTCATTACTTTTTTCCAGATCTTCCTTTCATGCAAATTGTATAATGAAAAAACCTTTACAACATAGGTAAATCTCACAATTTTTTGACCATGAGGTGTAGATCCACTGATGTAAAGCATATGATTTGGGCCAAAACCCATCAAATTGATAGATGAGTGTATAAAAAAATGAAGAACTGAAGAAAAATAAGTTTCGTGATGATTTTAGACCTCCAATATTGACCTTTTCTCCATTTTTTCCAGCCCCAATATGCCTTTTCCCCACATGTACAGAGCCATCCTATGCACCTATGAAAACCCTTGAGCTCACTCACGCCATTCCTCTACCATTGATCCAATTTATGGTAAGTATGCCATTTAACAAGTTCAATTTATGGTAAGGATGTCATTTAACAAGTTCTTGCAAGGAAGAAGTTTCTCAAGTGGAATTAAATTCATATTTATTATTGGTTTTGAATAAGTTTCCTCTAATTAACTCTCAAATAAAAAAAATAGAAAAATTGGTATAATAGTTCATTAATACATGTGTTAATATATTATTATTAGGAACTTTAAAAGATGTACATAGGCATGTAGTACTTTCTTTAGTTGTTGGACATAGACTCCTTGTGATTGTTTAGCCTCATTTTCTTGCTTCACATAATCTTAGTGTGACTATAAAAGTTAAGAGACAAAATTAATCTAATAGTTTAGGATAGGTAAGGAAACACCACAATTAACATGGCACCCTTGGCAGACATTAATAATCTTAATCATCCTAACAATTTAAGAGAATGCAAAGGGGATTAATAATAATTATTGATTTGTTATTTTTTTTTTCCAAAGAGAATCACAATTTTTTTTTTTTGACGACAACGGTTAGTGTTTATTTAAAGAGTGACAAACTAGCTGCCGCGGACTAATACATAAATGCTCTGTCTGAGAGCGCAAACCAGTTTTCTTCTATTAAGACATCTTTCCTTGGTTCCGGATCTGGTATCACTTTGTAGTTGGCTTCTCTTGCCAGAGAGATTGCTAACAGAAATGCCCTGAGATTGCCGGATAGTCCAAGATTGAGATCTGGTTTGTAAACAACTGAGATGTCTTGTTTTCCCTCCATGGGAGCTTGCAAATTCATAGTTGTGCTACTCAGGATGTCAAGAAGAGAACCATCCTTTCGATCGGCTGCTGGTCCTATAATAAGAGCTGTCAAGACATGACTTCTTCTACCAATGGGGTTGAAGCTGAGATCCGCCCAGAATTCGCCCTTCAGATTGCAAAATGTAACAGCAAGGAAACCTGAAAAAGGGCAGAGGTCGAAAAGGTAAGAAGAATGGATTGACTGTTTCTTCAAGGCAGTAACCTTGATCTTAAGCAACAGATTGCTCGAGTGCTTCAATTCCGAGGTGTTAGAAGGCGTCCAGAACTTTGAAACAGGGGATCTGAAACAGGGTAATGAAGCCTAGATTTCAATAGTCTTATGGGATACTATAGATTGAGTCAACATTATTCACTGAGAGGGATCTTCTACTTCGGAGGGAGCCAATATTGGCTTCCCTGTCTGCCTGAGAATTTAACTTTCTGAGAATGTGATAGAAGGCGATTTTGTGGAATTTGGGCAGAATTAGCCTGATTTTTCTGAGAATGGAGGCTAATTGGATCTGAGAAGGATTCTTATGGGAGATAATCGCCTGGATAATAAGCCTGGAGTCCCCAAAGACAGAGATGGAAAGGAAGTTTCCCTTAATTGCCTGAATCAGACCTTGCCACAAAGCCAGAGCCTCCACTCTGTTGTTGGTTTCTTTACCCAGACCCCAGGCAAAACGCATCATTGTAGAACCAACAGGACACAAGAGAACCCCACCGCCGCCCGCAGCTCCAGGATTGCCTTTAGAGGCCCCGTCAAAGAAAAGACAATGTTCATTCAATGCTGATCGCCACTTGATGAACCCCAGCTCTTCCAGATGAATTTCCCAATTGGAGTGGGCAATTGCTGGTGGAATGGGACAGTCCTTATAGTTTGGAACCAGCACTTTAATCTAGCTTGCCTCCTCACTGTCCAGGGAAATATCGTTTTTTATGGCATTGTTGGCTTCTAGAGCCTCCCCCAAAAGAGCTTTGAATTTAGAGATAACACGGGCAGGGTTGCAGCTCTCACCCCTGAATATTCTGTTGTTCCTCTCCAACCACAGCTTCCAGCAAATGAATTTGGGGATCCACATCCAGCCTGTCTTGAGAAGTTTTTTTTTTTTTTTTTTTTTTTTTTTAAATTCTGGAGAGACAGAACAAAGATAATTTAGCCCAATTTCGAAGAAGATTTGGTATGATTTCGGGGAGCTTTATTTTATCGGGTCCGAGCATCAGAACACCCCTCCAAACTTCTTGAGCAAAGGGGCATGATATCAACAGGTGATCAGCCGTTTCTTCACCCGACAAACAGAGTGTGCACCTGGAGGGCCCTTCCATTCCACGTCTTCACAGATTATCTCTAGTGAGGATACTTTTATGTGCTAACGTCCAGCAGAATAATTCAACTTTGGGGAGAGAGGGAAAGGCCCAAACAAATTTCCATTGAGCAGGATCCGGAGGAACATTTGGAACAACCATCTTGCTTTTGTAACCTTCTGAATCTGAGTAAGAGCCTGAGAGTGAGCCCCACCCTCGTTTGTCCTTAGCAGTAGCCTTTGATGGAGATTTTCCTTGAAGCATGTCCAGCAGTAACGAGGCTTCTCCCTCCAGCCATTGAGGGATCTCCCCCAGATTCCAGCTGTCCCAAAGGCTTGTTGCATCCTCCGTCCATTTGGAGATGTCCCAGAGGGTTTTCAAATTGCAGGACTGAAGCCAATTTTTAATGTTAACAAGATCTTTCATCTGGTTCAATGGCTGATCACCCAAAATCGAATCATCCTAGATTCTTATTTTTTTCCCATTACCTGGGATCCAGTAAAGCTTGTGACTGAAGTGCTCCATTGCTTTTAGACAAAGATTGAAGACAGGAGAGCCTTTGGAAGTACTTGGAGGCTGATCCAAGCACCTCAGGCGCTGCCCATGAAAATATTTTTTCCACAGGACCCTCTTGCTCCAACTGGATTTCCCAGAGACAATGTTCCAAAGAAGCTTGGATCCCAAAGCCAGATTTTGGGCAGCCAGATCACACAGTTGTAGACCTCCTTCCAGTAATGGAATTTTAAGAGTATCCCAGTTACCTAAGTGAAACCTTCTGTCATTTTTCCCCCTCTTCCCACAGAAATCTCCTCAGAAGAGCGTCCATTTTACTTATGAAGGTTTTAGGGGCAAGGAGAATGGAATGCTGATATAATGGTAGACTTGTGAGAACATATTTCATAAGGATGACCTTCCCAGCATTATTCAACCAAGAGGCTCCCCAAGCTTGAATTATGAGTTTAAGCTTGTCAAGCAGGGGTATCCAATGGGCTACTTTAGGTTTAGATTTGAAGATTGGAATCCCGAGATATTTAAATGATTCCCAAGTCCAGAATCCTTCAATTTCTAAAAGCCTTGCAATATCTGTCAATTCCTTGACCTAGCAGTTCCAGCCATAGATTATGCTTTTAATATATTTGATTTTGCTGCCCGAGACCTCCCTATAAATGTCCAACTCTTTCTTGAAGGACCTTGCAGAAATTATGCTTGCTCCTCCAAGCAATAATGTGTCATCAGCAAATTGGGCATGGTTTATGTCTTTGACATTGCGAACCATTCGAAGGCCAGGCAGAGATTGGATCTGTTGGCTGAAGTTTAGCTGAAAGCTGAGCACTGAGGCTTGGATAGCATAAAGGAGCGGAGACAAAGGGAAACCTTGTCTTAGACCCCTGGAGGCTTGGAAGAAATCTGTAGATCGACCATTAACCAAAGGCGTGATCCAAGGGGAGGCTATGCAGGCTTTTACCCAATTTATGGTGGCAGGTGAGAAGCCCATTTTCTTCATCACTGTAAACAGGAAATCGTGTCTCACCCTATCAAAAAACGTTTGCCAAATCGAGCTTAATCACCATACCTTTCTCTTTTCGTTGACAGCTTGAGTGAACTGCTTCTTGCACCGGCACAATATTGTCCAGAATCTTTCTCCCTTTTATGAATCCTCCTTGGTTTTCAGGGATGATGACTGGAAAAATTTTCTTGAGGCGATTGGCTAGTATTTTGGTAATCAGTTTATAACTAGAATTACATAAAGAGATTGGACGGAATCTGCTAAAATCGGAGGCGCCTTTCTCTTTTGGGATCAAGGCAAGGAAGGACGAGTTGATGCTGCCGCCAATCTTGGTACAAGACTGTGATTTCCTGACCATTCTCAGCAGGTATTTATTGATTGTGGCCCAGCAGGATAGATAAAACCTTACAGTGAACCCATCAGGGCCAGGAGCTTTATCCGGTTCCATGCAATCCAATTTTTTTTTAAGTTCATCCATGCTGATTGGAGCAGTTAGCATAACATTATCAGATTCTTGAACACAGTGAGCAATAAGATCAAATGGATAGGCATAAGGATCGATAGGAGGATATTTAGGGGCAGAGTAGAGATCTTTGAAGAAAGAGTGAGCTGCCCGCTTTATACCTTCAAAATCTTTAACCACTGCATTTTGATGATGGATTTTATTAACAGTTTTGAAATGTTTGCGTGCTTCAGCTTGCTTGTGGAAGAAGCTGGAATTTTTGTCTCCGGCTTGTAACCAGAGATTTCTGGACTTCAGTCTCCAGAATTCTTCCTCATCCCTACTTGCTTTATGGAAGTCTTTCTGCAGTTCAGCTTCTTTATGAAGAACACCTTGAGAAACATCGATTTTTTCCATTGATAATTGATGGTCAACAAGGTTGTCAAGGGCCTCCTTTCTTTTGGAGGAGGGAGTTTTCAGCCTTCTAGCCCACTCCTTGAGCCTTTTTTTTAGACCCCTCATTTTTTCTTCCCACACAAAGAAAGGGGAATGAACTTGCCTGTTCCAGGCCTCAGAGACCACCTCTTGGAAGCCTTCTTGCTGAAGCCACAGAGGACTGAATCTAAAGGGAATGGGGCCCAAGTTTCCATCCATGGATAGATCAAGAAGAATGGGCTTATGGTCAGAAGTGCTGTTTGGCAAGATTTTGGAGGTGGCTATTAGACCGCAAGTCAAGAAAGAGGACTGGACGAGGAATCTGTCCAATCGGGCTGCAATATGTCTGGGGCCAACCCTTTTGTTGGTCCAGGTGAATTTCCCAGATGTGGGCTTGATATCCTCCAGATCCCAGCCCAGCATAATGTATTCTACCCATTCTCTAGCTGGGTCCCGGACCGGGGAGCCACCCTTTTTCTCTTCTACAGCTAGAGTAACATTCAGATCATCTGTAATAATAATGTTTTCTAGACTGTGCAATGAAATATAGGACTGAAGCGAGTCCCAACAAAAATTTTTCTCAACTGGTAAGACCGGAGCATATTGATTGAACATACTTACTTGTTGACCAGATTCTTTATGGAGGAGCTTAGTGAAAAGCCAATGGGGGCAGCATTCTTCATGAATCAGGTCATAAATGGAGCTATCCCAGAAGGAGGCAATCCACCTGAGGCGCCTCTAGCACTGACAGCTCTCCCTTTCCCTTTATGACAGAAAGCTTTGCTTGCTTGGAGAAGGTGAAGATCCTCCAACTTTTTTTCCTGGATGAGAAGGATTTCAGGCGAATACATCCTCACAATATCTTTCAGGGCTTCTTCTTTCAGCCTGCTGTCTAATCCTTTGCAGTTCCATGAGACATATTTCATTATTTATTGGCTTGGGAGGTTGTGGCTCCTTTTGGAGCCTTGCCTTGCTTGCGCCCGGATCTTGTATTCATCATTCCTTTGAGAGTTTTCTGGGAGCCTTGGAGGATGTCCAGATAAGTTTTTTCCTCTCTCTATTTCTTCTTGGATTTCCGACCCCTGGACGATTTGATGGGGGTGACTTGCGAGCTTTCTGATTCAGAGTCTCTCTCTTCTGTTTCTTCCTCAGATTCGGAGGCAAGACTGATGTGCTCCTTGTTTCCTTCGTTTCCTCCTTGGCCATCACCTGTCGGAAGGATGCTTGTTTCTGCACCAGTGAATTTTGCTTTCTTCGACTAGTCTTCTGGTTCTTCTTGGGTCTCGATGGTTTCCACATTTTCACCTGAGGAGGAGCCAACTTTTGGAGCTTCTTTGGCCTTTGGTTTGGCCTAGGGCTTCCCCCCTGGCCCAAGATTTTTCTTCTCAAATGGATTTGGGATAGCCTTGCCCTTTTTGACTTCTTTCCACCCTTCTTCTTCCTCCTTGGATCCTATTGGGGCTTTTGGACAATTCCGTTGGAAGTGTCCATGCTCATGACAGGTTCTGCATTTGAAAGGCAGTTGCTCGTAGTCCAGCTTTTGATAATGGTACCCGTCTCCAACTGTGAGTTTAACTGCCTCAGGAAAACAAGCTTCTAAGTCGACTTCCACACAGATTCTTGCACAGGTGTATTGGCCCTTATTATCTGCTTTGTCAATGAATCTGCCCAGCCCATTTCCAATCTTCTGCAGAGAGTGAAAGCTCCAGCAATGGATCGGGAGGTTGGGGAGACGGACCCAGATTGGGAACTCCTTAGGGATTGAAGGATCGAAGTCTGGGGTCCATTTGTTAAGATACAAACCCTGGTTTCCCATGAAATATGGACCATTTCTGAACACCAGGTCTCGATCATCTTTGGTGGTGAATTCGAAGATGAAAAAGCCTCGTTCGACCGCATAACAGATCACATTGTTTTTCAACTGTGGCCTCCAGTTGCGTTGAATCCAGTCATCAGTTGTTTTTGTAGATGGCCAGTGACCCATAAATTTCCCAACCAACCCTCTGTTAGCCAGGGCTAGAGCAATTTTTATCGGTTGTTCCTCTGGCAGCGCTATCTCAGGGATTTCCTCCAATTTTTTAATGAACTTCGGGACTTCAGGATTCGGTCTATTCTTCCCTTTCTGCATTAATAATCGATGAAAATCATCCTCAGAAGAGGACGGAGGGGTGGGAGAGGGCTCCCCACCCCCTGGTTCACCCATGGCGGCGGCAGAGGTTACACGGCAGTCGAAAACCTACCCAGACGCAGAGCTGTGCACGCGCGATTTTTTACTTACTCCGAGAATCACAATTTTATTATAAATAAGAAAAATTACATTTTACGGAGGTAAAAAGCCTTCCAACAAAAACGAAGATCAAAATCTTGGAAGACAAAAGCAGCAAGAAAGTAGAAAAAACAAAGAAATAAGCAGTTTTAATAATAATGAAGATTCCATTTTTCCCTTTCTTCCTATGTTTTTTTTCTTGTTACCGCCCAAAGATTCCACTAGAATGACTACCAAATCCAAATACAAATCTACTTGGGGTTGTTCTTTCTTTGAATATATATTTCCCTATTCATGAACTCTCTTTGTTCATGCAACCCCATTTACTTGTCTTACCATTTGTGTTGAAGGAATTCCTTCCCAAGTCCTCTCCCCATCATGGTCAATCTGTTATGATTGCAAAGTACTTTCCATGTTCTGATTATCCTTAGTATCTTGAGAAGGGATATCTTCCTTAGCTTCCTACTCTGATTCTGCAAAGTCAGTGTGCTGCTGCCTTTCTTTTTTCGAGCTCCCCCCTTCATTTTTCGGGTGTTTTTGGGCCTTTGGACATTAATACTCTAGGTGACATGTTTGAAAACAAGCAAAACATCTAAATGTTGTATTTTCATAATCCAAACATTGGTTCCATTGATATTTTCCATTTTTCACTAGTATGTTGCATGGTAACCCTTTGCTTAGATCTATCTTTATACAAATCCGAGCAAGGGTAAAAAAACCTTGTTGTATCCAATCATTATCTATTTTTTTGTAAGTCCCCAAAGTATTCCATATATCTTCTAGGACTTGATGATGCCAAAATGGTTGTGGGAGGTTTGGTATCCTCACGCACTTTAGCGTTGTTGACACCACAATCATTACAAGGTCAAATTCAGGGAACCAATGGGTCTTATATATCCCAACATGTCCCCAAAACCAGGGGACTTCCTGCATTACTTTTTCCTGATCTTCCTTTCATTCAAATTGTACAATGAAAAAACCTTTAGAACATAGGTAAATATCACAATTTTTTGACCAAGAGATGTAGATCCACTAATAAAAAGCATATGATTTGGGCCAAAACCCCCCAAAACCATTGAATATATATATGAATGCATTAAATTTATGTTAAGTATGTCATTTAACAAATTGTTACAAGGAAAAAGCAGAAGAAGTTTCACATTTGCAAGAAAATAACATAAAAAATATGATTGAAGCGTTATTGTTTCTAATACATATTTTATTAATGATGAGTAAAACCTTGTCTTGAATGAAAAACACAATTTTATTCTTAATGGAAGTTCCATATTATGCTATCTACTTAGATTTCCTTTGCAACATGCATAAAACAAATTAGAATCAATCATTTGGATAATATAATAAATAAATGTTCTCTCTTTACTTCACTAATATTCTCTCTAATATATATTTTTCAGGCACCTTTATTTGTGAAATGAATTCCAAAAACACTATAAGAACCTCATACCTTAGATTATTCCTCGAATAAATGCTTTCTTGACCTAATCCCGTAGTAAATTTTCAGTAAACCCTTTATAACAATATTCTAAAATTTTTCTACTAGATGGCTCTCATAGTAAACTAGCTTAAATCCTCCTCAACCTGTAAATAAAACTCTAGTTTCTAAAATATATTTAATTTAATGCTCCTCAATCATGTGATAAAATGGCCCACCTCTAAAGCATATTTCACGTGAATTTACCTAGGTGAATACAACCTGAAATAAACCCTCAAATAGAAAACCAACTAGTTTGAAACAAATATTTTCATGAAGATAAATTTATAGTGGAAGAAACCCTAAAATCGGAGCTAAGGTCCAAGAATAACGAACCTAAGCATTAGAAACACTTTTAACTGAAGGTTGAGATGATATACCGAGTGAAGAACTAAGGGGAGGTTACTGAGCAATTTGTGATTCGAGGTTGAGATGTTATACCGAGTGAAGAACCGAGGGGAGGTTAATGAGCCATTTGTGATTCGATGGACCATGGTCATTTCATATCGGGTGGTAAGGTGGTGGTGAATTAACTTCTCTCTTTTGACCGGATGACCTCAACACTAGTGGTGTGGGGCCTCAAAACATTAAATTGAAATCAGGTAAGTGGGCTCTAAGTAATAAATTAATCCCCTAAGCATCAAATTAATGAATGTGAGGTCAGTGGGCACTAAGCATGAAATGAATCCCTAAGCATTAAATTAATCACGTGGTTTCGTAAAACTCCTGTTTTATGTATGCTGACTTGATAAATGTATTAGCATAAACTCTCGCTTAATACAACCAGGTTTAAATGTATTAGCATTTTTTGGTGAATTAACCTCCTAAGTTGAACTCTTGTTTTATGTATGATGACTTTATAAATGTATTAGAATGAACTCTCGCTAAATACAACCAGGTTTAAATGTATTAGCATTTTTTGGTGAATTAACCTCATGTATTAGCATTTTTTTGGTGAATTAACCTCCTATGTTGATGCGATGACACCTTTATGAATGTGAGGTTATTAGGCCCTAAGCATTAAATTAAGCACGTGGTTTCGTAGAACTCCTGTTTTATGTTTGATGACCTGATAAATGTATTAGCATAAAATTTTGCTTAATACAATCAGGTTTAAATGTATTAGCATAAACTCTTGCTTAATAAAACTAAGTTTAATTTCACGAGATTCAATGTTTTAGTTATGATTGAATATAAAACTAGCAATTGCACCATATGTTGCAAAGGAGACACTGTAAAGTAGTAACATAGAAAAGAGTACTATAGTCACATGAATCATATTTTAATATCATTTTTAAATAAGTATCAATTCTTTGGTCCTAATATGAAATATCATCATTCAAGAAGTTTAGAAAATGAGGTGTTTGATTAGTATAACCCTTTCTTCTCTAAGAACCATAAGTATATAAGTACCAAAAAACATATTTTCAATGGGAAAAAAGAGATTACATCAAAACACAAAGAATAACAACTCATTTATGGTATAACTTAGATATTTAATGATATAACTTACAAAATCTCTTGATAAACACATAAATAATTTCATCATTTTTCCTCTTGAGCAATCATACATTTTTCATTTTCCAAAAATTTCAACAAAAAAAAAACTAATTACATCATTTAAATAATCCAAAAAATTATATAAAATTACCATCTTGAGCTATATAAAATTATATTTTTTCCATTTTTGACCAAGTACTAAAAATTTGCCCAAAAAACACCTCTTTATGCTAGTGCCATATAAATTGCTTAAGACAAAAATAATAATATAGATTAAAAGATGATAATGTTTTATTGTTTAAATTGTATTTTTGATTACATAAAATGGATTTATACCCTTACAAAAGCTCCAAAACATTTAAATTATAGATATTCAACAACTTAAAATTATATATTTTTATTTTTGACCAATTACTAAAAACACTGCCTAAAAACAAAAACAATTTTTTATACTACAACCATAAACAGCTTAAAAACAACTCTTTATACTATTGTTATATGAATTATATAAAATAATATTTTTTCTATTTTTCACCAATTACTAAAAAAAAACTACCCAAAAAAAACTTATTTATACTACTGACATATAAATTGTTTAAGATAAGAATAACAATATAGATTAAAAAATAATAGTATTTAAATTGCTTAAAATAAAAATAACTTTATTAATTAAAAAAAATTATAATATTTTATTGTTTAAATTATATTTTAACTAAATAAAATAGATTTAATTAATCTCTATAAAATTTCCAAAACATTCCAACCTACGATAATTATTAAAAATCTGCTCAATACAAGGCTAAGAAGTCATCCCATAAACCAACTAAATTAAACTACTGGGTAAGTCAACTCATTAAACTAAACTCTGGGATACTAATTGCTTAAGATAAGAATAACATTTGCAGATTCGACGAAGGTCTTATTACCGCTGTACCAAGATAAGTACATATGATTGAGAGTCTGGGTTATTATCCATTAATTTAAGAAGATGATTGTTGCTTTGTGATTTGAATATTTCCATGAAAGATATGTCTAGATTGGAGAGATCAATTTGGTTTTTATTTTGTATTTTCAAAATCGTTGGTACACCATCATTCACAATTACTAGTTGTCCCAATAAGGGTGCGTGTTTTTTTTCTTTTCGAAGTAAGTCTAAAATCTATTACTGAAACATATGTTACATACAGTTTAAGGCCATATGAGGCGTCATGAGTTCATCAAGATGACAAAAATGGGCTGCCCACAAGGGGAAACCAGCCTGAGAAATGTATATGAGCTGCCTCGAAAGAGGAAAGCAGCTTTGACATAACCAAAAACTGTGACTTCAGTTTTGACATACCAAAAAACTATGACTTCCCAAAGCAACAAACTGACATGAAAACTGAACAAAATTACTTGGATGAAGCTTCCTGCACTAGAGACCATAGTCTTCAGAAGGGGGCTTTTCTTCAATTCTGCACCAGTAGCCGTCATCGTCATCCGGAATGGGACAATTGCGTGCTACTGCTTCGCCTGCTTCGCCATTGCCCTCCTGCTTGCCTTTTTCCTGTTCAAGACTCGAGCTGCTAGCACCTGCTTTCAGGGAAGTCTCTTTTTCTCCAGTTTGAGTGGGCTGCACAAGGTCTGAGGGGTCCTGCTTGTGAGTTGGGCGCGCACGAGAGGGGGGTTCAGGGCCAGCCTCCTGAATTTCCTTGAAGGTGACAGAGACATTTGCAATGACCAAGGGCCGATTAGTTTGGAATTGGAAGTGGAAATGAGCAGTGGACGGGTTGGCGAGATAAGTCAAGGCAGCGGGACAGGAGCGGGGAGGAGACTGAGAGGCCAAGCTACCGCGAATGTGGGAGGGAAGACTGCGCCCGCGCCTGCACCCACGCCCACTGCGCGTGGAGGGATATCTGCCATGGGAGATTTCAGAGGAGGAGGTCAGAGAACTGGTGGAGGGGGAGTGGCGTCAGCTAGAGGGCCGAGCCCTAGTGCTGCCCCGATGACATCTGAGCCTGTGCCTGAGCCTGGGCATTTTCTCACGAAATCGATGTGAGCGGGTTGAATTGAGTTGAGACGGGGAGGCAGAATGCAGAGGAGGAGGCGAATTGAGCTAAGACGGGGAGGCAAAATGCAGAGGAAAAAATGGAATATGGGAGAAATGATAACCAGGGAGAAAGTCCAAGCAGCATCCCAGGTGACAACGTTTTCCAAGAGAGGTGCGTGAGCTGGGAAGCGTCGATTCCGGAGGGAAACCAGAACTAACAGGCGGAGGCCAATTCTGCATGGAGGTAATCGAACAAAGCTGCGACAGAGCCGAAGACTCAGACGCGGGGACGAGGAGCGAAAACATGAATCTAGAAGGCGGCATTATGCTGAGCTCGCGGCCTTGTCTTCCCCACCGTCATAAATTCCGTAGAGGGTGACGGCCTGGAGAGTTAAGGCACTCGAATTTCCTTAATTCCTTCCTGCAGGTGGCTATGTGGCCTTGCCACGCGCCGTCCTGCGAATTAAATGCCATCCTGTCACAGAGTTGCACCCGCATCCGGGGTAAGGGTGCGTGTTATTTAACATATATGGAAGCCCAATTTGACAAGCCCAATTTCACAATAAAACCTTTAAATCTGCCTAAAGCACTCACCAACCTACTGACGGGAAAAAATGTCCGATCAACAGTAAGGGGATCTCCCTGGTAAAAAGTCCCAACTAGACTCTAAACCGTTTGAAATAGGGATCCCGTCCGGGGTGTGGGTACGACTACCACTTAATACTCCTTTTCTTTGGTCTCAATCGGACTTTGCAAACCTAAGGACACACGCTTATTCAGATGACACAAAACACATGACTGATGAATTATAATGGTCAAACAACACTATGCGTAGAAAGATGAGTTGTAAAGCATGGAGCCGAAGGAGATGCTGTTAGCAACACGTCATTAGGGTCATGCTTGTAAAAGCTGTTCTGACCACAAAAGAAATAATTCCTTATGGCAGAATACCCTTCACTTCCTTGAATGATCACGGAGATAATGTAAATGTTAACAAACAAAGTTATTAGCATTCATTAAAGTATAAACATAGAATTAACACCATTAACACACTTCTAGAAAACTATAATGCATAATGATGTCAACAGAGAGACAGTTTCATTAATCAAAAGATGTTAGAAACTGAAAATGTAATACTCATAGTGTTCACGCATTAATCAACATCAGATCCAACAATGGAGTTTACAAGTTCTTGTATTCATATGCAACATTGTGTGGTCCTACTATACAATACTCAATATCCTTTTCAGTTCAAAATAAAAATTCCCCTTTTATAGTTCCCGAAGGAAGTATTTATAGAGAAAAGCTTGCCCTTTGGGCTCCCTGACTTTTCTCTTTCCTGACTGTTGGGCTGCCTTGTGACCCATTCTGTTCTGCAACTTGCGACCTGAGCCACTGTTGCGACCTGCGACCTGACTGGATTTTGCGACTTGCGACCTCACTAGATTTTGTGACTTGCGACCCCCAGCAATCCGCAACCTGCTAGCTGAGGAAATCTGCGACCTGCAACCTGCCCAGATTTTGCGACCTCGCGACCCAGTCGTTGGGTCGCACCGTCGAGATTTTAACAGGGAGTACGACTATGCGACCCGACGACTTGAGGAAATCTGCGACCTGCGAGTTATTCATCTGATCTTCTTGTGGAGGGTTCAAACTTTGTAGAACTCGATGTTTTCCCTGACTTTGCAGAACTCGATGTTTTCCCTGGTACTAGTATTTGGATTTCTCGGCCATAATTATTTCCTACATCATCGTTTCGTGCAAATGACCGGGTGCCTTTGAGCTTGCTGGGAAAGACTCTTCGTGAAATCCAAAGGCTTCCACCTGAAATCACATCACATGGGTCACATGTTTTCATGATCTAACATTGATACTAGGAGCGTGTTTAATTAATTGCAAGAATGAAAATAATAAAATTAGACCCCTGTATGGTCAGGTGTTGTGCCATGGCATGGAATCTACTGAGTTCTTTCGAGAATTGAATATTTGTTGTGAGGTCCATCAGTAGGATAAAGAAAACCCCCTACCAGTGCCATCTCCCATAGAATGCAATGGGTTTCTAGCTTCCAGCTTTTGACTTAGTAGAAGCCCATAAAATTTAGTATACGGGCATTGTGAACAAATGTGCACTGACTCTAGAAGTCTCAGATAAATTATGTACAATCCCATGCATTCAGGACATGATTTCCATGTATAACAACAAGTTTTCTTGGGAAGCTGACAAGCTCGAGGTGCTCATGTGGTTTTGGCTTGGGCAATGTTCCGAAGAATATTGTCTTTCACGAAATGGGCGATCAACACCATTAAAATATGTACAAGCCATAAGCAACTCTGCAGCAGCGAGCCTATAACCCTTTTGTTCCTTCAAATGAACCCATTTGGTAATTGCAGCACCAAAATGCAGAGGGTAAAGGGAACCGGTAGCTGTTAAAAAGCTGAGATGTTTCTATTGGTAGGTAGGCTTTCCCTCGATTGCCAAGGTTCTTATTCGTGCTTGGTGAAATGCTGTGGTTAATCTGGGTTTAGCGGCTAATGCTCCATTTTTCCAGTCCCAAAGCCAAAATAGGCCATTGTGAGGAAAACCGACCTTCTGAGCCTTGAGGATCTTGCTCAGGCACGACCTACGTGAGTAGGAAAGGTAATATAACTGGCCTTTTATCTTGGTGGAACAGTTAACTCTTTAATACTAGCTTGCATTTAACGTGTACTGGGGTCGCATTACTCTTGCTATCTCTTCCCAATGCTTTTATGCGACTCAGCGACTGAGAAGGAATGCGACCTCTCGGGGGTCGCATAGTCTCAATTCTAGATAGGTATCACTCTATTTTCTTTGGATATGTTGTGACTCAGCGACCTGGGCTGAACTGCGACCTCCCAATGGTCGCATGGTCGCAATTCTGGTCAGATCGCACTCATTTGTTTTGGATATGCTGTGACTCAGCGACCTGGGCTGAACTGCGACCTCCCAGTGGTCACATGGTTGCAAATTTTCCTGAGTCGCAATGGACGCATATGATGTTTATTTGTTATCCTACGCCCAGTTGCACTCAAATAATTGGCCGTCTTCATCGTGCACTCATCCTTCGACTTTGGTGCTATGTCTTCATCTGCGTTGAATTTTGCTTTAAAGCGGTGTCCTGGTATCTATTTCAACGACACTGTGGTTCATTTAATGAATGGAGTTGCCTTCACGTATGGAGGAGTCCCTCGATCATGCGATCTTGTCATGGTTGCAGGAAGGAGTGCACTTCGACAAACCACAGGCAGAGCCGATTGGCCATCTCCACGAAAACTTCCCCCTCGTGTTCGCAACAACGCTGTTCATTGTTGCAACAATTTTCTTCAGTTTAGATGGTAGGATCATCATCAGAGTAAACCCAGATCGCAACCTTATCCGTGGAGTCCAAAGCCTTGGGCGTTGTCAAATTTCTTTAACAGGCTTGCATGCGTCCTGCCTAAACTAGTGTGGTGATCACCATCTGAACGCATGATATTTAATTATGTAGTTTATAAGCCTCGGCGATTGCTGGGCCTTTTAACTCCTTGCTCTTCTAATGCTGATTCGTCGATGGATTAGTAATTTTAACCATATATCCCGAAAAAAAAAATCGTAAAGGCCACCGTCATGCACCAAGTATGATTTTGTAAAAAAAAATAACATTTTACGCATAATGTAGCCGACATCCTTCTCCTGCCAAATTAGAAAAAAGAGTATTGTTGTCACCCGCGAAAATAACGTTCCATAGTCATTATTGTGCTCATTCAATTGAGCGTTTCACTTTTCCTTGCAAATTGATACCTTATGACAATGACAAAGCTGTTACAGCTGAATCTATGCGCATGCATTCTGGATGAAATTATATCGCAACTCTTATGGTCCCATCCATGCTAGATAACAACAACCACTTCCCGTCTCCACTAAAACACTAATTAGTGACACGGTCCACGTGCCCAACAAATATGTGCACCAGTCACATGGCAGTGGTATCAAATAAAATGAAGAATCACATCATCCGCCGCAGTTGCTAGAAGACTATCTTCTAGGTGATATACCATCTTAATTAATGGGACCCCAATTTCTCATCGGAACTTTAAATCGCGCCCCTTGAAATCCCGAATCTTAATGTCTCCATTGTTATTAAAAGGGTGCTTGTAGCTTCACATGCCATGCAAACCATTGCTCCATTATGTGCACATTATCGTTCCTTCCCTTGTACCAATATATGTCCCTCAATTAATCCGCAATTGAAGATTAAACTGCTCAAACTACCCTCCTTCTGTTCCAAGTACTGCACAATCTCCGCGTGCATTGACACTGCAAGACTTCACTGGTGTTGAATATTCCAAACATGGTTTCAAAAAATGTTCACCAATTGCAAATTTCTGAAAATGCCATATGGGTGTATGGGCAAGGATCGTCCCAATGGCAGGTGACAATATTGCACCAGCTTCTTCCATGAATCTCAGCTGCATCAAAAGTAATAACTAGAGGCAGTTTGATTCCTTCATCTGAAAGTTCTCTACTTTGTTGATCTTGTATACCAGAGAAATTCTGGAAAGCTCGATCTTTCCCGACAGATAAAATATGTTGCCTTCTACCCTAATCCATTATACACATAGGAGGTGCACTATGGCCACTTCTGCACTTTAAGAGTCGTGCTTCTCCATCGGTTGTGTCAAAGATCCACATCTCAATTGAATTATTGAAGAATCATGAGCGTCTTTTGTTACAGACTGTAACTTTTTCCTTTTTAAGGTTCCATATACTTATCACCCTAGAGGCACCTTCAGCTGCTAAAAGAGGTTTCCCATCGGGATCCCACCAAATGATGTGGAAACGAGAATTTGGAATGCCGAGTGTTGCTTACAAGACCCTGTCGCAGCTACCGTATTGCAGATGAATTCCTGCTGTTGTTTCAAGCCACCATCGGTGTTTATAAATAAATATTTGTAACCCTTTCCCTTTGGGAATGAAAATTCACATTCAGAAAGGTGTGGCTCAACCGTTATTGACAACTCCCTAACTAATGCGCTCTTGTTATTTTAATTCCCATTTATTTCTCCCAATGCGATGGTGATATTGCTTGGTATACCATCTGTGGGGTCAACATATTCATGTAGGTGTTCCGTCGCAACAACTTCAAAGCCTGAGACTGCACAATACATGTAAATGGTTGGTGTTAGCACACCATCTCCAATGACCATACAAGTGCCCAACAAAGCTACAACAAGCAGTGCAGACCGAAAACTTCTATGCCTTTTAAGAATATGTCTTATTCTTGACCCTTTCCTCGTGTGGGGAGGGAGTTCCATTTTATATGTCGAAAGTTCCTGATCAGCAGTTTGGGTGTTTTGCCAGCAGACCAACTTAGGCATGCCTACATAACAAAGAATACAATGCAAAAGCTCCACCTTCGCCGTTGTCACTAGCTTTCAACACTATAAAGACAAAGGACAATGCTCCAAGTATCTCTTCACTTTTTTTGGAGTGTTGAATGTCTTCAGCACAAGTACTTCTGAAGACATAGAGTGGGGAGATACTTAAATTTCCATGGACAACACCAATACTCTTATATGCCAATGCCAGTGCATTAGTGAAGAATTTTGTTGCATCGGTCAACCATGAAAAATTCTTTCCTTGATCCTTTATCTGAATGAACATACACCACACCATCCTCCATCTGAAAATAATGTTAACTTGCTCCTCCTTCTCACTTGTGGGCATATCCTTGTCATCTGCCTTAACAATGGTCTTCAATGGCAGCCTTAAGTCTCATCCCCACTTGGGCAGGGGGCATATGGATGAAAGTGTCCTGTTTCAGAGCTGTGACCTTATTGTTTAGCTTCATTGAATTTCCCTCAGTGTGGTGATGACATTGATGAGTATATCATCTGTGGGATTGACCTGTATGAAAAAAATAACATTAATTAGTTCACAATTACCCTTTAGAGAACGATGCCCCCAAATAATTAACATCAGATTATGAGCTTGGTGAAGTACCCAAACCGAGTGCCTAAACAATCCACGGTGAAAGAGCTTTTAATGGAAATACACAAAAAAAGTTTCCATTCGAATGTATGCATGGCGATCCCTTCACACATGGCGTGGCTGCGGTAAGAGTATCTCGTCATAATGGTGAGAAGGCTCACGAGGGGCTTGGGACAGGTTATGAGGATGTCATTGTCTACAGGCCGGGTTAAAACCTTAATGACTAAGCAAGTAGAGGGGGGACCCGAAATTTTAAATATACCCAAAATGTTGGTGCTGTTGTAGCGGCTACAACACAACCCAATCGTAACAATGATTTCACTTTGGCATGCAAGATTATATTAAAATCAATGCACTAATTTGAAACCCATTCAAACAAATTCATCTTGTTTTCCATCAATAAAATATTAGGGTCTAAATACAAATCAGTTAATGCAAATCAATGAAAACATATGAGAAAAAATATTAGATCATTATTCTGTAGCCACAAAGCATTACTCTAATTTTAGCACTTGGAAAAGCTACAAGTTGCCCAAAACTTGCATAGCTATCGAATGAATATTCATCAATAATTAAGGCACATGCATTAAAAGACCACTATTAAATACATAGATTTCCAACCAGCAAGCAATGCACATATAGTGGAACTCTCGTTTTAGTAATGTAAATATGTCATTATAATGCATTCACGATTGAAGAAAATCTATGTCACGCTTGAAAAGGATACAATAAACCCAATAATGTAAATGAATTCCCTTTATACGCTTCATTCCATGCTCTTGATACACTTCATTCCATTATAAAACCACTAACTTGTGTGGAACATGACAAGATCCTCACATGGTTTTGACATAGAATACTCCTTTATAAACGTTGCAAACAAATCCTCTCAAGCTTCACACCTTTATAAGAAAATAAAATTATGGTCTTAATGAATTCCAGAGAAAACTAACTTACGGTCTTAATGAATTTCAGAGAAAATTTGTTTCTACTGCTCATAGAGGATGTCATAAAAAAAAAAAGATATTAAAGAAAAACTCTATAATCGTTTTATTTGAATTATATTGCATTGATTAACACTGAAACAGTTCCCTATTATTTAGAGGACGATAATTTTGACGAGGAGAAGGAACAAGTGGTATCCAAGGACGTGGTGGGTATTTGGAAGCCCTTGGAGCAGAGCCGCCGATCCATGCTCAAGGCCTGCAGAACAGAGAAAGTGTGTTGCTACGAGTTTGTGATTTGATTTGCGATTTCGCAGGAGAATATGGGTACTGTTCTCATTATGGATTTCAGTTCCTCGATCTGTTGGATGGAACAGACTCTCAAATTCAGTAGCAGAACTAGAAAACATAGAAAAAAATGAAATATAGAAAATATTTTGTCAATGAAATCCCAGTAAAAACTGGAAAACGTATAAACTCATACAGAAAAAAACGGTAGCCTTTTACCCTGCACAACAGAGAAATTAAGTTCTACCAGACTGCCTGCAGTTCTGTCAAAATATTAGAAGCCGATGAGGAAAAGGTGAGGAAGATAGTGGTTAGATACTTATTGGGGAGTTCTTCTAGCCAACGACAAATGTTTTGGAAAGTCTGGCACCTGCTTATATCATAGATCACTAGAGCTCCTACAACGCCCCTATTGTATGCAAAATTTACGGCCCTGAACTGTTTCAGACCAACAATGTCCCAAATCTGGGCTTCAATCTCCTTGTGCTCGAATCAGGGGCAGGTGGACAGGAATACAGTTCTGTTATTGCAAATATATGAAACAAGACAGAGTCATGCATATTTTAGAGCAGAGAAGAGGCAGACAGAAATGCAGTTCTGTTATGGCAAATATATGAAACAAGACAGGGTCATGCATATTTTAGAACAGAGAAGAAAATACAAATGTCCAGTCCAAAAGAAGAAATGTGGAAGACACAGGAAACAAAATATCCAAAATAATACGGAATTACATAATCTTTAGCTTTCTTCAAGGGCATATGGCGAAGACAGAATAGAAATAACCGAACTCTAAATTCCAAACATTCGCTGGTGATTTGTCGAAGGAGGGAGGAAAAAACCAAAGCCCTGTATTTGGCCAGTGCTTAGTCTATTGATCGACAACAGTGCCCAACATCTCATTTAGCAGCAGTGTCCAATCAGAGACAATTTATTCAGCCTCTCCTTTTCTTGGAGGCCATGCCCGCTCTCATCCCCACCACCATTGCCCCTACCAGTCATGAAAAAGTTGCAACGGATTTTGTAATTACATTATTTGTAAAACAATTATTTTTATTTCATAACTTAACAATAATTAATCCAAAGGTAAAAATCATTTGAATCATCTAACATCAAAATCAATGGTGTACAATAGTACATTTGGCAATTAGGAAAGTTGTTTTCAAATAGTGACACTTTATAGCGTAATTATTTCATCAATGTATGACTTCATATTTTTTAATAAACCTATCAAATTTTAGTAAATTATTACAAAGGTTTCTAGAAAAAATATTTTAATAAATGGATTTAGCTATTGCATGTGGTTTTTAGGGTTAATTTTTTTTTTTTTTTTAAATATATTTTCAATATTTATGGTTTTAAAATAGTAAAAATTTGAATAAATAATTTCTGAATTTGTTTTTCAATTAGGGTTTAGATATCTGAAATTAAAGGTAAAAGTTAAAATTTGGCCAGTAATTCATGATAGGATTAATGGTAATATTATGTGAGGTAAAAATAGAGATTTAATATTCATGAAAAAATATTTTCAATATTTCGTACAAATATTTTTTAGGAAATTCAACCCTCCTAAATATATGGGAATTAAAGGATTTTCATGATAAATAATTAGTTTGTATGTTTATTTCCCCCATTTTGTGGACAATGTTTCCCCATTTTGTGGACATTGTTTCCCCATTTTTAGGAGTTCCTAGTTATAGTAATAATATATCAATTGTGTTTAGTTAGTAAGTGATATCAATATTTTAATTGTTTGTATTTTGTTTATATATGATTAATTTATATTAATACCATAGTAAAATAAAACATATGGGTTTTTTTTATGAATTTGTGACAATCCTTAAAAAAAGCCACTTAGTTATTAACCCTACTTAGGTTTGTTCTAATTCATTTTGTTGATTTGTCTTTTGTATTTCAGAGAGTCGAAATAAGTGAGACAGAACACGAAAAGGTTGGTAGTGAGAAAGTACTAACCTAGAAATGAACGATGTTAAGACCCGATTTGGATTTTCAATCATGACGCAGAGGCGCCGATTGCTATGGAGAAAATGGTGTAGACTGAAAAACAAGGAAAATAGGAAGAAAATGAGCTTGAAAGCTTATGGATAAGCGTATTTAATTTTATAAATTCCTTGCTAAATACGGATAGGACACCCATCATGATTTCAATCAAATAGGGATTAAATATTCTCCAATATTGATGCAATGTCCCATCCATTAGGCTGGCCAGATGGATTAAATATTGCACAAGTGGAAACTCGACAACCATTGAGATATGTAAGATGGGTAGTCAATATTACATTGGGTTAGAGATAGGTGTTATCATCCGTTCATTTGAAGCAAGAGGGAAAATCTTCACAGATTAAGCTCCCTGGATAAACAATTCGAAAAACATGAAGATTCTAAGGAGCAATTTTAATTTTAAGAATATAAGAGGGAATCATATGATGAGGGAGGTGCATGGAGAAACCGATAGAAGGAGCAAATATCTAAGTGGGATAAAATTGGCTACAAAAAATCCCAAAAGTGTCATCTACTGCCTCAAAAGGGATCCAAAAGGTTTCAAACCCTAATTCTCCAAATTTGGACCTACTGGTAAAAATGACCTTGCAAGTTGATCACTCCAATTTTTCCACTTTGAAAGAATCAAGAGAGATGAAAAATAATATAAAGATCTAGTCTGTATCACATTGTGAAAGATAATGAAATGACAAGACTAAAATTAAACTTTTGTGCACACCACACACTTTTGTTAATAATACTCAACCTTAAATTTTCTTAGGCAAAATAATGAGTTATTATGCCAGGTATATCATGATTGCACACAAATAGAAAAAATTTTAGATTTGAAAAGAGGTAAGGCTTCAACCTCAATAGTAAAATGATTGCAAAAATGCTAGAAATTTAAGTTCAATTAATGCATTTTAAAGTACTTAAAGTGTCACTCATCTTACTTGAGAATATGAGTCATAGAGAGGCCTCAACATTGGTAAATACTTGTATAGAAATATTGAACAAGAATAAGACTTCTTACCATGAATTTCCAAGCATAATAAACCTAATTAGTATATGAAATAAAATACTTGAGTTAATAGCTACGTAGGGTTAGATCCAAAGATTAGTGATTGGAAAACAAAGATTAATAGGTTATTTTATACCAATGTAAATATAAATATTGAAATGTTAGATATAATATGATAGATCCAAGCATAAAAAAATATAAAAATGAGAATAAACTTACATCTAGAAACCTAGATTAAGAGATCAAGCAAATAAAGCCATAGGTTGCAAAATAAACACCAAAATAATAAAAAGGGAAACATGTAGTTTTTTGGGTTTTTGGTTGAAGAAAATGATATACCAATGCCTTGGGAGGACTATGGGGTTATCGGATAAGATCTAGGTGATATTTAAGTTTCAATATGAGAAAATGTTGAGGATTTCCTCTTAAGAATTGGCGTGTCTATTAGGTTTTCTCAAGATTGCATGGCGTGGGAATCCTTTCCAAGTACTAGCAAGGTGACCTCAAAGGTTGTCCAAGTCAAAAGGGAAGATCGCTATGATATCCTACCTTAGTGCAATGGAACAATTCTTCAATGGTAAAAGAGGGAAGAAAAGAAAAATCTAACGAATTATCCTTCCAATTAGAGTGAGTTGCCCTTCTTTGGCCATGTAGTAGTTATGTCCTCCAATAAACCCAAATTTTTTTTAACCTAACCCTTGAAATATATTCAAAAATCACTTAGGAAAATATAGATACACAATAAATCTTTACGCAAGTTTTCTCATTAGTCTTCAACAAATGAAAATCAGATAGGTCTCCTCCTTATATAGATACATAACCTCCTCAATACAAGGTGTAATGCAGTGTGCTAGCTTACAATTTGAGACAAAAACCATCAACCCAAGTCAAAACCATGGGTAAAATACATCAAGTGGCCACAAATGATCATTATAATCCTCCAATATATGAGGTCCCTCTCAAAATTTGGTTAAATATGTAACTAATTGTCACACATGTGAGCCTAAAAGGGATTAGATCAAATGCACCCTATTCAAATATAACTAACATCCTTCAAAATAGGTGAAGGAGAGCTCAACCAAGGGTGTAAGGGCCCAAGGGCTAGGGAATTCCTCCATTAAGCTCCCAACAATGATGAAGGGGTCATCTCAAGATAAAAAAACTCCTTATACATCAAGTGGCCACAAATTCTCCTTATAATCTTCCAATATATGATCACCCCCTCCAAGTTTGGTCAAATATGTAACCAATTTTCACACATGTGAGCCTCAAGGGGATTATATCAACTGCACCCTCTTCAAATATAACTAATATCCATCAAAATAGGTGAAGAAGAGGTCAACCAAGGGACCAAGGGTTAGGGAACTCCTCCAATAAACTCTGAACAATGATGAAGGGGTCATCTCACGATAACAAACTCTCAACAAATATCATATCATGTCACACTAGCCGTTAGGATTTTATTAAATAATTAAATAAATAGAACTAACCGTTATTAAATTTCAAAGTCAAACTAGTTGTTATTCTAGCGGCCAATTTTTCCATTTCTACATCTATTTAAACTCAACGACCGGATCTGATCTCTCACCTAGTCTTGATGATGAACCACACTGGTTGGTTCGAAACGCGTTGACATTGTTCATTTTAATGTGATTATTACCAAAAGTTTTCTTCATAAAGTAGGGAGCTCATCAAACAAAAAATTATGGTCAATTCCACAACAACTTGTAAGCACCATAGCAATCTGTGACCATGTGTAACTTTCTCCCAAGAGTCCTTAAATATCTCAACAACCTTTCATGTGTGGTCTAAAGGGAAAATAACCATGCATGTGTGATATTAAGTTTTCCAATTGGGAAAGGATCCCATCTATGACTATATTAGAGTATATTATAGATTGGTATTAGAGAACAAATTTGAAGTAATGTGCCCTAACATGGAATCGAGGTACATTGCAAACTACATTAACAACTCACAAAGTTCTAGATCCATCATCCTATAAGGTGTATTGGTATTTGAATATATGTAGAGTTTTAGGTCAATTGTGAAATATGGTTCCCTCTAAAGAAGTAATTGAGGTAACTCTTTGTTAAAAACAAACTTGAATTTTGACAAAACTGGATATTGACATAAAGAGGATCCCTTGCTGCGACTTACCTCCTCTACTACCTAAAATCATTTCCTTGCCTTAGGAAATGTTTAGCTTTTATTGTTGAGATGAAACTTAGAGATACTTCTATCTTGATACCAAGGATATCAATTGAATCTCCTTCATCATCTAAACAAGCTCTTTCTTCTTGAGACAATGTACAAAATTTTGTTGAGCCTCTAACTTGTCCATACCAATAATTAGTTCATACATCCCTAGAGAAGTGACATATGCTTTTAAGCTAGTTGTACACACCCGTATGTATAAAAAACATTTACCAACACTAGTTCCTACCAATTTATTTACCCTAGAAGCCATCTGTAATTGTTTAAAGCCACCATGCTCTTAGTTTTCCAAGCCACATAACTCTGTAAATTATATTTCAGTCCTAGATCAGGCGCCCTTTTAAATCAAATAGAAAAAATTGTGAGGATTATTGTTGGATATGAAATCACGATTACAACTTTAGGTCTGTGATCTAGGTCGATATTGGTGGCCACCCACATATTCCACTTGGACCCCAACACTATTTCCTTTCAGTTTCCTAATTTTCAACACAATTTCCTATTTTTGCAGTTTTCTATTTTTGGTAGTTTTTTAGGTCCTAAATTTGTGGAGCTGTTTTGAGGCCCTAAACGATTTTTTTTTGGGAAATGTGAAAAATACTATCTTATAGCAAGGTTTGTAGTTGATTTTTTTTGTCCTTGGATATACCTTTCTAACTGGCTATCGTGTGTGCCACACGAAGATCATATGCCAAAGTTGTGACCCTGAGAAGTTGATGTTCCAACTAGCCCCAACGAGGCCCACAAACTGTTGGAGCTTCATCTCCTAGGGTTAGGTTTTTGGATGTTTAGAGATTTCCATTATTCTTGATGTTAAGAAGGCCCGAGAGCCTCATTGTAAATTAGTTCATGAGGCATATGCCAACCACATTACTTCTCATAGATAAGTTACCACCACCCAAGCTAGTTTGTTTCTTTTCTACCTCTAAACAATTTTCAATAATTCCTATTTATTAATTGAAGCTATTTTTCATTATATCTTCGTTCTTTTGTTTAAGTATGTCTTTCATTTCGTTCCTTCATAAATCTAGATCAATGGTATCAGAGCAAGTTGCTCTTTCTTTTTTTTCTTCTGTGCATGTCCCCAATGAGGTTGGGTATAAGGATTTGGGACTTGAACTGGTTGAACCCTTGCAAGATCGGCCTTTCCAACCCTAACGACCTATGCCAGAAGAAAATAAAGATGAGGGAGCATTATTTCCTTTCAAAATTTTGCTCGAAGAGGCCCTCAAGGGACAAAGGAACGAGATGATGGACAATTTTTCTTAGATCTTTTGGCGGTATCGGTGGGCGAAGTATCTTCATCCAACAGTCACTTTGTAGACACCACCCTCTTTAAGGTATAAGTTAACTTTGGCATTCCTATATTTGAAGGTCAAATAGATGCAAATGCCATAGATAGATGGTTAAATTTGCTGGAAGGATATTTTTCGGTCCATAATTTTTCTAATGGGGAAAAGGTTACTTTTTTCACTCCTAAAAGTTCCCCTCCATGTCAAGGATTGGTGGGAAAATTAATGTGAGCATAGAGACGAGGATGAACCCTCACTATTTTTAATCACACCCTCTTGGAATTATTTCTGAGATGTCATCAAGGAAAAATATTACCCTGTCAGGAGCTATAAAGTGGACCACACTACGATAGGAAAGGGACCAATACATGCCAAAGTTGAAAAATATTTTCCATACCCTATGCACGAAGTTAGGTATCAAGGATTCTGAGTGACATATAATACTTAAGTACCGTGGCTGTCTTCACAAATATAGTAGGTAGAAACAGAGTTCTCGAGCATCTCCTCGCTTGGTGTAGTGTACATATATGTTGTTAAGTTTTAGCAGAAATTTAAGCATACCAAGTGAGACTTTGGATCTGTGAATCCGAAGTAGAGAAAATACACCTCCAAACAACAGAACAAAGGACATGGTAAATATGGAGTGACCCAAGACAACCCATCAAAGACATAAGCAAAGAATAGTGCCACAAAGACAAAGAAGGATAGAAGAAAGTGGTGTGAGTTCCATAAGAGTCCCACCCACAACACAAATAAGTGTCATTCCAAGAAGTCACTAGTGGCCGAGCTAAAAGATTCAAAGTCAGATGCATGTTTGGGCTCTAAGATAGAACCTAAAAAGAAGAATGACAAGGGGAAGTAGATTATTGATGCAGAACCTAGTGCCACGGTTTCCACCACTAAGGTATAGAATAATGAGCCCGAAGATCTAGAGGAGGGGGAGTGTCTCTTCTACTCACAGATGTGGGTGAAGGGTTCTCTACTACATTTCATTGTCAACATTGGGAGCCAAAATAACCTCATCTTAGTGGAGTTCATTAAGTAGTTGAGCCTGCCAACCACACCACACCCATAGCCATACATCATCGGGTGGCTCCACCAAGGATGAGATATCCATGTCAGTCAACAATTCTGCCTTCCCTTCAACATCAAGACCTTCATGGATGAGGCACTATGTGATGTTTCTCCTCTTCAAGTTTGTGATGTTTTATTAGGCCAATCATACTTGTGGAAGTTTCATGTTGTATATGAGTCCAAAACTTGTACTTTTGTTACTAATTTGGGGAGAAAAATATATAGGATACCAGAGGTAGCCCTGCCTACCGCCATTTATTTGATCTAATTGATCAATGCAATAAAATAATCTCCCAGAATGATAATTTTTTTTTCTTTATGATCCATTCTTAAATTAGGGGGAAGATTATGGCCACTTCCATGGTCCCCAGAAAGGGTTCCCCCACGCAATAGAATCAAGTTGATAGAGTCATGGAAGAGTAAAGTGACATCTTCTCCTCACTCACATGGGTTCCCTTACACTGTCAGGTCAAGCATTCGATCAATATGACTCTTAGAGCACCTCTACCCAATAGGCTAGTATATTGATACACTCTTTTGGAAAATTAGGAAATCAGGTGGTATATTTAGGGGTTGCTACAAAAAGGGAACATTTGACCAAGTTCCTCACCTTATGGGAGCCTAATTGCACTCGTATAAAAGAAGTATGTGACCCAAAGACTCTAAATTAATTATTGGGAACTGAATAAAATCACTATGTGGAACAAGTACACATTCCACATATTGATGACCATTTGGACTAGCTCAAGGGGCCCAAGTACTTCAACAAGATTGATTTGAACTTTGATTATCACCAAGTTCCAATAAAACCCATCGATGTATGGAAGACCGCCTTCAAATCCTAGGAGGCCTCTTTGAGTGGCTGGTCATGACCTTTAGGTTGAAAAATGCCCCTGCAAATTTTATGAGGCCAATGGATGACATATTGTTGTCTTTCACCAGCTTGTTCGTGGTTGTATATATGTGAGAAATCCGCATCTTTAGCAAGAGTTGGGAAGAGCACTTGTAACATATTCGATAGGTCCTTCAAACCCTGCAAAAACAAAAGCTATGTTCCAACTTGGAGAAACACTCTTTTGGCTTGAAACATGTCCAATATATGGGCTATATTAATGATGAGTAAGGTGTGCATGTGGATCTAAACAAGATCAAAATCATTCGAGATTGGACAACCTTGACAACTCTAATAAAGCTTCACAACTTTTTGGGCCTTGCCAATTTATATTAAAGATTCATGTTGGGGTTCTCTCATATCACTTGGACCTTGAGTCAAGTTACCAAGGGTGGAGCAAAAGCAACATTTTCTTGGTATCAGGAAAAAAATAAGGCATTCGTTGAGATAAAAATTCACCTTTTCTCTACACGAGTACTCACATTATGAGACCTGAAAAATTGATTTGAAATTGAGACACATGACTTTGAATATTGGTGTAGTTCTCACCCAACAAAGGCATCCGATCTCCTATCATAATGAGACACTCTATGATACTATTTGGAAGTATCCCACCTATGATAAGGAGATTTAATACATCATGCAGGATTACTTACAGTGGAAACATTACATTCTAGGAAAGGAGACGATCATCCACATAGATCACCGACCTCTTCAGTTTATATAGGCACAAGGGAAGTTGAAAAACGACCAATATAAAAAATGGCCCACATATCTGCAAAAATTCCATTCGAACATTAAATACAACAAGGGAAACACAAAAATTGTTGCAGATTGCCTCAGTCGGCCCCCAGTTGTGGCACTAACCATTGTTCTCAATTCTTGTGGGCATGAGACTTTTGAATGGCCGCAACTATATAAAAACAATCCATAATTTTCCACCACATACCAAATGTTTATGGATGGCAAACAAGTACAAGACTTCCACCTCCAGGATGCATCGTTATGCTACCTGGGGCATGTTTGTGTTCCTTCAAACGATCATGCCAAGTTTATTTGGGAGGCACATTATAGTTGGTTCACAAGACACTTTGGTATGGAGAAAATAGTGGCAGTGCTGCAAAAGTATTTTTATTGGCCAAAGCTTTGACAGGATGTTGGAAAATAAATGAGATCTTGCACTACCTATGCCATCACAAAGCCAACCATTAAGAAGCAAGGCTTGTACATTCCTTTGCTTACACCTAGCCAGCCTTTGGAATCCATCTCCATGGACTATATATGTGGCCTCCCTTCTGCTAAGCATGATAATGACTGTGTATTTGTGGTCATTGATATTTTTTCTAAGATGGCTATATTGAATGCTTGCAAGAAAAGTGTCTCAATAGAAGACACTTCCAAACTCTCCTTCGAACAAGTGCGGCCACATTTTGGGATTTCACAGATCATTATATCAAATCAGGATATCAGGTTCCTAAGTGTATTTTGGTCGATCCTCTGGTCATTGCTGGACACCAATCTCACAAAGTTGACTTCTTTCCATCCTCAGACCGATGGCCGAACAAAGGTAGTCAATATAATTATAGTACACATACTACACATGTACAAATCTAAGCATCCATGAACATGGGATGAGAGTCTTTCATATGTGCAACATAGCTATAAATGAGCTCTCCATAGATCAATTGGCCACAACCCCTTTCAAGTGGGCCTGGGATTTCAACCATTGTTCCCCATTGATGTTTCAATGCCTCTTGCAACTACACAAGTAGAATTTTCACATGTTCAAGTTGAAGCTGATAAAACCACCAGGTTTATTGAATGCATCTAGCACACCCACCAGTAGGTGCATGATATCTTGGATAAAGCTAATTCCAAGTACAAACAACATCATGATCAACATTGGGTGTCACATAAGTTTCAAGTGGGTGACAAGGTGTGGTTGAATTTTTATAAGGAATGGAATACTTGAGCCCTTTGGAATATTCAACCACTTTGATATGGGCCTTACACCATCACTAAGGTTGTGGGTGAAAATGATTTCGAGGTGAGAATTCCCCCATTCCTTGACTTGCACCCAATATTCAATGTGGATGGCCTTCGACCATACTTTCCACCATTGTTGGACACATCAAACATTGTTGAGTAGTTGACACCGATAGAGCGCTTTCACCCAGTATTCAATGTGGATGGCCTTCGACCATAATTTCTACCATCGTTGGACACATCAAACATTGCTGAGTAGTTGACACCGATAGAGCTCAATCTAGATTACATTAAACATGCCACAACTGATCGAATCATGGACACAAATATTAAGAGCACTCACTAACATAGGATTCGAATGTATTGTGTTGTTAAAGTTGGAAAACTCCTGCACCAAGGAAAGTGTCTCACCAGGGACCAAGTTTAGCAGAAGTTTCCCCAGCTCATGGAGGTACTCAACACAACGGATCCCATTGCTTCCTAAGGGCAGGAATGATCCATGTGGATATTGGTAGCCACCCTCCTATTCCACTTGGACCCCCAACACTATTTATTTTCAACTTCCTATTTTGGAAATTTTCTATTTTTTGGTAGTTTTCTGGGTCTTGAACGTTTGGAGCTGTATTGAGGCCCTAAACGATCTTTTTTGGGGAAATATGCAAACCCAAAGCATATGGTAGATGTTTTTAGTTGAAAATTGTTGTTCTTAGATAGAAATTTTAAATGGGCTATCATGCACACCAAATGGAGATCTTATGCCAAAGTTACAACCTCGGGAAGTTGACATTCCACTAACCCTAGCGGGACCCACAAGCTTTTTGCACTTAATCTCTTTGGGTTACGTTTTTGGATGTTTAGGGTTTTCCATTGTTTATTAATGATAAAAAGTCATGAGAGCCTCATTGTAACTCAGTTCAGGAGGCAAGTAGCCATCACATATCTTCTCAGAGATAAGTTACCATCACTCAGGCTAATTTATTTCTTTTCTACATGTAAAAAGTTTTCAACAATTTCTATTTATTAATTGAAGTCTTGTTTCACTGTATCTCTTCGTTGTTGTTTAAATATGTATTTCATTTATTTCCTTCATAAATCCATATCAGTTAGTGATTCAAATATGGCATGCCGAACAATCTTCTACTTTTATCACTCTCACATGTATCTTTTATTTCTTATCCCTTGCTTGTTATTGCCTTATTTCATTGTTATTACCATTATAACCTCTCTTCACTATTCATATAATTATTATTACCTTCTAGTTTATTTCTCTCTATTACTTGTACATTGTTTACACCTCAATGATTTAATATATTTAACTTGAATTATATTATATACTTATCCTTTTTTTGTTGGTTTCACTCACAAGGATTTGAACCTTGAATCTCATGGTTTACATAATACTTCATAACATGATGATTGCCAATTAGCTGCTCTCTCGTGGGCTTATACCTATCCTATTAACTTAATCTCCTTGTTGCTTTTAAATTGTAATTTTCTTGCTTTAACCTTTCTAACCTTTCTATCACTCCCTAATTATAATTACATTACCATTTAATATAAGTGCTTATTGTTTCATAATCACCACTTTAATTTAGTATATAACCCTTCACTATATTCTTATTAATTATTCATATATTTTACTTTATTACCTTCCTATTTTAATTTTTATGCATAAGGAATTTTTTAAAGGGATGGTTCTTCTACTTATTTTCATATTTTATCCATAACATATTAGAAACTGATGTTATCTACCGAGGCCACAATTTCACCCAGACAACAAATTTCTTACCGCAATTTGGTGATTTGTTTTTTGTTTTGTTTTTTATTTTATAATTTGAATGTTGGGAGTGTTTGAATCACTTTTTGGACGGTGGAAATGGAAAATCCCAAAGCTTGACAACTATAACCCGGATTTCCAAAAATTTAAGCTAGATTTTGTCAAAATCTTGCCAAAATTTCTATTATTATATGAATAAAATTGTTTCGTCATTAGAATACTCTATTAGAAATATCCCCTTGCTTTCATCTATAAAATCTACTTTCAAAACTATCTAGTCATACACACATTCTTTTTTACATGCTACTATTTGTCTTGGTTCACTCAAGTCTTTAATTTGGTGGCTTCACCCTCCATTAACCACCATCCCAACTACGGCCAATCAAATATTTCATTATTTGTCATCTTAGTTGTTTGTGTCAAAGGCAGGAATGAATGTTTGTTTGTTGTATATGTTGTAAAATTGTTTTTTTCTAAATAACATAAAGCTAGTTTGCAAGTTTTTTCTATATCTTTCTACCAATGTTATTTGCTAAGGAGACTTTGATTGTTGTAAAGGAAAATAATATATAAATATGTGAATTATTTAAGTACACATCTGATTTGTGTGCAAATTGACCTATTGAATTATTGATGGCAATTAATTTTTATGTTGCCATTATATATATATATATATTACTTTCTTTCTTTTACTTAATGTTTTTGTGATAATAAGCTAATGTTTTTTTTTTCACTCATGTAAGTTAATGTTCCCCCACCAGGTGATAAATTTATTGTTTTTCAACCAAACTATAAAAATATTAAAGTGTCATCAATAAAGTTGCTCTCAAGGGTAGAGCAATTAATAATTCTATCCAAAATAGAAAATACATTCCCATTATCTATTGATAAAAGTATGGTCTCTCTCTTTTTAAAATTAGAAGCTTGGGTTTTCTTTCCAAAGAAGAGGAGCTCGGTATACTTTCAACCTCCTCTCATCCTAACACACCTAAAGCACTTCTAAATATAAAAATATCTCTTATGATTGTGGGAAAATTATGATTTTTATTTTATTTATTTTTATTTTTAATATATTTTTTAAATTTTTACTTTTATTTTTTATTTTTTTTCACTCAAGTGGGAAAGTGTCATTCAAGTTGTACTAGCTCTACTATATGTTGTTGATGGGCCCACATCATTTACTAGATTGAATTTGGCATCAAAGTTGTAGAACTCAAGGTGAGAATTAAAATGTCATTCTATTGTTAGCTATCATTCATTCGAGGATAATGATCATTGCTCATTCCTCACAACCACCCAAGATATATATATATATATATATATATATACACACCAATTAGTGTTATCTCGGGTGGTTGGGTAGAATGGTTGTTCTCTCCCACACCCAGATTCAATTCCTTGTGAGTGACATGATGAAGAGAATATTGTTGTAATGGCTATATGCCTATGAATATTATTGTATTGAATCTCACTCTCACCCTCAGGCTAAGAGAGAGGATGATTTCCCTTGATATATGTATGTGTGTATGTATATGTTTGAAAGGAATGGGTAAATTTATGATCAAAGATGAGTTCATTTAAAGATTACTCAACAATGTTTCCTTCCTTTCACACATACACATATTTAATCCTTTCTTGGCCACGTGGGGCATTTTCCTAGATAGAAACTCAACAAAATTTGATCATAAAATTACCCCTTCCTTTTGAACATTTGCATAGGTGTTGAGATTACAAAATTTTATAAGACCTTAGATGGAAAAAATCCATCTCAATTAGTGGGTCCTATTTGGGTGGTCAAAGCCATTACCTAGTGTTTATTCCATGGGCTTCTCACAACAACATTTATGGTTGTGATATGGTGGTGCATTAGAGTGACTCAAATTAATTTCATATCAAGGTAAACATTGGGTTAGGCACCAATAATTATGTGGAGTTTATGGATCTTTTTATTCTCCTTAAATTTGTATTGTCTTGAGGCTTGTATTCTCTTCATATATTCAGTGACTCCTGCCTCATCATCAATGTCTTAAATGGATTTGCAAGTTAGACAATGTTAGTACACTCAATCCACTAGTAGATCATCTACATGAAATATCCACCTTGTTCACCCATATATTTTAATAATTGGATAAGGTCATGGATGGACTATCAAAATAAGGTCTCCATGTCCATGAAGATATGGCTTATCTATAGTAATTTCTAGTTGGGTAGGCTTTGGCCCATACTAACTTATTTTTAAATTATTTTCACTAAGGCTTTAGGTTTTTGGCCATTACTATCATGACTATGCTATGCTCACAAACCTTGGTTTTGGGGATTGGGTTGTTTAGACATTTGTTAAGTATATTATGCTATAATTTTTGGTAGATTTGATTTCCACTTGTTTGGGGGACTATTTTTTGGGTGTGCAACTGCACCTAAAGATTGTATTTACCATCATCCTAAAAAAATGTATTTATATTCAAGATGAAGGCAAATACAATATTTATGTGCACTTGTACATCCCAAAATTAGTCCCCCAAACAAGAGGAAATTAGATCTACCAAAAAACATATCAGCATATACTTAACAAATGCCTAAGCAACCCAAAAACATCTCAAGGAAAACAATACATTTATATGCCTTAATCTTGACTACAAAAAACATCGTTTTCCTTGGGTTATATATATATATATATATATATATATATATATAGCAATTTTTGTTTATTTAAAAAACTAGGTTTTCCATATCGGATCTACAGTATAATCACACATATATATATGTATATGCATTTTATTTCAGATCCATTTCTTATAATCATTAATCATATCAAGCAATATCTTACTATTAAATATGTGTATAGCTCATATAACCTTAAATTAATTTTCTATTCCCCTTTCGCAAGTGAGGCTCTTTTCTGTAGGTGACATCTATAAGTGGTTTTAATCAGACCAAGTTGAAAAATGGCTGATATAGTTGTATAGGTGTGCATGATTCCTTTCTCGTTGCTTCTTCTCTCCTCTTTTAGGTTTTCTTCCTACGAATTTTGCATTTTTTCCAACGATTTCAAGGCTATTTACAAAGGATTTCAAGGCTAACATAATTATTTGTCATGAAAAATGGAATGTAGTTCCAAGTTGCAAACACTCTTCAAGCTTAAGGGCTATTCAATTTCCGTGTTGTTTTATTTGTGTACACACACACACATATGCATTTTAAATATATATAACATTAAATAAATATCTTTATATTCCAAATAGGGAATATAAATGTTTTAATCCTCGAGGGATTGTTAAAGAACAAGGCTCAACGCCATTACAAATATATATTCATTATGAGCTCAACATATAATGTGCAAGAAGTGAAACTAAGTGGGTAGGATAACACCACTTCTCTTAACTATCTAAGCTACATACAATAGATAGTTAATATACGTATCTTATACAACTTTTATTTGTGTTTCAATCAAGTGGGTAGGTAGGACCTAACACACTATTTTGAAACTAGAGCTCTAATGCCATGTGTAAGGCCCCACACAAAGGATTCATATAAATATATGGTAATTATGTAATTAGTGTAAATTATGTAATGTAATGAGGGTAAATTTGGTAATATTTGAATAATATGAAAATTCTTTTTCATTGCCAAATTTATGGACAAAAATTCATATATCAATTGAATCAAGTGTTTTCTATGTTGTTTATCTATAAATTTCAATTTCAAGGTAGGATAGACAAATATTGCAATTTATAACATAAATCAACATCATAATTAAAAATTTATCTATAACTAATTAGGGAATAGGATATGTAGAATACCTCTAACTCTAATTTCTTAGGTATTTTGATAAAATTTTCCTCCCTGACTTGTCAACTTCCCAAAACTAGATGTTTTACCACCTAGCTAACTCAAAACAACCTTGGGAGTTTTCCTAGACCTTTGTGCCCACAATCCCAAAAAACATAGCCCATTAGTATGTTAAGGTCTCAATGTCTCTTTGAAAGTACCAATAACAAGTTTTATTTTTCCATAAAAATGGTACCAACTTTGATATTCCAACTCGTTTTTCCACTTCTAGGGTCCTCCTCCTCCAACCCAATATTATTCCCAAAATTAATCGAATCCATTCTCCTCTCCCAAAGGCTCCCTTTTAAGTTTCAACTTCCATTTCCTTACTATTACTTAGGAAGGTTCTAGGGATGCTAACTGTTGAAATTTGCAACAAGAAACAATGAAATTGGTATCTAGAAAGGACAAAAATTGACCACAAAACTCGTGTGGGATTCCATTCACACATGAGTGAGGAATTCAGTTACACACTGGCACTAAATGTGGGCCTCTAATTTATTTATCCCTTAAGTAAATTCGAAAATAAATTGTAATCTTATCTCATAAAAACTTGTATCTGTTAACTAAGACAAAAAGACTGAGTTCGCTCAATAATTTTGAGTTCAGGGTCAAAGGTGAGGCATGTAGAGTGATTCTATTATTTTGGGGGTCCAATTGCAGTTAATGCACTAGTGGGGTGCATGTGTAATTAGTTAAATCAAATTAATTGAGTTAAAATTAGTTTAACTAGTTCTAACTGAGTGATGAGCTAGTGAGAGGTCTAGTGAATTAAATTAGATTTAATTCACAAGTAGTGATCAATCACATAACTGATGATTTGCTATTAATAGCTGCATGCATGTCAGTTCTGATGAAGACCTAGTAGAGATAGAGGTTAAAGTGAAGTTAACTATCAATTGTATTATTAACGAATTTCTCGGGCGCAATTATAAAGTCAGAGGAAGGCTCATGATGGATTTGTGAAGCCAAGGAAGGTTTTTTAATCCTATTTAATAGGGATTAATTGCATAGGGATTGTGTGAGAAAATATGGGCTAAGCAGGGGCTGAGAATTGGCCAAGTGTTGGTCAATTTTGCCTAAGAATTGCTAGTCGGTTTTGAGCAGGATCAGGGTGAGACGATCGATAGAGTGCAAGATTTTATCAATGTGATAAAAAATTGTATTGTTTCATGATTATCTAAATATGTACAATATATGATAGAGAGGTTTTGAGCAGGTTCTTTCCCCAAGAAAATATTGTGTTGTGTGATTGATTATTTCTTTCTCTTACTTGCATGTGATTGAGTGACCATGTTTTATATTCCGCAAATATAGTATAAGGATTCAGTATCTTGTTTTAGTACATTACATGATCGGATTGAATACATTGGTATAGAGTTACTATATAATTTATACATGGTATCAGAGTGCTAATAATCACAATAGAAGAGAAGAAATTGAGTTTATCTTGAGCAGTTTCAAATTTGCATATTTATTCTTCAAGGTCCAGCAACAGATCAAGATGTATTTCAATGGCTTGAGACTCGAATATGAACTAGAGGGAAATTCGAATTATATTGCATGGAAGGATAGTATGGAGACATTGTTGGAGGAAAACAGGTTAAAGGAATTCATAAATACTGATCTTCCCAAGCCCGCAACAACAGATGCCCAACTTCTTGATGCATGGTAGAATAATTTAGCAAAGGAGAGAAGGATATTGTTAGAGGGATTTCGAGATCATATTGTCTCAAGTATCCATGAGAAGGTGACTCCATATGCTATGTGGAAGGCCTTGACAAATCTGTTTCAGAACAACATCGACCAAAGGAAGTTGGCGCTGAAGGACAAGCTCAGAAAGATCAAGAAGGAGGAGGGCGAGGCAATACCAACATACTTGGCGATGTTCACTCAATGTCAAGATGAGCTTGGAAGTGTTGGTGTGACTGTAGTCGATGATGAATTGGTGAACCTAGCACTTCTAGGCCTTCCCAAGAGCTGGCATAATTACCAGGATTCTGTGAATGGGAGGGAGAAGTTACCAAACTAGGAGCGTTTGTGGTACGACTTGGTAATAGAAGAGATAAGGCGGAGCACTAGAGACGGGACCTCCAACACCAAAAAAGAATAATATTGTTCATTGGTTGAAAAAGGAAAGAAGGCAAAGGGAAAGAAATCCCAAGGCGAAGAGGGCAAGAGAGAATTGTCCAAGATCAGATGTTTTCACTGTCACGAACATGGGCACTATGCTTCGAATTGTCCACAGAAAAAGGAAATCAAGAAGGAGGCTACACTTGCAGTGGGTGAAGCATTGGCTTCATAGTTCGAGCTTGATTTTACTCTCATTGCATGCATGGCCATCATTGTAATGGGATGCATGTGGTATCTAGACAACGGTTCCTTGTTCCATATGACAGGGAATAGAGATCTCTTCAGTGACTTGGAGGAGAAGGACCTCCAACAGAACAAAGAGTTTGAAGATGACGGGAGGTATAATGCGACTGACATAGGTACATTTACCTTTCAGAGGGATTCTGGCACCCCTCTCAGCTTAGTAGATGTTTTGTATGTTCTAGGCCTAAGGAATAATCTTGTCTCTGTAGCGGTATTGGAAGACCGTGGTTATGAGGTGATGTTTAGAAAAGGAAAGGTGTTCCTTAAACACATAGCCACGGGATAGGTGAAGCATATCAGTTCAAGAGTCAAGAAATTATATGCTCTCAAGGTTGAGGATGCATGAAAGGATTTGAGGAGAAAATTAGTGGTTAATGACTTGTTGGTTGAGAGGGAGAAATTATCTCTCAACATGCAGCCTCGGAAGCAGTCTCAGAAGGTTGTGGAGCAGCCACAATTGGAGAAGTAGAGAAGAGAATGAGTGGAAGAGTCCACTCAAGAAGAGACCTCTAGGAGGGGGAAATTTCGAGACAAAAAGGCATAGGGAGTACATGCAGCTATACCTCCAGGTGTGAGGTGGGGCTATGTGCATAATTAATCCCAAGAATAAATTTGGACAAGATCCATTGGGATGGTGTGTCTCATGGATTAAACCTGGCTACGAGGAGCCCATAGTATAGCAGTAGCAGGAAGGTTCTGTTATATTGATGCAGTTAGATGTCAGGAAGACAAAAATCAGAGTGACAGATGTCAGATACTAGAGTGCAGATCAGAGTTGGCAGCAGTACAGAGTGCATGGATGCATATGTCAGCAACATCGTAGAGAGTCCAGTAGACATGTGCAGTAGCTAGTAGAAGTCAGAAGACTCTGATGACAAATTTATTATACTGAATCAGTTGTTTGGAGACTATTCAGTTTCACGAGTTTCATGTGAAAAAAACACTAGAGAAGTGTTGCATCCAAAACATTCCAAAGGTACTAGATTAGGATAAATTGATTCCTTTCTTGTTGAGAGGGAGTGTTGAAATTTGCAACAAGAAAAAGTGAAATTGGCATCCAGAAAGGACAAAATTTGACCACATAACTGGTGTGGGATTCCAGTCACACATGAGTGAGAAATTTAGTTACACACTAGCGCTAAATGTGGGTGTATAATTTATTTATCACTTAAATAAATTTGAATTTAAAATTGTAATCTTATCTCGTAACAACTTCTATCAATTAACTAGTTTAGAAAGATTGAGTTAGCTCAAGAATTTCAAGTTGAGGGTCAAAGTGAGGCATGTAGAGTGATTCTATTATTTGGGGATCCAGTTACAGTTAATGCACTGGTGGGGTGCATTTGTAATTAGTTAAATCAAATTATTTGAGTTAAAATCAGTTTAACTAGTTCTAACTGAGTTATGAGCTAGTGAGAGGTCCAATGAATTAAATTAGATTTAATTCAAAAGTAGTGATCATTCATATAATTGATGATTCACTATTGATACATTCATGCATGTTAGTTATGATGAAGACCCATTTGAGACAAAGGTTAAAGGAAAGTTAACTATCAGTTGTATTATTAGAGAATTGCCCAGGCGCAATTATAAATTCAGAGGAAGGAAAATGATAAATTTGCACAGTCAAGGAGGGTTTATTATCCTATTTAATAGGGATTAATTTCCTATAGATTGCATGAGAAATTATGGGCTAAGAAGGGGCTGAGAATTGGCTAAGTGTTGGTCAATTTTTCCAAAGAATTGCTAGTCAGTTTTGAGCAGGATCAGGGTGAGACAATTGGTAGACTAAAAGATTTTCTCGGTGTGAGAAAGCATTGTATTGTTTCATGATTCTTTGACTATGTACAATATATGATAGAGGGGTTTTGAGAAGGTGCTTTCCCCAAGAACATCTTGTGTTGTGTGATTGATTATTTCTTTCTCTTACTTGCATGTGATTAAGCGATCGTGTTTTATATTATGCAAATATAGTAGAAGGATTCAATATCTTGTTTTAGTACATTACATGATCGGATTGAATACATTGGTATAGAGTTTCTATATAGTTTCTACACTAACAATATTAAGTGATTTTTCCCTCATCTACCTACACCCACCCCCTAAATTTCCTATTTAACATGGAAACTATTTATTGATAGGAATTTAGTTAGAAAACAATATGTAGCATACCCGACTAGGGCCTATGTCTAATAGGATGGTAGGGCACTATGTATTTTCACCAAATTTCCCTTTAATTTCACTATAACAATCATATTTGAAATAAAAAATAATATGCATTATCATATGATGAAATTATGCATGAATAATGACATGTAAACTCATGTTGACACATATAAACACACAAAAATACGAAATGTAGAACTAATATGTAATCATCCAATAACTAAATGCATAAAATATATATTATAAACATCATATAAAACAAATACAAATAAACATATATTGTTAGTATTGAATTACATTGATTAGTAATATAGATTGTGTAGTGTCCTTGACCCCCAACTAGGTAACACCACTCTAAGAGTGTTGCATAATTTCATTAATTGATATGAACTTATCTGCTAAAGAGTACATATGTATTTCTGCTATCCTTTTAACCTGGACATGGCAATTTAATGAAACATGAAATGAAACTCTTTATGCTATGAAAACGTTATGCAACATGCTTAATTTTCATTTTCATGATCTTAACATAAGCATAAAATATCATTTGTACATATTGCACAAATAAAATCCATGAACAATAATTCAAACACTTATATGGTTAAAATAGTTGGTTGTTTGCGTGTTCTCCTTGATCCTCCCATCCATATATTCTGTGGTTCATAAGCTAAACCACATGTCACCCCCGAGTTGGGACAACAAATCTATAGGCAACATTTGACCATCAATAAGAAAACTTAGACTACGATACCAACTCGAATAGCCTCAGTCTCTAGCTATAGGCTCATGTTCCCCTGACCAACACCCGAGTGGAATAACTTGGGTCCCTTGGAAGTGCCCACCTTTCAGGGTGACTTATGGATAGATGAAACAGTGACAACCTGAAACATCAATATTTCCATTTCTATATGGTTTCCAAGTGTCAATAACTGAACTGAAATCCCCACAGCCAATGCCAGAGCCCCAACTAGTACTCACCAACTATCTCCAAACCAAGTTACCCTCCAGAAACCCATGGTACCAAGCCATAATAAGGGCCAACAAATCCTAAGAATCACCAACCTCCCAGATCCACCAAATCTCTCATAAAAATCATATGCATCCATTCGGTCTAATTAACTTAATAACCACACCCCGATAGTTATAGAGTTCCACTGCAGGACTCATTGGCCATCAATTACCAAAATTAGTTCCTTGAATCTATTACTAAATGAATAATCAGACTAAAAACATCATCATTTTTAAATGCGTGGACCTAAATTGCCCTGTGGCACTCAATGAAGCCATGTGGGCCCAAGAGTGCACTTTTCCACCAAACCAAACTATTGCCTTTTTTCCTTGGATTTGCATCCCCCTTAATATTTTGGTGGAGCGGGCTCCACATTTAGGCTTACTTTATTATTATATCCAAAAATATGTACAAATATACAATATTTACCTCTTGGAATTCTAAGCCACTTAGCAAAAATTGGCATAAAGGTATATGGGTAACTAGCCCCAAAATTGATCCAAAACTCACTACATGGGCACACAAGCCACATCATATAGTTCTGGCTTGCTAGCATAATAATCAAATTATTTATGGCTCCCTAGCCTAATATAAAAAGTACATATATTTACATGATCAAAACAGGTAGGGGTGTTACATTCATCTCCCCTTATTTTATGCATTATCCTCAATGCATCGTATATACAAATATATACAGTATGTTAGTAAAAAAGGTGAGGGTATTTTTCCCTCTTGACTTCTTGTTGCTCCCAGGTTACAACCTTAGGACTGATCATGGTCCATTGCACCTTTAACATAGTGATGGATCGATTCTAGAGCACCTTGACCTCGATATCCAAAATTTGTGTTGGCTAAATCTAGAAGTCTCCTTGAGTTTCCACCTGAATAATTTTTCAATCAATAACTTGTTTTAAAAAAACATCCAAAAACATATTTATTAAGTAATGAAACATGATATACATCATGAATATGCAAACATTCAAGAAATGCAAGCCTATATGCATTTGATATGATCCTTTTGAGTATCTTAAATGACCCATAATATTTGACTACCAACTTGGAAAAATTTCCTAATTTTATTGAGCTCTTCTTTGATTTCACTTTGAAAAATACGTGTTTCCCAAATTTAAATTCCCTGTTTCTCTTATTCCTGTCCGCATAAATATTTTCCATATCCTAGGAAGCTTTCAAATTTTGTTTGATTTTAACCATATGTTCCTCCATATCGTTGATAAACTCTGGACCAACCATGATTCTATCCACTGGGTTACTCCAACTCACTGGAGTATTAGATTTTCTGCCATACAAGGCCTCAAATGGGCTCATTCTTAATGATGCCTGATACTCATTATAATATGAAAATTCCATCAAATGGAGCTATTCCTCTAATTTTTATGGTTTATCCATCACCTACATGCATAACATATCTTCAATAATTTGATTTACCCACTCAATCTGTCTATCAGACTCCCGAGATGGTATATTATCATAAAGTTTAAATTGGTATGCAACCCTTTAAATAAACCCATCCAAAATTTGGATGTGAATTTTTGATCTCTATATGAAATTATTTCCTTAGATAGTCTGTGAAGCCTAGTAATTTCCTGCATATAAATTCCTACAATTTTTTTTTCTTTGTGCATTAATTTTACTAGAATAAAATGAGAAAACTTTGTAAGCTTGTCTAATACGAGCACTGTGGAGTCATTCCCTTTCGCATTTTTGGGAAGCTTAGTAATAAAATCAATTGATACCACCTCCCACTTCCACTTAAGAATGGGATGTTGGACAATGGCTGGTTGTGTTAGTGTTGGCATTGATGTCAACAAGAGTCAATGGTGATCCATTTATAGCTGCAAGTTTCTGGTAGAGAATCACCATAGTAGCAGGCTTATTGAAAAGCCATTAAATGATGACTATGGTGGTTGGGATGTAATCACTCCAAGCACAAGAAGAAGGGTCAATAATTAGAGTGTTTGGAGCCACATTAGAGGCTGTAAATGTGCTCCAAGTCTACATCAGACCCAATCTATTGGAAAGTTCTCTGGAAGATATTTCCAACTATATGCGGAAGTTAAAACACAAACTCTTGGATCAAAAGACATGGTCGGCTGATGTCCAGGGACTTGAAGCCCTGAGAAGGATGAAATATAAGAGGTCCAACATGTCAGAGCATTTGAACAAACATTATTGGAGTTCGGTGAATATCGACACATCGAAACATTAGAGGTTTGGGACATTGGAACATCAGAGGTTAGGGATATTAGAACATCGAAGGTCCAACATATCAAAGCATTGGAAAAGACCTTATCAGAGGTCAGTGAATATTGGAACTTCTAAACATCGAAGGTATGGGACATCTAAACATTGGAGTTTTGAGATATCGGAACATTAGAGGTCTGAGATATTGGAACATCAGAGGTCCAGGATGTCGAGATATCATAATATCAGAACTTCATGACAGAGTTGTTTTAAGAATTTATGATATCCATAATGCCGATAAGAGGTAAAAGCATCAATAAATTCCAAAGATAAATTAACAAAGGATTCTGTACTGAAACCAAATTCTTGAGGGTTCTCTTCTCTCTCCTCTAACAAGACACATGGAAGCATGAAATTTCCTCCAAGAAGATGAAGTGGCAGATGATGTCAGCATGATGTGGTGGTATGGCAAGACACATGGCAGACAGATTCAACATTACTGAGTGGTCTAGTGGGAAAAATTTCGGTGACATGTGCCATCGCTATGGAGGTGCCACGTGGAGTGATGATGCAACTATGACGTCATATCAGAGGTTGGCATATTGGAGATGATGGGCCTCACAAATTTTTCGTAAATGCTTTATGAAGAAAGTTCCGATGGAGGGGCTTCAATGTAATGTTGACACTCGGTCATGGGTAAGTCTAGAAAAAAAAAGGCGCAGAACAAATACAAAGGGAAAGTGTCCCCCGACAGGAGCTTGAAGGCCTTATGACCTAAGTGCAAATTCCCTGATCATAACTCATGGTCCCATGGGAAAACAATGCTAAAGGATCTAAAGGCAAAGGGAACCAAGGATATTGGAGAAGTGCAATATCGTAACGTTTCGTATTTGAAAGTTACGATATGGCGTTCTCCGATGGTGTAGCTTTATGAAGTAAAGACTCTTATTTTACAACTCAGAAGTGTATTCAAGGATGAATGGGTTGGCAACAAAGTAAGGACATGCATAACAGAGTAGTTCATGAAATTAATGGCGAAAACAAATATCGCTTGTCCAAGACAGCAAGGACCATGATTGGTCAGGTTGATTTGAATGAAGTTTGTCTATAGCCCTAGGATAATACACCTTTGATCTTCTTGTGCACACCTCAGTGAATTAGATAGAGTACAGAGAAGCCATGCTAAAGTACTTACTAGGTCTGAGAAGCCATGAATGAGTATGGAGAGCCTAATTGGATTATGCAGGTGGACTAAGAATTTATTTCTCAGTAAGGAGAAGTATTCAGGAGCCCATTCCTATGATTAGTCCTATGGCAGGATTCAATGGGAAAACACAAAGGCAACAATGCATGTCATGCAAAGAAAAACTTGAGTGGTCTGTGCACCAATGACAGGGACAGGGCTGGGAAGTACGCAATAGTGGAACAAAACTATCATAAGTATTTGAGCAAAGTAGAGAAAATAAAATATTGTTGAATTTGATGTGGAGTGAGAGCTATGGGAGTTCTGTGTGTGAGAGAGGGCACAGATTTTGAGCTGAGGAATAAGAAACATAGAATTTATTGCGATACAACTGAGTGTTTATCACATGCTATGCTAAGCAGAGTATAGAAGGAGTGGTTGTGCAAGACTGGTGAAGTCAACATTTCAACAAAGGACTGAGGGCATAAGGGAATTTTGTGACTCAGTGGATTGGTATTTTTCTTATTTGTAATTCCTCTGTTTTCAATTTGAAAATTCTATGAAATAGTAGAACAATGGCAACAACAGGTTGTGGCCTGCATTCAGAGAGGTTGGTGCCTCTTTGAAAGTTGGTGCTTGCTATCCTAAGGGGGTTGGTGACTCCAGTGAGTGGGTGCTCACAAACCAATTAATGTAATTAGGTGTGTGCTTAATTCAAATCTTAAAACAACAAAAAATTGGTGGTTTTTACCCTTTAGGTTTCCATGTTAAAAATACTTGTGTCTATGTGTGTATGTGTTGATATTGTGAATTGTTCTTTAACACATGAATGATCATGAATTAATGCTTATATATTTGTGAATGAATGCTCTCATAAATAACCGAAGATAAAGGGGACTAAGTAAGAACATATTCAAAAAGAGAAAATTGAAAGTAATCATACACTTACTGATTCACCCCCCTCTCAGTAATTCCTTATACCAACAATTGGTATTAGAGCTAGGTTCCTTCAGAAAAATTTTAACCACTGGAAGGTAGATCCATAAGGAATTATGTCTAGACAAGAGAACCAAGATGCTTATTCAAGTAGAATAATAGTATTTCATGGGACTGTAACTATGCCTTCTGAAAAGAAAGGATGGAAGCATGCCTAATGTCACTTGGTGTAGATGTGTGGAATTTAGTACTGGTAGACTATAATGTCCCTGACATTACTCCCACTGATGCAAATGGTAAGAAGTTATATGGAAACAATGCTAAAGCCAACAATTCTATTGTTTTTGGTCTTAGTCAATCAAAACTTGTAAAAGTTATGCATTGTAAATTTGCTAAGGAGGTGTGGGTAATCTCACCCAGAGTTACAAAGGGGATGACAAGGTGAAATAGGCCAAGTTGCAAACCTTCATATTGAGGTTTGAGATCCTAAGAATGGGTGAAGATGAGATTATTGCAGAATACTTCCTCAGGGCCGATGAAGTAACCAACATGATTAGAGGGCTAGGTGAAGAATTCAAGGAAGACATATTTGTACAAAACATCTTAAGATCTCTACCCATGATATTTAATGCCAAAGTCTCAGCTATTGAATAAATGGATAATTTGAAAGATCTCAAGATGATCCAATTGCATGGTATTCTCATTGGCTATGATATGAGAGTTGGAAAGGAGAAGTCAGAACCAAAGGAAGCAATGTTTAAAGTATCCAAAAAGGGAAAGGAGCTCAAAAAACATCAAGAGTGCTCTAACTGCAAATTTTATTAGGATTTGGCTCAGTTGTCCTGGAAACTAAAGCATGCCTAAGGAAAATATAAAGGGAAGTTTCCCTTTAAATGTTTTTATTGCGGAAGAGTGGGACATTTTTCATCCAAATTCCCCTACAAAGAAGGTACTGAAAAGGAAGATGATCAGAAATGGGGGAACAAGTCTCAGAAACAATAGAAGAAAAGCTTCTACAAGAAAAAAAGATTTCTACTCCAAATAAGATAGCTCAACACCAGAATCAGATAGCGAAAAATCTTCGGAGGATGAATTAGATAAGTTTCTGCTTATGGTCTTCAGTACAAACCCAAAGAAACAAAGCACTATTGACTTTGAAGAAGAAGAAGAAGAAGAAGAAGAAAGAGAGTTCGAACTTTAAGGTGAACTTATCAGTGCCGTTGATGAGTTAAAGAAATCAAGAAAGAAGAATAAGCTGCTAAAGGAACAATTGCAGTGCACTAAAGGAGGAATGTATAACTTAGATAATGAGGAGTTTGTTTATCAAAAAGAAAAACTTGAAGAAGCTATTAAGAGTAAGAATAGCTTGGTTCTTCTTATAGAAGAAAAACAAGGAGCATTTGAGAAATTAGAAGAAGAGAAAAAGCAGCTAAGACAAGAGTTTCTCAAGGTAAGAAAGGAAACAATCTCAAGAAACATGCAGGGCTGAGGCTCTGTTCTTGAAAGTTTAACTACAAGAAGCAAAGAGAAAGGAATAAGTACTTCAAGATCTAATCCATGAATGGGAATATAATTGTCAAAGTCTTGAGGAAGAGATTGTTTCTCTAATAATGGAAGAAAGACTGAGAAAGGTCTAAATGAGAAGCTCACTGAAGGCACAAGAAAACAAGATCATATTATAAACAACCAAAATCCCTGAGGAATCAGAACAGGTCTAGGATATTCAAAAGAAAAACATTATTCTATGAGGAAGATGAAATTCAGGTCCAAAAGATTCAAATAATCACAGGGTTATGAAAAGAGGCATCGAGAGAAAGACAATGAAGATAAAAAGGCATAATGACAAAAAGGAGATCATCAATGGAGAATGAATCGGTCAAATAGGAATCCAAGGTACTCTCATGCACAAACATGTAAGACTTTCAACAAAATGCATGCCTATGTCTTTTATGGTCGTTGTTATAAGTGTGATATCTTTGGACACAAGGCTGTTGATTGTAGAATGATCAAAGTTGAAAGAGACGAAAATTATAGATATAATGAATATCAGAATTTTAAATCTCTGAACTCTTCTCTCCCTTACTAAGTGAAATAGAATGCTTCAAATGTAATAATTTTGGGCACAAATCCAGTGAGTGTAGATGCAAGTTTGAATATATGTCTAAGTCCCAAAATGTCAGGCAGTCAACGATCCAAAAGGATAAGGGGATTTGGAAATGGAAAACTGAGAAGAGCATGCAGCGTGGAATTTCGTTATCATCTCATAATCAAGAAAATAAATGGTATGTGGATAGTGGTTGTTCCAAACATATGAATAGGGAAAAAATAAATTTTTGCTGTTAACGGAAAAGGACAGAGGAAACAATGTCACCTTTGGAAACAATGCTCCAACAAGAATCAAGAGTAAAGGTGTAGTCAGTATTGATCCAAATACATAAGCACAAATTTGCATTATGTAGAAGGTATTAAGCAAAATCTTCATAGTGTTATCCAAATGTGTGATAATGGCTATGATGTGACCTTTCGATCGAAATAATGTGAGATCCACAACATGAAGAATGGAAAACTAGTGGGAAGGGAAATTAGAAACCACAATAATGTATATGTGTTTGATGATTCTAGGGTCAATTGATATTTAAGCAAAACAAGTGAAGCATGATTATGGAACAAAAGTATAGGGCATATGAATTTCGACAGTTTGGTAAAAGTAATCAAGATGGGAGCCATGAAAGGAATACCAAGACTTTTAAAGCCCGATAACTTAATATTCAATTCATGCCAGTTGGAAAACAAACTAGGACCCATTTCAAGAAAAAATATTTTTCCTCATCCAGACCATTGGAGCTCATTCACAGAGCATCTATGGCCCAACTAGAGAAAATACCTTAAAAGGTGAAAGGTACTTCATGTTGTTCATTGATGATTTCACTAGGGCCACTTAGATTTTTTTCTAAAAGAAAAATAATAAGCATTCAAGCACTTCAAGATAACAAGTAGAAAATGAGAAAGACTTAAAGATAACATGATTAAAATCAGGAAAAGGAGGAGAATACACCTCAGAAGAATTTGAGGAATTCTGTGAAGAGAATGGAATCAAAAGGCAATACTCAGTGGCCAAAACTCCACAAAAAATGTAGTGGTGGAGAGGAAGAACATGACAATTCAGGAAATGGCTAGAGCAATGCTGGATGAAGCAGGCGGATCACACACCTTCTGGGGAGAAGCATCACATGCGGAGGTATATTTATCCATCAGAACTCAACTCAGGCGTAATAGTAATAAAAATCCATATGATTTGTGGAAGGGAATACCTACATTAATTAAACATATTAAGGTATTATGGAATAAGTGCTTCTTCAAGAGAAATTATAAGAATATTGGAAATTTTAATTCTTGTGATGATGAGGGAATCTTACTTGGGTATTCTACTCAGATCAAAGGATTTAAATTTTACAATAAGCTTACAAAGAAGATTGAGGGTTGCATTGATGTAATAGTGGATGAGATGGGTGTAGAACCTAAGTCCACTAGAGCAGAGATAAACTCTGAGGATGAAGCAAATTCAAAGATGGGGGGTTCAGACCAAGAAGAATAAGATCAGATTGTGAACACGAGAAGTCAAACACAACCTGAAGGCTGAAGACACCTTCCAGGTATGTACAGAAAGAGAATCCTGAAAGTAAAATATTGGGAGACCAAAGACACAATGTTCAAACCCAAAGGGAACTTATTGGTAGTCCAATCTACGCAAATCAAGCTCTGTTATAAAAAATGTACCTAAGAATCTTAGTTAAGCTTGTGAGGAAAAATTATGTGTGAAAGCAATGAATGAAGAAATTGACCAAATTGAAAAGAATGATACTTGGGAACAGGTTCCAAGAACTAGAGAGAAAAATGTCATTGGAACCAAATGGGTTTTCAAAACAATGATGAATGAACAAGGTGAAGTAATCAAGAATAAGGCTCATTTAGTTTGCAAAGGATATGCCCAGATAGAAGGAATAGATTTCGAGGAGACATTTGCACCAGTGGCTAGACTAGAAGCAATCGAAATTTTTCTATCCTTTGCCAGTCACAAGAACATCAAAGTATATCAAATGGATGTGAATTCTGCATTCATCAATGGAAATTTGGAGCAAGAAGTATACATTGAGAAACCAGAAGGTTTCATGCTTGCTAGAGAATAATGGTTTGTGTGCAAACTGAAAAAGGCTCTATATGGACTCAAACAAGCTCTAAGATCCTGGTACGAGAGGCTAGATAAATAAATTTAACAACAAGGTTTTAGAAAGGGAACTGTGGATAGTAGTTTGTACATAAATGCTGAAGGTGATCATCTACTGATTGTAGTGGTGTATGTGGATGCATAATATTTGGTAGTGATGTGGAACAACTGGGGCATCAATTTGCAGAATATATGCAAACATAGTTTTAAATGTACATGATTGGAGAGTTGTCCTTTTTCCTGGGATTGGAAATCTCTCAATCTCAGAAAGGAGTGTTTATATCCCAATCCAAATACCTCCGAGAAACTCTAAATTTTTTTGGGTTGGAAGATTGCAAACCAATAAGCACACCCATGGTTACAGGTTGAAAACTATCTAAAGAAGATGAGACACCTCTGGTAAATCAAACAAAATACAGATTCATGATAGGAATCCTGTTGTATCTTACAACATCAAGGCCATATATCATGCAGTCTGTGGGACTTGTGGCTAGATTTCAGGATTTACCTTGTGAAAATCATGTTGTAGATGTCAAGAGAATATTAAAATATTTTCGAGAGACAACAAAATACGGGATGTGGTATGCTAAAAGAAAATAATTTAAGTTGAAAGCCTACACTGATGCTAATTGGGCTGGAAGTCTTGATGATAGAAAAATAACTTCAAGTGAAACCTTCTTCTTGGGAGATGCTTAGTGTCATGGGTCAGCAAGAAACAAGCCTCCATCTCTTTATCGACCACTAAAGTAGAATATATTGCTGCTGCCACCTGCTGCACACAAATTCTATGGATGAAGCAAATTTTTAAGGATATGAAGGTAGAGTTGATTGATCATATTCCAATCAAGTGTGATAATACATGTACCATCAGTATCTCTAAAAATCCAGTCCTGCATTCAAAGACAAAGCATATCCCTATTAAGTTTCACTTTCTAAGGGAGAAAGTTACAACAAATGTTGTCAGACTTGAGTATGTGGCCACTAAAGATCAATTGGCAGACATCTTTTCCAAGCCACTAGTAAGATAACCATTTGAATATCTCAGGTAGCAGATAGGAGTTGTTTATCCTCCCTCCAAATGACTTCATTTTGGTAAGGGGTTGCATCTACTCAACAAGTGGGACTCATGGGAGAGTAGAATGAAATGTTTCAGGGGGAGTATTCAAGAAGTACTCTTTTCCATTGATGACAAGGGGGGAGAAGAGTATCGAAGAAGTTCATTCCTAGCCTGAGGGGCAGATTATAATGTTTCCATCAATTCCAAAAGGGGATATTGTTGGATAATGGGTCGCTGTGTTAGTGTTGGAATTGATGTCAACAAGAGTAAATGGTGATCCATTGATAATTGCAGGTTTCTAGAAGAGAATCACCATAGTAGCAGGCTTATTGAAAAGCCATTAAATGTTGAATATGGTGGTTGGGATGTTAGCACTCGAAGAAAATGAAGAAGGGTCAAGAAGCAGAGTGCGACAAAGTGTTTGGAGCCACCTCAGAAGAAAAAAATGTGCTCCACGTCTACATCAGACTCTATCCACTAGAAAGTGCTCTGGAAGATATTTCCAACGATATGAGAAAGTTCAAAAATGGACTTCGGGATCAAAAGATATGGTTTGCCGATGTCTAGGGACTTGAATCTCTGAGAAGGATGAAATATTAGAGGTCTAGCATATCAGAGCATTGGAACAAACCTTATCGAAGGTCGGTGAATATCAACACATCAGAACATCGGAGGTCTGGGAAATTGGAACATCGAAGGTTTTGGATATCAGAATATCAGAGGTCCAACATATTGGAGCATTGGAATAGACCTTATTGAAGGTCAAAGAATATCGACAGATTGAAACATCAGAGGTCTGGGACATTGGAACATCAGAGGTCTGGGACATCAGAACATCAGAGGTCCAGGACATCGAAACATCAAAGGTTTAGGCTATAAGAACATCAGAGGTCCGACATATTGGAATGTCAGAGGTCCAGGATATAAGGACAACGGAATATCGAAACTTAATGACAAATATGTTTTAAGAAGTTACAATATCCAACATGCTAATAAGAGGTAAAATCGCCGCTAAATTCTGAAGAGAAATTAACAAAGGATTCTGCGGTGAAACCAAGGTCTAGAGGGTTCTCTTATCTCTCTTTTGATAGGATACGTGGAAACATGAGATTGGATCCGAGAAGCTGAAGTGGCATATGACATCAACATGACATGGCAGTGCGACAAGACAAGTGGCAGACATATTCAACATTATTGGGTAGCCTAGTGGGCCAAATTCGTGTGACATCTCTATGGAGGCGCCACGTGGAGTGATGATGAAACCATGAGTCGTGATGTCACATCGGAGGTTGGCATATCGAATATGATGGAACTCGTAACTTATTTGTAAATTCATTATGAAGAAAGTTTTGATGGAGGGGCTATGATGTAATGTTGGCACTCGGTCATGGGTAAGTCCAGAAAACCAAAGGCACATAGAAATTACAAAGAGAAAGTGTCCCCCGATAAGAGTTTAAAGGCCTTATGACCTAAGTGCTAACCCTCGATCACATCTCACGGTCCCATGGGAAAGAAGTGCTAAAGGAGATAAAGGCAAAGGGAACCAAGGATATCAGAGAAGTGCAATATCACAACGATTCGTCTTTGAAATTTACGTTATGGCATGCTCCGATGGTGTAGATTTGTGGAGTAAAGAATCTAATTTTATATCACAAAGTTGTATTCAAAGACGAATGGGTCGACAAAAAAGTAAAGATGTGCACATAGAGTGGTTCATGAAATTAATGGAAATAAATATTGCTTGGCCAAGATAGCAAGGACCACGATTGGATAGGTTGATTTGAATTAATTTTGTCTTGAGCACTGGGGTAAGCCACCTTTGATCTTCTTGTGCATGCCTTAGTGAATTAGATAGAGTGAAAAGAAGCTGATGCAGGGGCATCTGAACATGTTTGAAGAGAGTATGAATCTACAGCTGAAGAGACTGAGTATGCGAACAATCATGTAAATGGGGGCAAATTTTTGTTGAAAACTGACGCTGAAACTCATGTAACTGATCTGACATGTGCGCCTGCCATGTGTGTGTTGAGGAAGTTCGGGAGTGAGTTGTGAAGCTCAACCGATTCACTAACCTCTGTAACCTCTATAAAGCATCGAACCTGTAATGTGTGAGGACAGAGAGAACGAATGAAATGTACTCGCCGAAGAAGGAGCGTACTAAGGCTGAAATGCCTTAGATCTGTTCAAACGATATTCTGTACATAATAGTGAAATTGTTGTGTGGATTCTCTCTGTTAAGACAATTCATGTTTTTATCTGAATTGTGAGTTCATATGCGTGATTTCTGTGTGACTGTGTGTTGAATTCGGTTTTAATTATAGTTCAGACTTATGGGTTAACGCTGTCGGGTTATAGGATCGACTATCGATCACTGAAAGGATCGATAGCGATCCAGGGTGACATTATAATTCACCGTAGCTGATGTGATATATAATTCTGTTTACGAATTCCTGTCTGCTGTATACGAATTGAATGTATTAATTCTGTGTCGAACGTCAGGAGGAGGTCGAAGAGTTCGTTCTGCTAAGAGGGCGAGCGATGCCATGAGCATGTTTAATTTCCGCACTAAAGAACTCTATTTTAAATTGATTGGTATCAGTTTGTAATTGACCATACCCTTACAGCGGAGAAGGTATTCTTACCTTCGAAACTCTATTTAAATTTGTATGTGCTGTGGAGAAATTAACTCTGTATAAAGGGTTGGAGGAACCCAACGAGCGTGGGGTTTCTTGTTGAAATCGACACCAGATTCATATTAATTGCTGTGAAATTGCCTCAAGAAAGTCGAGATTTCCAATTCTGCTATCCGAGATCGATTCATGCTCATTAAGTGACACAGTGAGGAGAATGGTTCTGAGATGAAGGGGATACGAACCGAAAGATCAGTTAAATCATGTTAGAACATAGTTGGGCGCTAAAGTTGAATGTGAAGGTTGAGTATTGGTTAAAGAGCATCATTTACAAAGGTTTTATATGCTATTCCAAGGATCTATAATGCTGGTTTATAAACATTATTTAAACCACATGTAAGTGCTACATTTAAAGAGGGTCTAGCATTCATTTCCAATGGGTATAATGAGTATTGTGAGAGTGTGATGAAGTTCAGACTCCAAGGTCCAACCATTTGATTTGGGGTTTTAAGTCTAAAGGTAATCAACATTTGCTGGTTCGGATTATAAAACTTATTTATTAGCTCCATAGATAAATGTTTATATATGTAAGTATGGAGTGGCGTAGCGGAAGCGTAGTGGGCCATAAACCCATAGGTCCCAGGATCGAGAATCAAATCGAAAGTTCAGGTTTATGAATCTTCTCTTGAAGCAGTTTTGAGGCGAACCTGCTATAGTGGGTTTTCGCTCTCCATCAGAAGCCATTCCAAATTACACATCATGCATGAGAAGCCATGAATGAGCATGGAGAGCCTAATTGGAGTATGTAGGTGGCTTGAGAATTTATTTATCAGTAAGGAGAAGTGCTCAGGAGCCCATTCTTGTGATTAGCCTTATGACAAAATTCAACGGGAAGACGCAAAGGTAGAAATGTGTGTCATGCAAAGAAACACTTGAGTGGTATGTGCACCAATGACAGGGACAAGACATGTAAGTATGCAATAGTGGAACAAAACTATCAGAAGTCATTGAGAAAAGTAGAGCAAACAAAGTATTGTTGAATTTTTTGTGGAGTGAGAGCTGTGGGAGTGTTGTGTGTGAGAGAGGGCACATAGTCTGAGCTGAGGGAGAAGAAAAAAATAATGTGTTGCGAGATAGCTGATTGCTAATCACATGCTATGCTAAGCAGATTATAGATATGCAAGACTGGTGAAGTCGACAGTTCAACATAGGACCGAGGGAAGAAGGGAGTTCTATGACTCAGTGGATTGGTATTCTTCTTATTTGTAAATCCCTTTATTTTCACTTTGGAAATTGTATGAACTAGTAGAACAATGGAAACAATAGGTTGTGGCCTGCATTTAGAGAGGTTGGTTCCTCTTGGAAAGTTGGTGCTTGCTATCCTAAGGGGGTTGGTGCCTCCAGTGAGTGGGTGCTCACAAAAAAACATATGTAATTAAGTGCGTGCTTAACTTACATCTTAAAACAACAATTTTTTTTTAGTTTTTACCCTTTTGGTTTCCAGGTGAAAAATACCTGTGTCTATGTGTGTATGTGTTGATCTTGTGAATTGTTGTTGAACATATCAATTCTCATGACTTACTACTTATGTATTTGTGAATGAATGATATCATAAATAACTGACGATAAAGGGGACTAAGTAAGAACATATTCAAAAAGAGAAAATTGAAAGTAATCATACAATTATTGATTCACCCCCCTCTCAGTAATTCCTTATACCAACATGGGAATTCGCTGAAGCAAACTAGTTGGGTGTTTATGCTCAGCCTTAACCCACTAGCATTCCAAACATTCGACTATGTAGTTAGCCACTTCCCTTTTTAAAATTGACCAATAAAATTACTTTTCAATTTCTGTTGTTAAAGTTTTTTGGTATCCTAGATGACTAGCATATGGTATCTTATGCATTTCCTATAAAATTATTTCTTTGACTTTTGGCACATATGGCACGTAAATTATGCCTTTATGTAAATGAATATCTTCCTGGCCCATGTCATTATCCTAGTATATTAGTTGTGTAACTTGTTGTACCTTGTTGTAGATTATTCTTAATCTGCATATATTGTTGGTCCAATTTTCCAGCATGTACAATATTACTCATTGAATCTATTTGAGAACTACTAATGTCTATGGCATGCATAACATGCACCCTCTGTTAGAGTGCATCAACCACTTAATTTGATTTTCCCTTAATGTATTTAATTTCAAAATCATACTTGGCTACTAATTCCAACCACTCGATTTTCTGTGCATTTAAATCTGGGTTCTCAAATAAATGCCACAGCCTATAATGACCAGTCTGTAATTCAAATCCGTGGCCCATGAGGTAATGCCTCCATATTTTAAGTGCTTGAATAATCGTTGCAAGCTCTAAGACACGGGAAGATTAATTCTGCTCATTCTCCTTTAGATTTTTGGTTTGTAAAAAATTACTTGTCCATTTTGCATGAGCACCCAACCCCTCTTTGCATGAATCAGTGCGTGCCAGAAAATTCACATTCGAATCAAATTTTTTTAATACCAGAGCTTGGTTAATAAAACTTTTAATTGTTGAAAAGTAGTTTCACACTGATGTGTCCACTGAAATTTCACACCCTTTTTATGTAAAAATGTAATGGGGTGTGCTATTATGGAGAAGCCTTCAATGAATCTCCTTTAATACCTAGTCAGGTGATCAGGAGATCAAGTCTCTTGTAGAAAAATGCTCAAAAATGAAGTTGCTCAGAATTGTTCCAAACCAAAACGACAGGAAAGAGCTCGCCAAAACGATCCTGTAGCCGCGAACGGCACTCAAATCCGTTACCGTATGGAGGATATATTGCATTTTGAAATCGCCCAATAACCTTCAATTTTGAAAGGAATTTTTTTTTAATACTATGTGTTGGAATAATTTTATTTATTTTTATTAAGGTTTAATAAATTAATTAAACTATATAGTTTTTAACATTTTATATGGTTTAAATTAATCATATATTATATTAATTAATTATATGTTTTAATTAATTTTAAATTTTAATTAAACCTTATTAAAATTTAAATTTTAAAACCCACACATATGTTTTTAAAGTCCTAAACTCAAATGGGATATATTAAAACCCGTAAACTCGTGGTGTATTTTTGTGTTTAAAGATCAAAGCCATGCTGATAGCAAATAATTAGTTACATTATGGAGCGGAGAGTTATATGTAGGCAATAAAAATGGCAGGTTAAAACAAGTGCGGTGTGGTGGGGCGATTAATAAACGATTGTTGATAATAAATACACGTTTAACAGCGGCAGACACGTGACATGCGGGATCGTTACTAATAAAGATAAATACCTCTCAATTGGGCGGCGGTTTGACAGACCTCATTCAGCGTAAGCCTCCAGTTTTCGGGTTATTTGGCAGTTAGCAGGACTTGTGACTGGGTGATCTACTGAGCAAACTTAGTTATATTATAACTTTGGCTAGGGAAGTCCTTTTGGGACGATTTTTTTTTTGATTTTGAGGTATTGAATCATTCTGGAGCTGTTGGGAGTGTTTGCAGAGCCATCAGGGTGCTCTATCAGTGAATTTACCAGCGATTTTGGTCGTGGAGCCACCAGGGCCTAATGAAAGATCAGCTGTTTTGGACTATCCTCATCCAATGGAGGTGATTGAATAGTCGTTTTATACTGATTTCAGCCTTCTGTATCTGAATATGCAGTTTATTTTTCCTTTTTAGGCTTTCTATACATTGTAATTCACATTTTGAGCATTTAATGAAAGAGGGAAAAGCCTAATTAGAGGCTTTTGGACCCAGCAGAGGTAGCCCAAGAGAGGGGTGAACTGCTTAAAAAATTGCTACTATCATACTGGATATTTTCGCTGCATTATTTCAGATTCTGCTAATTTAAACAGTAACTTTCCATAAGTACTCTTTTCCCAATCAGGATTATACAGTGAACAAAACTTATTAGTTCATCTTCAAACCACTTTACTTCATTTGCAGAATACGTAAACTTGCCTATTCACACATAAAATTTGGATTAATGAATACTTTTCACATAAACAAATACTTTCATTGATCGGATCTATTACAGTGATTACATTTTATTTCTTTAGGCAGAGTCAGTTTGTGGGCCAGGTAGCCTCTGGTTTCATCCTTTCTAGTAAAGGTTAAATAACCAGTAAAAGCCCCTTACTGTCAATCTCTGTATGAGAAATACTTTGTTCTCACAATTTCAGATCAGGTTGGTATTAGAGCTCTAGGTTTTGCTTAAGAGTTTGTGAAATTTGTGCAAGAAGATTGTGTTATTCTGCAAAATTTGATGCTTACTAGGCTAAAATTGAAAAGAGGGGAAGGTCAATTGGTTAGAGAACAAGTTAATCCTCAACCAAGGAGGGCTAGAGTACCATTACATCCACCTTCCATTTCATCCTCATTAGCCTTAGAATCAGCCACAAACATGTCTTCCAGAGAAGGAGAAGTACATGAGGAAATGGATCCCAAGGAAGAAGAAAGAGTCTTTAGAAAAGCTTTCTTAGACTTGACTAAGATGGTTAGGATCCTATACCAGGAGAGAAATGATAGGATTGCTGGAGAAGGGTCTAGAAACCAAAGAGAAGAAGGAGATTCTTCAGGAGGGAAGAAAGGCAAAGATGAGTCTAAGAAAGAGAATGGAGGAAATGGTGATCCACCATCTCCATCATCATCCTCTTTCTCCACATCATCCTCTTCAACTTCTGTTAATCAGTGACACAAAACAAAAACATCTCTTAAAAATCCTTTGTTAAAGCTTGATGTAAAGTTTGAGTTGCCGATGTTTAATGGTGATGTGAATGCAGAAAAATTGGATAACTGGATGAGATAGCTGGAAGTCTATCTAAGGATTTAGAATTTGCATGATGATGACACAAAAATCCAATTAGCCTCTTTGAGAATGGATGGAGCAGCTTTGGTTTGGTGGGAAGCCAAGACCAGAGAGGAGATTAAAAAGCATGGTAAGATAACTCTAACATGGAATGAGTTTATTACTGCTATTAAGAAACAGTTTTATCCTCTTGCTCATATTCAGAAAGCAATCATGAATTGGCAAAATTTTAGGCAACTTAAAGGTCAAAATGTGCAAGATTATACCCAAGATTTTAGAAGGAGAGCACTTCTACTTGGAGTAGACTTACAAAGTCAAGACACCTTGTTGAAATACATAGGAGGTTTGCACAATTACCTTCAACATACTATTCTAATGTTCAATCCTACTAGCTTAGATGAAGTCTGTGTCCAGGCTACACATTTAGAAGCTAGAGGAAAGAATACTTTTGATGAGGATAGTAATTTCAAAAAAAAAGGAAAGAAAAGAGTTGCAAATTCAAGAAAAGAAAAAGGAAAGTTCTTTTGCAAGAACTGTTCGAAGACAAGTCATGATGAAGATCATTGTTGAAAGCTTCATCCTGAATTGAAACCAGAAAAATTCAAGAACAAAAACAAGACCAAAGAAAAGGAGAAAACTGTAGCAACAGTTGAGCAAGACTTAGGGTCAGACTCAGGAGATGAGACAAAAAGCATAGCCATGGTTTTAAAGAACATTAAGGGGAAAGAAGTGGTTCAAGACACAATTCCCAGTTCTATCTCCTTGAATTGTCACAAAGATACTCATGAAGAAAAGAGGAGGATAGAGCTCTTCCATGTGAGGGTAATTTCAAAACATACCAAAATTGACACATTGTTTGATAGTGGGTCACAAGCTAATCTCATATCTGAAGACTTGGTCAAGCAGCTTAAACTTGAGACCATTCCACATCTGAAGCCTTATCCACTTGGATGGATATGCAAGGATGCCAATTTTCAAGTTTCAAGGAAGTGCATATTGCGCTTTGCAATAACTGCACACTTTATTGACACAGTAGAACTTGATGTGGTGCCGCTTGATATCTCAGGTATTGTTTTGGGAAGTCCTTATTTATTTGACAGGAAGGCCATCTTTCATCGCCATGAAAACAAGTATCACTTGTTTAAAGATGGTAAAGAGTACATTGTGAGAGCTCACAAAAAGAAGCTGGAATCTTCTTTACTCCATGCAAGTCAATTGAAAAGACTGGTTAATGCAAGTCAAAGTCTAAATTTGTTAATGTTGAAACGACCAGATTTTGAGCATTCGCCTTTTTATGATGTTGCTAATGATTTGTCTCAGTTTGATAACAGTTTGTCTTTGAAAAAAGATGATGTTATGTTGCGAAAATTAATTTTTGGGTCAGCCAATTCAGAGAATGAAGTGTCAAAGCAAAGTAGTGCAAGCAAGAAGGACACACCATTCAACATGGGAAAACGTTGGTTTCAGAATGGTAGAATTCGCCATGGGAATAGTTTGCAAGGTGAAAGTCATTTTAAGTCTTTTGGAAAGTTTGATTAGTGTATAAAAAGTTTGTTTTCTGCAAATTATAATTGCTGTTCTGCAAATTTTAATTATTTGCATCATGACTCCGTCAATCTTAGCAATGGTCGATCAGTTGATTCCAGAGACAGATTAACATTTTCTCAAAAGCTTCATTTGATGAAATCGGGTAGATTTCAATTGTTCAAGGGTGGAAGAGTGGATAATCAGTCACCACATCATCATTTTTAGTAATCAGAGAGCTTTTGGGGTCCAAAAGCTTCCCATTTGGGAGGTATGATCAGGAGATCAAGTCTCTTGTAGAAAAATGCTCAAAAATGAAGTTGCTCAGAATTGTTCCAAACCAAAACGACAGGAAAGAGCTCGCCAAAAAGATCCTGTAGCCATGAACGACACTCAAATCCGTTACTGTATGGAGGAGATATTGCATTTTGAAATCGCCCAATAACCTTCAATTTTGAAAGGAATTTTTTTTTAATACTATGTGTTGGAATAATTTTATTTATTTTTATTAAGGTTTAATAAATTAATTAAACTATATAGTTTTTAATATTTTATATGGTTTAAATTAATCATATATTATATTAATTAATTTTAAATTTTAATTAAACCTTATTGAAATTTCAATTTTAAAACCCACACATATGTTTTTAAAGTCCTAAACTCAAATGGGATATATTAAAACCCACGTAATAAAAGGTTAATGGCAACGTATGTTTAAAGATCAAAGCCACGTGGTAACGTATTGTTCAGGTTACATTGGAGCGGAGGTTATGTATGGGCCCGAAAATGTGGGTTAAAACACGTGCAATGTGGTGGAGCGGAATTAACTCCAAACGATTCTGTTGATATTAAATGCCACCGTTTAACATGTGACCGTTCACATGACATGCAGGACCGTTACAATAAAAATTAAATGCTACCTCTCCAATTCGGCGGTAGTTTCGGCGGACCCTCTAATTTAGCGCCGACCTCCAGATTTGTCGGAGTTATCTGACAGTTAGCTAGACTTAGCTGGAGTGAATCTAGGTAAACTTCAGTTAGCCATAACTTTGGCTAGGGAAGTCCTTTTGGGACGATTTTGTTTTTGATTTTGAGGTATTGAATCATTCTGGAGCTGTTGGGAGTGTTTTCAGAGCCATCAGGGCGCTCTATCAGTGAGTTTACCAGCGATTTTGGTCATGGAGCCACCAGGGCCTAATGAAAGATCAGCTGTTTTGGACTATCCTCATCCAATGGAGGTGATTGAATAGTCATTTTATACTGATTTCAGCCTTCTATATCTGAATATGCAGTTTATTTTTCCTTTTGAGGATTTTTATACATTGTAATTCACATTTTGAGCATTTAATGAAAGAGGGAAAAGCCTAATTAGAGGCTTTTGGACCCAGCAGAGGTAGCCCAAGAGAGGGGTGAACTGCTTAAAAAATTACTTGCTGTCATACTGTGTATTTTTGCTGCATTATTTTAGATTCTGCTAATTTAAACAGTAACTTTCCATAAGTACTCTTTTCCCAATCAGGATTATACAGTGAACAAAACTTATTAGTTCATCTTCAAATCACTTTACTTCATTTGCAGAATACGTAAACTTGCCTATTCACACATAGAAGTTGGATTAATGAATACTTTGCACATACAAAAAAACTTTCATTGATCGGATCTATTACAGTGATTACATTTTATTTCTTTAGGCAGAGTCAGTTTGTGGGCCAGGTAGCCTCTGGTTTCATCCTTTCTAGCAAAGGTGAAATAACCAGTAAAAGCCCCTTACTGTTAATCTCTGTATGATAAATACTTTGTTCTCACAATTTCAGATCATCAGGCCCATGAAATATTAGACTTCTCTAAGGTTCTTCGTTGTTGGCCATTCACTGATAGCCTTAATTTTTTTTCAGATCCACAAATATTCCCTCTTCCAAAATAATGTGACCCAAATAATTTATTTTTCTTTGATAAAAAGAGAATTTACATAGCTTGGCATATTACGCTCAGTGATCCCTTTCAGGTATAATCTCAAATGTTGTTGATGTTCTTACTCATGCTTGGAATGAATTAAAATATCATCAAGAAAAATAATGAATTTTTTTTCTAGATAATCTTTGAAGAATCCATTCATTAAACGAAAAAAGACCTGGTGCACTGGATAAACCAAAAGGCATCACAACGAACTCAAAATGTCCATAACAAGTTGAAAATGTTGTTTTAATGATATCGTCTTCTTTATCCCTAGCTAGTGATATCCTGATCTTAAATCAGTTTTAGAAAATATTTTTTACCCCTGAATCTAATTGAAGAAATCATCACTTCTCAACAATGGATATTTATTTTTAATGTTAACATTGTTTAATTGTTAGAAATCAATACATAATTGAAAATTTCCATCTTTATTCTTAAAAAAAAGGATTTGTGCACCCCACGATGACACACTGGGGTGTATATAACCTTTCTTTACCAATTCCTCCAACTGCATATGCAATTCTTTAAGTTTAGGAGTACTCATTCTGTATGGTGTCTTAGACAAGGGAACTGCTCCTGGCACAAAATCAATAGAAAAGTCAACATCCCTCTTTAGGTCCATCCAGATATATCTGCGAATACATCAACAAATTTCTGTATCACTAGGTAATTTTATAAATTATATTTATGGTCCACATTTGTTTCGTCCATATGAACTGCAAGGATATGGCATCCTTTCCCATAATTGTTCTTTAATTGCATAGCCAATACCTCCTTGATGGATATTCGCCTATGATCCAGACTTAGAACATAATAAAATATAGAAATAAACATAAATGCATAGATGCAATAAGAATAACACTTCATTTCATTAATATCAAATATTGAAAAATGCTTACAAACATAATGGAAAATAAATTAGCTCGAGTGATGGTAGATTATCTCTGAGAAGAGATGTGGCGGCTACATGCCTATGAAATACGTTACAATGAGGCTCAAGGGCATTTTTTATTATTGAAAAACATGAGAAAACCCTAAACAACCAAAACCTTAACCCTAGGAGATGAAACACCAAGATTTTGTGGGCCACGTTAGGGTTAGTTGGGCAACCAACTTCCCAGGGTCGTAATTGGGTCATATTATCTCCATTTGGCGCGTACAATATATCATTAGAAATATCTGTCAGATTACTATAGGATTTTATGTAGGCACTTTCCTATAGGTATGGGCATGCAACAGACCTAAAAAAAATTCCATTTAGGGGGCCAAAACTGCTCTGGAAGTTTAAGAATCGAAAAACTGCTAAAAATAGTAAATGCTGCTATAAACAAGGAAACTGATGAAACTGACTGGAGTCTAGGTGGAATAGGTGGGTGGCAACCAATATCAACCTGGATCATTCCTCCCCCTTAGGAAGAAATGGTCCCCATTGCGTGTAGAGCCTCCATGAGGTGAGGAAATTTCTGTTGAACCTGGTCCCTGGTGAACCACTTGCCTTGGTGAAATAGTTGGCCTGCTTTGACAACTCGATATAGTTGGATCCTCTGTTGGTGAGTTTTCTTGATATGTGTGTCCATGATCCAATAAATTTTGTCTTGCTACATGAAATTTGGGTTTAACTCTGTTGGTGTGATTTGTTCTGCAATGTCGGATGTGTCCAATAATTGTGGAAAGTAGGGCCGAATGCGGTCGACATTGAACACTAGGTGCAGACCAAGGAATGGTGGAACAATGAGCTCGAAGGAAATGTACCCTACAACTTTTGTGATGGTGTATGGCCCATATCGAAGTGGGTGAAGCTTGCGTTGGGGTCAAGCAGGGTGCTTCTGCAAATGTAGCCAAACTTTATGCTTACAGTTGTGATGATCAGTCATGTCACTTTGCTTGTGCTAAGCATTGGCTCGATGGGATCTATGCGAATACTGTGAATAAACACATAACCATAATCTGGAGATAGGTGGAAATAACACTTCATTTCATTAATATAAAGAAACGAAATTTTGTGGGACAGAATGGAAATAAAACTGTGGTGGCTGGCGCTATCTAGAAGGATGTGGTGGCTACATGCCTGCGGGCGAGTTCGTGAGGGCTCGAGGGCCTATTTATTATTGAGAAACAATGGGGAACCCTAAACATCCAAAAACGTAACCCTAGGAGATGAAGCGCCAAAACTATGGGCTTCGTTTGGGTAAATTGGTGTTTCAACTTCCCAGGGACGTAACTTTGGCATACTATCTCCGTTTGATGCACATGATACATCATTAGAAAGCTCTATCCGAGGAATACAACTTTTTTCATGAATATCATTCCAAAATGGAATGATATTTGATAGAGGCGCGATGCCCAAAAAATGTTGTTTAGGGCCTCAAAACGGCTCCTGAAGTTCAGGACTCGAAAAACTGCTAAAAATAGTAAGTTATGCCGAAACTGAAAAACTGACAGAGATAATGGTGGGGGACCAAGTGGAATAGGCGGGTGGCCACCAATATCCACCTGGATCAGGCTCTATCCAATATTTCATGGAACTTTTGGAGAATGTACTGAATGCACTCAATGAAGTTATTTGCCTTGTCAGCTTCGGACTGGACATGATCCAAATATGCCTAAGTATTCAAAAATGGTGGCCACATTAATGGGAAAGAGTGGCTCGAATCCCAAGCACAATTGAAAGGGGTTGTGGTTAGTTGTGTCGTGGAGAGCCTGGTTATAACTGTGCTAGACATAGGGGAGGCTTTCATCCCATGTGCGTGGATGCTTCGAGTTGTACATGCATAGGATGTGTACGATCATCCGGTTGATGACCTCTGTTTAGCCATCAGCTGGAGGTGGAACACTATGGAATTAGTGAGCTTGGTGTCCAGCATCAACCAAATACTTGACCAAAATGTACTGAGGAACCTGCTATCTCGATTTGAGATAATGGAATGTGGGATCCAAAAGTGTACCCACAAACGTTCAAAGAGAAAATTAGTAGTGGATTTTTCTATGATATTATTCTTGCAGGCTGTTATAATGCCATATTAGAGAATCTGTTGATGACCAAAAAAAAAGTTCTTTCCATGCTTAGTAGAAGGAAGGCCCGACATGTAATCCATGGAGATGGATTCCCAAGGTTGACTATGGGTAGGAAGCGGAGTATATAGGCCCCTAATTTTGATGGTCAGTTTGGAAATGATGCAAGTAGTGAAAGATATGATGTACTTCCCATCATCGTGTCGAAGGTTTAGCCAAAAGAAGTAATTCTGCGAAACTGCCACTTTTTTCACGACCAACGACCTGACTGTAGTGCGCTTCCAAAATAATCTTGGAACATTCGCTTGAAGGAATACAGAGGTGTCCCATGTGACACAACCATGCATCCTAGAGGTGAAAATTTGAAACTTGCTTACCTTCGAGGAGCATCTAGTATATGTTTCCGAATTCTTGATTGTTTTTGTAGAGACGCGGCTAACCCGAAGTCTCGTGCCCACAAGATTCGAGCATAGTCATTAGCGCCATGATCGACATTTTACTAAGGCAGTCTGCAACATTATTGGTACTTCTATTTTTTTACTTGATGTTCAGGTGCAACTGTTGTAGGTATGTGGACCATTTTTTATGGCGATTATTGTGAAACTTCCATTGTGTCTGTATGAACTGTAGGGGTTGGTGATCTATGTGTATGACCGTTTCCTTCCCCAAAATTTAATGCTTCCATTATCCAAAAGCCTGCACAATGGAATACATATCTTTTTTATATGTGGGATAATTCCCAACTGTGTTTGAAAGTGTCTCACTGTGATAGGCCACTGGATGCCCCTAGTGAGTAAGAACTGCCCCAATAGCATAGTTAGAGGCATATGTCTCGATCTCAAATGGTTGCTGAAAATATGGTAATGTGAGCACTGGTCTAGAACATAAGCAATTTTCCAAATCTATGAACACCTTATATTGAAATTTAGACCAAAATAATTTAGCTTTTTCTCCCCCTTTGGTGACTTGAATCAAAGGCCAAGTGATATGAGAGAACCCACGCATGAACCTACGGTAGAAATTAGAAAGACCCATAATTGGCAAGACCCAGAATGGGGTTAGACAATCCTGAATGGCTTGGATCTTGGCTGGGTCCACATTCACCCCCCACTCATCAATGATGTGTCTTGTATATGTGCATTTCTCCAAATTGGCACACAACTTGTGTTACCGCAGTGTTTGGAGGACTTGTCGAATGTGGTGGAGGTGCTCCTCCAAGCTATGGCTAAAGATCAGAATTTCATCCAAATACACCACCATGAAGTAGTTGGTAAATGGCTGCAATATGTCATTCATCAACCTCATGAAGGTTGCGGGGGCATTCGTAAACCCGAAAGGCATGACCAACTCCTCAAAAATTCCCTCCTTGGATTTGAAGGAAACCTTTCACACATTGGAGGGTTCGATTGCTACCTAGTGATACTCAAACTTCAAGTCAATCTTGATGAAATATTTGACCCCCTAGTTGAGTTGGTTCAGAAGGTCATCAATCCATTGGATTGGATACCTATTGCAGACAATGATCTTGTTTAGTGCCCTATAGTTGATACAAAGTCTCCAGGTACCATCCTTCTTCTGCACCAACACGATCAGGCTCCCACAGGGTGATGAACTCAACTGGATGTGACCTTTCTGCAGTAGCTCCTAAAATTGCCTCGTGATTTTGTCATTCTCTTGAAAGATGCATCGATAGATCGGTCCATTGGGTAGCGGTGTGCCCGGTGTCAGATCGATGGAGTGCTTAATTTGAAAATGCATTGGTACCCCTATGGATGAGGTGAAGATGTCCTCTTACTCCTACATGACCTTGTCCATCTGTTGTTGTCGTGCGGAGGAGCCCTATCTAGAGTTCGTGGCCATGATATTATTCTTTTCCTGAGGGCAGATCATTAGGAAAAAATATTTCCCGGTTTTGGAAATGAGCTTACTGCATTATTTTTTAGTGACCAAAGAGATGGCGGTAGGTGGTGCTACCTATGGTATCCTATACAAATTATTTACCAAAGTAACAATAACAATGCGAGGCTTAGAATTATACAAAACATGTTGCTTCCACAAGTATGGTTTTCCTAAAAATACATAAAAAACATCAAGAGGAACAATCTAACATAATACCTCATCCGTGACGGCTTGATATTATAGGGAAGGAGACTCTACTAGCTGACATGAAGATCTCGTCCTTGGTGAAGCCACTCGATGGTGTATGGCTGTTGGTGTGTGGTGGTTATCAGGGCTGGCCACTTCACAACCTCAATTGAAATGAGGTTCTTTTGGCTTCCGCAATTGACAATGAATTGCAGTGGGGAACCCTTCACCCACATTTGGGAATGGAAGAGGCACTTCCCCTCCTCTGGATCTTCGGGTTCCTCCCTCTGGATATTAGTGGTGGAAAAAATGGCGTTGGGCTCCGATTCAATAATCTGCTTCCCTTTATCATTCCCCTTTCCAGGTTATGACTTAGAATTAGAACATGCATCTCATTCAGGAGCCTTCAGCTCGGCCACCAGTGATTGCTTGGCCTGACACTCACTTGTGTTGTGAGTGGAGCTTTAATGGAACTCACATCAATTTCTCGTGTCCTTCTTTGGCTTCACGGTGTTGTTCTTTTCTTGCGGCTTTGACGAGTTTGTTGGGTGTGGAGCTTGATTATCTTCCTTATTTAGATGTATTGCCGCGTTGGACTGATGTTCCTAACGGGGAAACAATGTCGCCCGTAGTTTGATTTCCATCAGGGGGGTCTAGGGGGGGCGACAGTGAACTTTTTGAGCCCCCCCTTGGCGGGGTGTTTCGGGGGTAGTGCCCCTGCAACTAAAAACAAATGTAAAATTGCCTTGTAAAATATTGTAATTTCGTAGTCAATCTAGGTCGTTCATTAGGCAGATTATCTGACGATAGAAGTTATGTTTAATTTAGGGTTTTTTGCCCTAGAAGGTGACCCCTATGTTCTATGAGGGTATTGTATTGCACCTGTGTATTTTGTGTATAATCTGAGAGAGAAATATCAAAGGGGACAGTGTGAGAGAGCAGAGGATATTACAACGGATCTGCTGTAGGTTGCGTCTCTTCATTTTGCTGGATAATAGAAAGGAAAGACTGGCTGTTTTCATGGACATAGCCCAAGTTGGGTGAACCACATATATCTGTGTTTGTGTTTCCGCATGTTTTATGTGTTCCATTGCTCTCTAATATATAATTTTCTAACAACTAGTATCAGAGCCGAAGGTCTATTTGGCTAATAAACTCATAGGAAATCCTTTCCTAATTTCTCCCTTCACAATAGAAATCCTTTCCTTGATGTGAGGTGGGGTCTATTCTAAGAATTTGTTGTTGCTTCCTAAGAAACAATTAGGGGAATTTTTAGGTTAAAAAAGAGCCTAAAAAAAAAAATGTACTAACAAAATTAACTTTAAAAGAACCAATAGGAATCAATATGATGATGTCATCCCTAGGGGTAAATATTTTGGAGGGAAAACAAGAAAAGTATTTTTTTTTTTGGTTGTATTTTTTACTTATCTCCTTATAGATTCACTCAAATGTGAAATGTAGATATTGGTTGGATGCATAATTGAATTCCACATCCAACAAGTACCCACTTTGCATACTTCTGAGTAGACCCACATCGAAAATAATGAAACTACATGGAAAAAGTGTGTTCAACACACTTTATTCATGTATTTTCAATTATTTTCGATGTGGGCCTACTCAAAAGTATGCAACGTGGTACTTTTTAGATGGAGAATTTAATTTCACATCCAATGGGTGTCCACACTTGAAATTTGAGTGAACCTATAAGAAGATCAACTGAAAATACAATAAAAAAACAATTTCCTTTCTTTTTCTTTAAAAATTCATAAACCTTATTTTATTATTTTAACTATTATTTTATTAATTTTCTTAAGAGGCCCATTTGAGACCTCAAAATTCCCCTAATGTTCCTACACTCTAGAGCCATAGGGGCCTCTTCCACCACTCCTCCCAAAATGTCCACCATGACCCCTAGACACGATGGAAGGACACATCACTAGATAAGCTTTGATGGCATTTGAAGCCAAGACCAAACTGGGTAAGGAGAACTTAGAAACATGTAGGGATAATGCCTTAGAGAAAAATGAATAAGGGATAAGGAATAATGAAACTATGTAGATAACAATATTCAATATAAGTTGAGACTGAGTGAGCAATGAAAAATTGTCCTAGACTTTGCAGAACAAGGGAAAGACAATGGATCAATTGGGGAGGATAAATTAGGAAAGTGTGAATGGGATTTGAGATGGATGTTAGGCATGCAAATAGAAAATTTGGAGGTGAGAGGGCATATAATTTCAATTGGTGGGAGTGAAATTAGGCAAAGGCGACCTTTAAAATAGATAGAAGTTGTGACAAGAACATATATGAAATGTAGAGTGAAGCATTAGAAATGAATATATTCATGAATATTAACGTAGCAATCCACGAGGAGCCTTTTTCTATTTAAATATTGACTAATCTTATGAAGTTATCACTCATCCTGCTTTGCTTCAAGATTGAGGGTCATAATGACTCGATGGTGCATGGTTATTGCTAATGGTGGACTAATATGATTCAATGATGGTGTTCTCTGCAACCTTGAAGATGGTGCATTCACTTAGGGTTAAAAGCTCTCCCACACATATTCATTTTGGTACACGATGCATAACATCGTCACCTTTCACCAACCATGAACACCTTGTAGAATAACATCACTATATGTCCTATCCAAATTGTGTATAGGATGGGTGGAGTTCACCAAGTTGGTGATCATGTCCATGCTCACCTAGGCTATTGTATCTATGATGATTGCCCCACTTGGGGAAAATTCCAAGGTGATTGAGGTTTTTTTTTCAACACTCAATTTCAGTAGAAATTTCATGGGAATTTTTTATTCTCTATGTAATGTTCAATTTATTTTTTGATCTCTCAACAATATTAATAACTTTGATCACAACAAAATTCTAATAAATAGTTAGTTTAAAACAATGTGCATCAATGCTTTGAATATTTGTAGCACTAGGGATTTTTAATTTTTATTGCATTGATGCTCTAACATGGTATCAAAGCGGAAATGTGTTGATATATGGTTGTGACAAGGATTCTACACCATATACTATACATTGAGCATTGAGAACATGTGGCATCACAGTGATTTTGAAACATATGATATGGTTCATCGTTTATAAATACTTATTGGTACTTCATGAATACATATGGGAGCAGTGGTGCATGATGCATATTGAATAACATTAGTGATTTCACAATACGTATTATAGGGCCCCACCAATCAACAATGTATTACTTTTATGAAGTACGTCAAAGAACCATGTGGGAAATAACCAATAATGCACCTATCTTAATTGTACATTGATGTGCCAAATCTGAATAAGAGCATGTAGATAATTTTTTTATAAAAACCTTTAGAAAATATCTAAAAAACACTTTTCAAACCTATATCAAAATTCCACTAAGTTTTAGTATATGTTTTCCAAAAGTGTTGCCATATATTAGTATTAAAATACTTTGTAAAAAAAATTGCTAAAAATATGTTTTCTAGTAGTAAATTTCATCTGTAAATTGTCGTGGATATTCCACTAGACATTTCGTCACAACATATCTGATAAGGTTATATTTAAAATATGAAATTCTACACTATTACAGTTTGATTTATTTTCACATTTTTGAATTTGTATATTACTATTAATAGTGTATGATTGTGAATTAAAATTATTTAGAAAATAGAGAAAAACGAAAAAAAATCTCACAAAAAATTTGACACATGATATGACGTGGGATACCCTTTCTGGAGAAAAAGCTAGCCAGAAGGTGAGGTTTCTTTGCTTTCTTTCTTTGAATAGAAATAGGTTTATGAGTAAAAAAAGTATGGTCTATGGAACATGGGCCATTAAAATGCACAAATATTTTTTGTGTTCTATATCTCCTATCCCTCTTAGCTATTTTTTCTCATCTATGGAACAAATTCACTTGAAAGAATGAAACCCCTTTTCCTCCTAGTGGCCTCGTTATAACAACCTGATAGCCTACTAGTGGTTAGGTTTGAGTACCTAAACTCTTAACCATATTTGTATTATATAATATTCTATAGCCTTATTCATTATAATCATGTGTCTATCCCCTTTTCCATTAATTATGGGGGTTGATGTGGGATCCTCTCAAATTATGGTGGTGAAAATAGGAAGGTTAGCTTTTGAGTGGCATAACTTTCACATACAGACTCTGATTGAAACGATTCTTGCATCATTGGAAATGTATCAATACATATAATAGTATTTAAAGGTGTCAAATTAAATGAGTAAATTTCCCCCCACCCCCACCGCCAAAAAAAAGAAGTCATTTTATGCCTCAAAACTCTTCCATAAGGTTTCAGACCCTAATTTTTCAAACTGACCCTCGTAGGTAAAAATGGTCTTGTGAGCTCCACTTTTTCCACTCTGAAAGGATCAAGATGGATCAAAAATATTATAATGATATAATCCAGATCACATATCCCCATTTTGGTAGGATTTTGGTCCCCAAAATCTTCTACTATATGGGGTGAGGGGAATTTTCCTCCACCTTCTCTCGGGTGTGTCTACTCAACTTAGTGTTCCTAAATTGATGTCATAAATTTTCAACTAGGGCTAGTAAACTGTTGAAGTGAAGTGCACCATATGTGCCTAGGTATCTTCTTCCTACTTCATTGTGCTTAGTGTTTTTCTAGTGTTTTTGGTTTTGTGTTTTTATACTAAGGGGAAAAGAACTGAATTGCTAGCAAAGAGAAGCTACTGATCACACTAAAACAGAATAAAATCTACTCTAAACTATAAATGGCACCTAAGAATAGAAAATGCTAATCCACAGATTGTAAAGCTGATAAGAAAAGTAACTCATAACATTAAACTCAGTCCAATTCATTTCATTAGAGGTATGTTGGAACAAACTGAGAAAGGGATTAGTTTGATGTAATGAAGTTCTCTTTAGTAAACAACAACTTAAAATATCACAGAGAAAATCTCATCTGTTGTTAGAAATTTGTTGGAACATTTTGAGAAAATATTATCTGCAACATAGTAAGGAACCCTATGCTAAAATAACTTATGACACTAGAATTAACTCATTCTGTAACTCAAAATGTTACTATTAAGCCTCGTTCAAAGGTTAGAGATCTCTTGGAACAACTAGGGAAAAAGGTTGTTTGTAAAATTATGAGAAATTGCAGAACAGTCAAGAGCTCAAAATGATATAACTAATTCTTGTTCATATGATAATGATGTGTTAGAAGAAGTTAAGAACAAGAGAAACTTATAAAATAATGAGGGTCTTTTAAGTCTAATTAACTGGACTGAAATGCAATTAACTAATAGAACTGAAATGCAATGAACAGAACAGAACTAAAATGCAATTAACTCAAGAGTACTACAGCTATATCTCATTCACGCATTAGTGATATATTGGAATAGCTCATGAGAAAAAAATTGACTGTAATATTCGATGTAAGTAAATGACATAAGTATGATGCAAGAGGATAAACTTAGAAAACTGCCTAAGTTAAGAACGAAATAGAGTTAAAGGTCACTTATCTAGAAAATATGCATAAAGCCTTTCAGACAGTAGGGGCCCTCTACCATCAGATTGACACACGAATCCTTAACTCCTTAAAGTTTCTTCAGATCATGCATCAAAGTTATACTTCTTTCATTAAAGGAAAAATGCTTCAGAAACAGAGTATCACAGTCTTTGAGAACTAACAACAAAACATCAATAACTGTTTCCCGGTTCACCGAGTTATTTTTATAAGCAAATACATAACTGTCATTGAGTAGAAATAGGCATAGGTGTATTTTATAATAAAAATCGAACTAGAACTCCTGTTGAGGACTCGTATTTTGCTGAAGACACCTGCAAAGTCCTTATCCTTGTAGAAGTCTGCTTCTTGGTTTTGGTTTTGTCCACGTGCATAACCACTTTCAGATTTTTTCTCAACCTTCGTGGAGGACAAGGAATGATGTAGGAGAGTTCTGGAATTTAACCATATGCATATTTCCCTCAAATGACACCTGTAACCTGTGTAAACATAAAGATGGCTACCAAATATGCGACTAGCTACAGAATGACTGCATTCTATAGCTAAGTCTGCTCAAAAATCACTATGACAAAAAAACCACAAAAGTATAATAAGTCAGTCATTGCATGCATTCTTAAAGTGATTTTAATCATTCCTATTGATCTTTTAAGCCTATAGCTAATAAAGGACAAATGGAATGAAGTGAAATTTGATGAAAGGAAAGGACATTTTTAGGGCTCAACATACCCCCACTGCAAAACTTTTGCATGTCCTCATGCAATCAATCCATGTATTCTGAAACTTCAGCCAAGACATCTAGCTTCCTTTTTCTGCTTTGCTTGGTGTTCAATGGCATCCTAGGCTTCCTTATGACCGATTTGAACCTCAGATTTATAAGTGCCCTATTCAACTTCTTGTTTTTCTTCTTCAGTTTCTCACTAGCCTTGTACAATTTTTCCATTTGTGAGAGAGAGTTGTGTTCATGTCACTTTTCAGTTTGACTTGTTCCCTTAAAATTTAATTTTCATTTTTATATGCCTATTGAGTACTTCCAATTCATATTTGTCTCTTCTCAACACTTCAATTGAAGATTCTTGTGGGCTAGGAGTTCTTTCTCTGTTTTCTGAGGCTCTTTTTTCTAATGATTCAACATAATTATAGATCTGTTGTTGGGCTGGGTCTACCTCCGGAGTTCCTCTATCAGGATTTTCTTCGTCTTGGTGCCTCAAGGAATGACAGTTGAATGACTGGGCAAATGACTTGGTGACCTCCTTGTGAAATCCATTGAACTTCTCCAAAAAATTTAGCCATCCAACCTATTGTAACATCTCTTTAATATGTGGGTAACCTTCTATATATTTGGCTCCAACTGGCTTAGACCTTACAATAAGTTCCATGCCTTCTTTTCCTCAACCTCAATTTACTGCTCTGTTACTGCTCTCCTATCTGAGGTAAAAATGGTTGTAGAGGGTTGTTTCACCTTAAAGATGACTTCTTTGTTTCTGCAGACAGGAATTGGCTATGGAAAAATGGCATTAAGTGGATATGGGATGAGTGAAATACGGCGAGGGTAAATCATACAAATTATTTAGTTTGAGAGTTGTCAGGGAGTAAAATACCACGGAGAAATCTCATGAGGATTTCAAAATCATCAATGAATATTTCGGGTTAGTGACGTGACCTAATAGGTCACTTCAAGTATTGACCATTAACTTTTAATAAATGATGATTTGATATGGAGCGAAATGGAAGGGATTTGTTCAAGGATTTTATTATAGGCTTGATCAATACAAATAATCAAAATAACTTTATGAAACATACATATGACTTAACCATAATATATCTTTCATAATTTGCTATCATAATAATTTCACACTATTTTACCTTAGCCTTTCTTTTGATTTTTTGTTGTTTTAATATGCTTTTTCTTTCCTTTGAAAATTATTGATCTTTTAGTCTTCATAATCCTTTTGATTTTTCTTGTTGAAGTAGGTGTGCAGGATCAATTTTCTGCTGAACAAGTGGTTTCTGAATGGTTGGTTGTAGAATATCTGGCTACAGAATGTACCTGTAAAAGCTTTGAGACATGGAATGAAATGATTTGAATATGGATGGAATGAAGTATGAAAAAAAAATGGATCATGAAATATAGTGGAATGAAGCATGAATGAAATGAAATATGATGGAATCAAATGGATCATAAATGTGGAGTGGAATGAAATATGAAAAGTGGCCTGCAACTTATGATTTGTAATACTCAATTGCATAAAAAGTTCAATTTTGAAAATCTGAAATGAAATGAGATGAATCATGAAATGGAGTGAATGAAGTATGGATGAATGGAGTGAATGAAATATGCATGAAGTGAGATATGATGGAATGAAATGGATCATAAGTGGAATGTGATATGTAAAATGAGCCTGCACTTATGATTTTATGATAATTGTTTGCAGGAAAAGGACAAATTTGAAAAGCTAAAGTGTCAGAAGGATTCTAATTTTCAGCTTATCTTTTCTGTATAAACATGCTAATCAATGATTAGTTTTCATGTTTATACTTTTTTTTTTTTTTAACTTCTGATTTCAGAAAATACAATTAGGTTGATGAAGAAGAAGGATTCTTCTTCATTAACTTCACATCATTGTTCTCCTAGAATCTCTTGACAAATTCTTCTCTTGAAAGTGCCTTATGATACAGTTTCAATCTATGACTATTTACAAGAAAAGTCACCTTATCTTCATCTATTGTCCTGACTTTTATTCCTCCATTGTCAAAAAATTTCACAATTTCATATGGCCTAAGCCAATGTGTTTGGAATTTACCTTGAAAATATTTGAACTTTGAATCAAACAAAGACTTGATCACCTTCTTTGAATTTCTTTTTACTTAATATTACTTATCATGTACATCCTAGTCCTTTGTTGTTGGACTATGTTGTTCTCTGGATTTCATCTGTCTGATCTCATCAATTCATTATTTGTCGTCTGTGTTTGTGTACATTAGATCAAGTACTAGTTAGACTACCATTTTAAAAAGTTTGAATCTGGAACTCTATGGGAAACAAAACTTGCTTTCCATAAACAAGTTCATAAGGAGTATGACCTATTGTGCTTCTCCATGTAGTTCTATAGGCCCACAAGGCTTCAGGAAGCCTGTCTGCCCAATCTCTTCTATGTAAATGAACAGTCTTTGTTAGGATCTCTTCAATGACCTTATTAGTAGATTCCACTTGGCCATTTGCTTGTGGATGGTAGGGAGTAGATTTTCTTTGTCTGATTTTGTACCTCTCCACCATTTGTTCCACTAGCCTTGATGTGAATTGATCTCCTTGATCTGTAACAATTTCTCTTGGGACACCAAAACGAGTAAAATTATCCTCAAAAACAAAATTAACTACAGATGCTTCAGTAGCAGAAAGTAATGGCTTGGCCTCTACCCATTTGGTAACATAATCATTGCAAACTAATATATATTTATTTTGTCTCTATGGAGGACTAATAGGTCCTACAAAATCTAAAGCCCATTTCTCAAAAGGTTCAATATGTACCTGAGGCTGCAATGGCATCTCACTTGAAGGAGAAGGTTTCCCTACCCTTTGGCAGCTGTCACACCTTTTGACATACTCTTTAGAATATTTGAAAAGGGATGGCCAATAGTATCCTAAATGAAGGATCTTATAATCTGTCCTTTTATCAAAAAGTGTCCACACAAGGTTCATCATGATGGATGTCGAGGATCTGGGCATCTCCTCTTCTCAAACATCTCTGTGTAGAAAATAGTCTTGGACCTATTTTGTATAACTCATTATCAACCCATGAATATTTTGCCTTGTCATAATGATCTTTTTTTTGTCTCTTGCATTCATTATTGAAGGAATTTTCCCTGAAACTAAATAATTAGCAATGTCAGCAAACCAAGGAGTTTCAGTAGAAATTGCAAAAAGATATTCATCAGGGAATTGATCTTCAACTGGAGTATTTTCTTTGATGTTTTGGAGTCTAGATAGGAAATCAGCTACTATATTTTGTTTTCCAGGCCTATCTAGAATGGTGATGTTAAATTCTTGTAAAAGCAATAACCATCTTATGACTATGCCATTAGTAATTGATTTGTTCATTAAATATTTAATTGTAGAGTGATCTGTGTGAACAAAAGTTTCATAGCATGTTATATAGTGTCTGAACTTATTTATGCATGAACAACAGCTAAGAACTCTTTTTCAATTATAGTATAATTTAACTCTGAAGGGGTCAAATTTTTACTTGTATAGTATATAGCATAAGGAATTAGGTCTTTTTATTGTCAATCCCTGTTGTATCTGAGGCATCTATTGAAATATGAAAAGGTAATTTCCAGTTAGGTCCCCTTAAAATAGGTGCTTCAGATATTTTTTTTTCAAGGTCTCAAAGGCTAACTAACAATCAGGATTCCACTTGAATTCACAGTCCTTGGTGAGTAATTTGAAAAGTGGAGATGCTATATTGGTTAAGTTTTCTATAAATCTTCTATAATACCCTCTAAATCCTAGAAAACTCCTAACATCTTTTTGACAACCTAGAATAGATAAGTTAGAGATGACTTCAACTTTTGACTCATCAACTCTAATCCCATCCCCTGAAATGTGATGCCCCAAAACAATCCCTTTAGTAAACATCATAAAACACTTCTCATGGCTTAGTGAAAGATTTGCTTCTTTACATCTCTTTGAAACTTTTTCCATGTTTTCTAAGGCTTTTTCAAATGTGTTTCCATAAGTGGCAATCTGACATATATACTTCTAGTCTCATGTATAGATGCGAAAAGATTCCCCATCTTTGAAATGTTGTAGGTGCATTGCATAGTCCAAATGGAAATACTCGGTAAGCATAGGTACCCCAAGGACAAGTAAATGTGATTTTGTCTTGATCTTCAAGTGCTGCTTGAATTTGGTTATAACCACTAAACCCATCTAAAAATGAGAACTAATTTTTTCCAGCTAATGTATCTAACACCTGATCTATGAAGGGTAAGGGAAAATGATCTTTAAGAGTAGCTTTGTTTAATTCTCAGTAGTCAATACATACCCTCCATTTAACATTTTTCTTTGGCACAACTACCAAAGGAGAAACCCACTAACTATCTGAAAGGGGATAGATAAAGTTGACATTTAACAATTTCTACAATTCTTTTTTAACAATCTCCCTAAGGTTTGGAGTTCATCCATCTCTGAGGAGGTTGTCTGATTGGTTTACAATTTTCCTCTATGTAGATGTGATGAGTGAAAGTCTTAGGGCTTATCCCTTTCATATCAGTGTACTCCCATGCATATGCAGAAGAATGTCTTTGTAATATCTTGACTAGCTTTTCTTGTTGAGATTTCTCTAGATTCCTGTTTATGTTTAAAGTTTTACCTGGAAATACCTCAATTGTAGAGCTGTCAAATTTATCCATGGAGTAAAGAGACATCTGTCTTGATGATAAAAACTCAATTTTGGATTCTTATTGAAATTTTTCATGTTTTTATTCCGCAGAGGATTCAAAATTTTCTAAGGTATTTAGAATCTGGTTATCTTCACTAATTTATGAAATTGTGAAGAGAGGTTGTATGTCTTCTTCATCCTCAATCCATTGAGTATCATCTAATTCTGTAATTGTTTTTTAACATGCAAGGATACGAAGTAAATTTCTTGGTTGAACTACCATCGAGAATGTACATATCTAGGATCTACTAGCTAATGAAAGCACTCAGTTGTAGCTAACAGAGTCTTCTAATATAATAGGATGTCCTCCTAGATTATTTTTAGGAATTATGATCATAAAATCCACAGGATACTCCCAAGAATCTAAGGACACTGAAATTTCTTCTATTACCCCATCAGGTTTAATCACAGATCTATCTGCTAATTGTAATAATGTGGGTGTAAAAGAAGATTAGGAAGTTTTAGTTTATCCATGATTTGTATACTCATGATATTGATTGCTACTCATAAATCAATAAGTGTGTTTTGGATCTCAGTTCCATTGATGTGTATTTTAACAATTGGATTTCCTGGGTCTAGATACTTTGGAATAGAAATCTTACCCATCGTGATGTCTGCTATTTTTCCTTCCAGTTGAATTTTCTTTGTCTCTTTTATTCTTTTTCCTGTTTTTTTCATGCTCAACTTATTTATTGTCTTTGCTAAAATTGGAATTTCCTTGATAGCTTGTAATAATGGGATCTTAATACAAACATTTATTAGCTCATCTAGGAAATCATAATTAGGCACCATAATTTGTTTCTCTACACCCTTATCAATTTGTAATATTTCTAGAAAGGGAGGTATAGAGGTAGATGTTGATGGCTGCCCTAATATAGGAGTTGAAATTATTGGGTCTTTTTGCTTTGATTTTTCAATATTTGGGTCTTGAAAAGATGTGCTCTCTTCAAGACTTTTATTTACCCATAGAGAGTCTTCCTTAGAGCTGTTTTTCTCTTGTATGATTACAGAAGGCTTCTTCTTTTAAGGTATTCTTCCAGACCTAAGTTGAACATCATTAAGGTCTAAAGAAGTGATCAAATAGGTTGGTAACTGTTGACCTTATATCATGTATATGTTTTGAGGATTTTTATTGTTGGGGTTTGGTATAGGTTGGGCAGGTAACTGATTTTCTTTCTGAGGAAATGGTAATGGAAGTGGTGAATTTTGATGTTGTGGATTTTGTTGAGGAGGGAAATTTGGATATGGTGGATATTGATAATACTGAGAGTATCTTCCATAGGGATTTTGTACTCCTTGTGCCCAAGTTTGAGATTGATTTTGGAATTGGGGCCAAGGTTGCTGCCAAGAATTCCAATTTGCTGGGGGTTGATTATACATCTGATCATTGAATCCTTGTGCTTGAGGTCCTTGCCAAGGTCTCCTAGAGACAAAATTGAGAGAGATTAGTGGAATTTGTGAGTTTATTCTTGAAAGATAGCTTTAAGACCGGGGAAGTGAAGGACAACTCTTGGTCTCATGTTTTCCCCGAACAAATTACCACAGTCTCTACTATTTTTGCATCTAAGAGGCATTTTCTCTCATGGCATGCTTCTTTCTACATTTGGGACAAGAGTTGCTAAGAATCGGATTCAACTTTTTCTTATTTTGTAACTTAAAGGGTGTCTATTTTTTTCACTAAGACTCCCTGGAAATGTTAGTTAATTCATCAAGCATGTATCTCTTTAGCCTACTTCTTGCAGAAGCAGACTTACTTTCCCTTGCAAGAGCAGGGTCTCTTGGTCCTTTTACAGTTTTAGATTTCCCTCTTGAAAGGTTGATACATAATTCAGATATTTCAGGTAATGTGAGCTGAGATATATCCCCTTTTCCCATCATATTAAGGATATCTAGCCATTCATCCCTAATTTTCTTCAACAAGAGAGATTTCAAAGTATCTTGATCTAAGTTTTCCATTTTTTCTCTCTTGATGTTACAATTAAACCTTTCCAACAAATATTCCAGATTTTCATCCTCTTTTTGTAGCATTTTAAACGCTTCCTCCTTATGGTTGACTGGCATATAGTAATCCAAATACCTCTCTATAAATTCCTGTTTCATGTCTTCCGATGTCCTAATAGAACTGTTGATTAAACTCATAAACCATTTTAATGCTGCTCCTTTCAACGTTGAAGAGAATAGTTTAAGTTTTTGGGCATCTTGTAGGTAATCATAGGTTCTACATAGGACTTCAAATTCAAATAGGAAGGTTTCAGGATCTTTACTTTTGAGTCCATAAAATTTTGGAAGGACAGAGGGTGAAATATTTTTCATAGTTTCATTGGTTTCTTCATCTACTATAGGAAACCAAAAATAGCTTCCCATTTCTCTTCTACCTCTTCCTCTGCCTCCTTCTTCAACTCTACCTCCTTCTCCTTATGCACCTCTACCTCCTTCTCCTCTACCTCTACCTCTACCTCCTCCAAATAGTGTATGTTCTCCATTAAAGACTCCTCCTCCACCTTCTTCTGCCATGGTTGATTCTTCTGTGGAAGTGGAAAAGTTTATGTCTCTAGCTGGGGTCCTTGAATCTTCTTCTAAGACAGGTTCAGTGGATGAAGTGGAAGGTCTTTCTGATGGAATATTTGATCTTAAGTATTCTGGAAGTCTATGATCAGTATAGTATGGGATGTGGGTTTGAGTTGGAGGTGTGCTACCTCTTGGTCTTGGTGGAACAAGTGGTGTTCTAGGAATCAAGATTCTGCTTCTTATAAATCTACCCCTTGAGTCTCTTTCTCTACGCATATCATTGTTTTTGGGAGGTAATAAATAAGGCTACCTAGTTACACTTCCCCGGAAACGGCGCCAAAATTTCTACTCAACTTAGTGTTCCTAAATTGATATCATAAATTATCAACCAAGGCTAGTAAATGGTTGAAGTGAAGTGCACCATATGTGCCTATGTATCTTCTTCCTACTTCGTTGTGCTTAGTGTTTTTCTAGTGTTTTTGGTTTTGTGTTTTTATACTAAGGGGAAAAGAACTGAATTGCTAGAAAAGAGAAGTTACTGATCACACTAAAACAGAATAAAATCTACTCTAAACTATGAATGGCACCTAAGAACAAAAAATGCTAATCCACAGATTGTAAAGCTGATAAGAAAAGTAACTCATAACATTAAACTCAGTCCAATTCATTTCATTAGAGGTATGTTGGAAAAAACTGAGAAAAGGATTAGTTTGATGTAATGAGGTTCTCTTTAGTAAACAATAACTTAAAATATCACAGAGAAAATCTCATTCGTTGTTAGTTATTTGTTGGAACATTTTGAGAAAATATTATCTGCAACATAGTAAGGAACCCTATGCTAAAATAAATTATGACACTAGAATTAACTCATTCTGCAACTCAAAATGTTACTATTAAGCCTCATTCAAAGGTTAGAGATCTCTTGGAACAACTTGGGAAAAAGGTTGTTTGTAAAATTATGAGAAATTGCAGAACAGTCAAGAGCTCAAAATGATATAACTAATTCTTGTTCATATGATAATGATGTGTTAGAAGAAGTTAAGAACAAGAGCAGCTTATAAAATAATGAGGTTATTTTAAGTCTAATTAACAGGACTGAAATGAAATTAACTAATAGAACTGAAATGCAATGAACAGAACTGAACTAAAATGCAATTAACTCACGAGTACTACAACTATATCTCATTCACGGATTAGTGATATATTGGAACAACTCATGAGAACAAGATTGACTATAATATTTGATGTAAGTAAATGACATAAGCATGATGCAAGAGGATAAACTCAGAAAACTACCTAAGTTAAGAACAAAACAGAGTTAAAGGTCACTTATCTAGAAAATATACACAAAGCCTTTCGGACAGTAGGGGCCCTCTACCATCAGATTGGCACACAAATCATTAACTCCTTAAAGTTGCTTTAGATCATGCATCAAAGTTATACTTCTTTCATTAAAGGAAAAACGCTCAGAAACAGAGTATCACAGTCTTTGAGAACTAACAACAAAACATCAACCAACTGTTTCTCGGTTCACCGAGTTATTTTTATGAGAAAATACATAACTGTCATTGAGTATAAATAGGCATAGGTGTATTTTATAATCAAAATTGAACTAGTGCTCCTGTTGAGGACTCATATTTTTCTGAAGACACTTGTAGAGTCCTTATCCTTGTAGAAGTCTGCTTCTTGGTTTTGGCTTTGTCCACGTGCATAACCACTTTCATATTTTTGCTCAGCCTTCGTGGAGGACAAGGAATGATGTAGGAGAGTTTTGGAATTTAACCATATGCATCTTTCCCTCAAATGACACCTGTAACATGTGTAAACATAAATATGGCTACAAAATATGCGACTAGCTACAGAATGACTGCATTCTGTAGCTAAGTTTGCTAAAAAATCACTATGACAACAAAACCACAAAAGTATAATAATTTAGTCATTGCATGCATTCTTAAAGTGATTTTAATCATTCCTATTGATCTTTTAAGCCTATAGCTAATAAAGGAAAAATGGAATGAAGTGAAATTTGATGAAAGGAAAGGACATTTTTAGGGCTCAACAGGGTGTACTATTTAGATTTGTTTGGAAGTTGTCCTTTCAACTCTATCTGCCAAAGGTCATGTTGCATCTATATTGTGGTTTTGGACCTATTTTGAAAAGTGTATATAATGTTAACTTTTCCTGAGCATCTATTTCCAAATCCTCCACATAAGGTAGGACTTTTTCCTCTTCCTAATATAGCATGTAAGGCTCATAGGGTTTTAGATTATCTACATTCAGAACTGAGTAAACTGCGCACCATACTCTATATCCCACTTTGAATGATTTTTTTGTTCTGTGTTGATCATGCCTGGCCTTATATTCCTATTGTGACTTTTGTAGTGCATTTTGTACCCATATATGGATCTTCCTATTTTTCTATATAAATTTTTCAGCCCTCAAGGTTTGTCCTATAAGATATTCCCTCACTCCTTATTTCCCAGATGCAATGTACAACGACGAAGGCAAAAAATATCCTAAACAAGTTTCAAATGGGGAGTATTGTAATCTAGCGAAAAACATGTGCTATTACAAGTAGATAGACATCAAGTAATTATGTGAAAAGAATAGATAAAGATACAAGAGACACAGTAATGGAGAACCAACGGAAGTACATATATGTTGGGTATGTGTTATATTCTTTCCACGACTAAGCACGCATGGGGGGGTCATAGGGGGGTGGTAGCCCCCCCTGTCGGGGTCCGGTGCTGTGCCTTGGAGAAAATTTTTGGTCCTTAATTTCCGGTGGGTAGTCCGCGCCCATGGTTTTGTGCATGGTTTTGCACATGGTTTTGGGGTACGATGGTTTCGGCCCCTGGTATTTTTGTAGATCCGGTCAAGGGAACTACGGTTATGTTCTAATCCAGGGTTAATGGATTAGGGTTCATGTATTCTTCGGCATGTATATATATGTGTTGTAACACTAAAAGGAATATAATGAAAAATCAAGCTGGTCGTCCCAATTTGGGATCCAGGGGAAAATCTCTGTGTTTATCTATTTTATGTTTTATGCTCTCGCTATTGTTTATTTTTTGTTATAATATTCGTGTGTAGATAATTTCTGTTCATGGTTAAAACCTACATTTGGTATTAGAGTTGTTTCGGCTTCAAAGGGACGCCTTTGCTGCTGAGGGTTTTTTGCTCGGGCCTGAGGTAGACCTTGTCCAGTGGGATATCTGCGGGATCGATTCTTGCGGTGAAAGAAGATGGCGAGCGGCGGGAAGATAGAGATCGAGAAATTTAATGGTCAGAGTTTTGAGTTATGGAAGCTCAAGATGAAGGATCTGCTGGTGGATAAAGATCAGTGGATCGTGGTAGATCCAGGTACTAAACCAACGACAATGTCAGATGAAGACCGGAAGAAATTGGATCGGAAGGCTAAGAGCACAATACGGTTGTGTGTCTCAGATTCAGTATTGTTGAATGTATTTGGGGAAGCTACAATGAAGAATTTGTGGGAAAAACTTGGGACTTTGTACCAATCTAAGTCTCTGGTGAATAAGTTGTTCCTATGGAAAAAATTGTATAACCTAAGGATGAAGGATGGAGACTCGATGACAGAGCATCTGAACGCCTTCAATACTGTGGTAAGTCAGCTGTCATCTGTTGATATTAAAATATCAGATGAAGATAAGTGCATCAATTTGCTATGTTCTCTACCAGAATCGTGGGACAGTCTGGTTATTGCAATAGGTAGCAATACAACTACCTTGAATTTTGATGACATTGTCTCAGCCTTGTTGTCGGAGGAAATGAGACGGAGAAGTATGGAGGGCCAGAATGGAGATGCCTTATCTGTACGAGGAAGGTCCCAAAACAAAAACAAGAATAAGGTTTCGAGTGGGAGATCCAAATCTAGAGGGAGATCTAAATCTCCTGGAAAGTTTGTAAAGGTATGTTGGAAATGCGGAAAGGAAGGGCACTACAAAAAGGACTGCAGATCTAAAGCTCCTGAGAAAGGAAAGGGATCTGATGATGCTCCTTCTGCAGAGGCAAAAACCACCTCGGATGAAGGTGGGGATGTGTATTTGGATTCTTCTTAAAATACACATGTAGATCATGAGTCATGGTTGATTGACTCAGGTTCATTCTTTCACTTCACTCCCCATAGGGAGTGGTTCTGCGAGTATGAAAAATATGATGGTGGTGATGTATTCCTAGGGGATGATAGGAAGGAAAGAATCGTTGGACGTGGAAAGGTCAAGCTGAAGCTACAAGGTGGAAGGATTAGAACACTTCCTGGTGTTCTGAATATTCCTGCATTGGCCAGAAATCTGATTTCTGTAAGCAAGATGGATGATGTAGGTGTAAAAACAGTGTTCGAGAAAGATGCCTTTAAGATGGTTTGGGGAGCACTGATATTAATGCAGGGAGTTCGGACTGGAACTCTAAATAAGCTGCAAGGTAGCACTGTTATTGATGGGTGTAACAATTCTGTGGTTCCTGAAAGTGGAGCGGAAAGCCTAGCTGTCTCTAGAGAAAAGACCATGCTGTGGCATCAAAGATTTGGTCATATTGGAGAGAAGGGCCTTCAGATACTGCATAAAAATGGTATGGTAGAAGGTATGTCTAATTTCTCTCTGGATTTAGATTTCTGTGAACATTGTGTATATGGGAAGTAGAATCAGGTGAGTTTTCCTTCTAGTGCTAAGAGGGCGAACAAGATATTAGAACTTGTGCACAGTGATGTGTTTGGACCTATGTCAGTTCCATCACTGGGAAAGTCTGTGTACTATGTTTCATTCATATATGACTTCTCAAGGAATACATGGATATATTTCTTGAGGAAGAAATCTAAAGTCTTTGACATATTTAAAGAATTTAAGGCTCTGGTGGAAAACCAGACAGAGAAGAAGATAAAGGCGCTGAGGACAAATAATGGTGGGGAGTTCTGCAAGAAGGAATTTGAAGAGTTCTGTAAGAAGTGTGGTATAGCACGGCAGAAGACTACTCCATACACACCTCAGCAAAATGGAGTTGCAGAAAGAATGAAAAGAACACTGATGGAAAAGGCAAGAAGCATGCTCAGTGGTACCGGGTTAGGACAAGAATTCTGGGCAGAGGCAGTGGAGACTGCATGTTACTTAGTTAACAGATCACCTTCATCAGCGTTGGAGGATAAGACTCCACATGAGGTATGGACTGGTAAGAAACCCTCTCTTTCGCATCTAAGGGTATTTGGATGTGATGCATATGTACATGTTCCAAAGGAGAAAAGGACCAAGTTGGATAATAAATCTGAAAGGTGCATCTTTATTGGGTACAAGGATGGTTTAAAAGGTTACAAGCTTTGGAACCCGAAAACAAGGAAGGTTGTGTACAGCCGAGATGTGGTGTTTAGAGAGGTGAAAGATGTTGTTAAACATGAAATCATACCAAAGGAACCTGAGAAGATAGAGTTTGAGCTAAAGGAGGATGAATTAGACTCTACAACAGAAGAAGACTCAGAAGATGAAGAGCCACAAACTCCAGCTTTGAGAAGATCAGTTCGGGAAAGAAGGCAACCAGAAAGGTATAGTCCATCTGCTTTCTGTTCAGGTTTTTCCTTAACTATAACGGATGATGAACCCAGAACTGTCAGGGAGGCAGTAGATTCAGAGGATGGAAAACTCTGGAAGGAGGCCATGGTTGATGAAATGGCATCCTTGCACAAAAATGATGCATGGGATCTGGTGGAGTTGCCGGCTGGAAGGAAGCCCATTGGGAGCAAATGGGTGTTTAAGAAGAAGATGAATGTAGAAGGCAAGGTGGAGAAATACAAAGCTCAGTTGGTAGAAAAAGGTTATTCCCAGGTGCCGGGAATTGATTTTGGTGATATTTTTTCTCCTGTTGCCAAAGTTACTTCTATTAGATTACTTTTATCTGTTGCTGCTGCATTTGATTTTGAGATAGAACAGATGGATGTGAAGACAACATTTCTTCATGGGGATCTAGAAGAGAAGATCTACATGAAGCAACCTGAAGGCTTTATGGTGAAGGGTAAGAAAGAACTAGTATGCAGGTTGAAGAAGTCTCTGTATGGGTTAAAACAGTCACCAAGGATGTGGTATCAGAAATTTGATACCTATATGCGGGGACTTGGCTTCACCAGAAGCAAGGAGGATCACTGTGTTTATTTTAAATTAATTGGTGACTGTGTTATTTATTTGGTCTTGTATGTGGATGATATGTTGTTGATTGGAAATGACAAAGAAAATATCCAAGATTTGAAGACCCAACTGTTCTCCAAATTCGACATGAAGGATCTTGGTGCTGCAAACTATATTTTGGGCATGGAAATTAAGAGAGATCAGGCAAAGAGGAAGCTCTGGTTAAACCAGAGGAAGTATGTCGAGACTATATTGCAGAGGTTCAATATGCATGATAGTAAACCGGTGAATGTTCCTATTCTTGTAGGTGTAAAGCTGTCTGCTGAACAGTGTCCCAAGACACAAGAAGAAGAGGAGTATATGTCCCGTGTTCCATATGCAAGTGCAGTGGGTAGCCTGATGTATGCAATGGTCTGTACCAGACCAGACATTGCACATGCAGTGGGAGTATTGAGCAGGTTTATGTCAAACCCAGGGAAGGAGCATTGGACATTAGTGAAACGGGTTTTCAGATATTTACGTGGCACTAGTGATTATGGCTTGTGCTACCAGGGAAGACCAGGATTGGAAAGAATGTTGGACATTCGTGGTTTTGTTGATGCAGACTGGGCTGGAGATTTGGACCAAAGAAGATCTACAAGTGGGTATGTGTTTAGCCTATTTGGAGGCACAGTCAGTTGGATGAGTAAAAGACAGTCTGTAGTGGCTCTTTCAACTACAGAGGCAGAATAAATAGCAGCCACTCATGCAAGCAAGGAAGCAGTTTGGTTACAGAGATTGTGTTCAAGTATGGGGTTGGTACAACAAGCTATAAGGATAGACTGTGATAGCCAAAGTGAAATTTTCTTGGCTAAGAACCCTGCTTATCATTCAAAGACAAAGCACATTGATGTTCAATATCACTTTGTTAGAGATATGGTTGAGGTTAAAAGGGTGTTGCTGGTAAAGGTGGACACTTTAAAGAATGTTGTAGATGCATTGACGAAGTCTGTGAGCACTCAAAATTTCTCTTGGTGTAGAGAAACAATGGGTGTTGAAGAATTGGGCCAATGACTAAGCTCTTCTGTGCCCCCCCACGGAAAGAAAACAACAAGTGGGAGAATGTTGGGTATGTGTTATATTATTTCCACGAATAAGCACGCGCAGGGGGGTAAGAGGGGGGGCGGTATCCCCCCCTGTCGGGGTCCAGGGCAGCACCCTAACGAAAATTTTTGGTCCTTAATTTCCGGTGGGTAGTCCACGCCCATGGTTTTGTGCATGGTTTTGCACATGGTTTTAGGGTACGATGGTTTTCGGCCCCTGGTATTTTTGTAGATCCGGTCAAGGGAACTACAGTTATGTTCTAATCTAGGGTTAATGGATTAGGGTTCATGTATGCTTCAACATGTATATATATGTGTTGTAACACTAAAAGAAATATAATGAAAAATCAAGCTGGTCGTCTCGATTTGGGATCCAGGGAAAAATCTCTGTGTTTTTCTTTTTTATGTTTTATGCTCTCGCTATTGTTTATTTTCTGTTATAAGATTCGTGTGTAGATAATTTATGTTCAGGGTTAAAACCTACAATATATATATATTATTTATTTTAATTTTAACCAAAATGGATACATTGATATGCATACATACATATATAGATTGTCAAGATAGTTACCACAGTCTAACTATCCAACCAAACATGATACTTAATCCGTCATTAGTTATCCTTTGGTTACATTACATGAATATTGACTTTACTTGGGCTAGTTAGTTAGGCCGACTAGACCCCTTTTCATTAGATTAGTTGGTTAGATCGACTAGCTCCTCCAACATCCCCCCCACGCTCAAATCCTTCTTCATCCCAAAGAAGGGAAGAGTTGGAGTGCTACAAAGACTGAAAAATAATTTATTTTTTCATTTTATGTCTTTGGTTCTTTAAAACAAAATTCTCAGTACAATTATTACAATAAAAGTAAATGAGGATAAAACAAATAGTGGGTCATTTCCAAGTTATTTTGTAGTTACGGTTGGAACTTTTGGAACTACAACTGCCGAATAATTTACTACCTAGTTGACTTCAAATTCATGAGACTATTGTTTTGATATTATAGCATATGTTGAAACACTAGGTGCAAAGAAATTATGGGTAGGTTGTGGTGGATGTGGTGAGGAAGAATGAGTTGGTGGTGGCGGAGGCATGTTTGGAAATGTAGTTTGATAGATAATTGGGGAGAATATATATAGATTATCGTCGAAGATGGACCATTGTTATACTGCAATTCTAACTTTAGCACTATATTCTTTCATATCCAATAGGTACTGAACTTTCTCCTCCAGGGGTGTATCCTCTGCAACCCTTTGGTTGAGTGGTTTAGTTGCTTCAATGCTAAAAACTTGATTAAGTACTCCTTGTAGATATTCAGATGCATTGGAAGCTTCATGTTGTGCTTTATCTCCTTCCCTCATCCACTGATGCTTTTGTCACAATAATTATGAGAATATTGGTCATTCTTGCTCTAGTGTACTATTGATTGCTTTTTGTGCTATGGGATTTGAAGTTTTCCTTGAAGATATCTCTCGGATAAAAATCTCTTGGCCCCCGATTTTAGTATGAATATTAGCGAAATAGGTGGGCCAATTGTTCAATGTAGTTGTGAGGGCATCTCCTATGTTAAGTGTGTTTTCCAAGGTCTTCTTACTTGATATGAATTCCTCGTGAGCCTTCTACATAATATCTGTAAGCTTAATGTTTCTGACATTTATAGGTTGGGCTTGCATTTTTTATACATGTGCACTAAGTTGAAAATTTTGATCAATCACTTGCTTTACCAATTGTTGGACAACAACGAGATGATCATAAACGTTAGTTGGAGTGGAAATATGAATTTTTTTTTTTTTGTTTCATGACCTTGACAAACCAGCCGAGTCTCCATTTATCATTCCTGTTGATGCTGGGGCTTGTCGATATATTTCTTTATTTTTCGCAACTTCTTCCTAGAAGCTTTAACAAACTTCTCTATAACCTGAAAAAATTGTTTGTCACTAGCAAGTCTGAGGTTGACATACTTGGTAGAAGTTTTGACTCGTTCCTTTTTACCTTTGGTTTTTGGTGCACTTGTTGTAGTTGGCTCTATAGAAGTGTTTGTAGCCGGAACAATATTGGTACTTGGTGTATTATTTGTAGTTGTTGTATTGGTAACTAGAACCCTAGTCATTTCTTCTTGATGATGATCATTCAACACATCCATTTTTGTTGACTATAATCTTTGATTGTTTCATTGGAGTGTATGCGTTCAGACAAGTTGTCTTTTGCATTTCCTTCAAAATTATATTGGTGATATTATTAGTTTTGTTATGTCTGATTTTCCTTTAACTGATTAACCTCGGATTGAGTATGTTTTGACTGATTCTAATCATATTGGTCTTGCTCTAACTAGTTGTTCTTAGACTGGTTTTGCTCCGACTGGTTCTTCTCAAATTGAGTCTGTTTCGACTTATTCTTTTCATAATGATTCTCCTCCGACTAATGATGTTCTTCTATAATGTGAGTCGAAAAATTCGCAGGAATGTCTTCTATTAGATCAATTTCAGTTGGTTTTTTAGTGCATTTATCATTATCCTGCTCATTTTTAACTGAAGCACCATCTTGGTGATGTTTCATATTAGAGGAAGTTCCATTCTATTGATGACTCTATCTCAATGAATCATGATAAATATCTTCCATTTTTTGATTAATGTTATCAACAAATATTCCCTTGGAATTCTCCACTGCATTTCAAATATTTTCCTGGGTGGATGTCAGATTGGGTTTCTTGGTATTCTTTGATGTTTTTCCCTTCGACTCCAATTGTTGGATGGCTTCATTAAGTTGTTGTCATTTCCCAAGATCATTTAAATGAATTTCCTTAAGCACATTCTGCCACTTGGTTGATTTGGTCATAAGTAGGGCGGTTTTAGGACTACTAGACTCTTTGTGGGAAGACTTATTGGAAGTTTTAGGAAAAGGAACTGATAAATCAACTTTAAAAGGTTGTAAATACGAGGCTTCATTTGTCTCTTATTCTACTTCCACATAAAATAGGGGTGTAATAATGTCAAGAGGGGGATCAAAGACTTCGGGTTGGATGACATAGTTGGTGTTAGACTGTCAACAGTGTTCATCAAATATTTGTTCAATAATGGGTTGGCATTAGAGTTCCTGGGGTTCGAGTTCTAGGGAATTAGTATACAATACTTTGGCATAGTCTAAGGATAGTTGTATATGAGAGCAAGGGGTTAAGGCTCATCTAACATGTTGAGGAACTCGCCAATTATTGGGATTATTATTGATATGAAGCAACCGATTTCTAAAAAGTTCAAGAGGTCATATATACTGGGGTTTTACCGACCAGTTATGGGAAAAAATTCTAAAATTGTACATAAAGGGAATATCTTTCTTTGTGAATTCTACCTCTGTAACTAGAGGGTTAGACTTCATAATAATCCAAATTAACATAGAGGGAAAATTAATGGACTTACCTGAATTTTGGAAACTTTGAAAATTCTCCTTGAGAAGGTATGCTACATATTCGACCCAATTATACTCCTTTCCATATTTGACTATTTCACTGCTATCCTCGTGCATTTTCAGTTTAAACATGGTTACCGATGAAATAGGTAACTGAACTGGTACCTACTTTTTTTAGGTAGCAAAAAAAAGCACTCGATTTTGAAAAGTGATGATGTAGAATCACCAGTTTTTTTTGTGTGCATATTTTTGACACTTTAATATTTTTATTTATGAAGTATGAATATTTGTTTTAAATTTTTAGTGATTTTCATACTAATTTTGAAACGTATTGATGCAGTAGCAACCATTTTTTTTAGAGTGGTGATTTTCATGTTGGTAATAAAACATAAAAATGAAATAAGAAAAGCATGACAAAAAAAACTCGCATAAAATAAATAAATAAATAAATAAATAAATAAATAAATATATATATATATATATATATATATATATATATATATATATATATATATATATATAAACCAATAAAAATGTAAAAATTAACTTGTAAAAAAAAAAATTTAAAAGATATATATATTCGAAAATTATATAAAAAAAATTAAAATGAAAAATTTAAAAATAATTAAAAATTAAAAATTTAAAATTAAAATACAAAAATAAAAAATAATTTAAATTAAAAAAAATAATAATAAGAAAATAAAAATACAAATTGTAAAAAAAAAAAAAAAAAAAAAACATAGTTTAAAATTTAAAAAGAAAATTAAAATAAAAAGTATGATTAAAAAAGAAAAAAATCGAAAAAAACATTTATCTATATATATATATATATATATATATTTATCTATATATATATATATATATATATATATATATATATATATATATATATATATATATATATATATATATATATAATGTGTGTGTTTTGTTTTTTTATTTTTATTTTTATTATTTATTTATTTATTTATTTTTTTTAAAATTAAACATTTCAAAATTTAAAAAATGAAAAAAAATAAAATAAAATAAAAGATTAAAAAAAAAAAATTAATAAATTTGAAATTTAAAATATAAAAAATAATTAATCTAAAAATATTAAATTAAAAAAAAATTAAAAAATTAAATTTAAAATATCAAAATTAAATTAAAAATAAAAAAATTAAATTTTATGAAATTAAAAAAAAAAATTCAAAATTCAAAATTCAAAAAAATAAATAAAAAACAAATATTAAATTTAATAATTAAGATACAAAAAAAAAAATTATTTTTGGAATTACAAGGGGTGGCGCCGCCCAGGTGGCAGCGGAGGACGGCCCGCTGAAGCGGTCCACCACGCGGTGGCGGGTCCTCGGCTTGCCACTTGGGCGCGCGCCCTTGCCTTAATTGCAAAAATAATATATATATATATATTAAATTTTAATAATTTTTTTTTTTTTTTTTTTTTTTTTTTTAATTTTGTTTATATTTTTTTATTGAATTTTGTATTTTTGTTTTTAATTTAATTCATTTTTATTTTTTATTTATTTTTAAGTTTTATATTAATTTTGTTATTTTAATTTAATAAAATTCAATATATATATATATATAATTTTTTTTTTTTTTTTTAATTTTTAATTTTTTGTTTTTTTAATTACATAAAATTTAAATTTTTTTATTTAAATTAAACTTGTGTATTTTAAATTAAGTTTTTTTTTTTTAATTAATTTGTTTTTCATTTTTTTTTAATTAATTTATTTTTTTTCCATTTTCAATTTTTAATTGATTTTAAAACCTTTTTAAATTTTTCGTTTTAACAATGTTTTTAATTTTATATTTTTAATTTATTTTTTATTTCAAAATTTATTTGTTTATTCATTTATTTAATAAAATTTAATATTTTTGTTTTTAAATTTAATTTGTTATCTTAATTATTATTATTAATATTATTATTTTTTAAATCTAATTTATATATATATTTTAATTTCAATTCATGATGATGATGATGATGATGGTTAACGTCCATTAAGACCAGTCTTTGGTCTATCGGACCTAAATAAAAGAGTTATTTAATTTGATTTAAGATTCTAATCTTATGCTCAAAAAGCTTAGAGAGAAGCCTCCCGAGCTCACTATAATTTTGACATCTTAAAAGGCTAGGAAGATCAGTGTTGCAACAAAGATTATGAAATTGAGCTCTAATGTGGTTGTATGCGAGACACTCTAAGAGGAAGTGATTTTCATCCTTGATGTTCATATTCTCACAGAGATGACAAATACTTTCCATCCATGGTCTTTTAGGAACTGTCCAATGACCTGTTTCACTATGGAGCTCATGAGAGTTCGTTCTAATCTTCGCTATATTAATTTTATTCTTTGAGCTAATTAAAACAGAGAGATACTTTTGATCTTCTAGGGTGGGGTTGATGACCTCCTTATAATATCTTAGTTTTCTTTTAGCTACTAGATCTTTCTCACACCACTTTTTCTTTGAACTTAGAAGTAACATTTTTTTTAATGTTATTAATGTTTTGTAATGCAACATTCTCGTCGATCTCCCAATCGTTTAACCAAGCCTTGATGTCTTTATACCAACCTCGTTTAAGCCTTAGGTGGTTTTGGCTGGAATTTAAAGCTAGCTTAGGAAATCTATGGTCTCCTATGCTATTGAGCTTGTGCTTTTACAACAGAAGCCTAGTCATAGCTAGGCTCTCGATAGGGGAAAAACCCACTTCTATAAGGAGAATAGGATAGGGTGTATTGCTTTTAATTTTAAGGTTATACATTATAAGACGCTTCTGGATTTGCTCAATCTTTCTCCAGGATTCTCTAGAGATGCTACAACCCCAAACCTCACATCCATATAAGATAACAGGAGTGACCAAAGTTTCAAAGAGGAACTTCTTTCTATCCCACATTACGAGGTTTGCCGTTTTACAATTATTTTCAAGACCAAAATAAACTTTCCACCCCCCATTAATCCTTTTTTGAATGCTATAGTTCCAGTTGAGCTTGTGATGAATATCAATTCCTAGGTACTTGTAAGAAGACACTTCCTGCAAGTTACTATTGTCATACATAAAATTAGCGTAAGTGTCCTTCTTGGATTTGATAATCATAAATTTTGTTTTGTTAGTGTTAACAAACATACCCATGGTAGAGCAGAAACCTTTAAGAACTGTAAGTTGCTTATCAAGATCAGATGGGCACCTTGCGAGAAGAACAATATCGTCAGCATAGAGAAGAAGGATGATGACTATCCCAGCTAAGATCGTGCCAGCACATCTTGCTTCCTCTAAACAACCTTCTAGCTTGTCGATGTAAATACCAAATAGGGTAGGGGAGAAAGGGAAACCTTGTTTAACTCCGATATTACACTTAATATCTTTCGACCACCCCTCATTGCTCTTTAACTTGGCAATTACATTATCGTATAACCTTATAGTGGCCGCTCTTAGCTCGAAAGGAACATTTAGCTATTCTAATCTATTCCATAGGTTGTTTCTAGGAACCATATCGAAAGCCTTTCTAAAATCCACAAAGCAACATAAGAGATTGGATTTATCATTACGACATTCTTCCACAATGATTCTAAGCGTAACAAGGTGGTCCGTTGTTGAGTGTTGCCTTCTAAAACCCGCTTGGCCTTTAGCCCGCTTACCTTCACTTTCAAGCCAAATGCTCAACTTCTTTTCCAAAATAATACTATATAACTTGGCTAAGATAGGGCTGATCATAATTGTCCGATAATTAGAGGGGTTATTTGTATCCCCACTTTTAAAAATAAGGATAATGAGTGTAGTATCCCCAACGGGAAATAGACAATAATACACAGAAATACAAACAGCAGATATATAGAACAAAATGCCGGAACCAAAATATGGAACGAATACACATAAAATGCCAGAACACTAAGCCATTTTATTAATCTGAGAATACATGTATATGGGTACACAGATAATCAGAATGAGTGCACCTATCCTTGCCCTAGGCAAGTGGAGACCCTCTCAGAATAAGGAATGGCTGCAATAGAGACTGCGTCCTAGTTGGCTGGAGAAACTGCCGTAGAAAACTGCTGCTACAAGGCACTGGAACTAGGGGCTGATCCCCTCACCGGAATGAGCTGAAAACTGGAAGGCTAGCTGATCTCAACCTTCCGGACAAAACCCAGAAATTGTGAAGCAAATGCTCCACCTCCGAAAATCCACCAAATAACCCTCTTCCAGAGAAAACACTGTCTCTCCCAGGAACAGCGCAGAAGCCCAAGAAAACGCTGGGAAAAGGGGCTGAATCCTCCTGCAAAACCTCCGGATGAAATAGCAATCTCCTCAAGGCTGGAAAACGCTGAAATCACTGCCAAATAACCACCCAACAAAGCTGCTCAACAAAGACTGCGTCCTCCACAACTGAAACTACGTCCTCTCTCCTAGACTGCGCAGTCACTCAAAAGGGCAGCTCCTCTGCAAAACGTCCACCAGAAAACCACTGCAAATCACCAACTGGAACTGAAGGAAAAACCTTGCTCGAGCAGGCACTCGAAGTCCTGGAGCTATGGCTAGACTGGACTGAGACACTGAAGTGAGACTTAAACAGTATTGCAGACTACGAAACAAATCCTATATCAAGTAGATTAAGTCTAGCTCTCAATATCAATATCATATCAACCATGCAAAAAGGAGTGAAAACCCCGCCTTATATAATGCTAGCTCCCTCCAAAAACCCTAATTGCGTCCTTCACCCTCCTTGACCTGCGCAGTCACCCTTGGGTCAGCGTGAGGCCTCCTCATGTGTGTGTGGACCCCCAAGGCCACCTCTTTAAGTTACAACGTCCATCAACTAGGAAAGCACTTTATTTTATAAAGTGAGATGACCCCCCTTATTTCTCACTTTATTTATTATTTTTAGCTAAAGCGGCAAAATTAAACAAAAATGAAATATTCCAATTAGCAATGCTAATTAGGAATATTACAGTCTCCCCCGGCAGATTGTTGCTTGTCCTCAAGCAACTGAAGTGATGGATGCTGCAAGATCCTCTCATCCTCCCAAGTGGCATCCTCATCCGGCAAGTTCTTCCATCTCACCAAGAACTCCCTGATCTTCCTGCTCCGCAGCTGCCTCTCCCTAGTGTCAATAATAGCCTCCGGCTGCAACACCAGATGCTCCTCATCATCTGTAGGTGGTAGCTCCTCGGTGACTGTCACATTCTGGCCCAGTGCCTTTTTCAAGCATGATACATGAAAGATGTTGTGAATCTTGCTGCCTTGGGGCAGCTCCAACTCATACGCAACCTGCCCGATCCTGCGTATCACCCTGTATGGCCCATAAAAACGGGGCTTCATCTTCTCCGCCCCCTTCTGCTTGAGCGAAGACTGTCGGTATGGCTGTAGCCGTAGGTAGACCAAGTCTCCTATCTCAAAGTGTCTCTCCACCCGACCCTTATCAGCATATAACTTCTGCTGATTCTGTGTTGTGGCTATGTTGTCCTTGAGAGCTCGGAGGATATCTTGGCTCTCTTGGATCCATAACTTGGCTCTCGGAGCCCTGCTAACACCGAACATCATGTCCACAAAAGATAAGGAATGATATCCATATAAAGCATAGAAAGGTGACATACCAATAGACATATGATGCGTTGTGTTGTAGCAGTACTCGCCCAAATGCAGCCACTTCAGCCATGCCCTCTGCTGTCCACTGACGTAGTTACGCAAGTAGCCCTCCAGCCACTTGTTAACTATCTCCGTCTGCCCGTTCGTCTGGGGGTGATAGCTAGTGCTCGGTGTCAACTCGGTCCCCACTAATCGGAAGAGCTCCTGCCAGAATCCGCCCATGAAGCGGCTGTCCCTGTCACTGACGATGGTCTTGGGTAGACCATGTAATCTGAAAATCTCCCTAAAGAACAGCTCAGCCACCTGCGCTGCTGTGTGATGTACGGATATGGCGAAAAAATGAGCATACTTCGTCTGCCGGTCAACGACTACGAAGATGCAATCCTTGCCCTGCACCGTGGGCAACCCCGTGATGAAATCCATCGATATGCTCTCCCATTTCCCCTCCGGGATGGGAAGAGGCTGCAACAACCCTGCAGGATGGCTCATCTCTCCCTTGTTTCGTTGGCAAACATCGCACTCCCTGACATGCTGGAGTACGTCCTCCTTGAGGCCCTTCCATGAGAACCTCTCCCGAATAGCCCTGTATGTCTTGGTGAACCCCTGATGGCCCGCCAATGGTGAATCATGTGAATCCTGGAGTATCTTCTTCTTGAGCTGAGATCCCTCAGTCAAGAAGATCCTGTCCCTGTAATAGATGATCTCATCGACCACCCTGTACCTGTCATCTGCTACCTGCCCATCCAGAACCTCACATGCAAACCTATCCTTGGAGTACTCAACCAACAGTCGAGCCCTCCAATCAGCGTCCAAGCTCATGAGTGATAACGTGGCCGGTCTACGAGAAAGGGCATCAGCTACCACGTTATTCTTCCCTTTGACATACTCTATGTCAAAGTCATAGGCCTGGATCTTGCTGATCCACTTCTGCTGTCTCTCCTGCAATTGCTTCTGCTCCAGAAAGTACCTCAGACTGTTATGATCTGTCCTCACCCTGAATCTGCCACCCACCAAGTACTGCCGGAATTTGGCCAATGCATGCATGATGGCCAGCATCTCCTTGTCGTATATGGGATACAACCTCTCGTGTGGAAGGCGCTTCCGGCTCTCAAAAGCAATCGGATGACCGTCCTGCATCAAAACTGCACCAATCCCCTCTCCAGATGCATCACACTCTAGGAAAAAGGGATGCGTAAAATCTAGCAACGCTAATATAGGACAACTGCTCATCACCTCCTTGAGCTTGTCAAAAGCTCGCTGTGCCGTGTCCGACCAAATGAATGCCCCCTTCCTCGTCAAATCTGTGAGGGGTGCAGCAAGCTGAGAGAAGCCTTTGACGAACTTCCTGTAATATGTGCAAATACCAATAAATCCCCGAAGCTCCGTCACATTCCGCGGTTCTAGCCAATCCCTGATGGCCCTGATCTTCTCATCGTGGACCCTCACCCTGTCCACTCCTATGATGTGCCCCAGATACAACATCTCTGTCAACCCGAACTCACACTTGGAGAGCTTGGCATAGAACTGCTGCTCCTCCAAGATGTGCAAGACTGTCTCAATATGCTGGAGGTGCTCCTCCCAAGTCCTACTGTATATAAGTATGTCATCAAAGAAAACCAGCACAAACTTTCTCAGATGACCCCTGAAAATGTGTTTCATGCATGACTGGAAGGTAGCAGGTGCATTGGTCAGCCAAAATGGCATGACCAGAAACTCAAAGTGCCCATAGTGACACCTGAAAGCGGTCTTGGGAATGTCCTGTTCCCTCACGCGTATCTGATGGTACCCGGATCTCAAGTCAATCTTCGAGAAGAACCGTGCTCCTCTCAACTCATCCATCAGCTCATCGATCCTGGGAATGGGGTACCTGTTCTTCAAGGTCTTCTTATTCAGAGCCCTGTAGCCAATGCACATGCGCAATGTGCCATCCTTCTTCTTCACCAGCACTACAGAAGAAGCGAAAGGACTCGTGCTTGGCCGAATGTGACCCAGGGCCAGCAACTCCTGAATAGCCCGCTCTATCTCGTCCCGATAGGCCTTGGGATGCCTATACGGTGTGGTGATCACTGCCTGTATCCCCTGCTCAAGCTCCCACTGGTGTGCCAAACCACGATTCGGGTGGTCGCTCAAAGGTATATCCCGAAACCACTGCGCATCTCGAGAATAGACTCGAGATCAGACAAAATCGTCTACTTCTGGGATCCACCGCCTGCTTTCCTAACTCTACCTTTCGCCACTTTGTATCTCTCTGCAAGGTCGCTCCATACCGTGTGCCGACAATCGCTCGTGGTGGGTATGTGTGCTGCCCCCGTATCTTCTCATGCCTCCCCGTCTTGGGATCATCCCACTCCATCTCTAGGGCCTTCCAATCTGTCGTGACCTTCCCTAGAGTAATAAGCCAGTGAACACCCAATATCAGGTTGGTGTCCGGAATGTCCACCACAAAGAAGTGATCTGTCAATGTATAAGTGCCCATCGTCACTGATAACTCCGAAACATATCGAGCACATGCCATGGTCTGATCTCCTGGGACCAAGACAGAAAACCCATCAAAGCCCTCTGTCGGTATGCCTCTCCGCTCAATCATCTAGGCATCAATAAAATTGTGGGTGGCCCCACTATCAACTAAGACTGAAACCCGCTGTCCGCGCACCGTCCCCCGTACGCGCAGTGTCAGGTACTTGGGAACTCCCCGCAATGTAGCTAGAGCTCCCCCAGTGGGTGCAAACAATGCCCCACCTGCCGCGGGTGGTGGAGGTGGTAAGGTACTCTGTGCTGCATAACAATCTCCTGCCTCCTCATCATCCCCATCATCCTCTTCTCCACTGCTCTCGGAGAAGACCTCTATGAAATGTGCCTTCCCTGCCGCACACCTGTGTCCCGGTGCCCATGGCTCCTGGCAAGTGAAGCACAACCGCTTCCTCCTCAGCTCTCTCCTGGCCTCATCATCAAACTGCCCTCGTCCATGATTCGCCTTGGGAGGCGGAGCACTCGTGTCCTTACCCTTAGGCTGGAAAGCCTATCTCTGGGGATAAGGTGGCCGAGTCCTGGGTAAGACATCTTGTAAATCCCGAGTCCTGCTGATGGCATCCTGAAGGGTAGCCGGTTTGTTCGACCGGACTAGGCCGCGAAGTGGCTCTGACAGCCCCTCCACAAACATGTAAACCATCCGAGCTGCAGATAAATCAGGTACCATCACTGAAACCCTCAAGAAGTCTGAAATGTATGTCTCTGCACTCCCAGTCTATTTGAGCTTGGTCAGCTCAACAAAATGTTGCTCCGGATCCCTCCTGTCAAAGCGCTCTACCACCCTCCGGGTAAAATCGGCATATGTCGTCACTGTGGAATGCCCGAGTGTCGCCATCCCATGGAACCACCAGTCCTGGGCCTCACCCTCCAGATGCAATGTAGCCACCTTAATGGCCTCTGACTGCGACATCTGGTTAAGCTGAAAATAGATGTCCAGCTTCTCCACCCAGGACTTTGCCGAACTATTTGATGAGCCATCAAACGTGGGCAAATGGAACCTGCTAGCCGCGCGGTGTTCATCACGGTGGTGCCTGTGTCCCCGGTGATGATCACGAGATCTAATGCCATACTGAACCTGGAGGTAGCTCTCGAAGGTGAGAGAATCCATGAATGCCTGTCCATAAGCCTGATACTCTACAAAAATACCTGCCATCCGAGCCAGATCCATCTCTCGCGGCGCTGCTGGCCCTTCGTCCTCTGCCAGGAAGGTAGGCATGGTGGGTCGCGTGGGTGCTGGAATATCCCTCCGTGCACCTCCCTGTACTCCTGCCCCTGTGTCCTCTGGCAAGAAAGTGGGCATAGTGGATCGCGTGGGTGCCTGAGCCGTCACAATGGGGATAGCATCATGCACTGGTACGTGGTGAGACATACCCGATCCCTCACCGACCTGGAAAACCCTAGGGGGTTCTCTCTGTCCTACCTCTACGGCCGTGAGCCTCTGTGATATCTCCTGCATGTGATGGAGGAGTGCATCCAGTTTCCTCTCTGCGTCTACCATCGGGTTCCGCTGCTCTGTGTCCCTCACAGGCTGCTCCCCCTCTGAATCTGTCTCAGGTGGCTCCTGATCAGAATCCCTCCCCCCGAAGGGAAACTTCCACCTACCCTCAACGTCTTTGTGTCTCCTCTGGTCAAAGTAGGGATTATCCCCAGGCGTCATAGACTGCTAGCACCATAGGCTAAGCCAGAAATATGCTCTGATACCACTGTAGTATCCCCAACGGGAAATAGACAATAATACACAGAAATACAAACAACAGATATATAGAACAAAATGCCGGAACCAGAATATGGAACGAATACATAAAATGCGAGAACACTAAGCCATTACATTTTTATTAATGCGAGAATACATGTATGTTGATTTTAAAGATAATCGGAAATAGATGCACCTATCCTTGCCCTAGGCAAGTGGAGCCCTCTCGAGAATAAGGAATGGGCATGATAGAGGGCCGCGTCCTGGGCGGAGGCTGAGCTAACGTAAGCCCTAACGCTACAAAGTGCTTTGGAACTGAGACAGTCCCTCAAAGACCAGAGCTAAAAACTGGAAGGCTAGCTGATCTCAACCTTCCGGACAAAACCCAGAAATTGTGAAGCAAATGCTCCACCTCCGAAAATCCACCAAATAACCCTCTTCCAGAGGAAACGCTGTCTCTTCCAGGAACAACGCAGAAGCCCAAGAAAACGCTGGGAAAAGGGGCTGAATCCTCCTGCAAAACCTCCGGATGAAATATCAATCTCCTCAAGGCTGGAAAACGCTGAAATCACTGCCAAATAACCACCCAACAAAGCTGCTCAACAAAGACTGCGTCCTCCACAACTGAAACTGTGTCCTCTCTCCTAGACTGCGCAGTCACTCAAAAGGGCAGCTCCTCTGCAAAAAGTCCACCAGAAAACCATTGCAAATCACCAACTGGAACTGAAGGAAAAACCTTGCTCAAGCAGGCACTCGAAGTCCCCCGGAGCCAAGGGCGAGATCTTCGACCGGAGACACTCAGTTTGCACTAAACAGTGCTGCAGACCGACTAAACAACCGGCGTGCTGAAGTAGACAGAAGTCTAGCTCTCAATATCAATATCATATCAACCATGCCAAAAGGAGTGAAAACCCCGCCTTATATAATGCTAGCTCCCTCCAAAAACCCTAACTGCGTCCTTCACCCTCCTTGACCTGCGCATTCACCCTTGGGTCAGCGTGAGGCCTCCTCATGTGTGTGTGGACCCCCAAGGCCACCTCTTTAAGTTACAATGTCCATCAACTAGGAAAGCACTTTATTTTATAAAGTGAGATGACCCCCCTTATTTCTCACTTTATTTATTATTTTTAGCTAAAGCGGCAAAATTAAACAAAATTGAAATATTCCAATTAGCAATGCTAATTAGGAATATTACA